>CM053792.1:517315380-517925380 GCA_028749045.1 Cupressus sempervirens
TTAGGTTTCACCCTATTAAAGGATTTCAACGCCCTATTAGAAATGTGGCTTGCTAAAGGACTTTAATTCATAATTAAGTAAGCACCTTGTTAGAAGATTTCAATACAGCTTGTTAGGACTACTTTGTTAAGTGATTTAACTGATTAACCTACTAGAATGATTCAATAATGATCCTACAATTAGCCTTTGATTTCTTGATGATATATCAACTCTAAATTGATGTCTTCTCAATCCTTCTTGATCAGATGTCTCTTTTTTGTATGCTCTTCTCTTCCTCTATTCTCCTTTAACTAATTCTACAATGCAATCTCAAATCATAACTCCTTAGTCACCATGAATGCTATGTTTGTGCATGTAAACTTCTCTCTTACTTCTTCTCTATACTCTTGATAGTTTAGGGTTTGTCCTCCTTAAGAAGACTTAGCTGACTTAGGGTTAGGTATGAATCAATGATTGTGTTTTATCCATTTTATTGCTTAAACCTTCCCTTTTTTTGATTGTTTGCATGTAATTGCATTAGGAATCCAACTTAAGATTTGTCCTTATCTCCAAAATATCGTAATTCACCTTTAAATTAGATAAAAAAAAATGGTTTACATAGTAGTTTGTGCCTTTACAAACAACTATGTCAAAATTGTCTCACTCGACATTTGAATTCTCTAATGCTTGGCATGTGCTATCTTCTATACTATGACTCAACATCTGTATCACTTGACATGCACTGCTTGCTTAGCTCCTGAAGCACTCAACATACATTGTCTATTCAGTACTTGATTGACTCGACACATGAGTGGCTCAACACTCACTATGGACTTGGCATGCTCTATAATATACATGTTGTGCTTGACATGTACTACCTATTTGGCATGAACTAAGTAAATGAAATGAGTGTGTAGTAAGTCACTTGTCAAAACCAATATGAGACTAAAAAATATTATGTTAAATAGTAATCTAATATTAATATTAATATTAATATTAATAATATAACATATGAAAAGACATGTCATTTCTTTGGATATTGTATATAAGAGAAGTATTAACACAAGAAAAGGGATATGAAATTTGTTATAAAAATTCTAATATATAAATTTAAGATTAATTGAGTAATGTTCAAATACAAGATATTACAATTGGTATTAGAGTTACGATCATGCCATCCTATTGGGTGAGAAGAAAATAAGTTTGAAAACATCTACAAAATGAAAAAAATTGAGACAATGCAAGAAACATGAATTAAGAGGTACAAGAAAAGGAAATGATCCACTATATAAGTTTATACATACACAACCATTAGTAAGTGTTACTCATATAGAGTATTATGTTTCCAATTAGTGTCAAAATGTGCATAGTAACTAAGTCACTATAATACTTGAGCTATGAAGGAGGAGATGAAAAAACACTATAGCTATACCTGAGCTTAAGTTCAAATCGAGTGATATTATATCTATCAAGAAAAAGCTTCAGTTGTGTTAATCAAAAAACATTGAGCATAGTCTACATTGAGTGTCAACATGCATAAACATTATATTTAACAAGTAATAAAAAGATGACATCAAAGTTTGAATTTTCATAAAATATAATGTGACACAACTACACCGAGAAAGGAAAATATGGTTTACTTGAATTGAGGAAAGATTTGATAAGATTTTCTCGGAGAATGGGAAGTTATTATTGATGATTTCAAGATAGCACAAACCAATGAAAATAAAGATAAAAAGGAAGGAATGGACAATTCTAGAACCATCAATCACAATAAGAAGACTATTCTGGAAAGTTTTAAAACACTAATCAGGTCCAGTTACAAAATGGTAAAAGAATACTATAAAAGGAGCAATTGTAAACAATTTGAAGTTGTTGTTGTTGGTAACGGTATGGTTGAGGATAATTTTGTGAAGAATTGAATATTTCCAAGTAAGGAATTGAAGCAACAATATAGAACAAAGGTTAGAGCTCAAAGTTAAGGATATAATAGAGAGAAATTGTAGACCTATCATAAGAAGGTGATAATCATTGAGAAGAAGAAGGATCTAACCAAGAAAAGTAAGTTTCTACTATAGGTCATTTTCTACTACTTTCTAATCATTGTAGTAGTTTCCTAAATCCTTGGAAAAAGTGGACTTAATAGTCTTATATTAATCTCTTAATCGAGTACACACTTGATGACTGTTGTAAATCCTCATAAAAAGTAGATCCTAATATATTTGATTATATACTCCTAACTAAGTAAGTCATCACAACTAAACAATGTAGCCCTAAAAAGGAAACCTCTTGCTATAGTAGTGATGGATTTGTGGGTATCATCCCCATCACAATTTTTTTGTCAACCAAGGGTTTCTACAATATCAAATACTTGTGTTATGTGTTATGTTTCATGAGTTTATATGTTTTACATTATGAATTTTAAATAAGTTATGTTAGTTTGATTTACGAAGTAATGTGATGAAAGAATAGTTTTTTATTAAGGAAAATAGCCTTTAAGGGGCCCTGAAACCTAAACAAATAAAGTACAATCAAATAGTGCAACAAAAAAGGCTACAAAGAGCTCAAAAAAAAAGAATGAACAACTCCCTAAAAAAGAAATAAATAGGAAAAAGGTAGGGAGAGATGCCAAAAATCTAGGGCAGCCCACAAAAGGCTAAGGTGCTTATACAATGTCTCTCAACATTTTAGCAGCATTGATCTTGAGCTTAGTCAACTTTCTTGTTGCCTCCTTTGTCTCAGTAAGCTCCTGATCAAGGATCGGGGTATCTTTTTTCCTAGTGCTTGATCTAGTTCATTTCCTAGCTCCTTCATCAAGAGTCTTGTCCCTAAGGCTGGTGTTTGGATCTTGTTCCCTGCAAATGTTCTAATCATCCACAAAGTGAATGAACTTCTTGATGTACTCATTGTCCTTGAGGATGAAATAATAGTTATTACTAAATTACAATAGGTGAAGAAGGAAAGGACTAAATTTCTTTGATTGTTAAAATTTAGAGGATAATGATTCACCCCCCTCCCCCCTCTCAATATCCTAACTATTATGTATTCTAACAATTGGTATCAGAGCTTAGGTCCTCTTATTAAAGGTTTTACTACCTAAGAGTAAAGATCTGAGTCATGGAGATGTACATATGGATAGAACCATTGAGAATCAGATATTGGAACTACAGATGGCCATGACTCAAATTAGTGAATTGAAGAACAACTTGAAGCTATCCTTGAACATGAGAAAGGAAATTTCTTAGAAAACTAATGAGACAACCTACCAAGAAAAATTCTTTGAAGAGTTTTCTAGCAAAATTAATTCTATTGAAATGGATGCACTATACTGAGCAAGTGAAAGTACTAAAAAATAAAGATGAAGCTAACTCTATGAGGTACTATGAATTAATGGAGCAAAAAAGAAAAGTTGAAGATTAAAGAACATGATCATAGGAGATTAGATATAGATTTTTGCAAGACTAGATGCAAAAGATGAAGAGATCTCAATGCTAGCATAAAATCACTTTGATATGACAAACTAGCTACTTAGTGCTAATCATGAAATTGGCAAAAAGATGAAAGAAATTATTGAACTAGGGACTAAAAATGAAAGATTGAAGAGTGAACTAAAGTTTTAGAAGGATCTAATGGAGAGAATGAATATATCACAAGAATTTATTAAATTACAAGATGGATAACTTAGAGCACAAAGGAGACTGAGAGATACAACTGGCCTTGGTTATACTCAACAATCTACTACTGAGCAAGGTGAAACATCAAATAAAATCAAGCAAAGCAATGTATAATCCAATCCAAAGACAAAGAAACCAATGTGTTATCATTGTAGAAAGTCTAGACATACAAAAAATATATGAAAAAAAAATTTAAAAAAATGTTAAGATAAATGCCACTCCCCAATTTAATGGCTATTGTTATCATTGTAATAAGTATAGACATTGAGCATTTGAGTGTAGATCCAAGTTTAGTCAAACACCTAAGAGGTATGTATTTAATGGTTACTATTATACTTTTATAAAAAATTTACACAAGTCTCAACATTGCATATCACAGATGAACTCTAACTAGGAATCAAGGAAGAAGGGTAATGCTATTAATTGGGATTGTAAGACATGGTATTCATGTTCTAAATGTGGTAAGTATGGTCATATTACTTCAAACTACATGAGACTATATTTTGGAGGAAGATTTGGTAACTAGAGAAATACTGAAATGACATGTCATAACTATCACAAGGTTGGTCATCTAAGCAAGAATTATAGAAACCAAGTTTCAACACCCAATGATGAAAATTCTAAAGGTAAAGAAAAGTAGGTGTAGATGAAATTCATGAATAGATTAACAAGAAGTGATTAAGACAAAATAATGTGAGACATCAAGTAAAAAAAATGGGGACACCTCATCCAATAGATTAGGTGAAACCTCCACCTCTAACTAAATCATGTAAGGAGGTAAGGAACTATACTATCATTGACAAATCCTATATTAGTTCCTAGAATAAAGTGGAACCAAGTCCATATCTACATATTACATGATACAAAAGGATATTACATGAAGTTGGGAATACTTGAAAGTCAATCAGTATTACTGTGTGTCAATTACTAAGTGCTAGTGGTGGCAACCTAGCAATTTATACAAAAGTTGTGATAATGTCTTACTCAATTTTGAATTAGGTTTATAATGTCACTTGAGAAATGATGGAAATATGTGGTGACCAAGATACTAAAGGTAAGAAAGCCTATTAAATATAATAGAACATGGTGTATGATGCATTTAATGTTCCCTAATGGTTGAAAATTTTAACTTTATATTGTATATATTGATTTTTTATTTATTTTTTGTGAAATTTTGAGAAAAAGAAAGTTTCAAAAATTTTTGTCAAAAATCATTTGTAGAAGATTTGTAGTGTGAATTTGTGAGTGAATTTATGTGATAAGAAGGTTAGAAAAAATTAAATGATATTGTCAAGTTCTTTCCAAAAACCTACTTAGAAAAAATGGCCTCTAGCTCCACAAGTGTGAAAAGAAAAACCAAGGTGAAGGTAAACCATATTAAGTTGATGTAAAACGAAGCATGTGAGAAGAGTCAAAGTGTAAATTGTATGTGTAAATTGTTGCACAAATGGACAAGATAGGTTCCTTATCTACTATACCACCTAGGGTTTGACTTATAAATGATGTACAATCATTTTACAATTGAAAGATTAGAGAAGTAAAATATCTTAATTGTGAGAAGTTTATGATGAGATGTGTGTTGATGGAAAACTACAAGATGAGTTCAAGAACTTGGAATCAACTAGACTTGTTCATGCTCTACATTTTCCATAAAATTTTAAAACAAGTTGGATTAGGGTTGTATTGAGAAAAGTGCATGATATGTACATGTGGTTAGATGAACCTATTAAGATAAAAAAGGATGTTATTCATGTGTTTATGGGATACCCTATTACTGAAAATGTTAAAACCACCAGGGTGGCTCCCAATAATGAGATTGGGGAAAATACAAAGGCTTAATGAGGAAATAGAGGAATGAAAGTGAACACTATTATTAGCTTGGAGATTGAATTTAGTGTGTATGTGGTAGCTTATAAGATATTTCAATCTATTAGACACACCAATATTCCATGTATGGTTGTTAATTTAGGTAATAAGATTGTTAAGAAAGGTCACAAGTATGATATCATCAAGTTAAATTTCAAGAAAATAGTGAATAACATGAAAATAATCGAAGTTGCAAAGTCAAATACATGCAAGTTTGGCCCAATGTTGGTATGTATTTTCTTTTACATGCAAAATTGTTTTCCTAGTGTTAGTGATGTAAACTAGAAAATTGATACTCCACTCATCTACCAAATCAATGAGTATATTCAAACACTAGGTAACAATTTCGAGAGTTTCATGAATGAATATTTTGAGAGCTTCAAGGAGAGGTATCTCTCACTATTGCTATCTATTAGTGTTAAACACTTAGTCATATACTGGGAAAAGTTAGGTCATCACTACGATCGAGCTACTCTACATAGGTCAAGTCATATATAGACTTGTAAATAAATATGTATATACCAAGCTCTATAGGAGCTAATCAAGTCTTCGGTTGCTGAGTATTTTAACTATAAGAATAATGATTACTAAGAAGTTTGAGTGCATTGATGCTAAGTTACATAGAAGGTGCTAAGCACAATAGAGATCAAGCATCAACAACATGTATAGTAAATGTTGAGTATTAGAGCAATTAGTGTTGAGCAATGTATAATTGACATTCAATTCAGGAATGATACAAACTTTAAGGTAAACTATTTCAAGCTGACATGGACAAGATATTTAATACTTTGTAGAGGTTGTTACAAAGGTTATTATACATTTTATGACATGGACCACAAATCCCTATGTGTCTTGATCAACTAATTAGATGAAGATGCAGAAAAAGGAAGCATCCAGAAAAATCTTTATGAAATATTTTTAAATAGAGTAGATCGAAACCTATTTAGATATGAAGTAGAAGTGAGCTATTAGTGAGAGATTAAGTGTGAAAGTGTGAAACTTTTGAATAAGATAGAAGAGTTAAGTTTTATTAGTGTAGAACAAAGGAAGTGATCTTGTCAAGTAGTGAAGGACATTAAAGCTATATTAGATTAGAGATTAGATCAAATTGAAGAGAGGAGATCCAAAACTAGCTTATCAAAATAAGATCGAGGGTTAGGTACTGAATTAGTTTTAACAGATTGAGTTACGGATAATCTCTTAATAAAGTGATCTTAAAATCTTTGTAAATCTCTTAACCAAGTCCTTACTTTGTTGTAAGCATAAAATCATCTCTTAAGGTAAGACCTGACAGTCTTAACCACCTTTCACAAGGCATACCCCACATAGGGTAGATCATCAAATATGGTGAAATATTGTAACCCTTAGAATAGGTTAACATTATTACTACAGTAGTGAATGTTTGTGGTTGTCATCCCCACCCTAGTTTTTCCTTCACTTTGGAGCTTTTATGGGTAACCAAATCTTTGTGTTATATGCTTACATTTCATGCATTTGGTTGATAATTAGATCTATATGTTAGTACAATTTGAGTTTACAAGTTATGTTATGCATGCATTAGATATGAGCTAATGACAAATGTGGTGAGTGAACAAAAGCATTGTTAAAAGGTGAAAAGTGTTAAAGATCCTAATTCCTCCCTTCCCCACTCTCAATATACTAGCTTCCCAATTAAGACTTCCAACACTTGGTATCAAAGCTCAGTTTCTCTTGAAAAAGTATAACAACTTGGGAGATCAAATCATAGAACTAAATGCTTAAAAATTGGGAAAGGTTATTGACAATTAGGTGATTGACATGCAACTCATGCTGCAACAACTTGAGGTATAAAGACAAGAATTAAGGAAATTTCTAAAAAGGAGAAAGGAGTTGGCCATAAAAATAAAAGAGTTTGATCATGAAGAAGTTGACACTCAAGGACTATTTGAAACTATAAATCCAAGTAATAGTGATGCAACTATTGTAGATCTACTTGGAATGACCAAAATCTTGAATGAAGAAGTCATATGACTAAAAAGAGAACATGAGATCCAGTTAGTGAGGCTATGTGAAGTGACTGAGCAAAAGAAGAAAGCTGAGGAAGACAAGGTTATCAATAAGGAAGACAAAAGGAAAATGGCAATTAGACTTGAAGAAAGGTTATCTAATGTTAAAAAGATTACAAAGACTCAACTAGACATGATGAATCAATTGATGCGTGCAAATTAGAAGTTGAACATGAAATATTTTGACATAGAAAATCTAAGATCACATAATGATCTATTGAGGAATGAACTAAAGACTAAAAAATAACTTGTGGAAAGATTCAACAAGCCTAATGAAGCAATGAAATAATTTGAAGAACTAATGAGTTCATCTAGCAAGACTTTTGGGTTGTGACATTTATCTACTAAGAAAGCATAGTCAAAAGGAAAACCAACATGTTATCATTGTGGTAAAATTGTCCATACTACAAACATCTACAAAAGAAAAAATGCTATGCAAGATTCTAAATGTAAGTTTACTAGTTTTACTGTAAGAAGCAAGGATATCAAATATAGGAGTTTAGATCAAGAATGAAGAATGTATTGACTACATGTAGATTTAAAGGCTATTTTTACAATTGTCAAAAGTATGGACATAGAGTATGTGAACGCAAATCATAGATAAGGCCCTATTGGACTAACCAAAGATAGAATTATGCACCTAATAATGTATGTTTTAAATGTCACAAGTTTACACATTCAAGTAAAAACTATAGGACCCAAGAACCAACAAAAAATCACAATAACACCAAGGGTAAAGGAAAAGTTGACATTGATTAACAAAGAAGGAGATGAAAAAACATGGAAGAAGAATGTAGAATATGAAAAAAATGGAACAAATGGAGTTGAGATCACCCAATCCAATGGAGGAGCTGATAATATCATCTCACACTAATCAATGAAGGTATGTAAGGAACTATATATTTAATGATATATCTTACATCAGCTCCAAACATAAAATGTACTAAAGTTCATATTTTCATAAGTAAAGATGCATAAGAATAGATCTATGAAAGGAGCAATACAAAAGAGTCATTTACCTAGTTAGTGTGAAACATCAATAAAAATTTCTATATTGACTAAGCATTACAACATGGACTGAGTACGTCATATGTCAAATTGGTGTATATGTCGAGTTAGATGGAAGAGACTAATATGTATAGTGAAGACCTAGTTCATAAGGCACAATATCAACTGAGATAGCTAGCTTCCTCCTACCTAAGTACACAACATTAATGGAGAGCCTAATTCAAGAAGAAGGAAGTATATATCAAGATTTGAAGATAGTGTTTCACAACTTGCATACAGATGATGAGAGCATAGATAAATTGAGAGATTTGCAAAAGAGATCTTAAGGTGATGAAAGTTTGGAATAGAAGATTGATCAAGTAAAGATTTGAGTTGTGTTGAGTCATCCAAAAAGAAGAAGTTTCAAATCCTAATGGAGAAATATGAAAACTTCATCATCCATAAGAAAGAGTCAAGGAGTAGAGCTTAGTAATATTCAATTGGTGAGAAGTGACACTTGTCCTCCAAAATTTTGTGCTATTCCTGAGATTACAATGAAGGGTGACTCAATGGGTAAGTTGTCCTTTATACCACCTAAGGTTATCATGATACATGGTGTGTGAAGTTGCTACATGTGTAAAAGTGGAGAAATTAGCGACCATGAAATTCAAGAAGCATATGAGAAATTGTGCGATGAAGGAATTGTGGAGGAAAAATTCAAAATTGTTGAAAGGAAAGGGTTAACTCATTTTTTAGGGTTTCAAGGAAGTTTAAGATCAAATGGATCAATGTTGTACTAAGCAAGATCCATGATATGAAATTGTGGCTAAACAATGGACCAATTGAGATAACCAAGAAAATGATTCATGAGGTTAGAATTTATCCCACCCTAGACAAGAAGAAGACTATGTGATGTCTAAGTCATGAAGAAATTGAAAAAAAAATAGAGGCTAAGTGGAATGGACAAGGATTTTCCATCTCAAGCATCTCTAATCCACTGATTGAATTTGTAGTGAAAATTATTTCTCACAAATTCTATCAACCAAGCAAACTGAATAGTGTACCATGTATGGTAGTCAACTAGGTGTGGAAGATTGTTATGAAAGATCATGAATATGATCTTGCCAAGTTGTAGAATCTTCAATTAGTAGAAAACTTGATATCCATTAGGAAGGTGAAGAATCTTATATGTAAGTTTGGATCACTTATCATATGTATTTTCTTTTATATTGAGAAGTATTTTCCTAGTATTGGTAATGTTGTTTAGGCACAAGGAAAACTAGTGACAAGATAAATCAATAAATACATAACTCAATTAGGAGAGAATTTTGAGAATGTCATGAACACATACTTTGACGAATTCAAATAGAAAATGAAGATAAGAAGAAGAATACTAGAAGATTTATTAATGAAATACTACAATGATGTATTATTTTTAGTGGACACGGATAACACATTTGTGTAGGCAATAAAGATGAGGAAGGAATGGCTTCAAGAATTTGACTATGAAATTGATAGTGATATAGTAAGTGAAAATATTGCTGCATTACTAAAAGAAGAAATTGACACTGAAGCTGAACCTTTTGGGAAGTATGAAGAAGCTAAGGCAATAATTACTGTTGACATCAAAATAGCTTTTAAGGATAAGAAAAGAAAGAAAATGATTGAAGACCTAGAAGAAAAACTAAGCACACATTGCAAAGGCAAGGAACCTTTGTAGCTCACACAAGGTCTTGTAGAAGATGAAGAAAAAGATAGTGGTGATGTTATTGTTGTACCACCCACCAACAAGGATAAATCTATTAAGCCTAAAGAAAAGAAAGATACAAAGAAGATGGTGGTGGTTCCCCTCTCTCCTCCATCACCAACCAAACCAAAGACTAGGGTATTAGTAGTGAGAGTCAAGCTATTCATTAAGAAAGGAGTAGTGAAAGTTACAAGCCCCTATAAGCCCTCCAAAGATGAGAAGACTGGTAAAGGTAAAAGAAGTTGAAGAAGTTGATGTAGAGAGGACATAATAAGATGAATGGGCTATAGTTGCTAGAAGATAAAAGACTATTGATAAGGTATGTGCCAACCTAGTTAGAAGCTCTGCAAGCTTATCCAATATTAGATTTGTAAAATATGACACATTGGATAATGTTGATAAAATGAAAGTTGAGGAGGCCATGATAGATATGATAGAAAGTAATAAATTGATTCCTAATGATGTAGAGAAAATGATTCATATTGAATTATTCAATGGACTAAATAAAAGATGGGAACATAAATCATTAGTAGAGAACGATATTAATGAAGGCACATTAGCCAAGGTTATGCCTGATCTATCAAAGGAGAAAAAGGAAACATTTTTGGAGAAGTATAGGAACCAATTTGTTCTTGAATTCATAATTTTTATGATTTTATAGAATAAAATTGAAATTGTAGTTTAGTAGATGAGTTATTATGGAAAAAAAATTTTGGTCTTCTCACTAAAGAAGTGACATAGGAGAAAGACATTGAGATGGTAACCATCTAGGATAATCAAAGTGATTAAATGAGTTTTGGTGTGTCAAGTTTGCAAGGAACATTTCACCAATTCATGCCAAAACCCTTGACACTCCAATTGCTAGGGAAGAGAAGCCCTCAGAGGAAAATAAAGAGGAGTAAGAGGTAGAGGAATCAAACATATACACAAGTGTAGGCATTAATACCAAAGGTAAAGAAGGAAAAAATGTCTCAGAACATCAAATTGACAAAAAAAAGAGGAAAATAAAATAGTGCTAAGTTCTACTATTATTGTTTCTAGCACCGATATACAAGCAAAACTGAGTGGTGATACCCCCTCACCATCTCCTAAAGTAGTGTTGAGTAGTAACACTCTATCACCAAATAAAATAAAAATAATAAAGGATAGCTCTCTAGATATTCAAGTTATTCTAGATGAAGTTATTGAAATGCTAAAATTGGATTTGGTAAATCTCACTCTTGAACAAACAATTTTGTTTCAAGAAATTTTGGTTAAATAGTAGCATGAGGTCAAAATTGATCTCTATCCAATCTATGTTGATACCCCATTTGGAGGTTATGTAGTGACAATTGAGTTCAACACAAGATCTTGTACAAGAAGATCATAATCTTTTGGTTGTTCATAGTTTGATTTATTTGGAAGCTAGATTGGCATTGCATAATCTATTATTGTTGTGGAGTCTGATCAGTCTCCAAGTGGGAGATTATTGTGATGTGAAGCCTAATCAGACTCAAAGGTTTATTTAGTGTGGTTTTCTCCCCATATTATTTCTATGGGGGTTTGGGGGCAACACCCCCAAGATGGGGTCAAGGAGTAGTACCCCTGCAGGGTCCTAGGGTAGTGCCCTAGGTGCATTCCTTGACATAGTATAGGGTTATTTGGAGCATCTTGATGTTAAAAAAACCTTTCTTCATGGTGATTTGGATGAAGAGATACATATGGTACAACCACAGGGATCCAAGGTCAAAGTTTAGGGGAACTTAGTGTGCAGATTGAAGAAAAGTTTACATGGCTTGAAGCAAGCACCTCAACAATGGTATCTAAAATTTGATAGTTTTATGCATGAGCATAGATATAGTAGGTGCCATTTACATATTTGTGTTTATGTTAAGAGGTTAGATGATGAAAACTACATTTTTTTATGTTTATATGTTGATGATATACTTTTAGCAGGGTCTAACATGGATCACATTAAGGGGTTAAACGAATAGTTAGCACATGCATTTCCTATGAAGGATTTTAGGGCAACAAAAAAAATCCTTGGTATGAAGATCTCTAGAGATAAGAAGAATAGTAAATTGACATTATCTTAGGCTGATTATATTGTGAAGGTGATAAACATTTCTCTATGGAGAATGCTAAAGCTATCAACACACCTTTACCTGGTCATTTGAAGTTGACTAAGGAGATGTTTTCCAAGAAACAAGAAGAGGAGGATAAGATGTCTAAGGTACCTTATGCTTCAGTTGTAGGAAGCTTGATGTATGCTATGGTATGTACTAGGCTAGATATTGCACATACAGTGGGACTTGTTAGCAAGTATATGAGTCATCTAGGAATCAAGCATTGGAATGTAGTTAAATGGATTCTTAGATATTTGAGAGAAACATCCTGTAAGTGTTTACATTTTGGGGGCTCTATTATTGATTTATAGAGCTATGTTGACTCAAATTTGGTAGGATGTATTGATACTAGGAAGAGTACTATAGGTTATGTATTTACCATTGGTGGGGTAGAAGTGAGCTAGGTTTCTCGATTACAGAAGGTTGATGCTTTATCTACTACAAAGGTAGAATATGTTGCTACTATAGAGGCAACCAAGGAGATGATGTGGCTTTAGTTCTTCATGGAATAATTGAAACACCCATATAGGGATAATTATTTCTTCACATATAGCTAGAATTCCATTCGTCTTGCAAAGAATTCAACTCTGCATTCAAAGAAAAAACACATATAGTTGCGGTACCATTTCATTCAGCTAGTTTTGGATGATGAACAATCAAAGATGGAGAAGATACATATGGATGACAATCCAAAGGATATGTTTATGAACATAGTGACAAGGGAGAAGTTGAACTCCTCTTTAGCTTCAGTTGGTCTTCTCAACTAAATATAATAAAAGAACAATAGAGTCTAGGGTAGTTTGATATATTCTCGTGGGAGCTATAGGTTTAGCAGTACAATGACCAGTCTCCAAGTAGGAGGTTATTGTTGTGGAGTCTGATCAGTCTCCATGTGGGAGATTATTGTGATGTGGAGCATAATCAGACTTAGAGGTTTATTTAATGTGGTTTTCTCCCCATATTATTTCTATGGGGTTTTGGGTGCAGTGCCCTCAAAACAGGGTCAAGGGGTAGCACCCCTATAGGGTCCTAGAGTAGCACCCCAGGTGTGCTTCCTATCATAGTATAGATTGGGGTCGAGGGGTAATGCCCCCATGGGGTTTTTTAGGGGCAACACCCCTTAATACAAAAATGTCCTTATATTGTAAAAGGTGGTGACTATTATTTGTTCTATTGGATGACTTATTCTATCCCTAATTTTGTAAGCGAAAAAAGCTTGTATAAAAAGGCTTAGGGTTAGGGATTTCATAATGTAATGGTGATATTGTAGCTTCTTCCTATAGTATTAAGTTGTAATGGATTGGGGACTATAATCACTAGATAATAATAATATTAGACTTGCTATTGGTGGACGTAGCACAGGGATTTAGTGAACCATGTTAAATATTGGTGTCTTGTGATCTCTTCTATGTGATCTATTATTTTTTGATATTGGTTACATTTATACGTAACTATTATTTCTGTCTAAGGTTAATCCTAACATAATCATATTTTGGAATCAGAAAGAACCACTTGGGATCTTGCACTTTCTATGATCAACCAAGTAGACAAACCATTTACTAAAAATATAGTTTGATCCACTCATTCAACCCAACCAAATACCATAAGTGACAAAAACAAGGGGTAATAATAATGATCACATATTTTGAATGGACTAATATCACAAAGGGAAGTTAGATTAGAAGAGTCAAAGTTAGATTCAACATTCAAAGATCAAAATTTAGAAGGCAAACAAGGTATGACTGAAACAATCAGACTACTTAGAGTCATGAGTATATATTGTTTATTTTTCATTGTTTATTTATTTGGAATTTTTTTTGTAGTTCTATAAGAACTAAGTCATAGGATAATGGGGAGCACTGTTATTATCATTGTAACAATGTAATCATGAAAAAGTGTTTTTTCCACTAATGTCAAAGGGAGAGATTGTTGGTATCTCTAACTATTGTTGTGCATTAGTGGTAAACACTTAGCCATATACCAGGTAGAGTTAGAAGGTCATCACTATTGTAGCTCAGTCATAGTGATGACAAAATTTTCCACCCTTGTCCAAAGCTTTTACCTAAGGACAAGCTTGTAAGATGTGGAAACAACCTCCAAGCTATGGGACTTGAACTGTGAGGTTGAGTCTCTAGAGAAGGCCAGCTTCCTTTACTATCAAGATGCACCTAACTACTCTTGGAGTGGAAAATGGACAAGGAATACATAGAAGAAAACTACCTAATCTATTCTAAGGAGATAATGCACCAAAATAGAGTGTTCAATCATATCTCTACCCATACATGTACACTTGAACTATAATGACACCAAAAGATATAAACATCTAAACTTGTTTTAACCCAACAATCACATGTAGATCACACAACCATATAAATGACTCAAGGAAGAAGAGAGATCACTTATATATCATTCACAAATCAAAAGATACAATCATCATAGACAACCACAAAACATTGAGGAGAGGCAATATATCTTGAACGGTCCATCAATGGATGAAATAGATAAGGCATGAAGTCAAGAAATAAACATAAGGAGTAACCCTAAGAAATATTAAAAAATCTACCTTTATAGTTCAAACATAACTTAGATAACTTCTACCCCAAGGCAAAGCACAACTACCACCATTAAGATTGTAGAGAAAAATCATACAGATCAAGAAAATCTGATCTTGGAACAAATCCAAATGCAAGAAAATCCAATATTTTTCCAAAATAGAGCCCTAAGAAGACAGAAATAGTGGCCATTAATGCATAGCTAGGTAGATAGATAACCAAGTAATGAGTGAGTGCTCCTTTTGTATTAAATAGGCATGGGAGGTAGTTGAAACAACCCATAATCAGTAAACTAGATCAGATTTTCTATTACACAATTGTTATTCTTCTATATTAGCACACCAAGTTAGAAAGATCAACAAGTCAACAATATTCAACATTCACCTTATATCCTTCCCACAATTTTAATTTTCAAAGACCCTCTTATTTTCTAGCCTAGAAAAGAAAAAAATATCTTTATCATGGTCAACCCAGGGACCTACAATCTTAGGATCATCAATAAAGTCAAAACCCTTCATAGCATCTTTAACTTGGAGCTTGGTCTCTATGATCTTATGATTGTCAACTCATCCTAACATTGGGCCATCCTTTTACCCTTCTTATGATCTTATGACACACCAATATTTAATAGCATTGGAAGCCTACTAACTTGACCTTATGATCTTATGGATGCAATTAACTTAGCCCTTTGTCATGACTTTGGTGGTCTCATCATTTGCACCTATGATCTTACAACATTGCTTCATCGTAAGATTAGAACACTTCATCTAACTACCTTTTCCCTTAACTGCAATTGCTAACTATGTTATTAACTTTTGAACTGGGCCCACCATGTATGCATGTCAACCTCTCTCTTTATCACATGAATTAAAGGTTGAGCAAGTCCACATACTAACAAAATGATGGTCATAGATCTTAACTTGTTTGATGATGATGAAGATACATTAATCCTTTTAGTACCTCAACCAATGTGAATGCTACCATTTGCCAAATCATCTGACATCTTGACCATCTCTCTTATGGCCCATAAAATAAAATAGGACCAATAATCACCCGATCATCTGCTCTTAATGATGTAATGATATCACAACCTTACAACATACACCCATTGTAACATCTTACCACTATTTAACCTACTCATTGATCTTATGGTCACAATTTATTGTAGCATCACAACACTTTACCCTTGCATCAATGATCTTAAACAACTAGTTAAGCTAACCGTTTCATTCCTTTGGTAGTTAGTCATTTTACCCTTACGACCTTATGACTAGGTAAAAAAACACTCCATCGTGACATCAGAATCTAGTAATTTATACTTGAGATCTTACGATTGACAGCCAGTTATAAGATCAAAATCTCATAACATCAAAACCTAACCTCTACCATGCTATCATAAAGTTGACCATCCCTTTCTATGATCCTATATTTACTAACTACTATGACATTGGGAGAGTCAAAATGAAAGTCTTTGACTAGACAAGGAAACCCTCACTTGTAAGATCAGGGCTCTTAGAAAAGGATATGAAAATTTGAAATATGGTGTGAAAAGGTAGGGTTTCTAGATTTTGATCAACTAGGAAATTTTGATGTCATGAAAGGTATCTTTGATAAATTTTCTATGATGGAATCAAACAATGAGAGAGGGTGGGCAAAATTGGCTAACATTTTTGGTGACTCAAAGGGGATGCTAGCCTACTATGCATATGACCAGTGGCCTAAAGCATCCATTGGGCTATAGAGTAAAAAAAAAAGTGAATCATATGCATGATGAAATCCTAAACCTACCTTTGCAACAATAAACAAGAATGCTACAAGTAAAACTAGGAATCAAAACCCTTTGCAAAAATTCAAAATAGCTATCTCCAAAAGACAACCTGTGCTCAATGCTTCTTAGAAAGCATAAAAACTAAAAACAAGGCTACTCTACTATATAATTTTTTTTACATATATGCATAGTTAAACAAACCCGTTGACTAGTTTGTTGAAGTAGTTTCCCTTCCCCACTAGTTGATTTCTTGTTCCATGCATAAGGGAAACTAAAAATGATAGCAAGTATGACAAACACACTAGTGCATGAAGTACCTTCCTTGCAATGCTAAAAAAAATGAAGCTTTCTAGCATTGGGGCACTACCTTGTGAAGTAAAACATGCTTGTTCCTCCTTGTAGAATTCTTCCTCACACTCTAAAGTGAGTATGAGTATGGGAAAATTTCTAATTTTTTGCAAAGTTAGATTCCTTATGGGGCATCACCTAGATGGCTTAGGGTCTAGGCAATCAGCTTTGACCATGTGGTGCTTTGCAATGGTAACATCCACCTAACTTAGGAGTGGCCCCTCTTCCTATGAAGAAAAAATCTCCACCTCTTGCTCATAATGCTCATGAGCCACCTCCTTGGGAGCTACTAGTATGGTATGACTTTCTATTTGTTATTGCTAAAGAACATGCTCCTCATACATAGTAGATGATGATTCAACATCCATGGAAGAGCAGATAGTATCCAACTTATCCAAAAGATCATCCTCATCATTGATATCCTCCATTATAGTTGTAAAGACATGGATGGGTTGAGAAGCAGTCTCATGTAGGTTATCATATTCCTCCTCAAGGATAGATCTATCCTTAAGGCTCTCTTTTCCATCCTCCACATCATTGAGGACTATCTGCTATAGTGATGATCTTCTTCCTTTTCCAACAATAGATCTCCATCCTCTAATAAGGGCTCAAAAGCCATGATCTATTCCTCAAGAGAAGGAAAAACCATTTCTTCTTCTTCTTCAATAAATGAAGGAAGCTCCTTAGATGAGAGGATTGGATCCTCTTCCTTTGGCTTAGTAGCTACCTCCTTTACCTCCTCAGTAGACCATAACTCTTCCCATGGAAGCCTTATGGGCTTGTTTTCACTCCTCCAAAACTCTATATTTGGACCATCAGGATTCCATACAACTAGCCCACCCTTAAAGAGTAAAATAGGCCTAGGGGACTCATGATCAACCTAGTTTTCTCACACAGGGAGTGGAGGGGCTACAACAAAAGGTTCTTATGAGGGAGGGGGCATCTTGAAGCTTGGAATGACATATTTTGGGGAAGGTGCTACCTTTGGTTCCTTGGCTTGAAAATGAGCTGACTGGAGCCTCATCTCCTCCTCTTTTCCTATAGCAACTTGCCTAGAAACATTCTCCTTCTCCTCAAAATGTCTTTATCTCTCCCTCTTTTCCTCTTCTTGTTGTTGGAGATAGGCCTGGAATACCATATCCTCTTGCTAGCTTGCAATCTCATCAAGTCACCTATCAAAGTCTAGCACTTGCTCATGGCTTTCATCTACTTTATTATTCCATGCATCCATCTTCCTTTATGATTCCAACAACATATCTTTAAGCTCTTTAAAATGGGATGTTGGGACTGATGGAGTAGATATAGGAGAAGAGTAATAATTTTGAGTAGAAGGACTATAGGCAACTTGAAGGTGAGATTGAAAATGGCAATATGAGGGCCAAGGAATAGAATTTTCATGATATGGGGGGGAATAATATGTATTTCTATGATATGGATCCATGTATAAATTTTAATTAAAGCTATGAAATCATAGAAAAAGATTGCAAACATAAACGATTAGAGATGACCTTTACACATACTAGCACTGTATTTGTATGAAACCAAAAGATTTGCACTTAGAGGCACCATAGTGTTTAATGAAATGTCTCCAAAGCTGATTTAATTGAGAATAACACCCAATTCTCAATGCATAATATTGTATTGGCTTCCAACAAACTTATAAAGCTAAAATTGATTTGTCCCACCATGCATGCAAAAAACTGTTGTCACAAAAGTTTGCACCCTTGTCCAAAATTTTTACCTAAGGACACCCTTATGAAACATGAAAATCACCTCAAAGCTATGGGACTTAGACTATGAGGTTGAGTCTCCAGAGAAGGATGACGTCCTTTACTATCAAGATACTATCAAGATGCACCTAACTACTCTTGGAGAGGAAAAGGGAGAAGGTGTTAGATTGTGGTGACTGATTAGGAAAGTACTGTACATACTTCATAAATAGTGGGGTTTGGGGCATCGGCCCAAAAAAAAAAATTTGGGTCGTGGCCGACATGGTAGCTGACATATTATGGCCGACATGTGGCCGACATGTTAAAACCCTAAAATGGTTTAATACTTGTATAAAAGGGCTTAGGGTTGGGTATTTTCCATTATGTTGTGATGAAAAATTGGTTCTTGGGGCGGTATTGAGCTGTAAGGGATTACAGATTGTAATCAAGTTGTAATCACTGGATTGTAATAAGATCGAACTTGTTGTTTGGTGGACGTAGCCCAGGGATTGGGTGAACCACGTTAAATCTTGGTGCTTTGTGTTCATTTCTGTGTGTTCTATTATTTTTTGTTATTGGTTATATTTGCATGTAGTTTTTATTTCTGTCCATGGTTTATCCTAACAAGTGGTATCAGAGTGAGGTTGTTTTTTAGTTATCCTTTGCAGGAAAGTCTCACGGTTAAGTGGGAGTCTCACGGTTGAGTGGGAGCGATGGCAGATGAGGGTAAGCTGAGGGTTGACAGGTTTAATGGGCAGAACTTCCAGTTATGGAAGATGCAAATGGAAGACTATCTATATCAGAAGGATTTATGGAAGCCATTGGAAGGCAAAGCCAAGAATCAGGGAACTATGTTAGAGGTTGAATGTGATCTTTTCAATAGAAAGGCACTCAAAAGAATTCAGTTATGCTTGGCACCATCAGTGGCATTTAATATTATGAAAGCAAAGATGACAGAAGATTTGATAAAAACCCTGGCGACACTGTATGAAAATCCCTCCACTTCAAACAAGGTATTTCTCATGAAGCGTTTATTTAATATGAAAATGGCAGAAGGTGGATCTATTGTAGATCATTTAACTGAGTTTAATACTATTACTAGTCAGTTATCTTCTATGGGTATCAATTTTGATGAATAAATTAGGGCTCTCTTGATTTTGTGTTCTTTTCCTGAAAGCTGGAATGGCTTGGTAATGGAAGTGAGTAATTTTGTTCCTGGATCTAGTACCCTAAAATATGATGATGTGATCGGTGTTGTTTTGAGTGAGGAAACTCGTAGGAAATCCTCAGGTGGATCTACATCAGGAAGTGCTTTGAATGCACAAAGCAGGGGCAGAACGACTAAAAGAGGAAGTAACTCTAGAAATTGTGGGAAATCAAGAGGAAAGTCAAAGGGGAGGAGGTCTCAATCGAGAGGACCAAATGATTGCTGGTACTATGGGAAACCAGGGCACAAAAAGAAAGATTGTTGGAATTGAAAGAAAAATGAAGGAGATAAATCAGATGGAGACAAGGAGGCAAATATGGTAAGTAACAAATCTGAAGAGGAAGCTTTGCTTCTATCTTTAGAGAGTGTTGATGATTCATGGGTTTTAGATTCTGGCGCTTCATTTCATGCTACACCTCATAGAGGTTATTTCATTGATTATGTCCAAGGGGATTTTGGGCTTGTTTATTTGGGGGATAATGAACCCTATCAAATTGTTGGAAAGGGAAAAATTAAGATTAAGTTGCAGAATGGGAATCATTGGCTACTACATGAGGTAAGACATGTTCCAAATATGAGTAGGAATTTAATTTCAGTAGGACAACTCGGTGATGAGAGTTGTGTAGTTACTTTTAATGATAAAAATTGGAAGGTTTCAAAAGGTTCCCTTGTAGTAGCAAAAGGTGTGAAAGTAGGCACCTTATATCTTTGTACAGGTCATATTGTTCCTTCTACTTTGATTGTTTTAGAGAAAAATGAATATTCAGGAACAATTACTGCAGTTGAGCAGGGAGAACAAATAGCTGCTGTAGATTTTGATACAGCGCTGTGGCACAATAGACTTGGGCACATGAGTGAGAAAGGTATGAAAGTACTTCATTCAAGGAAAGTTTTACCTGGTCTAAAATGTGTGAATATGGATTTCTGTGAAAGTTGTGTGTATGGAAAACAAAAGAGAGTGAGTTTTGTAAAGATAGGGAAGGAAAACAAAAAGGAAAAATTAGAGCTTGTGCATACAGATGTATGGGGACTAGCCCAGGTATCTTCCCTTGGTGGCTCTCATTATTATGTTACATTTATTGATGATGCAACTAGAAAAGTATGGATTTATTTCCTTAGACAAAAATTTGATGTATTTCAAACTTTTAAGAAATGGAAATGCTTGGTTGAAAATGAGACTAGTAAGAAATTAAAATGTCTCAGATCTGATAATGTTGGTGAGTATTGCAGTCATGAATTTGAAGATTATTGCTCCACTAATGGTATTCATAGACAAAAAAATGGACCAAGGACTCCACAGGAAAATGGAGTGGCTGAACGCATGAACATGACTATAATGGAGCGCGCAAGGAGTATGAGGTTGCATGTTGGGTTGCCCTTACACATGTGGGTGGAGGTTGTCAATACTGTAGTATATTTGATTAATAGAGGTCCCTCTACTCCTTTGGGCTGTGGTATTCCAGAGGAAGCATGGACTGGTAAGAAGGTGAGTTATTCTTTTCTCAAGACCTTCGGTTGTGAAGCTTTTGCTCATATAGACTCTGAAAATAGAACCAAGCTAGAAGCTAAATCAAAGAAATGTGTCTTTGTTGGATATGGCATTAATGAATTTGGTTATAGGCTTTGGGATTTTGAAAATCTTTAAATTGTTAGAAGTTGAGATGTCATATTCAATGAGAAAGTGTTGTACAAAGATCTATTGCAGCAACATGAGAAGAAAGAAGATGATTATGTAGTGTTGGATGATACTACAAAAGCTGATGTTCCAACCATTCCTCATGATGTGCAACAACTACAACAACAAATACCACACACACCAGTAAATGTTAGATAGTCAACAAGGCAAATTAGACCTCCACAAAGGTTTTCTCCCTCTTTGTATTCTATTTTAATACTGAAGCTAGTGAACCTAAAAGTTATGATGAAGTTGTGCAGGTGGATACTAAGATTCAGTGGGAGTCTGCAATGAAAGATGAAATGGACTCTTTGCTGAAAAATAAGACATGGGATTTGTGCAAGTTGCCTGCAGGTAAAAAGGCTTTACAGAATAAGTGGGTTTACAGGTTGAAAGAAGAGGAAGGAGGTAAGAAAAGATTTAAGGCCAGGTTAGTTGTAAAAGGATTTGCACAAAAAAAGGTAATTGATTTTGATGAGATATTTTCTCCTGTTGTTAAAATGACTTCTATTCGTATTGTTTTAAGTCTTGTGGCTACTGAAGATTTGCATTTAGAGCATATGGATGTTAAAATAGCCTTTCTTCATGGTTATTTGGATGAAGAAATATATATGGCTCAGCCACAGGGTTTTGAGGTCAAAGGTAAGGAGAACTTAGTGTGCAAATTGAAGAAAAGTTTATATGGCTTGAAGCAAGCACCTTGGCAATGGTATCTCAAAATTTGACAGTTTTATGCATGAGCATGGATATAACAAGTGTCATTCAGATTATTGTGTTTATTTTAAGAGGTTGGATGATGATAGCTACATTATTTTATGTCTATATGTTGATGATATGCTTATAGTTGGGTCTAACATGCATCATATTAAGGGGCTAAAATGCCAGTTAGCACATGCATTTGCTATGAAGGATTTGGGGGCAGAAAAAAAAATCCTTGGTATGAAGATTTGTAGAGATAGGAAGAATAGAACCTTGACACTATCTCAGGCTGATTATGTTGAGAAGGTGTTGCAATGTTTCTGTATGGAGAATGCTAAATCTGTCAGCACACCTTTACCTGGTCATTTGAAATTGACTAAGGAGATGTGTCCCAAGACACAACAAGAGGAGGACAAGATGTCCAAGGTACCCTATGCTTCAGCTATAGGAAGTTTGATGTATGCTATGGTATGCACTAGGCCAAATATTGCACATGCAGTGGGAGTCGTTAGCAGGTATATGAGTCATCCAGGATTTGAGCATTGGAATGCTGTCAAGTGGATTCTTAGATATTTGAGAGGGACATCCAATAAGTGTTTACACTTTGGGGGCTCTACTACTTATTTACAGGGCTATGTTGACTCAGATTTGGCAAGGGATATTGATACCAAGCGGAGTACTATAGGTTATGTCTTTACTATTGGTGGGGCAGTTGTGAGCTGGGTTTCTAGGTTACAGAAGATTAATGCTTTATCCACTATAGAGGCAGAGTATGTTGTTGCTACAGAGGCAACCAAGGAGATGATATGGCTTCAGTTCTTCTTGGAAGAATTGGGACATCCTCAGAAGGATAATTATTTGTTTACAGTTAGTCAAAGTGCCATTCATCTTGCTAAGAATTCAGCTCTGCATTCTAAGACCAAACACATACAGTTGCGGTACCATTTTATTCGGTCAGTTTTGGAGGATGGACAATTAAAGGTAGAGAAGATACATACCAATGACAATCTAGCAGATATGTTGAAAAAGGTTGTAACAAGGGAGAAGTTGAACTCCTCTTCAGCTTCAGTTGGTCTTTTAGACTAAACATGAATAAAAGAATAGTAGAGTCCAGGGTGGTTTGATCCAGTGGGAGCCCCATGTGGTAGTTTTATTGCTATAGGATCAGTCTCCAAGTGGGAGATTGTTGTTTAGTGTGGAGCCTAATCAGTCCGCAAGTGGGAGATTGTTAGATTGTGGTGACTGATCAGGAAAGTACTGTACATGGTAGCTGACATATTATGGCCGACATATGGCCGACATGTTATAACCCTAAAGTGGTTTAATACTTGTATAAAAGGGCTTAGGGTTGGGTATTTTTCATTATTTTGTGATGCGAAATTGGTTCTTGCGACAGTATTGAGTTGTAAGGGATTACAGATGGTAATCAGGTTGTAATCACTGGATTGTAATAAGATCAGACTTGCTGTTTGGTGGACGTAGCCCAGGGATTGGGTGAACCACATTAAATCTTGGTGCCTTATGTTCATTTCTGTGTGTTTTATTATTTTTTGTTATTGGTTATATTTGCATGTAGTTTTTATTTCTGTCCGTGGTTTATCCTAACAGAAGGAATGCATAGAAGCAAATTACCTAATCTATTCTAAGGAGGTGATACACCACAATAGAGTTTTTCAATCCTATCTCTGCCCATATATTCACACTTGAACTATTATGATACCAAAAGCTATACACATCTAGACTTTTTTTAACCCAACAATCACATCTAGATCACACAACTAGATAAATGACTCAAGGAAGAAGAGAGTTTACTTATATATCATTCATAGGTCAAAAGATACAATCATGTAAATTGAAAACAACCACAAAATATTGAGGAGAGGAAAATAGATCTTGCACAATACATCAATGGCTGAAATAGATAAGGCAAGAAATCATGAATAATTAAAAGGCAAAGGGAATTTACAATGTGCATGCCAAAACATGCGAAGGAACATAGAGAAGGACTAACCCTAAGAAAGATTAAAAATCTGCCTTTATAGTTCAAACATAACTTAGATAGTGTCTACCCCAAGGAAAAGCACAACTACCACCATTAAGATTGAAGAGAAAAATCATATAGATCAAGAAAATCTGATTTTGGAACAAATCTAGATGCAAGAAAATTCAATATATTGCCAAAACAGAGCCCTAAGAAGATAGAAATAGTACCCATTAATGCACATCTAGATAGATAGATAACCAAGTAATGAGTGAGTGCTCCTTTTGAATTTAACATGCATGGAGGTAATTGAAATGAATAGTAGTTAGTCAACTAGATCAGATTTTCTATTACACAACTATTATTCTTCTATATTAGCACACCAAGTTAGAAAGATCAACAAGTTAGCAATATTCAACATTCAGCCTGTACCCTTATTGGTCAAAGACCCTTTTATTTTCTAGCTTGGACAAGAGAAAAATATCTTTAGCATGGTCAACCTATGGATTTACAATATTATGATCATTAATGAAGTCAAAACCCTTCATAACATCTTCAACCTAGAGCCTAGTCTCTGTGATCTTATGATTGTTAACTCATCTTAACATCGGGTCCTCCTTTTACCCTTTTTATAATCTTATGACACACAAATATTTCATAGCATTTGGAAGCCTACCAACCTAACCTTATGATCTTAAGATTATAGTTAACTTAGTCCTTTATCATGACTTTGGTGGTCTCATCATTCGCACCTACAATCTTACGACATTGTTTCATCGTAAGATTGAAACACTTCATTTGACTGCCTTTGCCCTTAACCATGACTGCTAACTACATTATTAGCTTTCAAACTAGGCTTTCTATGTACACTTGTCAACCTCTCACTTTCTCACATGAATTAAAGGTTGATAAACTTTACATAATGACAAAATGATGACTGTGGATCTTACTTTATCTGACGGTGATGAAGATAGGTTAATCCTATCAGTACCTCAGCCAATGCAAATGCTCCCCTTTGCTAGCTCATCTAACATCTTTTCCATGTCACTTGCATCCCACAAAATAAAATAGGAGCTACAATTGCATGATCATCTACTCCTTATGATGTTACAATATCATGACCTTATAACACACACCCATCATAACATCTTACCATTGTTTAACTTGCTTGCTGATCTTACGATCATGTTTTATCATAGAATTACAATACTTTACCCTTGCATCCATGATCTAATGGTACTAGTTAGGCTAACTATTTCATTCCTTTTATAGTTAGTCATTTTACCCTTATGACCATATAACTAGGTAGAAAAACACTCCATCATGACATTAGAACCTAGAAAATTATACTTGAGATCTTATGATTGACTGTTAGTCATAAGATCTGAACCTTGTAACATCAAAACCTACCCTCTACCATGGTATCACAAATTTGACCATCCCCTACTATGATCCTATGGTCATTGGCTATCATGACATTAAAAGAGGAAAAATGAAGTCATTGACTGGATGATGAAATGCTCAATCATAAGATTGGGGCTTTTAGTATAGGATATGAAAATTTGAAATATGGCAAAAAAATATTTGACACCATGAAAGGCATCTTTGGTCAATATTCTATGATGGTGTCAAACAATTAGACTATCACCAAGTATTTTTAGTATAATATGAGCCTAATGATTATTGAGGAATTGAAGCACATTAATAATGAGTTACATAGATAGTACCAAGCACAATAGAGACCAAGCATCAACATAATGTATGGTGAATGTTGAGTATCAGAGACAATTAGTGTCAAGGAATGTAGAATTAACATTCAATTTAGGAATGATACAAACTTTGAGGTAAACCATTTTAGGCCAACATGGACAAGATATTTAATACTTATAGAGGTTGTTACAGAGGTTATTACACATTTTATGATATGGATCACAAATCCCTATTTGTTGTGATCAACCAATTAGATGAAGAGGTGGAATAAGGAAGCACCTAGAAAAAACTTTATGAAATATTTAAATAGAGAAGATCTAAACCTATTTAGATATGGAGTAGAAGAAAGCTATTCATGCAATCATAGAGATCTAGTGTGAGTTTAAACTTTGCAAAGAAGGTAGAAGAGCTAAGTTTTTTATTGTAGAATAGAGGAAGCAACCTTGTCAAGCAATGAAGGATAGTAAAGTTATATTAGATCAAAGATCATATCATATTAAAGAGAGGAGATCCAAAACTAGTTTATCAAAAGTAGACTGAGGATTAGGTACTAAATCCATTTTAACAAATTGAGTTAGGGATAATCTCTTAATAGAGTGGTCTTAACAGATCTTTGTAAATCTCTTAACTGATTCCTTACTTTGTTGTATGTGTAAAATCCTCTCATAGGAAAAGACCTAACAATCTTAATAACCTTAAATGGGGTAGACCCCTTATAGGGTAGATCATTAGATATAGTCAAACATTGTAACCCTAATAGGTTAACTTTATTACTACAATAGTGAATATTTGTGGGTGTCACCCCCACCCCAATTTTACCTTCACCTTGGAGGGTTTATGGGTAACCAAATCTTTGTGTTATGTGCTAACATTTAATGCATGTGATTGATAGATTAGATCTATTAATTACTACAATTTGATTTTACAAGTTATGTTATGAATGTATTAGATATGATATGGAAAATGTGGTGAATGCACTAAAGAATTGTTAAAAGTTAAAAAGTGTTACAGATCTTGATTCCCCCCCCCCCCCCCCCCCCTTAGTATCTTAGTTTTCCAATTAAGACTTCCAACAGAGGATGAACCAAAGATATAGGATACCCCTTGGCCCTAGTGGATAAGTTCCATGATGAATTTTTTTTGTTAGTTGATATTGATACCACTATTGTCTGTCAAACCTAGAATTTCATGGTTGGGGCCAATGAACTATGGAGTTAATATTGATTAGGCCACTAAGGCAATTGAACCTTTGATTAGTGAACCTATTAATCCTACAGAACCCATATTTGGGACATATGAAATAACCAAAATTAAAATTACTATGAATGTTGTTATGCTAAAAATGGAAAAAAAAAAGAAAAGGAAATAATAAAGAAGTTGGGAGCTTCATTCGATGAAGCAATATAAAGTAGACCACTGATGATCACCAAAAGAAAAGGTGAAGATAAAGTTGAAAAAGAAGAAAAAATAAAAGCTATCATTATTGCCAAGACATAGTCATCAAAAGGAAGGAAAAGGCTTGTTGTAGCTAGTCCTACAAGCCACAAGGCTACAAGGTCTAGAACCCAAGAAACATGAGAAGATACATCGTTAAAGATGGATGGTGCCAAAGTCACAAAGCCTCTAGCACCACAAGTGCAAAAAACTCAAAAGAAAAAGTAGATCAACAAGTCATCTAACAAAGAGGCTAAGACATCTACCAAAAGGAGAAGGAAACTCATAGTCAAATATGATGATGATGAAAGAGATAGTGAGTGAATAGAGTTAGATGAACAAGGAAGATCTAAAGCTCCTATTCCTACAAGACCAAAAACCATAGAAGAGATAACTGAGACAATAAATAATGGTAAAGGATTTAGTGACTTCAAATATTACAAATATGAATTGATAAGTGAAGAGGACAAGAAAAAGGTCGAAGAAGTATCAAGATATTCATGATGACAAGAGTTATGTATGATCCTTGGAGATTAGAAATCAAATCCCAAATGATCTATATCAAAATATTGATAGTAGGTGGAGATATGCTCTAAAAACTGAGAAAGAAATGAGGAGTAGATCTCGAGCTAACTTAATGCCAAATTTTGGTTTAGAAGACATATCTAAAGCTCTGTAGAAGCATGAGAATAGTTTGTATGAAATCATAGAGCTCTTTATGTATTTTATGGAAAATTACATTTACTGTATGAAAACTCAGATATGATATGGAAACAAGTTTATAAAATTAAGCATCCAATCAAAACTATTGATGTTGATGACATTGCAACCAAACAAAATATTGAACTTGATAATAAAGAAGATGAGTACCAAACTGCACAAGATATTGTGGATTTTGTTCATGGAATGGTTTATGATATTATTCAAAAGAAAGATGATGTTACAATTGAAGATATCAACAAGTGAATAAAGATGAAGACATCACATTGACTACCAAGTTAAACATGAAGGGAAAAATACTTAATGAGCCAACACAAGCCCACATACTTGGATTTGATCCAATTTTACAAAATATTAAAGAGTTCCCCAAGCTTAAGGAGAAAATTAAAAATGATATTCCTATAGGAACCTTACACACTATTGTGAGTATTGTAATCACCCAAAAATGGTCATCTAGACTATTATCCCCCTTCTCAGTATTTTTGTAAAATTATTAAATCATTTATCTAGAAAATCAATCTATTTTATTGTATCCTATAGTTTAACCACTATATCCTAAGTACATATTTAATGAAAAGGAACATGTCCCCTTTTAATTAAATAAAATACCCCTTTCACCTCTTATCCTAAGTTGCACATATAAAGTCATTTTCCCATTTTAAAAATAAATAAAAAGATGCTTTGTCTCACATGAAGATACAATAGTCAACTCTTTCTTATTGGTGGAAGTGATCCTACACATGGATCATGCAAAATTCAACTCCTCACTCTTGATTAGATCTTCTTGTCTCATGATCTCTACCATCAGCACTTCTTTAAAATGGAGAGCTCTCTCCTCATCTAAGGATCCAACTTCTTGGCATTAGACTTATGCTACAAGTTTTTCTATAAGCACCCTTGGAGCTTGTGGAGAATCTTATGGCTTCATGTTCATTCTTGCATAGCATTGTAGCTTAGTCTCATAGTGTATTAGCATATTTTCTTCATGCAATATAGTAGAACATTTAGCTTAATTAGACGATTTGTAACACTTTCATATTGTTAGCTTAGTTTATATTTGCTTGTCCAAAAAATGGTATTAGAAACCCAAAGTAATGGACTACTTAATTTAGGATTGGACACCCCAAATGATTCCAAATGCACTATTTAGTCTCATTTAATTATCAACCAGGGACATAAAATTGGAATGGCATTTGCAAAGTATATGCTTCAAACCTCCTCTTCTAAGCCTATTTAAGAATTTAAATGCTTATGGTTTAGGAAAGCTAAACTAAAAATAATAAGAAAATGTATTCTAATCAAAGGAGGAAATTATAATTAGGAACTACTCCAACTAACTATGCTACAGGAACATGCTACTAATTTTGGTATCAATGGCTACAAGAATAGTAAAGTTCTAATACATATAAATGAATAGGAAATGAACTCTACACTAAAAAAGTAATTCACTCATCAAGTGGGCCCCCTTGAATGAGTGAATGGAAAGTACAATCAAGAAGAAAGTTACAAATTATAACTAAACATTCTATTCATCCATAAAAATGGTTACACTTGATTGAAATAGTATGCAAGAGTTCTCTATTAAGAACCATCTTGTTTGACTAACTCCAAAAGAGTCACAATAGTCAATTATTTAAAAGGAAACAACTACTAACTCCCTAAACCTATGATCACTTCATAATTAGGATTGGTTACAACTCATAAAGTTTCATAATAAAAACATTATTGACCATGAACAATCCCACAATATAGCACATGCTAAATTTGTGCATTGCATGCAACAAGAAGCATTGCCTTGCTTTGCAAAGATTCTACAATCATGGTTGGCTTTGATGACTCTTGTGCTAGTATGCTGGTCCTTTGAATATCCACATTCAACTCCTGAAAGATAATTAATGCACACACATCCAATCATATACATATATATCCACATCATCAATGTAAGGAAAATATTTCAGTCTTAATTATCACTCTTGCAAACCTATGGCTACAAGAGATAACTACCCAAAACATAGCTTAGGAGAGAAAGAATCCATTTACATGTATAACTATTATATTCACCATTCTTATCCATGAAATTAGGAAGATATTATATCTTTAGAGATATCCACATTCCATCTTATGTTTACACACATATATAATCATATACATAGAAACCATAAGTTCATATGCTTAAAACCATAAACGTATGTATATGTGCAATAAAATGTCTTAGAAAGAGGATAAAAAGTGGTGATAAAAATGGCTAATTTAGGATCCCATCAATATTTCTTTGCATCTCACATAGTTTAGTTGCATTTTTCATAACATTCTATGGTAGTTCTTTGACACCAATATTCTTGCTCTTGTCTTTGAATCTCCCATTTCATGATGTACTTGAAAGGGGTTGCATTTCTTAGGCTTAGTTGAGAGCCCTTTTATTCACATTTACATTCCTTTTCACTCCATGACTAGGGAGCTCTAGGTTGACATATGTGACTCTCAATCCATGAGATCTCCCAAATAGAATGGCTTAGAGAAGTGCATATTGGTGTAGGAGCACCTAGTCAAAGCTTTCATTTTTAGTTTATAATTGGTTTGGATTTTGGGAATGTATTGACTCTATTTAAGTCAGGGGTCTAGGTGAATTTGGACCTTGTAGAGGTCATATTTTTGGGTTGTAGAAGTGGTTAGGTAATTATTTTTGGTCTGTGTTTATGAGTGTAGCTTGTTCTAGGGGGCATAGATCTAGGACCATAAGAAGTTTGAAGAAAGTGTGAATTTTACCCAAATTTTCCTCTATGATGTGATTTAATCCTCTTATATGGATTAGAGTCCTCCTAACATGTCATTTGGGAGTTGACAATAGAATAGGTGTCAAAAGATGTCAAATTAGGCAACAATTGGGAAAAGTTGTCAAGAAGGAAAAAATTGCCTAAATCATGCATATCCTAGGGGCTAAATTATGTAAAGACATAATTTTTGGATCAATATAGATAGGTTTTAAGGTTCCCAAGTGAAGGAGAGAAAAGTTACTCAAGGATGCCAAAAGTTGTTAAGACTATGCAACTTTTTGAAAAGTTGTTTGACAACTTTATGGTTGAAAAGTTGCAAAACATAATGAGAAACTTGGTGGTTATTCTAACCACCTTAAACCTCTTTTGAAATCTATACAATCATCAATAAAATACATCACAATGGTTTGGAATTGTACATAGCAATTTTGTGCAAGTGAAACACATTTTTCTAGTTGAATTTATGATAGTTTGTAGAATTTGAGTTGTCTATACAGACAAATGGATTTAACTATCCAGTATAGTGTTGTATTTGTGTTTCTTATATTTTTATAGTATTTTTCAATTCAAGTTAATAGTTTTTAAGTGTTCATCTAATTAGGTTTTGAAATTCTTTTTTAAGTAGCCTGTGTGATGTTTTAGTTTTGGCTATTGAGCAATAATAAGTACTACATGAGTTCCTACTATGAGTTCTTCATGAATTTAGGGGACATGGGGAGTAGATCTAATGTACATACTGTATATAATTTTTGGGGCCCTAGAAAGCAAGGAAAGAAATTTAAAAGTGATGCCCTATGAAATTTTGTTGTACTTGGTTAGGCAATCACAAAATTGGAAGAGAGGTTTTAGGGTTTGAAGGTGCCTAATACTTCAAACCAAGTGGTGAAAAATGAGAAGGGTTGAGTAATGTCAAAATATACTTGAGGAATTTTTTTCTTTATGAGTTTTGAAGGGGTTAATAATATACCCTAGCTAGACCAGTGAGCATTGGTGTGAAACCTTTGAAAATAGGCACAAAAGTTTCTTTCTAAAGTACAAACACCTTGGAGATCTAAGACCCACAAAATATTTGAGTTTTTCCAAAAGGGTACTCAAATATAAGGTTTTTTGCCACCTCATTTTGAGAAATTTAGGACTAAAGAAAAAAACCCAAGTTGGAGAGCTAATCCTAGTAGCCCTATTTGTGGAAATTTTGGCTTGAAAGAAAAGAACTTGATGATACCATGTAGGAATCTTGTGTAGGATTTAAAGGGAAGTTTGACATTACTTGTGAGAGCTCTCACTCTACATGATTGGAAATTGTTCAGAAAAGCCATAGGTAGAAGGTCATCAAGTGGTTTTTAAAGAGGTATTTGGGTAAAGAAAGAACCATAACCATTGGTGTAACTAGGTTGAGAGTGGATAAAGGATAGGATACAGGTCCTCTAAGGCTTAGGGCATCAAGGAAACCCTAATAGGTTAGTAGCAATCTTGAGCAAGTCCTTGAGAAGGTAAGGAATAAGAAGCAATTTGACCTAGCATTACATTACATATTTTGGTGTAAATTTTTGACGCCCATTGTGGGCCATAATAGCTTTATTTTTCCTTTTTTTTGACATTTTTGTCACTTATTCATTTGTTGTTTCATCTTTTTTTATCTTTTTTTTTTACAGAGTTATCATGTGATACTTTTCTAGTATCATACGATACTTTGTTCTATAGTTGTGCGATACTTTACCAGTTAAAAGTTTTGCATGCGGTATAAGTTTATGTTGCATAGTAGTTCTAAATTGTGTCACCCACTTTAATACATATTATCACACAAGGATAAAGTATTTCCCAACAATATAGTGAAGTATTACACGATATTTGTTGAGTAGAAAATATAGTCTAGTTTAGGGAAAAAAATTGCTTTAATTTTGATTAGTCTTTTGAGTCCTTGAAATATCCCATTTTTGGGTTTTCTAGATTATTTTTTGTCTAATGAGTGCTTTGCAAGTTTATCACAAACTTTGGCTTGCCTTTTATTGGTGTACTAATTCATTGATTTTGTAGGATTGACTAGGTTTCTTGCAAAATTGTTCATTAAAAGAACTCATGTCAAAGACAAATTGCTAAAAGGGGCTACTAACATTTTTACAGGGTTGTCCAAACAAAGAAAAAAAAAAAAACCAAGTGTATTTGATTTTTTAATTTTCATTTCCATGTGTAGAATATACTAGTTGCTTTTTTTTTAGGCACAAAAATCTTGTGTATAGGTCTCTTTGTTAGTAGGAGAGTATACTCTTCACCCTTGTGGTGAATAAAAAATATTAACCCTTTATTGAGTCTAAAAAGTGAGTGGCATATTCCACTTTTTAGTGGTCTTAATTAAATTTCTTTATGTGTTTGGGGGAAGCACTTGGAATAGGAGAGTATGCTCTTCACCCTTTTGGTAAATTAGAAATATTGACCTCTCGGTGTGGATCTATTTTATTTATATCTCCTAGAGAGACACTACCTTTAGAGGGCCTGATATTGGTTGAAAGATACCAATTTAGTAATGACCCAAAGTGGGAACAAGAAAAACCCATCTAACTTGACCCACTTGACAAAGGCCAAAGCTTTGGGGGGTATAACAATTGTCTTCATTTAGTAGAAGTACTTATGGGATTGGGACCATGAGGAAAATACTAACCAATAATGCTTAAGGTACTCTTGTGGCCAGGAGGTTAATTATTATCTCTAACAAGGTTTTCTGTTATCAAGTGCAAAAGGAGTGTTGTGAATGGGACCCTTTATAAAAACCTTAGGAATAGAAGCTACCCTTACTATTCACTCAAAATCTTGGTGCAAGGATCAATCCTAGTGAGTTGCCTAGATCACCCCAAGATTTTCACACTCACCATTTGTATCCCTTTGGTTGTGCCAATAGAACCTCCATGAAACAACCAAAATCTATTATGGGAAACCACTTTGTATGAGGCCAGAGAGCATCAAACATGGGCCAAGTTGTTGAGTAATGAGCTCTAACCTTTAGGTAGTTTTGCTTGGTGTATTTTTAGATGTGATAGACCCATAAAAACAATTTGGACATATACATGATGCTAGTGTCCATAGGGTTTCATTTGTGATATATCCCAAGTGCTTGTGTTGACAAGGTTTCTTTGTCCCTTATTCAACTATTTGAAGACATACTTATATCCCCAAGTATTTTCAAAAATTCATATCTAGTTTTATTTTGTCATGACTATATTCTAACCTAAAAATCTTCAAAATTTGAACCAAAACATAGATGTTCTAGGAAAAAAGTCACATACTACAGAGTTTACTGGCCCTTTATTGCACATTTATCTTGATAAATATTGTACAATACTTTATATCTACTAGAAGTATCACACTACTACACAAAATTCATCACATGGATATGTTATGTTCAATCATTCAACCTATCAAGAAGTATCATATGCCCAAAAAGTATTGCATGTTTATTGTAGAAACTATTGCACGATAATATTTTCTAATCTTATATCACCTATTTTGTTGTAAACCATCATCTAGTTCCTAGTGCTTATAGAATTGAGTCTAGATTACATTAGCTGAATAAGGATTGTTTTTACTTGGTCTTACCATAGTCTAGTCTTAAATATTCATGTCTAGTATTATCTAAAGCTTAAAAGATGGATTCAATCTCTCAGATACAAACTTGAAGTCTCTATGGGTCACTTGTCCAAAAATTGATTACCTTGATCTCTTGGCTACTTGTCATTGAGATTCTTGATCAATTCTTGGTTGAAATCATTAGTGATTTAAATTCTTGAGCACTTTTGACAAGTGATCACTTTGACTATACAAGTTTTAAACTTGAAATGCTCTATTTTGTCTTCCTATACTAAAGACTTTTCCTCACATATTAGTTATGAATAGGATCCAATTCAATCTAGGAAGTCATCCCTCATTTAATTTTGCACAACTAACTACTTCAACTAGACATCCTCATAAGAAAACTTCTGAGGAAGAGCCTATCCTTGATAGGGTGGAAGAGGCCAACACTACTACTTGGCATAATCCACTTTACTACTTTGACAATTTATTTAATACCACATTTGACACCTGTAGGGCTACCAATAGTGTTTCACTCACCATGAATTGCGAAGAGAGGAACCACTACCTAGAGGACCTTTTTGCACAACAATATCATGCTTGTTTAGATAGAGAAATACTAAAAGAGGCTAGGCATATAGCTTCTAGAGAGATGTCTTATCCATATACAGAGACTAGCACTCACACGTGACTTCAAAAAATAGACATGCTCATGGTAACAGTGGGAATAACATGCCATGAAGGTCTCCAAGACCACACACTATGGGATGCCCCTTATCACCTAGACCCTCAAAATCACACCATGAGAGTGAGGTAGATAATAAATTTAATAGGGAAGACTTCATGAGGTTTCAACAAGATGAACTCCTCCAAAAACTCATGCTAAATTCCTTAGAGAAAAATGGAGACCAATACTTTTGATACATGAATTCTAGGGGGTCAAAACTCCCTCATGACTATGGCATTCAAAGGATCATACATAAAAGAGAACTGACCAAGGCTGAGATCTTAAGAAAGGAAATGCAAGAATTAAGAAGTCAACCTACTCAACTACAAATGGAAAAAGAGCAACCCAAGACATCTTTTATGGAATTTGTATGTTCTCTCCCATTTGATAGAATTATCTACTTGGCACTATTTCCTAGGGATATTGAGGTTCCTACGTATGATAAATATGATGGTAATGGTAATCCAAATGACCATGTACATCACTTATGTGCTCATAGCATGTACTTTATATATGACAACACATACCTCATGAGATTATTTTGTAGAAGCTTAAGGGGACAATTCATGGAATGGTTCACCAAGTTGTCACCTCCCCTCAAGTCATTTGATGAACTTCCATGATTTATCCAGCAATAATTCTATAACACGTTGGATTTTTGTAACATAAAAGTTAAATAAGGGGAACCATTTGCTACATATTTATGATGATGGAGATCATTACATTCTAGGTATCCCTAGAAAATTATTGATATTGAGAAAATTGACATCTTCATCAACATACTTCTACCTAAGTTATACTATGATCTTATGAAGCAACTACATACCTCATTCAATGACATGGTTGAAAGTGCCTATTGCATTGAGGATGTTGTTGTAAAAAAGGGTGACATTGTTCTCAAAAAGGACAAAAATGGAAATGATAATGGTAAAGATAACGGTAAACCTTGGAATAAAAACAAGTATGTAGTCAATGATAGAGTTTTAGATGCTCCTAAGACTAAGGAATCAAAATTTAGCTTATCCAATGCCATATATGCTACTAAAAAAGAAGAGACTTCAAAGACACAATCTTTTGAGAAAGCTAAGAGGCACTCTAAACCAAGAAATACTTATACACCAATGGTCAAATTATATGAAGTGGTCTTAAAAACTTTTCTTTCCAATAAAGTCATCATGCTACCTGATAATTCTTGACCCTATGACCCACCTGTGAAACTTGATTAGTAGAGAGATGATCAATATTGCAATTACCATAGGTATAAGGGTCATAATACTAAAAATTTCTATAAGCTCAAAGATGCCATTTGAGATCTCATTGATGAAGGAAAAGTTGTCATGAATGGATTAGTTAAGAATTCTAACCATAAGGCTTTCAAGAAACCATTACCCGAATGTCAAAAAGGAGAGACATCCAAAGCCAACAAGAAGGGTAATAACACCAAGATCAGTTATGCATATGCCAAAAATGATAATATGATCAAAATGATTGAGCCCATAAGAGAAATCATCTACATGATGGGCCCTAAATTTGATGAGGAATAAAATTATGACACTGATGATGAGAAACTTGAAGTAGTCTTGAGAATACAACACCCTCATCAAAACTTCAAAGAAACTAGGCCTAGGGTGTCCCTTAGGGTGGTAGGTTCCTCTTCTTCACATGGTGAGACCTTGAATGCTATCACTAGGGGGAAATCTAAGGTTGTTCTCAAAGTGTCAAATGACCCCAAGCGTGACACATCTTTCAAAGTGGTGGCTCCACCTTCTATATTTAGTTACAACCTTGTAAGTCAACTAAAATTCCCATGAAAATATCCATTTTTGAGTTGCTATAGTTGTCTCCTTTGCACAAGGAGATCCTAGAGAAAGATTTGCACACTACTAGTTCCCAGAGATATTGACATTGAATGATTCCAAGTGATGGTAAACCACATTTCTTCACCTCACTATCTTACATTTTTTGAAGAAGATGAAAAATCTCTTAGTCATCCCCGCAATCCTACTCTCCACGTTGAAGTATAGATCTATTGCAACCGAGTTCAAGAGTCCAGATAGACAACAGTGTTGGGTTAAATATTGTTTTCTTCATTGTAGTCAACAATTGGGAATTTCATAATTTGCAATTGATCCTAGAGAGATCACTATCAAAGCATATGACAAGGTTAAAATGTCTTCCAAAGGTTTGATTGTCCTTTATATCCATTTAGGTCCTATTGAGAATGACTTGGTCTTCCAAGTGTTAGACATCCTACTTGCATAAAACCTTTTTTGGGTTGACCATAGATCCATGAAATGCAAGCTGTACCATCAACATGTCACCAATGTATTAAATTGATGTTAAATGGTGTAGAAATGGTGATCCTAAGAGACAATTCTATGTCCATCAATATACTTACTACTATAGAGTCATTGGTACCACATAATTGATCGTCTAGTGACATTAGACCATCTCTTATAGAAAGCAAAAAGAATTTGAAAATGATGAGCATCAGGATTGTGGATTACACCTTGGAATCCATCACAATGATACTAGTTTCTCCATGGTCCTATGGCAAACCATCTAAAAAATGAAGCCATCAACTATTGCTATGACTATCTTTGGCACTTTCATTCAATCCTCAATTCCTTTAGAAGATGAAAAGATATATCAAGTTGTTATAGAATAGATCTATAGAGAGTAAGAGGTTAATAAAAAAGTCATCTTAACTACCCTAAATTCTCCCAAGAGATTAGGGAAAGGCTACCAATTTGTTAAAAATGTTTTATTGAGGTCATGGACCTTTGAATAATAACAAAAATTCTCTTGTAGAACTCCTAAGTCACACCAAGGGACAAAAAATCAAAGATACTATAGGCCTAGGGTATGATGTTGAAGATGACTTACAATGGTTTGATAGAGAAGTCCCTACAACTAGTGAACCTAAAGAGGATACCCAACCCACTATTATTACTTGGACACATGGAGAGGATTTCACCCCTTCAAATTCCCTTCTTTAGGGAGAAGATATGTTGTTTCATGATAACACCATAGAAGCATCCACATCTAGGCAACCCATATTTGGTGAGTAAGATGTTGAAAATACTAGTACAAAGAGAATTAGAAGAAATATTTCTCAACTTGTAGCCTATGATCAAAGTAATGACTCTTAGGAGTATGAGTGTGAGTCCCTTTATGATGCCTCTTGTGAATTGGTGGTGGATGTGGTACATGCCTATGCTATCCATCCAAACATAGTTGATGATTCTCATGTAGGGATGGATGAGTTGAATTCATAAATTGCCTTAGTGGACCACACTAATTTCTCTAGGCCTTTTCCTAATTTGGAGTCCTTTGGAGTGTTGTTGATAGGTTTGAGCTCTCTCATCACTAGAGAGGATTCCTCTCACATCAACAACCTTGAATCTTCCACTTCACTTTTTCTACTTGAATCTCATAGATTGGTCTAGTCAAAATCAAGGACTATAGATACCCTCATTCCAAAATGTTTATGATATTTCATGTTATTGAAATGACATCAAACCTATGGTATCAATTAGAGAACTGATAATTCATATGACTAAAATAGACATCAAATACCTTAGTCACAAATTAAAGAGAAAAATGAAAAATAAGAGTGCAAATGGTGAAAACCACCTTGTGGTGGTGTCTGAATTGAAAAAGAGTAAAATAAAAGATGTATCCAAAGGTGAAAACCTCTTTGAGATGCCTAAGGATGAGGTAATGGGTAGTCTTTCAAGCTATTTTTAGGATAGATCATCAGTTTTGATAAATCTGACACAACCAATCAACTTGGGTACTAAAAAATCTCCCAAGATCATATATGTAGCTCAATCTTTATCAGCAAAGGAAAATGAATAGTTCACTCAATTTTTTTAGGAGAAGAATATAAATTTTGCATGGACTTATGTTGATATGCCTAGATTCAATATACATCTTATTATGTATCATCTCTCCATAGTTTCTGACATCAAACATGTTAACCAAAAATTGAGAAACATGCACCCACATGTAGCTCTACTTGTGAAGGTTGAGTTAGAAAAACTCATGAGTGCTAAATTCATTAGAGCTATTGATTATGCATAATCAATAGCTCTAATGAATAGTACTTATTTCCAAACATGACAAATCTATCTGTGTCTGCACTAAGTTTAGCCTGATTTAAACAAAGCTTTTTGAAAGGGTGATTTTCCACTATTGAACATTGATATGATATTAGACATGAATATGGGTTATGAAATGTATGCCCTTATGGATGGTTTCTCAGGGTATAATTAGATTAAAATAGCTCCTAAGGGTTAAGAGAAAATAACTTTTACGTGTGCATGGGGATCCTTTTATTGGAACGTTATGCCTTTTGGTCTAAAAAATGTAGGTGCTACATACCAAAGGGATATGAATAGAATTTTTCATGACATGATGAATAAAAAAATGTAAGATTATGTTGATGATACCCTAGAAAAATATAAACAATGAAGAACTTGCTTATATGACCTAAGTCTACTAGACTATATGGAACAATTTCAACTTAGGCTTAATCCTAAAGAGTGCTTTTGGTGTCACATCTAGAAAACTATTAGGGTACATAATATTAGCTAAGGGGATAGAATTTGATCTAGAAAATGTGCAAGCAATTATGGAGATGCCACCTCCTAGGGAATATTAGTCAACTAAGGAGTTTGCAAGGATGCCTTCAATCCATCAAGAGGTTCATCTCTCAAATAGCTGATAGATCACAATCATTTTAGGTCAACATGCATATGAAATGAAGAATGAGAGAAAATCTTGGCTCCAATCAAAGAGTATCTATCAAAGCCACCTATCCTCATGCCTCCAATTCAAGGGAAGTCATTGATTCTCTATATTTTAGCCTCCACAAATTTACTAAGAGCTCTGTTAGCACAACATGATGAGAATGGGAAAGAAAGAACCATATACTACATTAGTTGTACATTGGTTTCTTATGAGCTTAATTATAATGGAATCGAGAAAGTTTGTCTAGCTATAGTGTTTGCATCCAAAAAAAATTTGACCACATGCTCACACATACTACATAGTTGGTTGCTAAAATTGATCCTTTAAAATATCTCTTGAGTAGAGTCATGCTTACGGGTAGACTAGCAAAATGGATGATGATTCTTTATAAATTTTCCATTTAATGCATCAAATGTAAGGCAATTAAAGGATAGGTTATTGCTAATCAACTAGCCAAGTTCCCCACCATATTTAATGTTCCTATGTAGATTGACTTCCTAGATGCTTTCATTAAGCATGTTATAGAAAGAACCTATAAGATGTTCTTTGATGGGTCATATGCTCAAAATGGTGCTAGTGCTAGAATTATGTTTGTCACACCTCATGGCTACACCATTCCAAAATCTTACAAATTGTTATTTCCATGCACAAATAATATAGATGGATATGAAGCTCTACTTAATGGAATCAAACTAGCTCTTGAATGGAGAATAATAGAGTTACACATCTATGGAGCTTCTTAACTTGTCATCAATCAAGTGAATAATGAATACCAAACTAATGATGACAAGATAGTACCTTACAAGAAACTAGTTAACTCTATAAGGATTTATTTCACATTTTTTTACCTTACAACAAATTCCTAGAGTAGAAAATAAGGTTGTCAATGCTATGGGAATGTTGGCGTCTATCCTACAACTATAAGAGTATGAATCTCACTTCAAGTTCCTGGTGGAAAAACTACACCATCTTTCTTATAACTTCCCTAATGAACAAATATTTTACACTATTATTGATCATGATTCCTCTGTCTATTCTATGATTTTATCCTAGTTGTGAGACAAAATCATTCCAAAAAACCTTACATGCAATGAAAAATGCCAACTTATCTATAATGCTTCTCACTACACTCTTGTCTATGGTGACTTGTATAGAAAGGGCTTCGATGGAACACTTATTAGGTGTCTAGAGATAGATGAGTCTAACAATTCATTAGCCAAAGTTCAAGATGGAATTTGTGGGTCAAATTCTAGTGCCCTTACACTTGCTTAGAAATTGCTTAGGGTGGGATATTATTGGCCAACCATGTAAGTTGATGTTGTTTGATATGCTAAATCCTACAAGAAATGTCAACTGCATATAAAATTGATTCATGCTCCTAAGTTTGAACTCATCCCTTCTATTACACATTGGCCTTTTTAGAAATAGGCCTTTGACTTGGTGGACAAGCTTCATCCAAGCTTGTCTAGTGGACATAAGTTCATTATCACATCAAATGATTATTTTACTAAATGAATTGAAGTTGTTCCATTGTCCACTACAACAAGAAAACATGTTTCCTTTTTTATACTAAATCACATCATTTTCCACTATGGTATTCCTTCATCAATGGTGACTAACAATGGGGGGGAATTTAAAAATAATGACCTAAGACAACTTTGGAAAAAATTTAAAATCAAGAAAAATTGGTCCTGAATATACTATCCCCAAGGGAATGGCCAAGCTAAGGCCTTGAACAAAATACTACTCATGATTTTACATAGAGAATTTTACAAGTCAAGATGGGATTTACATCTATAGTTTAATCCAACATTATAGGCCTATCAAACCACCATATAGACTCCCACTAGGGCTATGCCCTTTGCACTAGATTATGGTTTTGAAATTTTCCTCCCACTAGAAGTTGATATTCTCTTTCTGTGAGTCTCTTTAGATGGATAAATCACTAATGAGGATCATAGGGCTATGAGGATTCATGAGCTTGAAGCTCTAGATGAGTGTCGCAAGGCTACTTTTGGCCACATGCTATCTTATTAAAAGAGGATTTATACCAGTTATAATAAGAAAGTCCATCCTTGTGGATTCCAAGTAGGTGAGTGTGTTCTTAGAGAGATCCCCAAGAATCAATAAAATAGAGAACATAAAGGTAAGTTTCAGCCTAACTAGTTGGGTCCCTACATTGTCACTGTTGCATTTGGATATGGTGCCTATCAAATTTCTACACCTAAGGGGGAACAACTCTCTAAGCCTATCAACATTCTCCATTTTAAGAAGTTCTATGCCTAAGGCTCTTATTGCTTAGTTTTTTGTACATATTCTATGATCCTAATTTTTTTTTTTAAAAATCACATATGATACGAAAAAAATCCCAAAACTTTGAAAATATTATAGAAAAATGATCATCTTAATGAAAAACTAGCAATAGGAACTTTGATGTATCAGAAATTTTTTTTATAAAAATTCAAAATATAAAAACATTATAAAAAGTCCTGAAGAAATTAGAAAGTGGTGAAAACCTGAAAATAGGTGTTTCTTGAGACCCTTCCAACTATGACTATCAGTCTTTCTTCATGCTCATTTGCTTCATTTTCATTTTGCCTCACCTAGCTTGGAATTGACTCACATCTAGGTCTAGGTGACACAAACTACAAGGTCTCTTTGTGCATTAGTACTTCTTTGGAAACTATTTTAACAGTGCTTCTCAACACTCCTCTTTGTACACTTCTCTAAACCATTTTATCCAAGGTATCCCATAGATTGGAAAGTTCGAATGGTGGCTTAGAGCTCACTAGTAATGGAGTGCAAAGGGATACAATGAACAATTAGATAGCTCTCAACTAAGCCTAAGTAATACAACCCCTTGTAAATAAACCATGAGATGGGAGATTCTAAGACAAAAGAAAAATTTCTAGTGTCTTCCATAGATATTAATAAAAATGTAACTATTAGCATAAATACCAATGATAGTACATTAGGGGAGTACCCCAAGAATTGGAGAGTATTGATATGTTGCATTCATGACTATATTTGTCATTGATGTCAACATATTAGTAATTATGTAAAGACTAGAAGAATAGCAATTAGTAATCTTATGATTCATAGAATTTGATGAATTTTTAGATGATGCATAGTGGAGGACATGTTGCTAAAGTTGTCCTGATGATATGGTTAAGAGCACTAAGTCCGAGTTGATGGGATATGGAAGTTACACTTGATTTACTAGAAGCAGTATAGAAACAAAGCATTGGAAAATAGAGTTATGATGATCTATCACTATCTTTCATCTGAGATGTAATGAAGAGATGTGTAGTTACACAATGATAGAGGACAATCGTGTGGTGACACTAGCATGTGTGTAAGACATGGTTTCACACATGTGAAGTTTTGTATAGACTATGAGCTAACAATGCTATTGTAATTGAGAATTGATTAATTATCTTATTTTAATTAATTGAGAAAGCCTCAAGGTCAAATCAAAGAATTATTATGAAGATATGGTATAAAGGAAAGTTTTTTTCCTTGCTTTTAATGTGAACTTGTATTTGAGGACCAAGTGGGATGCAAAGTATTAGTGCATAATGCAAGAAGGAGAAGAATTCTTACTGAATACATGAAAGTGATCCAAGTGATCATTGGATTTGTGTAGTATGAGATCTAGTTACAAGATTTGAAGGAGCAAAAGTCTGGTTGATAGGATAGAGATAGAGGAAAGAAGTTGGTCCAACTATCTTCCACAATTCCTAACATGGTTGGAATCTCCTAACATGGATTGAAAGTCTCCTAATAGGGTCTATCCTCTAACAAGGAATATTTATATTATTGCATGATCTTGTGGGTACCATCCCCACTAGGGCTTTCACTCTTATCAAGGGTTTCCCTAGTTAATATATCTGATGTTAATTGTGTATAAGTGTCTTGTTGTGGTTTCAGTTTATATTACTCACAATGTTAAGATTTTTTATGGTTGGTTAATTGATTCACACCGCACCCCCCCCCCCCCCCCCCCCATAGTTATATTAGTGGACTATATATTCTTATAATTAGTATTAGAGCATCAAGTCCTTAAAGATAAGGCTTAATGACTTTGGGAGATTGATAGTGAATATGTTCATGAAGGTTAGTCCAAGATTTGATGGGGAAAACTATGATAATTGGAAGGAAAAAATGAACTCATATGTTATGCATGGGTCTAAGATATTGGCTTTTAATGAAAGCTAAGAAGACAATTATTGAAGAATCAAAGCTTGAGGAATGTAGTGAGGGAGAAATAGATATGTTCATGTGTAACATGAGAGATAGAGAAGCCCTATTATCAGCTCTTCCAGAGAATAAATACAATCAAGTAAAGGCATTTCAAACTTCCTATGAAATTTGGAAAGAATTAGAAATTACTTTTGAAGGTGATGATTATGCAAAAAGAATGAGATTGCAAAATTTGATTTGCACATTTCAAAATGCTAAGATGATGGAAGATGAATCTATGAGAAGTTATATACAAAGATATAAAAAATTGTTGTAGGAACTTGGTCTCTTGGTGGAACTAAAGAAAGTGATGAGGTTATATGGAAGATCTTGAAAATTTTAACACCACATTCAAGAAAACAGCTATGATGATTCAGCTAGTAATGCCCTACACCAAAGATTTCACAAAGGAAACATTGCTTGGAATATTAGAATCTTTAGAAGTAGAAATTAGATAGTCTGGAGAATTAGCTAGAGTTGAGATAGCTTTCAATGCTCTAAACATTCATCCTAATCTTTCAAGAAGTATAAGTGCAAGAGGAGACTTTGCTAGTAGTAGTAGATCTAAAGAAAATAAGGAGATTGAAGAAGGAATAGCCCTTCTAGTAAGAAGAGAGAAATATGATAAGAAAATATTTAAATGTTGGACTTGTGATGAATATGGTCATTATGCATCTAAATGTCCTAAAAGAGAGAAAAATTTTAGAGAAAAAATTGTAGAAGAGACAAAGATAGAAATTGTTTATATACCAATGAGAAGGAAGAATTTGATAAAATATGTCAAAGTGAAAGTGATGATGAAATAGGATTTGTGGATATCAAGGAAGATGATCTTGATAGAGAAATTAGAGAGGAGAGAGCTCTACTTACCCAAGTTGAGAAGAAATAAGATTGGCTAATTGATAGTGGATGTTCACATCACATGACTTGTGATATGAACAAATTTGTTAAGTTTAGAAATCATGATGGAGGTATAGTTAGAGTTGGTAACAATGCAAATTTTCATATTATAGGGATTAGATCTATTACTCTTGCTGGAAAAACTAACATTGGTGATGTTTACTTTGTTGATGGTTTGAAACATAATTTGTTAAGTGCTGGATAGTTGGTAGACAAGGGATATTTGTTGAAGTTTATACAGAAGACTTGCATTATCAAAGAAAAAAATGGTAAGTTGATTGGTACTAGAACTAGATCTAGAGGTAATGCATTCCAGTTGAATCCTACTAAAATTACATGTTTGGTTGCAAAGGTTGACAATAGTTGGTTATGGCATAAAAGGTTTTGTCATATAAACTTTGATAATATTGTGAACATTAGCAATACATTTGTAGTACGAGATCTACCTAAGATTATTAAGCCTACTAATGTTCTCTGTAAGGAATGTATTTTGGCTAAGTAGAGAAAAGTGTCTTTTCCTAGCAAGAAGTTCTCTAATATAGAGAAACTAGAAATTGTTCACACAGATCTGAGTGGTCTTGCAAGAACCAAAGGATTCTATGGTGAAAGGTACTTTATGATTTTGTTGATGATTTCACTAGGATAATGTGGGTAGTGTTTCTTAAAGAGGAGTTTGAATCTTTTGAAAAATTTAATATATTTAAGAATAGAGTTGAAAATGAATTTGGTGTCAATATTAAAGTTTGAGATTAGACAAAGGAAGAGAGTTCACCTCTAGAGAGTTAAACATGTTCTGTGAAGAGAATGGAATCAAAAGATAATTATCTTCAACTAGAACACCTAAACAGAATGGGATTGCTAAAAGAAGGAACAAGTTAGTAGTAGAAGAAGGAAGAGAGATGTTATTTGAGAATGATGCCTCAAAGAAATTTTGGAGAGAAGCAGTTAACATTGAAGTATATACTCTGAACACAATACATATCATAAAAGGTATGAGCAAGAAACCTTTTGAGTTATGGTTTGGTCATTCACCATCAATAAAGCATTTTAGAATATTTGGAAGTAAGTGTTACACAAAGAGAGATGATGATATTGGTAAGTTTGATCCTAGAAGCAATGAAGGTACATTTCTTGGTTATTCATTGAAAATTAAAGCATATAGATGTTTCAACTATAGAACTAAGACAATAGTTGAGTGCACAAATATAAGGATTGATGAAAAGTTTGGTACTAAAGAGAAGATGGCATATTATAATTTTGATGAAGAAGAGGATAATTCTAGAATTGTTAGACATAATGCTGAAATTCTTTTTGAGACTAACAATGACTTGAAGAATGATGTATCTATTGAGCATAAGGAATTGTAGAGATTTGAACCTAGAAAAGAGTTAAGGGTTGAGATGTTAACTACTACTTCCAATAGAATCATGACAAAGAACCACCCTCCAAAGTAGATGATTGGGATCAACGATCAAGGTGTGATGACAAGGAACATAGTGAATGAGGAATTGTGTCTAATTTCTCAAGTAGAACCTAAAAGCATAGATGAGGCACGAAAGGATGATCATGAGATGCAAGCAATGAAAGAAGAATTATATCAAATTATGAAGAATGAAACATGGGAATTAGTTCCTAGACCTAAAGACAAGAATGTGATAGGAACCAAGTGGGTATTTAGAAATAAGATGAATAAGCAAGGAGAATCTATAAGAAACAAGGCTAGACTTGTTTACATATGTTACTCATAGCAAGAAGGCATAGATTATGAAGAGACATATGCACCTATGGAAAGAATGGAAGCAGTAATGATGTTCTTGGCTTATGTAGCAAGCAAGAATTTCAAGGTTGATGTGATGGATGTCAAGTCAACTTTTTTGAATGGAGAACTTGAAGAAGAAGTCTACATTGAGAAACCTAATGGATTCCCTCTGACAAAAGAAAAAGAGATTATATGTAGACAAAAGAAAGTATGTTATGGTCTAAAGCAAGTACTAAGAACCTGGCATGCATGATTGGATAGGTATTTGTCTAAGCTTGGATTTATTAAAGGTACAGTAGATGGTAATCTATATTTAAGAAAAATTGATGATGGTTTGTTTATCATTGTAATATTCATGGATGACATAATATTTTGGGGTAATGATAAATAAAGTGATAAGTTTGATGAAGAGATGAAAAATGAATTTGAAATGAGCATGCTAGGAGAAATGAAGTTTTTCCTAGGATTGTAGATTGTGTAGAGTAGAGATGGGATATTCATTTCACAAGCCAAGCATTTGAAAGATTTTTTGAAAATATTTGGTTTGGAAAGTTGCAAACCTATTGTTACACCCATGATAATTGGTCACAAGTTATCTAGTAAAGATGAGACACCTACAGTTGAGTAGAAAAAGTATAGATCTATGATTAGAGGATTGCAATATCTTACTCACTCCAGACTAGATATAGAAAATATAGTTGGGATTGTAGCAAAATTTCAAGTTGATCCTAAAGAGTATCATTATGTAGCAATAAAGAGATTATTTAAATATTTGAAGCGTACATCTGATTATGGTATCTAGTATGACAAATCAAATGATTTTACTTTGTGTGCATATACTAATGTAGATTGGGTAGGCAGTATGGATGACAGAAAGAGCACTAGTGGTGGAGCATTTTTTCTTGGAGGAAGAATAGTTTCTTGGTTGAGAAATAAACAAGACTATATATCTCAGAGTACAACTAAGCTTGAGTATGTTGCAATAGAAAATAATTGAAATCAAGTTATGTGGATGAAACAAATATTGAAGGATATTGGAATTGAGTTTACAGAACTTGTTATCATTTACTATGATAACACAAGTATAATGAGTATGTCTAAGAATCTAGTATTTCATTCTAAGACAAAACACATATTCATTAAGTATTATGCTTTGAGAGAGAAGGTAGTAGAGAAGGAAATAAGATTGGAATATATAAGTACTAAATATCAAATTGCATATATATTTATGAAACCTTTACCTAAGGATACTTTTGAGTATTTAAAAGGTATGCTAGGGGTTATGCCCCTGCCTAATTTAGAGTAGATGATGTAGAGAGTGCATCAATCTAGTGGTACAAAGCACTATAGTTAGATTGGATTGAATGCTAATACTTCCTATATGGGAGTATCTGGTATGTACTAAGTCATTAAGGACTCTTCGTATTTGATATTTGTATTATTGTCTTTGGACACTTGAGTTGATTGAAGAGTTGAAAGAAGTATATTATAACAATTGGTATTTAGCAATGGGTAATTTGTACTTGTATTGACACAATTAACATTGATGTCAATGGGGGAAGAAGAATATGTGCATGAAAAACATCTCCTAGGAAAATAGGGAAAGAAAATGTAAGAGAAGCACCTATTGAGTTATTAACGGGGGAGTGCTATCTCTTTAGGGAGATTTAGAAATATTCATCTAAGTGCATAGAAGAAAATGTAAGTGTGCAGAAGAATATCTCTATGGGAAAGATATGTAGCTAGAAAAGTGTTGGAAGTTGTTTACCATAAACAAGTCATGATAGTAGCCATAAGATTTCAAATTGATGAAGAGAATTTGAGAAGATGATAACACCTATAGCAGAGTACAATTTGGTATTCTTGGGACTTAGATGTTTTGCATCTATGTTTCCAATACCAAAGGGGAAGATTGTTAGCATGAATTTTGATGATACTACATTGGGGCAATACACTAAGCATTGGAGAGTATTGATATGTTACATTCATGATTGTATTTGTCATTGATGTCAACATGGCAGTAATCTTGTAAAGACTGGAAGAATAGTAGTCAGTAATCTTATGATGCATAGAAGTTGAGGAAGTTTTAGATGATGAATAGTGGAGGACATGTTTCTAAAGTTTTCTTGGTGATGTAGTAATGAGGACTAAGTCTGAGTCGATGGTATACAGAAGTTACACTTGATTTACTATAAGTAATGCAGAAACAAAGCATTGGAAAATAAAGCTTTGATGACCTATCACTATCTTTCATCTAAGATGTAATGAAGAGATGCACATTTACATAGTGATAGAGGACAATCGCATGGTGATGCTAGCATGTGCACAAGACATGGTTTCACACGTGCAAATTTTTATATAGATTGTGAGCTAACAGTGCTATTGTAATTGTGAATTAATTAATTATCTTAATTTAATTAATTGGGAAAGCCTCAAGGTTGAATCAAGGAATTATTATGAAGATACAATATAAAGGAAAGTTTTTTTCCTTTCTTGTAATGTGAAATTGGTTTATAGGACCAAGTGGGATGCCAAGTATTAGTGCACAATGCAAGAAGGAGCAAAATGCTTACTAAATATATGTAAGTGAAAAAGATCAGTTGATAGGACAATGACAGAGGAAAGAAGTACATTTTAGTTCTATTATTCCGCAAGGAATAATACAGAGATCATATGATAGTAGGTTCATTGATCTTAACCTTAAAGTTGTTTGGGCAGTGGGTCTAGGTGTCTTCCACAACTCTTAACATGGTTGGAATCTCCTAACAAGGACTCATAGATACAAAATGTTGTAATAGACTCCTAACAGGGCCTATCCTCCAACAAGGAATATTTATATTAGTACATCATCTTGTGGGTACCATCCCCACCAAGGTTTTCCCTCTAATCAAGGGTTTCCCTAGTTAACATATCTAGTCTTAATTATGAATGCGTATCTTATTGTGGTTTCAATTTATATTAATCACATGGTTAAGTTTGTTTAATGTTGGTGATGGAGATGATAGTTGGTTAACTAATTCACAACCCCCCCCCCCCCCCCCCCCCAATTATATTAATGGACTATATATATTCTAGTAGTAACTATGCTAAATGGAATGCAAAATGCAAGTATACTAGCGACATGAGAGTATTAAAAATCCATTTTAATTGAGCTAGATGAGCTATTCTATTGTATAAGGAAACTAAAGCTCATACAAGTGAAGCTAAACTAGCATGATGATGCAAGAATGAAAGAGAGAGATGATAGAAGTTCTCCATAAATTCTCCAAGAAGACCTATAAGTAAATCTACAACATAAAAATAGCTCAATATTGGAATCCATAGATGAGGCGAGAGTTCTCCCTTTTAAAGATGTACAGATGGTTGAGATTAAGATGAAGACATGAATGATGAAAGGTAGGGATTGACTTTTAGCATGATCCTTGTATGAGATTATTTCCACCAATGAGAAACAGATGATTTTTATATCTCCATGTGAGAAAAAAGGTCCTTTTCTTTTATGTTCAAATTAGCAAAATGTTTTATATGTGTAACTTAGGATAAAGGGGTCTTTTATTTAGTTAAATGAGGACATGTTCCTTTTACTTAAGTATGGACTTAGGATATAGTGGTCAAACTATAGGTTAAAATCAAATAAATTATTTTTTAGAGATTTGGTCTAGGAAAATAATTAAATAATTAATTCAAAATATTGAAAAGGGGGCTAATGGTCTAGATGACCATATTTTCCCCTCTTTGAATAATGTGTGATAAATTTGGGAATATATTATATCAAAGAATGAATAAGCCAAGTAGGTAGAAATGGATAGAGAGATCTAATTTTGAAGATCAAAATGCAAAGATAGAAAATCTTGAATGTACAACCTAGTAGCCATAGTATTAAACACTAGGAAAAACAAATGATATCAAAACTCAAGAAGAGTACTAGTATCAAGAAAATAATATAGATAGAGAGAAAATGGAATGGTCAAGCATATGCTTCTAAGAAATAGATAGCCATAGCAAGAAAGCCATGATAGAATATTCCTACCCCCTCAGAAGTGAAATCAAAATGAGATATAGCAAAAATGAACAAGAATTGATCAAATCAAAATAAAGAAAGGTCCATGATGAAAAATATGTGATAAAACCCAAGAGTGAACATTAAGAACTAATAAAATGCCCCAACTTGACTAAGTTTGACTAGAAAAGATAAGTCAAAGGATTAGGTTGAAGTGAGAAGAAATAGAGATCCCCTAAAAAAGATTCAAAGATTAAGCCTATAAAAGTCATCCATCTATGTATAAGAAATAAGAATTTCAAAACATAATTTTGATCATCAAGATAAACTCAGATTTTGATTTTGATCCCGAAAATGAATCTAGGATGTCAAAATTAGGTCAAAAAGTTATATACATGTGATGATAGGATATAAATGAGATGAGAAAAAGCCAAGAGAAGATGATAAGGTATGATCAAGAAGAAGTAAGAGAAGATGAACATAGTTAGCTGACATGTCCATGAAAGATGAAGAGAAAGTGCTCTTTGCATGTAAGATACAAGACTAAGCTAGAATGATCCTAAAATGCAAACTAGTATGCAAAGATGTTTACTTGCAAGGGACACATAACTTTTAGACTCTAATTTCATCATTGAGCTTCATTAGGGACATTAGAAGATCATACAATGTTGGCTAGTATAACTATTAGGATATGAATGTGATCTATATTAGATAGGTATGTGGAAATACAACCTATGCATAAAATATGTGTAAGTCATGATGACTAATATAGTTAGATGCCCTAAGTTTAGTATAGCAAGATTACACTTGTATCAATGCATAAGTGCTAGGATAACCCTTGAGTGCAATATTGTAAAAATAGACAAAGATGATACATTGTAGATCCAAAATGTCAAGTAGGACAAGCATGAATGCTCACACCATTCTAGATTAATAAGATATACCCAAAAGAAGAAAAAAAGTATAACATGCCCTATGCTCCCATTCTTCTAGTCCATGACATCCTCGAGAGACTATTAGGGAAGGAACACTTAGTAAAGAAATCATCATAAGAAACATAGAAAGAAAGTAAAGTCAATCAAGTCTCAAATAGTTTAATGTTTGAGTGTATGTGTAAGTCACATGGCCATTTATTTAGGACTCATATCTAATATTGGGAAATATCATAGAATTATAGACTAAAACTAAGCTATCCAAAAAGTGTTGAGGAACACTCGATGTCAAGGGGAAGTGTTGAGAAAGTTTTCCAAAGAAGTACCAACACAAGTAGAGACCTTGATAAGCTAAATAGTCATGCCACCTAGACCTAGATGCAAGAGTGAGTTCCAAGCTACGCAAGGCAAAGTGAACTGAGTGAGCATGAAGTAGGACTGATAGACATAGGTATAAAGGGTCTCAAGTAGTGCCTATTTCCAAGTTTTCACCACTTAGCAATTTTTTTCAAGACTTTTTATAATTTTTTGTATTTTTTATTTTTTTGGTGATAAATCAAAGCACCTTGCTAGACTGATCATTTTTGAAGGACATTTTTTGAATAGGATTTTTTAAAGAATCATATATAATTTTTTTGATTTTTTAAGGATCATAAGGTATGTACAAAGAGTTGAGCCAAAAGAGCCTTATGCATAGAGCTTGTTCAAAATGAGAATGTTGATAGGATGAGAGAGTTTCTCTCCCTTGAGTGTAGAAAGTTGATAAGCATTAGATCCAAATGTAGCAATAATAATGTACAGACTCAACTAGTTAGGCTTGAACTTGTTCTTTTTCTTTCTATTTTGTTGATTCTTAGGGTTCTCTCAAAGAACAAGCTCACTCACTTGGAATTCATGCAGATGGACATTCTTATTATAGTTGGTAGATATTCTTTTTTAATAAGCTTGCATGTGGTTAAAAGTGGCCTTTCGGTGCTCATCAAGAGCTTCAAGCTCATAGATTCTCATAGCTCTATGGTCATCATCAGTGATTATTCCATGTAAAGAAACTCATAGAGAGGGAATCTTGATTTCTAGTGGGTGGACAACATTAAAAGCATAGACTAAAGCAAAGGGTGTAGCCCTAATGGGAGTCTATATGGTGGTTTCATAGGCCCATAATGTTAGATTGATCTATAGGTGTCTATCTCTACCTGACTATTGAACTATTCTATGCACGATCTTTAGCAATGTTTTGTTTGAGGCCTTAACTTGACCATTTTTTGGGGGGTAGTATACTAAAGATAAATTTTGTTTGATTTAAACCTTTTGCAAAGTTTCCTTAGGTCCTTATTTTTAAACTACCCCCCATCATCAATAAATATTGAAGAAGGGATAACATAGTGGCAAATGATATGGTTCAGTATGAATAGGGAAACATGTTTTCCTATTGTGATAGACAACATAACAACTTTAACCCATTTTGTAAAATACTCAGTTGCTACAATTATGAACTTATGTTTGCTAGAGGAACTTGGAGTAATTTTACTAACCATGTCAAAGACCCATTGCTGGAAAGGCCAACATGTGATAGAAGGAATAAATTCACACCTAGGAGAATGAATTAAATTTCCATGTAACTAACACTTTTTTTATAATTAAGCATATCTAACAGAATCAATGTACATAGTTGGCCAATAGTAACCTTCCCTAACCGATTTTTGAGCAAGTGCAAGCCATTAGAGTGTGAGTCACAAATTTTTTCATGAACTTTAGCTAATTCTTTTTTAGAATCATCTATCTCTAAACACTTAAGGAGTGTTTCATATAAGCCCTTCCTATATAGGTCACCTGAGATGAGGGTATAGTGAGAGGCATTGCGAATGAGCTATTTTTTCATTACATGTAAGGTTTTTAGGAATGATTTGATCATGCAAGTAGGAGAAATGGTAGAATAGTGAGAGGAACCATGACAGACAACTATGAAAATAACTCAGTCATCGAGGGAGTCATAAGCAGGGTGATGTAGTTCTTCCACCAAGAACTCAAAGTAAGATTCATACTTTTTCTATTATAAGATAGATGCCAAAGTGGCCATAACATCAACAAATTTATTTTCTACCCTAGGAATTTTCTAGAATGTGACAAATGTGAAGTAATTCCTCAAGGCATCAATCAACATTTTATAAGGTATAAGCTTGTCATCTTTAGTTTTGTATTCATTGTTCACTTGGTTAATGACAAGTTAAGAATATCCATAGATATGCAATTATGTTATCCTCCATTCTAGAGCTAACTTGATCCCATTAAGCTAAGGTTCATATTTAGCTATATTGTTTGTGTATGGAAACAATATTTTGTAGGAATTTGGGATTGTATATCCATGAGGTATGATAAAGTGAATCCCATAACAAACACCATTTTGAGTATATGATCTGTCAAAGAACATCTTCCAAGTTCTATTTTTTTTTGTAATTTACATGATGGAAGCATCTAGGAAGTTGATTTGTATAGGAGCACTATCTATTAGGGGAAATTCAACCAACTAATCAGCAATAACTTGTCCTTTAATGGCCTTATGCTCAACATATCAAATGTCAAATTCAGAAAGAATCATCATCCATTTTGGCAGTCTACCTATAAGTCCAACCTTACTAGCGAGATACTTTAGAGGGATAGTTTTGGCAACTAGCTATGTGGTATGAGCTAACATGTAGCATCTAAATTTTTTGAGATGCAAACACTTTAGCGAGGCAAGTATTTTTAGTACTATTATAGTTGAGTTCATAAGCCTTTAAGGTACAAATAATATAGTAAATGGCTCTTTCTTTTTCATTTTCATCATGTTGTGCTAATAAAGCTCTTAGGGAATTTTTAGTAGCTAAAATATACAAGATCAATGGTTTCCCTTGGAATTGGGGGCATGCAAATGGGTGGCTTCTATATATATGTTGATCCACTAGTACATTTGAACTTCTTTTTCTACCAAAATTTTTGACCAAAGGTATGATTTCTTTTATTTTTTGGTTTCCATCCCTGTATTGGTCAAAAATTTCCTAAGTTTTCCCCCAAGTTGGTCAAAATTTTGACCAACTCAAGTCATAACCTTAATATGTTAAAAGTATCATATATTACTATTGGTCGAAAAGTATGTTAAAATTTAATCTTGTATATTCACACAGGCTTATAGTCATATCATGATATTCTTTTATGTTATTTCATTCCTATGTAGGGTATCATGGAAATTTATAGGTTTTTTGTCTCTTTTGTAGCACAATCAACACATATGGCTTGCAAGCCCTTGGTTTAGTAAACCTTAGGTTTTGTAGAGATAAGCACAAGAGGGAATCATACAAAAAGGAGGAATTAGAAGTGGTTAGGTTTGTGATGCCCTTTTGTTCAAGGCATGAAATGAGACCCAGCCCATCTTGTGCAAATGCACAAATGCTCAATATAAACAATGTAATGCAAAAGATAATAATTCTTGAAAAGGCCATGGTTATGGATAATAATTCTTCATTCTCTAGGGAGATTTCTAGGGAGGGGGACTTTATGGGTAATATTGGGGCAGTGATTAATCGTTGGAGGAAGACCATGTTCTTGCAAAGTCTAGCACAAAGTTTATCATGCAATTGATCTTATTCAGAAAAGCCAAATCTACATGATTTTCCATTTGAAGGTTACAACCTAGTGAGATTTTAATTCCATGTGTGATCATAATCAATGCAAGATTTTTAGGCCTGAGCTTTGAAATAAAATATATATGTGCAACATTGAAAATATCATTTCTTGTTTATAAGAGTGACATACACCACTGATTAGGAAATTAGGGAATAGAAACTCATGAATAATAGTGGAGTGGTTTCAAGATGTTTGGAGATGTTATTTGTAATGCCCCGCCAAGGGATCCAAAAGAACTAACCTAAAGTTTTACTAAGTTTGCCAAACATTTTTTTTTTTTTTAAACATGAAAAATAAACCATTCATATCAAACACATAGTAGCGAAAGCAATAACATACATACACTAAAAACATTCATAACAAGTTACATTCCTTAAGGATCCCAAGATGTTGAGTCAAATTTGATCTAATTAATACTAAGTCTAACCACTACCACATCCACATGAAAGAATAAATAGAAAGTCCAATGTCCATATTACACATTTTTTTCAGAATGCCTCTTGGAAATTAAATTTAGAATGCTCAATCATCCACTATACATGACACAAGGTAAGAAAGGCTAAAATGAATATACATATGTATAAATAAAGATACATCATCATCCTAAACTAATCCATGATGCAAGTGCAGTAAGTAAACAAATCCACATGTCACACATGATACATCATCATAGAAGATATAAACATCCATATATCACAAACATAACTAACTAAGTGCACGGTTCCTCCCAACCATAAATAGCATCATTAGACCATCGTGGGTCCTAGCCATCCCTCTATGCGTAACATCCCAAATCATCGAAGAGATCATCGGTACTATAGTAATAGGGATGTCACTCCTAAAACATACTACATTATATGCAAAAAGAAATCTAATCATGCAAAGTAAAACAGAAGATAAGTAAACAACATCATCTATCATATGATAATCATCAATATAAGGATACGTGTCCATCATCATAAACCAAGAATAGAATGAAGATAGATACCAACAAAAAATGCTCCAGCCACAGTGACTACAGATGGATCTCAAATGATAAGAGTGAAAAAGCACTACCACCCAACCACATAGAACCTAAATGGTCCACTCCCACTATGCTGAGGAGATAATCTCAAGTCCCAAATAGGATATCCAAACACATAACATAAATAATTTTAAGTCTAGGAATCCTAAAAGTATACTAACTCAAGGGTTCCAACACAAATCAACATCTAATCCCAGAGGCACAACAAAGATATGTAGGAAACTTACTATACAAGCGAAAAAGTGTCATCGCACAGATCACACTAGAGTTACCCTGGTAGTCTCTCAATAAACTCCAACCCCCTAGTGATCCCTATGTGGCCACTAGTATCCTCTTATATTGACAAGGCATACTACGGAATGCAATGTTGCAACCAAGTGTTCTCTCTACTCCCATCCTAGTTTGTACTAGCACTCAAGGCATGGGCGAGAACATACAATTATCTTATTATGTTCATTATCCCTATTTAGTGTAAATGTTTTCACTTATTAAAACAACTTATAATGAGTTACCCTAGCAGCCACTTAGGGTCCTGGCCCCCATTGCAAGCCACTTTCCAACACTGCAAGTAGATAACCTACCCTAGGCTCATGGAATAATAAATCACAAAATCACCTCAGTCCTATACAAGCGACTGGAAAAATACCAAAAGATAATCCATATTAAGAGTATAAAATCTCCATGAGAAACTAAAAAGCATCCATAGATAATCATGACCACAATAGTTCTCTATTGGCAACTAAAGGCATCACTGATAATCAAAATATCCATTGGTTCTCAACAAGAAACCAAAAAGTATCTCAAAGTAATACTGATTAAAGACTTCAAAAATGGTCGAGTCAAAATATGTCATAACATGACATCATCAAGATCAAAACAAAAACTTTAGTCTCATTAAGGCGACTGGAAAGTAACCCAAGTATAACTGATCGATGACTCAAAAATGGTTAAGTCAAGTGTCTCAAATACATACACCTCAGTTTCACACAAGAAGACTGGAAAGCAATAACAATCAGTAAATACAAACATCTCATAGAACATACCATCACGATACCATGGTTGAGTTTAGAAAGATCAAGATCAAATAACATCAGCATGCCATCACATTCACATAACCCCTGAGCCTCTCGTAACAACCTAAGACCGGTCAAGGCTAGGACAAACCCCAAAACCCCAAAACACATATAGCATAGAGAAACAAGATACAAACACATGTTTTGGTTTGCTTTTGCAATCACATGATTAAGCCAAATATGAGGTTTATGATTTTGTTTCAAGTATATTTCAAGAGTATAAGATTCTTGTACAAGTCAACCCATTTATTTCTTTGAATAAAGCATAGAACAATTCTTTAAAATAATCATAAGATAATTATTTACTTATTTAAATCATTGAACTAGATCCCATTGACTTTTAGATAAAATCATTTGCATTATTTCACTAAAAATCAATGTTACTAATAATTCCAAGAAGCGTCTCCCATTATTCAAATAATAAAAATAATACTTATCAACTTTCAAATAATTAGTTTACAATTTCCTTAAAACACTTCAAGGACAAGCATTCATTTAAAATAATCTTCATTGATTTTAAGAGAAATCAATCTCGTTAATAATTCAATTATTTAATTCTACTAATCACTTATTAATATCTCTTTTCTTTTAATTTTCCCTCATATAAAAATCCATTTACTCAAATTGACTATTAATTAATTACACTTCTTCTACTATTAACTAATATTAATTTAATTAAATTTAATTGGATTAGTTAATAAATCATACAAAACTAATGCATAATAATAAGATTCTACTTTTATTTGAACCCAAACCTAAATCAATTTCCAAATCTTGATTATAAATGTCTTAGATCTATGTTGGTTTAGTTTTTAATTCATTTCATGCTTTGATAGATTATTTTCATGAAGTTTAGGCACAAAGAACTCTTGGTTATGGAAAATGGAGGAATGACTGTCATTGAATAAAATAGTCCCAGTACGGGGGCCATATCTCCCTAATGAACTATTGGATCGGGCCAAATTTGAAATATGTTGGAGAGGGCCAAGTTGCGCCAAATCTAACTAGATCAATCGAATAACTTTGGTCAAGGTAATAAGTTATGAATTTCTAAGTTCGGGTCTATGTAAGGGACAGTGACAGGGCAGTTTATGATGAATTTTCTTCATAAATAAAACTAGGGTTTCCTAATGTTTTCTTTGCAATCAAATAAAAATTAACATACATATCTAGATTCCAATTTCAAGATTGAAGATTCCTTCATGGAGTATATTCGAACACATATAACAGACACGATGAAGACAAGAAGAGAAAGAGTGCAAATGGAATATGCGAAAATCACGAGTGCACCTGGATACTAATGCTAATTTTCTATGCCTCAGAAGTTCGTAGAAAAATCCCTTCCTTCTCCAACATTTTCCATTCCTCCAAGAATCAACCAACCAAAACCCCCAGGTGACTAGAAGTGCTTGTAGAATCATATGAGCTTCTCGAATGCATGTAGCTTGTCCAAACACACTAGGAGAGCCTCTATATAAAAGCCTCTAAGATGCATCTAAAATGTTTCTAGAAAGAACTAGGAGATAAGCATAACAACTAAGCACATAACTTCCACAATAAGAAGATAAACATGATGAGGTGTCTAGAATGTTGTAGACACCATGTGCTCAAATAATATGCTAACTCCTAAGTGTAGACAACATATGCATAATTAGAGTGCAAACTCTTGTGTTTTCAACATGACAACTCCCAAGAGCTCACATACTCCTTTGTAAATGAATATTAAAATAATGCACATTAATTTATTTAATATTCACTTTACTCTTTCCAATTTAATTTATTAATTTTTATATCTCATGCACTCACTTTAATAAGTCCACTTGTTTTATCTTAATATATTTTAATCACATGCATGCATCATGCGATCTAGAATCTTTTAATAATTTTAAATTTATTTTCAAAAGTTTAATTGATAAAATATTTTTTAACTTAAATAATAATATTATTTAACATTTATTTAAAAATGAACTCTAAATATATTATTATTAAATTAAATAAATATGATCACATTCCAACTTTTATCTTCAAATTTATTCTTTTTATTTAATTAATTTTCTAATTAATTAAATAAAATAAATATTAAAATATCATATTAATTTTCCATTAAATTAAATCATTAATTAAATATTTTAATTAGGCTTAATTAATAGAAAATACACCAAAGACTCATAAAATAAAATATGAAAACCCATCATAGCAAAACACATTCAAAATCAAACTAAGGGGTTATAATATCATGAATTATGTCATCCAACATATTCGGAGGGTACTCAACTTAGATACTTGTCCTAATTTTCAATTAGGACAAATGGCTTAAAGGGTTGGAATTTGGACTTGAGAATTTATCTCCCCTCTCTTACCATTGAGATAATGCGATAGGGTACGCTCATCCTAGCAATTCAAGGAAGTCGATACCCGATACTTGCAACCTGCATAAAATCCATGCATATACAAGCACAACATATACTAAGCTAAAAAGGCAATGGCAAGAAGTGGTGCATTGTGTAGATCCTGACTAGTAGGTGACTACGACTCCCTTAACCACAACAGAAACACCATATATGTTAGGATAAACCACAGACATAAATAAAAACTACATGCAAATATAACCAATAATAGAAAATAATAGAACACACAAAAATGAACACAAGGCACCAAGATTTAACGTGGTTCACCCAATCCCTGGGCTACGTCCACCAAACAGCAAGTTCGATCTTATTACAATCCAGTGATTACAACCTGATTACAATTTGTAATCCCTTACAGCTCAATACTACCACAAGAACCAATTTCGTATCACAACATTATGAAAAATACCCAACCCTAAGCCCTTTTATACAAGTATTAAACCACTTTAGGGTTATAACATGTTGGCCATATGTTGGCCATAATATGTCACCTACCATGTCGGCGATGCCTCGAACCCCACTATTTATGAAGTATGTACAGTACTTTCCTGATCAGTCACCACAATCTAACAATCTTCCACTTGGGGACTGATCAGGCTCTACACTAAACAACAATCTCCCACTTGGAGACTGATCTTGTAGCAATACCACTACCACATGGGGCTCCCACTAGATCAAACCATCTTGGACTCTACTGTTCTTTTATTCATGTTCAGTCTAAAAGACCAACCAAAGCTGAAGAGGAGTTCAGCTTCTCCCTTGTTACAACCTTTGTCAACATATCTATTGGATTGTCATTGGTATGTATCTTCTCCAGCTTTAACTGTCCATCCTCCAAAACTGACTGAATGAAATGGTACTGCAACTGTATGTGTTTGGTCTTAGAATGCAGAGCTGAATTCTTAGCAAGATGAATGGCACTCTGACTATTTGTGAACAAATAATTATCCTTCTGAGGATGTCCCAATTCTTCCAAGAAGAACTGAAGCCATATCATCTCTTTGGCTGCCTCTATAGCAGCAACATACTCTGCCTCTGTAGTGGAGAGAGCATTAATCTTCTGTAACCTAGAAACCCAGCTCACGGCTGCCCCACCAATAGTAAAGACATAACCTGTAGTACTCTGCCTGGTATCAATATCCCCAGCCAAATTTGAGTCAACATAGCCTTGTAAATTAGTAGTAGAGCCCCCAAAGTGTAAACACTTATTGGATGTTCCTCTCAAATATCTAAGAATCCACTTAACAGCATTCCAATGCTCAAATCCTGGATGACTCATATACCTGCTAATGACTCCCACTGCATGTGCAATATCTGGCCTAGTGCATACCATAGCATACATCAAACTTCCTACAGCTGAAGCATAGGGTACCTTTGACATCTTATCCTCCTCTTCCTGTGTCTTGGGACACATCTCCTTAGTCAATTTCAAATGACCAGGTAAAGGTGTGCTAACAGCTTTAGCATTCTCCATAGAGAAACGTTGCAACACCTTCTCAACATAATTAGCTTGAGATAGCGTCAATGTTTTGTTCTTCCTATCTCTGCAAATTTTCATACCAAGGATTTGTTTTGCTGCCCCCAAATTCTTCATAGCAAATGCATGTGCTAATTGGCGTTTCAGCCCCTTAATATGATCCATGTTAGACCCAGCTACAAGCATATCATCAACATATAAACATAAAATAATGTAGCTATCATCATCCAACCTCTTAAAATAAACACAATAATCTGAATGACACCTATTATATCCATGCTCATGCATAAAACTATCAAATTTCAGATACCATTGCCGAGGTGCTTGCTTCAAGCCATATAAACTTTTCTTCAATGTGCACACTAAGTTCTCCTTACCTTTGACCTCAAAACCCTGTGGCTAAGCCATATATATTTCTTCATCCAAATCACCATGAAGAAAGGTTATTTTAACATCCATCTACTCTAAATGCAAATCTTCAGTAGCCACAAGACTTAAAACAATACGAATAGAAGTCATTTTAACAACAAGAGAAAATATCTCATCAAAATCAATTCCCTTTTTCTGTGCAAATCCTTTTACAACTAACCTGGCCTTAAAACTTTTCTTACCTCCTTCCTCTTCTTTCAACCTATAAACCCATTTATTCTGTAAAGCCTTTTTACCTGCAAGCAACTTGCACAAATCCCATGTCTTATTTTTCAGCAAAGAGTCCATTTCATCTTTCATTGTAGACTCCCACTGAATCTTAGTATCCACCTGCACAGCTTCATCATAACTTTCAGGTTCACCAACATCAGTAAGTAAAATAGAATACAAAGAGGGAGAAAACCTTTGTGGAGGTCTAATTTGCCTTGTTGACCATCTAACATTCACTGGTGTGTGTGGTATTTGTTGTTGCAGTTGTTGCACATCATGAGGAATGGCTAGAACATTAGCTTTTGGAGTATCATCCAGCACTACATAATCATCTTCTTTCTTCTCATGTTGCTGCAACAAATCTTTGTACAACACTTTCTCATTGAATATGACATCCCGACTTCTAATAATTTTAAGATTTTCAAAATCCCAAAGCCTATAACCAAATTCATTAATGCCATATCCAAAAAAGACACATTTCTTTGATTTAGCTTCTAGCTTGGTTCTATTTTCAGAGTCTATATGAGCAAAAGCTTCACAACCGAAGGTCTTGAGAAAAGAATAACTCACCTTCTTACTAGTCCATGCTTCCTCTGGAATACCACAGCCCAAAAAAGTAGAGGGACCTCTATTAATCAAATATACTACAGTATTCATAGCCTCCGCCCACATGTGTAAGGGCAACCCAGCATGCAACCTCATGCTCCTTGCACGCTCCATTATAGTCATGTTCATGTGTTCAGCCACTCCATTTTCCTGTGGAGTCCTTGGAACAGTTTTTTGTCTACGAATACCATTAGTGGAGCAATAATCTTCAAATTCATGATTGCAATACTCACCACCATTATCAGATCTGAGACATTTTAATTTCTTACCAGTCTCATTTTCAACCAAGCATTTCCATTTCTTAAAAATTTGTAATACATCATATTTCTGTCTAAGGAAATAAACCCATACTTTTCTAGTTGCGTCATCAATAAATGTAACATAATAATGAGAGCCACCAAGGGAAGATACCTGGGCTAGTCCCCATACATCTGTATGCACAAGCTCTAATTTTTCCTTTTTGTTTTCCTTCCTTGTCTTTACAAAACTCACTCTCTTTTGTTTTCCATACACACAACTTTCACAGAAATCCATATTCACACATTTTAGACCAGGTAAAACTTTCCTTGAATGAAGTACTTTCATACCTTTCTCACTCATGTGCCCAAGTCTATTGTGCCACAGCGCTGTATCAAAATCTACAGCAGCTATTTGTTCTCCCTGCTCAACTGCAGTAATTGTTCCTGAATATTTATTTTTCTCTGAAACAATCAAAGTAGAAGGAACAATATGACCTGTACAAAGATATAAGGTGCCTACTTTCACACCTTTTTCTACTACAAGGGAACCTTTTGAAACCTTCCAATTTTTATCATTAAAAGTAACTACACAACCCTCATCACCGAGTTGCCCTGCTGAAATTAAATTTCTACTTAGTTTTGGAACATGTCTTACCTCATGTAGTAGCCAATGATTCCCATTCTGCAACTTAATCTTAATTTTTCCCTTTCCAACAATCTGACAGGGTTCATTATCCCCCAAATAAACAAGCCCAAAATCCCCTTGGACATAATCAATGAAATAACCTCTATGAGGTGTAGCATGAAATGAAGCACCAAAATCTAAAACCCACGAATCATCAACACTCTCTAAAGATAGAAGAAAAGCATCCTCTTCGGATTTGTTACTTACCACATTTGCCTCCTTGTCTCCATCTGATTTATCTCCTTCATTTTTCTTTCGATTCCAGTAATCTTTCTTTTTGTGCCCTGGTTTCCCATAGTAACAATAATCATTTGGTCCTCTCGATTGAGACCTCCTCCCCTTTGACTTTCCTCTTGATTTCCCATGATTTCCAGAGTTACTTGCTCTTTCAGTCATTCTACCCCTACTTTGTGCATTTAAAGCACTTCCTGATGTAGATCCACCTGAGGATTTTCTATGAGTTTCCTCACTTAAAATAACACCGATCACATCATCATATTTTAGGGTACTAGATCCAGGAATAGAATTACTCACCGCCATTACCAAGCCATTCCAGCTTTCAGGCAAAGAACACAAAATCAAGAGAGCCCTAATTTCTTCATCAAAATTGATACCCACAGAAGATAATTGACTAGTAATAGTATTAAACTCATTTAAATGATCTGCAATAGATCCACCTTCTACCATTTTCAAATTAAATAAACGCTTCATGAGAAATACCTTATTGAAGCGGAGGGCTTTTCATACAGTGTCGCTAGGGTTTTCATCAAATCTTTTGTCATCTTTGCTTTTGTAATATTAAATGCCACCGATGGTGCCAAGCATAACCGAATGCTTCCGAGTGCCTTTCTATTCAAAAGATCCCATTCAGCCTCTGACATAGTACCCTGATTCTTGGCTTTTCCTTCCAACGGCTTCCATAAATCCTTCTGATATTAATAGTCTTCCATTTGCATCTTCCATAACTAGAAGTTCTGCCCATTAAACCTGTCAACCCTCAACTTACCCTCATCTACCATCGCTCCCACTCAACCATGAGACTCCCACTTAATCGTGAGACTTTCCTATAGAGGATAACTGAAAGACAACCTTGCTCTGATACCACTTGTTAGGATAAACCACAGACAAAAATAAAAACTACATGCAAATATAACCAATAACAAAAAATAATAGAACACACAAAAATGAACACAAGGCACCAAGATTTAACATGGTTCATCCAATCCCTGGGCTATGTCCACCAAACAGCAAGTTTGATCTTATTACAATCCAGTGATTACAACTTGATTACAATCTGTAATCCCTTACAGCTCAATACCGCCACAAGAACCAATTTTGTATCACAACATTATGAAAAATACCCAACCCTAAGCCCTTTTATACAAGTATTAAACCGCTTTAGGGTTATAACATGTCGGCCATATGTTGGCCATAATATGTCAGCTACCATGTCGGCTACTGCCCAAAAAAAATTTCCCCACTATTTATGAAGTATGTATAGTACTTTCCTGATCAGTCACCACAATCTAACAATATAGAAAGAAAACACACTGACACCATACACATGCAAGTATGGGGTAAGTATCCATAAGAAAACACATATGATAATAAATCATCTTACTAATCATCATTAATAACTACAAACACTGTAATAATCATCAACATAAAACTATCTTAAAAGAGTTCAGCTACAATAGCAAAATGCGAACTAGGGCAGGCACTACATTATTTATATAAATTTTCTTATATGTAGGAAAAATAGTGTTTGAGGAAGAATCACAAATTGGTAATCACATTTCTCCATCCTTCTATCAATTTTCAATAACAAAGTTTAGTGACATCTTTGGCATCTTATCAGCTTGATATAGCAAAGGGTTTTAAACTTTTAGAGCTACCATTTATTCTCTAGATGGTTTCCTTCAAGGTGTTTAGTGTAGATGTTGATGGTTTGTAGAGATTGGCATCCTAATCTCCATCAACTAAGTCATAAACTTTCCCATCTCATATCGAGCTACTTATGGCATCATGAAGACTACACACAAGCATACAATTAATTCAGGTATGTAAGTTGTCGAATCAGGCTTTGTAGATGAAAAAAGAAATGCATTCTCCTTGTTACATTATAGTCTGCTAATATTTTCATTAGACCTAGTATGAAGTATAATCAATTCTGATTTTTTCCCAATATGTTATTAATTCTTTGAGATTGTACTATTTAGTTTAATGCAATCTTTGCTATCATTTTCTATACAATGTTATTGGTTTTTGCAATGAATGAACACCCCAAAATATAATAGTGGTACAAAAATCAAAGTGCAGTGAGTCATTTTCCAATTGTTTGAAGAGATTCTTATAGTCTTTTTGGGAGCTCTTATTTTTAGTCTCCTTCTAGGCTTCTGTCATTATCACTTCCTATAGCATTTGTGTCTAGACTTTCAATTCAGTTATATTGCAAAATGTTGTGTGTATAGAACAATTGTTAAGTATGTTACACTCTGTCCTGGTAGTCTCACAATAGCTTCAACCAATGTTCAATATGGAAATAGTAATTTGAATATTCTATCTAATCTTTGGAGACCTGATAAAACCCATTTGAGGGTTTTAATGATATCAAGCAATATTGGTCTTTTTTGAAATGACAATGTTGTTAATCTTATAATTTTTATTTATCAAGGCAAGAACTTGAACCATAGAACTCGAAAACATACTTTGATTATTAGTCTAGATTTAGCTTTGTAATGTTTGCTTGGGAGATCCTATTTTTAGTCTCCTTCCCAGATTCTATCATTATCAGTTTCTGAAGCATTTGTGTCTAGACTTTCAATTTAATTATACTACTGAATGTTCTATGTATAGAACATTTCTTATGTATGCAAGAACTTGAACCATAGAACCCCAAAACATACTTTGATAATTAGTCCAGATTTAGCTTCTTACAGTCTACTTGGGAGGTCCTATTTTTAGTTTCCTTCTTGGATTCTGTCATTATCAATATCTATAGTATTTGTGTCTAGATTTTCAATTCACTTATATTACTAATTGTTGTAAGTATAGAACTTTTGTTAAGTATTCTATAGTCCATCCTGGTAGTCTCATAATAGCTTCAACCAATGTGCAATATAAAACCACTAACCTAAATATTTTGTCTAATCTTTGGAGACCTAGTAAAGGTTTAGCAAATTAAAAATGATAGCATGCTCAATAACCCAAAAATAAGTTTAATTTGAAATATAAAGCATACAACCATGACTAATACCAATAATAAACTAGCTTTGGCTGATATATTATCAATTTGAAATTGGTATAATTGTAAGGGCAAACAAGAGATGAAAACATTACAAAGATATAAAACCTTCACGAACACACAAAAAAGGGACAACTGAAGCACCTCTCCTATAATAACATCTGGATGCACAATTATTGTAGAATGAACAAGTTTTTGCTAGGGAAACGTAATGGCAAGAACTCTTTGTATTGGTCGCTCTGATAATGCATTTAAATAATCTTTATCATCAATATCCTTTAGGTCTGATATCTCTAAATCCAAAAAGAATAGAAAGAATAGATTTGTTAATTCCATTCAAGAAAATGAGAAAGGCAACTTGTATGTATTGTGTCACATGTCAAAAAATATAAAATAAAATCAAAGATGCCAAGTTGTAATGACCATTCTTAGTAAAGAATTTTAACCTGCAAAAAAATTCCAAATTAAGACTTGGGTGTTAGAAAATAAATGTAAACTAACTATATTCTATAAAACAGATATGGAGAGTGCAACAAATTTTTGATAGGAAAGATTGCTACAATTGGTTGTAGTGTTTGTGTACAAAAAACTTCATAGCAGTGCTTTGTAGTTTTACCTATAAATAATCTTGGAAAAGTAAAATTAATTGGTATATTATTATTGATATTTGATAAATGAATTACATTATAGGAGGGGAATTACTCAGTATGCAATTACTGGTCTTATAGCCAATTTAACAATCAGCATTGTATAGGTGTAATTTGGACAATTCACCATTCATATATTTTGTACACTTGTATAGAAAGTGAATAGGATCTTTCCAACAACAAAGGGGAAGAAGCATTCTAGTGTTAGAAATATCTAAAATGCTCCTTATGAAGACTTTAGACGAATAAACATAGACATCTTTACAGAGATTCAGTTTGATATCACTACTAGTAGTTAGAAATGATATAGTACTTTCTCACTATTTCTTTTCTCATTCTCTTGCCATGTGGGTTGCGGTATGGGATGTTGGGTAAAGGAGATGGATTATGATCTAGTAGCAGTGATTAGAATTTTGATGAGCATAGTTGGAAAACTTGGACTCAGCAATAACTTGCCAAGCCCCCCAAAAGTTTAATTCTATTGTGACTTTGTATGAAGAAGACCTTTAGATTATAGATGTTGTTACTAGTGAGGGTATTGGGCTGAACATTTAAATGTTGCTCAAAAAATGGTCACACATCTCCATAAATAAGTGGAGACTACCAACATCGCATGAAGGAGAATATACTCAATCTAAGTTATATTGCTAAATTCACATGAGTATGGATATCTTCATGGCTATAGACTCCACTTAATGACTTTTATTCAAGTGAACATGTGCACTCCTAAAATAGTTGTATCTTAGGAGGAGTCAAATGATGATAGGATATATGTATATCTAAGCTTGGTCATTGTCATTGATAGCACCAATAAACTTTTAGAAGATTGATTTGTTAATATTTTCTTTTCTTTAAGACTCAAACTCTTCTCAAATCACAAAAGATGGTATATGTCTTTGGCTCCCACAATGGTTTTCCTTCTTGAGATGATAGTTGTTCATACAATTATGTAATCTATTGGCAATTCTATTCTTGACAATGGAGAGCTTTGTAATTTTGGAAACAATAAAATATTTAAGTGAGGATGAAAAAGTTTTAAAAGCTTGGCAAGAAGGTGAATACACTTTATAGGACATAGTTCAATATTTATGATGCAAGAATTTGGTAAATATTCAAAATGTGAGACTTATGGAAAGTGTTCATCTCTCCTCTAGCATTCCTAATTCCTCTTCTAAATGTGGTTTGCTTTCGAAATTGCATCATTTCTTTTAATGATCCTTTACCTATTGTCTCTTGATCTTTTTCATTTGTTTTGAATTATGTTTGTGTTGGTTTTTAATTGGAGAAAAAAATTATTTTATCTACTATTTTAAAAGTGAAGGTGTAAATTGTAATAGAACAAAAATTATGAATTTTGGATTTGATATACTATTATACAAACTGATTCCTTAGAACCCTTTTAGTGTTATAGTTGTATTGCTAGTGACTGTGATGCACTTTTTTCTAGGAAATTGTTACCTTATTTATGTTTATGTGTGCATATAATTCTCTATTTCACTAGAGTCCATGTTGTATGGTGAGTAATTTTTCTTGTGGATGCCACAAAATTTTGACAAGAAATAGACCAACTTATAAGCCTACAGCCAATATTTCAAGTTTAAATAGACACAATTGCACATTATCAAATTTTATCACATCTCCACTAAAGATGTTTCAAAATGTTTGGGAGAACAATCCCAATCATTGTTAAGATTTAGTTGATTGCAATAATAGAATTAGCTAATTAAAATTTTATTTCATTGATTTTGATACATTATGGTAATGTTTTAGGGAGGGAGTTGGCCAATGGTTCATGTGATGCATCTTGGAGCTAGAGCAAGTTTTATAAGAAAATTGAGTCATCGTCTGCTAACATGTATTTCCATTATTATGGACAACTTCTTCGTCAACAGAACATATTACAACATTATGTGCACATAGGTTGTACTGAAGAAATTTTATTGGCTATTTAGAACTCAACATTTAGAGTCTTAGACAATTTTTTCATATAATATAATAAAAATTTCCTTAATTTAGCTTTGTGCATGTCTATGTTTAGTTTTTTTAGTCATGGTTTTAACTTTTACACAATCACATCTATTTTTTTTCGCATCTATATGTATGGATGCATCTCTATTGAATACTTATGCATTGTTATTATTCTCAGGATCCTACTATGCTACAATTATAGAAAATTGTATATATTTTTAGGGTCGTACTATAGTTGATGTGGGTGTTGGAAGTGAATTCTATCACTTTTTGCTGCTCAGGCATGTGCTTTCTAATAGATCAGAGAAAACATTTTTTACTTTTGTAGTGTGATGGGAAAGATTGGTTTTATTAAAGATAATGTAGAGAATTGAAAAATTATCTATGGGATGCTCAGAAATCATTCCCTTATAGTGACAGTTCTTTGTTAAATTGCTTCTCTTCTAACAGTATTAATGTACTGTATATTAGTACTATCTATGGTTATAAATGAAGATAGAGTTCATAATTTTCCTTGCAGTCAACCATGTTAATGCTTGAACATTTTCTTTTTTTCCAAGGGGATAATTACTTGAGAGCTCTATTGGTGTCTGAAACTTGATAAAAAGTAAATAGGAAGATTACAAAGAAAAAGGCCATAAGCTGTAGACAAGGCAATATCTACAACTTAGATCTACAAAAATTAACATCCACAGAACAAGAGAAAATACCATCTATGCCAACAATAGCCATGCACACCTTCACAAACATCATCATGCAAAATATTCTTTTTAGACTCATTCATGACCACAATGTCTTTATTTTGTAAATAGGGATGCTAGAATACTCTAGATTTGAGAATTGAATACCATCACCAATTCCCCAGATTTGCTAGCCTCAAACACACACTATGCAAAGGTAGTATACAAACTACATGTCTCTAATGGGTTGTTTCTTTCTGAAACAAGTGAATCATTTACTACCACATGGATATCAAGTAGATATATTTACCCCTTGATGCCCTTGGTTTGTCTCATCGAGCTTTTGTTTTAGAGCCCTAATTTCAATAGTGGAATCCATCATGGCACAACAGTAGTGAAAGAAACTCCAATATTTTATTCCTCTATTGAAAAAGGGTTATGTCCCTTTAAGGGACATACCCTTTAGGAAGGATATATAGGGAGGTTATCAATCTAGATTGAGGACACATAGTCACAACAAAGTCTGCTCCTCTAAACATCTATATCCTATGAATTATATCAAAGATACTCCCTCACAATCAAAGGTTGATTATTCATTATTGGATTTGCATCAAGATAGCTATTAACTTCATCAATATTCAAAATTATTAGAAGACCATTCTCAGCATTTAAAGACTAGATTAAAAGTATGATTCAGAGATAAGGAATTAGCAAAAACTTTACAATTTTTTTATTAGTGTTAAATTAAAAACCTTTTAGATATGTTGCATTCTTACAAAAATAATTGGACACACATGCATTGGACATATGCATCAAGTATCTTGCAGCTTGACAAACAGTTTGGTGGTTTCAAGCATGGCAATAAAGGCATTGAGAAAATGGGATTTACCTCCCTAATAGCACGGAATAAAAAGACTTGGAAAACTTTAGTATACAACATCCTTTCTATTATTTCCTTCACATAAATCTATTTCTAGTTCCAAAGAAAAAAATACTATTTAATGCATTTACCTAGAGAAATACATTCTATTTTGGTTTTTGCAGACAGTTCTTCCACTAGATGAGGATCCACCAACAACTACTTCTATATATTTCAACCTTAATGGGAAAATTTTGGCAACTTCTACAATAGATGGAATGATCCATATGTTTGGTATCCTTTGATGCGAAGCATAGGAGGATTTTTCACTAGTCTAATTATGCATGGAAATAGATTGGACAATTGATTGTAGAAATCAAATTTCTTGTTGTCCATTCTAGCAAAAATTAGCAAGTCTAGTTTATAGCTTGTCCAATCATCCTTATAAACTTACTATTTTGTCTCCATTTAAGAAAAAATATATGTTTGGTTTATGCTTTTTCTTATTGTCTTTATAAATCTCACCATTCTATTTCCCATCAAGTATTGACCATGGGATGTTTCAATATTGTGTTGTGTGGTCCTTGAAAGTTAGCTATTGGATATATTGTACTTGATGAAGTAAAAGATATGTGTACTAGCTTGCCAATAACTGGTTGGCCTACACATGATTCAATAGTATACAAAATGAAGTTTGAACCTGATGCAGCTAGCATTTTAAGCCTTGGTGTAAATGGAAAGGTATGGATATGATTTTGATGGAAGTTTGTAATTGGCTTCTCTTAAGTGGATGATTTATGCCTTTTAATGTCTACAACTTATATTTACATTCTTGAACATTTACTTTTCCTTGGAAGCTAATAATATAGAGATATATTTTGTAGATTTTTTAATGGAGTTTGCATAACCAAGGCCAAGTTTTGTGGTCACAAGATTTTGGCAGGTGAGTATCAATATATATCAACCTAGTGCTAGTTAAATGAATTGATCATTAATTATTTGTGATAGCTTTATACATGTGGAAAATGGCATTCTGATAACTAACTTTACAAATTGATAGAAGTGACTTCCATTAAGATTGTTTTTAAAACAACACATCTCCATTATTTAGATGATAGGATCAAGATTAAAGCAAGGAAAATTCAATCAAACAATATCAATTGTTATTTCAACACACTAGGAAGCATTTACATATTGATTTTTCTTAAATTAGTTTGTTCATATAACTTTAAAAATCTAGATAGAATACCACTCCGGTCTTAACAACTATATAAGAACATTGAACAAGAATTTTGGATATGAAATCACAAAGATCACGAGGCATGAAATGGAAATGGATTCACATGGGAGGAGATTTCTTGTGACATCAAATTCTTTGATATCTCCCCCTCTCACACCAAATTTGCAACAGTCAAGGCTTGAAACTTTGGTCACTAACATTTTCCCTAAACAAAGCTAAAACTAATGACGGTTGAAAGTCCATTGAATGAGCAATGCTAGTAATATAGTGGTCAATAACTTTTTATATAAACCAAGGTGAAACTAATGAATGGTTGAAAGTCCATTGAATGGGCAATATCAATATCATACATAGTTTTTGGGTTTAAGATATATCTAATCAATGAAATAGAAACTACCAAGGAACAATAAAATATAGGTATGAATCTCCTTGTCAAAAGTGGTCCCTTAAAATTGGATCTCTACCTATAGTTGAATCCTGTGTGAGCCATAACATGAAAGAGAGACTGCTCTACATTTCCACACTAAAATAAACCATGGAGAAACATTATGTACAACAAAAGAAAGATCTGTAATAGACTATGAAATTTTTGTGATTGTTATTTGTAGGAAGTACAATATCTATCACAAGGAGATCTTAACCAGGTGATTGGCAAAACACAGGTAACTTGAGTGAGGTAGAATGATGAAATTACCAAAGAATGCACAATTAAGGAAAATATGGAAGAAATTTTACTACATGGAAAACATGCAAGCATAGGGAATTCCATACCACATGCCATCTTTTGAAACCCTATCAAACATAAGAACAAATAATAGTAATATATCTTGGTTTTTTAAATGAAGCCTCCAATCTATCACAAAACAATACTTGATCGGTTAGAAAAGCTTGAATAGGAGACATAACAATTCCTTGACTGGAAAAAAATAGCCCCTAATTAATTTCTCTTTCTCCATGTCAAATAAAATCATCGAAGGGTTGCTTCTTCCAAACTATTGATTTTCCAATTTGAATGAGACTTCTTTGGCTAGAGATGACCCATAAAAGTTTAATTTCTAGAAAGTATCTGGATGTTTATCACATTTGGCATTCTCTATCAGCCTTTTTATCTCTTATCCCATTTATGTGGAACTATGTCAAGCTTTGTAATGCTAATAGAGGTTCTTTAATTATATTAGATTTTTTTTAATATGATACAAAAGGTTTGTTCTCTATCAGCATGGAATTTTTCCTATCCTGTCTAGTTGGCATTGCTATTTCCTCTATTTGTGATTATCTTATTTTGAGATTGTTTGAGATCATCAAACTGAAATGTAGGAGTCATGATCCTCTCTATGACTATCTTATTACTTTTTTAGTTATTCCTATTCTCAACATTTACCCGAATGAATAAGATGCACCACTCGATATTTGTTAGTCATGATATGTATCTTGTTTGGCCTTACAATGTGCCCCAATTTAGAAACCCCTAAATCGACAAAAAGGAGAGGAATACCCTTGCCAATTGAGTGGATTTTTTGTAGTTTAAGAAATTTAGCTTATAAGTTATTAGAATATTTGTTCCCATGTCTATTTTGAAATTCAGGGAACAATTTGACCATCCTTAAGGTTGTATCCCTACATCCTTTTGTTCTATAAACTTGGTTGAATACTGTAGTTTTTGTAGGACAAAGAGTGGGGTAGATAGGAGAGTAATTGACACTGCCATTCTTAGGACTATTAACTTTACCAATCTTCCCCTTGCCTAAAGTCAACCATCAAGATCTAGTAGATTTACATGTTTGCACAAATTGGTTCGCAAACTAGTAGACCTACATGTTGGACAAATTGATGATCTCTTATCTTTGTTTATTTTTAATCACTTGCACAAAAATGTATGTTTTAAGGGAATGTCAATTTTATTTTCCTTACTATTTCAACATTTATTCAAATGAATAAGGTGCCCCACTTGATATTTATTGGTGATGATATGTACATTTTTTGGTCTTATAGTGTACCCCAATTTCATGCATCACCCATTAACAACTAACTTGTGATAACTACCTTGTAACAAGAAAATGATTGTCATTTTTTGGAGTCTCTCCTTTGGTCTTTGTTTTTAAGGTTTTAAAGAGTCATTTTGCATTTTCTTCTTGAAGTATGTTCGAGTCACAAGCTGAGCAACTCAAATTTGAGGAGAGTTGCTAACTGTTTACTATGTTCTCTGTAGTTAATTAGGTTTCTATTCATTTTTTTGTTTCTTATGTAGTGTGTTAAAAGGAACCATCTCTAGGGGCTATTGAAATGTCAACATTTCAAATGAAATGTTCAGAGTTGTTGGTAGTAGTATTGGAAGGAGACTTGGTACTTACTTCTGAGTGCAAGGTTAAAATGAAAAATCTTGTTAAGAATTTTGTAATCACCAAGTGGAGTGTCTTTATCCTTTTTAGTACTTGAAAGAGGAATCATTGTTAATATTCAAAAATTAAGGTCCTTTCAAAGAGGAAACTTAAAACTCATTCAAGGCAAGAACTACTATTTTATTCCTTGTACAAGGAATGGGAGAAGCTAAGGCTAGGCTTCACACCTCTACACAACCAGTACATTGGTTAGAAGCCCTCTCAAAACAACATTTTTTCATTCATAAGGTAGGTCTATTTAGGTTTTGCCCTAGCATGGCAATGACCTCAAGATCCATTAGTAGGGTATGTCTAGTTACTAAGATTCTAATTATAAGTAGAATTTCTTCCACACCTTATTGGTCACATTATAATGACATGCAAAATAAAAAAAATAAAAATAAGGGGAATGTAGATCATTCTAGTGTGTAGGCCATCTCATTAGGCTCAATTCATCATCAACAAAAAGAGGAGCTTCTTTTGGAACCAAGAACAAAAATGTTGACCAAGTCAAGATTAGAAACCTTATTCAACACACTTTCACTTATTTTTTCTACTTTGGCTTCTACATCAGAAATAACATAGGGGATAGGATCCCACAACAAAGATGAAGACCATTGGTCTATGGTGCAAGTTAATCAGTAATGAAGTAGACAATGAAGAAGTGCCCTCTCCACAACCCTTACAACCACAATGTCAACCTTGTGGAGATTAGAAACCTTATATTAATTGGTGGATTTGACCCCCAAAAATTCAGCTACATCTACATCACTCACATAATTGATGGTTCCCTATGCATAAATGTATATTTTTTCCTGCTCCAATTTTATCTTTGTAAAGATTTAAAAAGTTGCAAATTAAATGGCTTGGATAAGAAATAATTGCTTGATATGACATTTTAAAAAAAAATCAATCAAACATTGGTGGAAATTTCAACCAATTCTTGATTTTTTTACCAAGAATTGGTTGAAATTTCCACCAATTATTAAAAAAAATTGACCAAACATTGGTGGGAATTTTGACCAATTCTTGATAGTTTTCTACCAAGACTTGTTCAAAATTTTTGTGAATTCTAAAAAAAAATTGACCAAACATTGATGGAAATTTTGACCAATTCTTGATAGTTTTCTACAAAGAATTGGTCAAAATTTCCACCAATTTTTAAAAAAATTGACCAAGCATTGGTGAAAATTCCAACCAACAATGAGAAATCAAAGCTACCAAAAATTTAAAAATTTTGACGAATGTATTGGTCAAAATTTTGACCAACATTAGTAAAAAAAATTGACCAAAATTTACTAGTGATCGTTTGTGTATATTTTTGTTAAGAGGTTGTGACTAATCAACTAACTAAGAGATGAACCTCGTAATAGACTGAATGCATCCTTGCAAACCCCTTAGATAATATTTTTGGGAGGTGGCATCACCATAATTGCTTGGACCTTTTTTGGATCAACATCTATTAATACCCTTAGCTATGATGATGTACACCAATAATTTTCCAAATGTGACACCAAAAGTGCATTTCATGGATTAAGTCTAAGTTGAAATTGTTCCATATGGTCTAGTATCAGACTTAGGTAAGCCAAGTGAGTGCTCTTTTGTTTAGATTTTGCTAAGGTGTCTTGAACATAATCTTCCACATTTTTGTGCATCAAATCATAAAAGATTGTGGTCATAGCTCTTTGATAGGTAGCTCTTTCATTTTTGAGACCAAAAGGCATGATGTTCTAGTAAAAGGCTCCCCATACACATGCAAAATATATTTTTCTTGATCCTTAGGAAATTTTTTTATCTAATTATAGCCTAAAAACCCATCCATGAGGGAGTACATATCATAGCCCACAATCATGTCCACTATCATATCTATGTTAAGTAATGTAAAGTCATCCTTTAGGCATGCTTTATTGAAGTCCCTAAAATTAGTTCATACACAAATAATTTTTTAATGTTTGGAAAGTGTGAATATATTATAGATCCATTCAGCATAATTAATAACTCTAATAAATTTGGCACCTAGGAGTTTTTCTATCTTACCTTTCACAAGTAGAGTAACATGTGGATGTATCTTTCTCAATTTTTGTTTAATAAGCTTAACACTAGGAACTATAGAAAGATGGTGCATGATAAGACCTATATCAAGCCCAGGTATGTTAGCATAAGTCCAAGGAAAATTGATCTTCTTTTTTTAGAAAAACTAAGTGAAGTATTCTTTTTCCTTTTTTGATAAGGATTGAGCCACATGGATGGTTTTAGGAGATTTTGTGGTACCAATATTGATTGGCTACATCAGTTTTATCAAGATTAAAAATCTCTCTTGGAAGTATCTTGGGAGACCACCCAATACCTCATCCTTAGGCACCTCGAAGAAGTTTTCACCCTTGGATACATCTTTTTTTTTACATTTTTAAGGTTCAAATACTGCCACAAGATAGTTTTCTCCATCTAAATGCTTCTTTTTTAATTTTCTCTTTAGTTTTTGATTGAGGTATTGGATGTATGTTTCATTCATGTTGACATTAAATTTTCTGGTGGAAGCAACCATGAGTTCAATAGCATTGAAGTAACATGCAATCTCATAACTATTTTGGATTGATGGTAACTCTGGTCTTTAATTTTGAACAAACTAATCTATGAGATCTGGGTACATGAGGGGGAGTGAGGTGGAAGCTTGAAGATTGTTAACACAATAGGAGTCATCTTTGGTAATGAAAGAGGTTGAACATATAGGGAAATCCTGAAAAGAGTCTAAATTAGGAAGAGACCTAGAGACATCATCATGGTCCACTAAGGAAAGTTGTGAATCCAACTCATCTGACCCTATACAAGACTCATCAATTATGTTTGGTTGGGTAATATATGCATGTACTACATCCACATAGAATTCAAAATAAGTATCCAAAAGTGATTCCCACTCATATTCTTGATAGTCATTGCTTCAATCACAAGCTATTAGTCAGACTATGCTTCTTTTGATTCTCTTGATATTAGGATCTTCAATAGTTGATTCATCAAAGTTAGGTTTTCTAGACATGGATGCTTTAGAAGTATGATCATAGAATAGTATGTCTTCTCCCCAATAAGGGAGGTATAAAGAGTGAGGTCCTGTTCATGTGTCAAAGTAGTAGCAATAAATTGAGTGTCATTTTTAGACTTACTATCAAAAGGAACTTCCTTATGAAACTATGATAAGTCATTTTCAACACCATATCCTAAGCCTGTAGTATCTTTACTTTGATGTCCTTTGCCATGACTTAGGGGTTCAACAAGATAATTATTTTTTTGTTTAAAGGTCCTTGAGCTTGATAGCCCATCTTTATCAAGAATTTATAGCCATTTCCATATCTCTTAAGAGAAATGGGTGTAGTTAGAATGACCTCATTATTATCCTCTTCCTCTCTATAAATCCAATCTCTAACAACTTGATCTTCCTTTTTAGCTTCTAAAGGAGTGGAGGATTGAATAGATATGCCAAAATAGTCATTGTGGAAGCTAAAGGCTTTATTTTCTTAAAGGATTTCATATAGGACCATGGAGAAATTGGTAGTGGTGCAATGGAGTCTAAAGTGTACTCCCCCATCCCAATGCTCATCATTTTTAGTTTCTTTTCACATTCTACAAGAGATGGTTCAATGTCACTAGAGGGCTAATTATGGGGTCGTAGTGATTTTGTAGTTGTAAGCATGTTGATAGACATAGAATTGTCCCTTGGGATTAATATTTTTGCACCATTGAATCAGAATTTGATGCATTGGTGATACATGGATGGTATAGTTTGCATTTCATGGAAGCATGGTCAACCCAACAAGATATTATATGCAAGTGGAATATCTAGCACTTGAAAGACTACATCATTCTCAGTAGGACCCATATAGATAGGAAGGATGATTAAACCTTTGGAATATCTTTAAACATCATCATATGCTTTGATATTGATCTTCTTTCTAGGGCCAAATGTAAACTTTGACATTATTAGTTGTTGTATCATGCTAACAAAAAATATTTGACCCTGTACCATTATCTATCAGGACTTTTTGGACTTGGGTATGGTAGATGTGGACTTCAATATAAAGAGCCAGATTATGGGGATGACTAAGATATGTTTCATCTTCTTTAGAAAATGTGAGATAATGAGGTAAAGAGATATAGTTAACCATAGCTTGGAACCATTCAACATCAATATATGTGGGGATGTTAGTTGTACACAAATCTTTTTCTAGGATCTCCTTGTACAAAGGAGGCAACTCTAGCAACTCAAAAATAATTATTTGTGCAAGGGTTTGTTGTAATTAACTGACAAGGTCATAATTGGACAAGGTGGGTTGAGCCACTTGTTTGGAGGAAGAGGCATTCTTGGGATTTTTTTCTACTTTAAGAATAACTTTGGATTACCTCTAGTGCTAGAATTTAAAGTATCACCATATGAATAGGAAGATTTTACCAACTTAAGAGTCACCCTAGGCCTAGTGTCTCTATAGTTTTGCTTAGATTTGTGTGTTGTCATTACTACTTTAGGCTTCTCATTGTCTATATCGTAGTTAGGTTTCTCATCAAACTTGGGGCCCATTATGCAAATGTGTTCACTTAGGGGATCTATTATGTTAATCACCTTAATGTCATTCCACTTTTTATTTTCTTTAGAGGATTCTCCTTTGTTGTATTTAGGTAAGGGTTTCTTAAAAGCTATGTGACTAATGTTTTTGACTAAACCATCTATGAAAAATTTTCCTTTGTTAGTAAGATTTTGAATAACATCTTTGATCTTGTAGCAACTTTTTGTGTTATGACCTTTATTTTGATGATAATTACAATAGTGATCATCCCTTCTCCAATTAGGCTTTATGGGTGGGTTGTAGGTTCAAGATTTATCATGTAGCATAATGAGCTTATTAGCAAGAAACATTTTCAAAACCATGTCATATAATTCCACCATTCGTGTATAGGTGTATTTTGGATTAGAGAACCTCTTAGCCTTGTTAGAAGATTGTGGTTGTGAGGTCTCTTATTATTTTGTAGCATATAAGACATTGGAAAGGTTAAAGGTTGATTCCTTAGTCTTAGAAGCATCCACAACTCCATCATTGAATAAGTATTTGTTTTTGTTCCAAGGGTTTCCTTTGCCTTTTCCATTTCCATTACCATTTTTGTCATTTTAAGAACAATATCGCAAAATTACTGTTACTATTTTGTCTGGATAAGTGGAATAAAGAAAAAATTACAAAAGGTTAATGAAGACATGAAGGCAAGTACAGAAGATTTGGAGAACAACCCAGGTATTTCTATGCACTACTCTTGAGTAAGGTATTTATCTAATTAACAAAATGAGTATTTATAAGAAGAGAGAAACATAAAATCTAAGATAAATGAAATTCATGCCTTACTATTACCACATCTTGAGGTAACACACACACATATAAGGATTCTGAGAAAACTAGTTGTGGCCCCAAGTTTATCAACAAAAAATCATATGACAAATTTGGAAGCCAACTATTGATTGAAGTGTAGATAATTAATTTGATCAAAACCAATTAGGACAATACAATGGTAATTTTAAAGATGCACCATAAATATTTTCTTGATCATTATGGATTATACCCCTAGTAAGTTTTAATGTATTATCTTATTTTGACAACTAAGTATCAAAAATAGGGGATGATATAATATGTAATGAGGATGCATGTGTGTTATTATGTAAGTATTCAAGGAGATATATGGATTTGATATTATACCAACAAAAATTAATTTTGAAAAATAAAAGCTATACTATGAGGAAGTATATGTTTAGGGGGAGAGTTTTGTATAAAGGACATGTTATCTTTGTACATATTATATTTGACACTAATGTCAAAGGGGGAGAATGTTACTCCTATAGAGTATTATGTTGTGAGTTAGTGTCAAAATTTTCATAGTAACTAAGTTGTCATAATACCCTATCTATGAAGGAGGAGATCACAAAATGCTATAGTTATACCTAAGCTTAATATCAAACTAAGTGATCATATATCTACCAAGTTGAAGCTTCACCCAAGTCAAGTCAAAAGACACCAAGTGTCATCATGAATGAACATTGTATTTATTGAGTGATACACATATGATATCAAAGTTTGAATTTTCATACAATCTAATGTGACATCACCTTATAGAGAAAGGAAAAATAGTTTACATAAATTGAGGTAAAGATTTTATAAGATTTTCTTGGAGAATTTGAAGTGATTGTTGATGCTTTAAAGACAACAAAAACTAATGAAAATAAAGATGAAAAGGAAGAAAGGAATAGATTATTCAAGAACTATTGATCATGATCAGAAGACTATTCCAAAAAGTTCTAAACACCTAATTAGGTCAAGTTGTCAAATGAAAAAAGAATACTATAAAAGGAGAAATTATGAACAATTTGAAGTTATTTTTGCTGATGGTATGGTTGAAGATAATTTTGTAAATAAGTGAATATTGTTGAGTAAGGATTTGAAGAAACAATATAGAACAAATGGTGCAAGGAGGGATGAATAGTTAGGGCCAAAGACACAACCAACTATCCAACCACTCACTGAGTTAAAAAAATATAAGAAAAATATAGAAAACAACACCAAGGGGAGAGAGAGAGAGAGAGAGAGAGAGAGAGAGAGAGAGAGAGAGAGAGAGAACATGTATTTTTATAGATTCATGAAATGTTCAACATACATGCCTAGTTGTAAGGCCTTTTGGATTACATCCATATGCAAAATATAACCCTAATTAGTTCTATGTTCAGCTTCAAACTCACAATGTCTTCTCTAACTCCTAGTCCTAAAAGTCCTTTGCTAAACTAAACCAAATACCTCTACTTATACTTGCCAAAATGGCTTATAAAATATTCTAGAACATTACACCAAAGAAGGTCAACCTCAAAATGGTCAACACTCATCCCTAGACAAGATCCTAACATTAGATTCATAGTCTAAATTAAATACAAGAGTCAACTCCAACTAAGCACCAAACACATAGATAACTCAATCAAAGATGGACCTGAGCATCATAAACACAAGTCCACTCAGGGAATAAAGAAATGCTCAATCAACATTGTAACAAATCATTTTGCATTGATGCAACTCACTCACCAAAGGAACAACTTGTCTCATACTAATGGGACTTAGTCACCAAAGGAAAAAATTAGTTCATACTAAAGAGCTTAGCAAGGTCTAAAAAGAACTCGGTCTAAACTATCACAATGAACAAAAAGTGCATGATTATAAGGCAACCTAGGGTGCACTTGCATCAAATAACTAGGGTTGAAGAAATGATTCTCCTAAATCATGCAAGTGTCACAATGTGAGTTGAATCTAAATCAAATTGAGAAATCCATGTAGCATCTTCAAATGGTCTATTCCTCTATTCACCAAATACTCATAGTAATATTTTCCTCTTGTTCTCTTACCAACTCTCTAATCCAATACCTATTCAACCTCTTCAATATGCATCTTAAGATAATCATCTGATATATTAACTTCATCATTTGACTCATGATACTGATGCAAATCAATAATATTGAATATAGAAGATATATCCATGTCATTGGGTAACTCAACTTCATAAGAATTTCCACTGTCAAACTTCCTCAAGATTTTACAAGGTCCAAACTTCATCATCTTCATCTTATTGTATGTCCTAATAAGAAATCTACCTTTCTTCAAATGAACCATCACCTCATTATCAACTTCAAAAAAAATGATATCTTCTAGACTTATCAACATTCTCCTTATACTTCAAATTACTTTGTTCCAAATTCAACTTTACTTCCTTATGCAAAGGCTCCATAAAACTAGCAAATTTTTCCCCTGCAAAACTTCTCTTTTCTTCACCAGCAACATCCCTCAAATCTGATATTCCTCTAGGTTGCATTCTAGCAACAAACTCAAAAGGTGGTTTTCCTATATTCCTATTCATATAAATATTATATGCAAATTCAACTTGTGCCAATACCAACTCCCAATTACTTGGTTTATCTCCAACTAAACATCTCAACAAATCACCCAAGCTTCTATTCACAACTTTTGTCTTTCCATCTATCTATTGGTGGAATGTAGAACTAAATCTCAACTTAGTACCCATCTTCTTCTATAAATTCCTCTAAAAGTAACCAATAAACTTACTATCTCTGTCACAAATAATACTTCTTGGTAATCCATGCAATCTAAAAATCTCTTTGAAATTTATTTTAGAAATGTGCTCAACACATAATGTCTTCTTACATGGTATGATATGATTCATCTTATAAAATCTATCCGTAACAACAAATATGGAATCATGCCCCTTTCAAATCTTAGGTAATCCAAGAATAAAATCCATATTGATGTCACTCTAAGGTTTCTTAGGAGAAAAAATAGGTGCATACAAAAAAATATTTTGACTTACTCCTTACAAAATTTTGAACATCCTTATACATATGTGGCCAATAGTATTTATCCTTTAGCAAACTCAATTTCTTATCAATTCCAAAATGTCTAGCTAATCCACCACAATGTTTTTCATTAATCAAATTTAACTTTCATAGAACTTATTGGTATACACAACTAAATTCATTTGAATAACATACCTTCTTGAATAAAATACTCATCATACTTAATCATAAGATCTGATAGATTTGGTGCTCTAAACTCTCTCCATGCCTTAGAAAAATCAAGATCAATATTATACAACTCTTTCATTTCATCAAAGCCAAGAACTTCAACCTTCATGTTGGTCAATAAAGAATGTCTTCTACTCAATGCATCAACAACTCAGTTAGTAACTACACTTTAATGCTTAGTCACAAATGTGAAACCTTGGAGGTAATCAACCCACTTCGTATGTCTCTATTTTAATTTATGTTGACTTCCCATGTACTTTAAAGCTTTATGATTACTATACAACACAAACTCTTTAGGAATCAAATAATGTCTCCACTTCTTCAAGGCTTGAACAATTGCATAAAACTCTAGATCATACAAAGAATACTTCCTCTTAGCATCATTCAACTTTTCACTAAAGAAAGAAACAAGTTTACCTTCTTGATTCAACACAAATCCTATTACACTACCAATTGCATCGCATTCAACTTGAAATACCTTATTGAAATCAGGTAAAGCCAATATAGGTAACTCAACAACCTTTTGTTTCAAAGTCTCAAAACTCTTATCAACTCCATGTGCCACTTGAAATCCTTTTTATCTCCTTTCATTGTCTCAATCATAGAATTACAAACAAAAATAAAATTATTTATAAACTACCTGTAGAAACTAGCCAAACCATGAAATGATCTTATCTCACCCATATTCTTAGGTGTAGGCCATTCCAAAATTTCTACACATGGATTCAAACTTTCTCTGATCAAACCTTTATGGAACAACTCATGTACTTTGTTGTTAAGTTTTTCATTCTCTATAGGTGTCAATCTATATGGTGCTTTATTTGGATAACTAGCTCTGGGAATCATGTCTATACAATGACTAATGCTCTTTACTAGTGGCAAACCATCAGGTATATCTTTTGCAAAAATATCTTTAAAATCATTTTAAAAAATTGCAATTTCTTCTAGTACTTGGTCAATAATACCAGCTTGTGTTGTCACTTAGCTTCCACTATTTGGTTACTCAATTACCACTAGTGTCTTCCACTAAGTTTCCACCATTTGTCACTCACTTATGACTAGCATAACTTGGTCTCCTTAGAATTATTGGAAAACAAATTGATTCTTCTTCACTTCTTTTTCAATTTTCTTTCCATTAACCATGCAAATTGTAATATTAGTACAATTAACCTCATGTGGACTTTCAATCAAAGGAAACAATATTTTCTTTCTCCCATTCACCCAAAGAGTATATTGATTCAATCTTCCATCACGTATATCATATCTATCATATTGCAAAGGTCTACCAAATAGAATATAACAACAATCCATAGGCATAATATCACATAGAACTTCATCAAAATTAATGTCCAATCTTGAACTTCACAATACATTGTTCAATTACCAATATATTATGTTCATCTTTGATCTATGAAACATGGTAGGATTTAGGATGCTTCAACCTCTCCAACTACAACTTAGTAACCGACTATTTTGATGCCAAATTTGTAGAACTTCCACTATCAATTATCACCTTGCAGCATTTTCTAGCCATCTTACATCTAGTCTTGAAAAGACTTCTCCTCAATAGGTTCCTCATCACTTGCCTTGTCACATAAGGTTATTGTTGTTGGAAGATTTGGAAGAGTGGTTGGAAGAATGAATATTGATAAGATTCCTATGGGGGAGTACTACTATGATGATAAGTTACATTCATGACTAATTTTTTCATTGATGTCAACATAGTAGTTTTCTATGGTATCTGATAGAAGAATAGTGGAAAGATCAAGTTGGTACAGATAGCCAGTTGAGAATTATAACCACCCAAGGTTATGGGAGATACTTATAAGCATCTACTATATGTAGTTAATGTTAGAAGAAGAAAGGATAAGTCTAGAAGAAGTTATGTAAGTTTTGGTGATGTCAGTTCTGAGATAGAGTTTATAGAGGCATGTTCTAATAAACTTGTTATATCTCTTAGCAAAGTTGATATCTTGAGGATTGAGGTTGAGGAAACAGAGAATACATGATGAGAATGACATAGATAAGCTCACTCATCATAATATTGAATTATAGAAAGTTATTCAAGTTGCAAGGTGGAAGATTAATGTTATCACTAAGTGCAACAAGTTCTTAATGTGGTCCTATAATAATTAATTGAGAAGGTCTAATAGTTGACTTAGGGAATTATTTTATGGACTTGATATAAAGGAAGGAAATTTTCCTTTATCATAGAATGTGAATGATATAGTTTTATGATCAATGATAATCAACAGAGTAGTGTAAAAGTAAAGGAAATTTCATTGTCCAAGTTTTGTTGAGTGATCTGAGGTTTGGTATTTGGATCTAAGGTTCGTGATCTAGTCTACAAGGTCTGGCAGTGATTATTTTGATTGATAGGATAGAGGAAAGAGAAAAGGAAAAAAGGAAGATAACAATAAATTACTTGTTTGAGCAGTGAGCTCTTCTTGTAGTTAAAATTACATGTCTAGGTAGTGGGCTCTTCCTACATACAATGTATGACAACTCCTAATAGGGTTGGAATCTCCTAACAAGGATTCAAAGCCTCCTAGCAAGGACTCATTGTACTAAATGTTGTAATAGACTCCTAATAGGGTTCATCCTTTAACAAAGAATATTTATATTAGTACATCATCTTGTGGGCATCATTCCCACTAGGATTTTCCCTCTGATCAAGGGTTTCCCTAGTCAACATATCTAGTGTAATTTTCTATGAGCATTCTATTATGGTTTCTATTTACTTTGGTTGAATGGTCAAGTTTGGCTAATGAAGATAAATTTTTGAATTGTTCGATAACTTATTCACCCCTCCCCCCACCTCTTAGTTATCTTGGTGGAATATTGTTTCTAACACTTCTCACTATTATATTTTCTCTAGCCTCAGGTCCACTTGGTGAACCCTCAATATCTCCTTGAATCAAAATATTTATATTACCTTGTTCATTCTTAGAGGATCTATAATCAAAGGATTTATTCCCTTCTCTTCCACATTTGAAACAATTATCATGAAAATCACCTATAGAAAAAGAATTACCTCTTCTTCAGTAAGAACTAGTACCTCCTCGATAAGAACTACCACCTACCACTCAGTCTTGTCTTTGTCTTGACTCTTCCATTCAAATTTTCCCTTATCTTGCATAGTATTGTTAGATCTACCACCTACCACCTTCTCCATAAAATCTACCTCTGCCTCTCTGGAATCTTCCACCTCTACCTCTTTGTCTTTTTTCATGCTTCTTTGTCAAGATCTCCTTAGCTTTCAAAGAATATTGATATGCTTCCTCCATACTTTCTAATTTCACAAAACTTATTTCATCTTGAATTCCAAATCTCAATCCATTTAGGTACCTTGCAAATTTGTCAACATCATCATCCACATGTATAGATCTAATGTCCAATCTATAGAATTCTTCAGTAAGAGTTCCTTCACAATCATGTCCCTTTGTCTCAAATTTTGCATTTTCCTCAACAAGCTAACTTGGTAATCAATAGGAAGAAACTTTGTCCTTACCTTGTTAACCATATTTAGCCAAGTCCTAATCTTCTCCTTTCCTCTCCTTTTTCTATCACTTTGCAAATGTTCCCACCAAAATGAGGCATGACCTTTCAACCTAATAACTATAATTTTCACCTTTCTATTGTCAGGAGTGTTTTCAAACTCAAAGAACTTCTCCATATTAGAGATCCAATCCAACATAATGTTGGTGTTCAATTTTCCATTATAAGAAAAAAATTCTACAATATGATTTGAATGTGCCCAAGACAATACTCTCAACAATATTTACTCATCTTAATCTTCTTTAGGTTCTAGATTAGGATTTGGTGCTATATCTTCATCATCACTTATATCATCAAGATGTGCTCCTCTCCTCTAGGTTGTCTCTATAGCATCTAATCTAGCTACAATTTTTCTCAATGTATCCAATATGGTATTGTTAGTATTTCCTCTACCTTGAACCATCTTTATAATTAGATTGCTGCAAGATCATAATCCTCTACAAGTTATAGGTCAAATCCTCAAATTTGCTACCCTACAACTAAATTAACTTAGGGCTCTACACAATCCAATCTTTACAAGGATGAACTAGGCTTTGATACCACCTGGGACAAGGAGGGATGAATAGTTAGGGCCAAAGGCACACCTAACTATCCAACTACCTTGCTAAGGAAACACAATGGAAGAAGAATACAAAAAACAACACCAAGAAGAGAGAAAACAAGTATTTTTATTGATTCATCAAATTTTCATCATACATACCCAACTATAAGGCCTTTTTGGTTATGGCTAGATAAAAAATAGAACCCTTAGTTCTATGTTTAGCTTTAAACTCACAACATCTTCTTTAACTCCCATTCCTCTAAGTCCTACCCTAAACTTTGCTAAAATGGCTTACAGAAGATTCTAGAACATTACACCAAGGAAAGGCTGACCTCAAATGGTCAAAAATCATCCTTAGACAAGATCCTAACATTAATTTCATGATCAAAATTAAATGCAAGACTCAAATCCAAGTGAGAACCAAACACAATAACAACTAGGTCAAAGAAGGACCTGGGCATCAACAACACATGTTCACTCAACAAATGAAGAAACACTCAATTAGCACTAGAATGTGTTGGTTCACACTAATGGAACTTGATCATCAAACGAACAAATTAGCTCATACTAATCAAACTAGTTTACCAAAGACTAACTTAGTTCATACTAAAGAGTTTGGAAAGGTCTGAAAAGAACTCAGTCTGAACTATCAGAATGAACAAAAAGTGTAGGATTATAAGGCAACCTAAGATGTTGTTGCATCAACAAAGGTTAGAGATCAAATTTAAGGACATGATAGAGAGGAATTGTATATCATTCATAGGAAAGTAATAATCATTTAGTATAAGAGGGATGTAATCAAGAAAATTAAGTTTCTACTGTAGGTCATTTGCTCCTACTTTCTAATAACTATAGTAGTTTTCTATATCCTTGAAAAAGGTGTACTTAACAAAATTATATATAAATCTCTTAATCAAGTAAACACTTGAAGATTTTTGTAAAATCCTTGTAAAAGATAGATCCTCATAGACCTCATTATATACTCCTAACTGAGTAAGTCATTAGAAGTGAATAACTATTGTAGTGCTATCACGGCAACCTCTTAATGCAGTAGTGATGGATTTGTGGGTACTATCTCTACCAAAATTTTCCCTCTAACCAAGGATTTCTATGATACCAAATAGTTATGTTATTTTGTGTGTTTCATTAGTTTATATGTTTTACATTATGAATGCTAAATAAGTCATGTTAGTTTCATTTACACAGTAATGTAATGAAAGATTATTTATTACCAAATTGTAGTAGGTGAAGAAAGAAAGGACTAAATTTTTTTGATTGTGAAAGTTTTAAAGTATACTAATGTTGGAAATATAAGAGGAGTAACTAAGATGGGAGGGGTGAATTAGCTACTAGAAAATAAAATCCCAAATCCCTTTTGATGTCAGTACAAAAATAACTAAATACTATTGAAGCTCGATAAACACACAGAGTGTTGTAAATCGGTAGTAATTGGATTAGCTTGGTAAAAGATTAACATAAGAACCATTAGATGTTATCAGTGATCACCATTACTTTAACATAGTTCAAAACACATAAAAAAATTAGCATAAACACATTTAACACCAAGATTTAATGTGGAAACCCAATTTGGGAAAAACCACCAATAGCAACTAGTTATTGATTTTCACTCTTCTAAAGTGAGCCTTGTTAGGAGCCAACCTTGTTAAAAGTTACAAAATAAATTATTAAGTGTGACCCTACTAAAGGATTTAATCACCCTACTAGGATTGGCTTGGTTAGAGGACTTGAGAACAATTCACTGGAATTGTCACCTTGTTAGAGGATTTACAAATAGTTGTTAAGACAACTTTGTTAAGAGATTTAGATCACTACTACAATGGTTAGAGAGTAACAATGAAATGACCTAATTTGAATGCAACTTAATTGCTAATTTTAGATCTTTGTTGTGGCTTTTCCTTGATCCTTCCTAATTGAATATGACTTTGCTACACCACAAAGATATTATACTTATCCTTCAACTTCACTCCTTCTACTTACCAATAGATCTTTAATTACATCACCATAATTTTCATATTCTCTTGCACTCACTTGCACACTTGCTTTTCACACTTTGAAATCACAACTTGACCTTATACTTATACCTTTCATTTTTTCAAGTCAGCTCAAATACAACTTACAATAATAAATATTTATCACCTTAGTCAACTGGAATCAAATAGATAGATCAATTAAACTCAATACAACAAAATGGGAAAATCCTTTGCTAGCCGACGTTACTCAATAGAAAGTAACTCTAAAATAATTTTCTTTGTTAACTAATAGAAGCTTGATTAACACTACAAACTTAAAAAAATCCTTTGGCAACTGAGTGAGCTTAGTTAGCACTAGTTCCATCTAACTTTCCTTCATTACCTGAGTGAGCTTGGTTAACACTCACTTTCTGTAATTTTTCCTTCGACACTCGAGTGAACTCAGTAGACACTACTTTTTGAACTACACAAACATAGGAATGCTTGGTGGACACTGAGAACTATCTTCATTGCCTAAGTGAGCTTGGCATACATTGAGTGATAATGATTATGACATTTGTGTAACATCAAAGACAACACAAAATTAATCAATTGTATCCAACAATCACCCTCTTTGCAATTGATGGCAACACAACATGTCATAGCACAATAAAATTTTGGATTTGAGAACTCCCTCTATCAGTCTGAGCTCTTCTTTTTATTGAATTTTATCTGTAGTAGCTATAACAAATTTCATTTTAAAAATTCTCCCTCTTTCAACATACTTCATCTTTTTGAAGACTTCTACCTCTCTAGTTTCTGACTTTATTCTGGTTCTGAAAATTTCTTAGAGATATGACAATAAACTTTTCCCTCTTTGACAACACATGCCAAAGACAATAACTTTGTAAATTCCAATGTACCTTAAGTATTGATTTATCTACAATATGCCCTTGTCAATTCTCCATTGACTGATTGATCTTCAATAGGTTCTGGTTAATGCATTCACTAAACTTCATTTAGTGAATTTTAGATAGGGGAATGACCCCTAGCTTACCTCTTAGATACAAAATGCATCTTTAGGTAATGGCTTGGTGAATATATCTACAATCTATTCCTTTGTATTCACATATTCCAATTTGACTTCTTTATCTTGCCCCAATTCTCTTAAGAAATGATATTTTGCAGCCATATACTTTGTTTTGGAATGCATTTTTGATATGTTGATTGCATTGTTGTTATCACAATATATAAAAATTGGATCTTTGATTTCTACCTTCATTCCTTCCAATAGTTGTTTGAACCAAACAATATTAAAGAAATTGACTACTATTGCTACATATTTTGCCTCTATTGTGGATTGAGAAGTACAATTTTGCTTCTTTTTTGTCCAAGATACTAGTCTTTTACCAAGAAAGAATGCTCCACCACTAGTATTTTTTTTTTCATCAAGACTTCCTACCCAATCAACATCAATAAATACTTTTAAGTCTAAATTGCCTCCAATTTTGTACCATAAACCATAGTCTTTATTACTTTTTAGATACGTCATGATTCTCTCGATTTCCATCATGTAATTTTCTTTGGGATTTGTTGAGAATCTTGCCACTATTCCAATTGCCAAAGTAATATCAAGCCTTGTGTGAACTACATACTGCAAATTTCCAATCATTGATCTATAAGTAGTCTTATCTACTTCTTTGGAATAATCATTTTTGGAAAGCTTATGTCCAGTAGACATAGGTGTTCCATCTAGTCTTGAATCTTTCATTCCAAATTTCTTTAGTATCTCCTTGATATACTTAGATTGAATGATGTAGATACCATTCTTGTTCTACTATATTTGCAATCCAATAAAGAATTTTATTTCACCAAACATGGACATCTCAAATTCTTTGCTCATTTATTCTAAGAATGCTTTGCATAAATCATCATTTCTTATAAATAAAGTATCATTAACAAATATTTTTGCTAACACAATCTTCTTATCTAGTCCTTCCTTGATAAGACTACAGTTATCATTAGTCCTTTGAAAACCAATTAGTACCAAGTAATTAATGATTCTTTCATACCAAGCTCTGGGAGCTTACTTGAGACCATGTAAATCTTTGTGTAGTTTGCAAACCATGTCTCCTTTGCTAAGATCTAAAAAACCTTTTGGTTGCTCAATGTAAACCTCCTCATCAAGGATTCCATTCAAGAATGTAGATTTAACATCCATTTGATATACTTTAAATCCTCTATGTGCTGCATATGTTATTAAAGTTCTAACACCTTCAAGTCTTGCTACAAGAGAAAAAATTTCACCATAGTCAATACCTTCTTCTTGAAAGTAACCTTTGCATATTAGTCTTGCTTTGTTTCTTGATAGCTTTCAATCTTCATTCATCTTACTAAATACTCATTTTGTACCAATTACATTTTTATCCTTGGGTCTAGGAATAAGAGTCCAAGTTTTGTTCTTGTCTCTCTATTCTATATATGCATTCATTGCTTCAATCCAACTTTCATTTTTTAAAGCATCTTTAACACTTTTAGGTTCAAATTCAGCAAGTAAACATGTATCTTTTAATTTGTATCTTATCATTATTCCATCTAATCTATCTCCAATGATCTGATTAGGTGCATGATGTCTTCTAACATATGTTGCTAATACAAGCTCCTTGGTATTTGAATGAGTTCCATCATCTTCTTCTTGAATTTTAGTTTCAAACTTGGGTCCTTCTATCTATGACTCAAGTCCATCAAGCTTGATTTGAACTAGCTTAATAGCCTCTATTTGTGACTCGAGTCCTTGTAGCTTGGGTTGCATTGTCTGCAAATTGGTAGCTATTGGAGTTGAAGCATCTTTTCTTTCAAATAGATTAGGAAGAGTATTAGGTTCATAGTAATTGAATCATCTATAGTCTTCAGGTTCCTTGTTGCTTTCTTCTTCACTCTTTTCTGCATATTCATCAATTCTAACATGTGCACTTTCTATAATTTTGTGAGTAGATAAATTCAAACATCTGTATGCTTTGCTTTTGTAGGAGTATCCTAGAAATATTCCTTCATCACCTTTTACACCAAATTTTCTTTTTCTAGATTATTTCAATATGTAACATTTGCTTCAAAATACCTTCAAGTAACTTACATTAGGTTTGTAGCCATACCATAGCTGATAAGGTGTCTTATTTGAATCTTTTTTCAACTAAACTTTGTTCAAGGTATGAATTGCAATGCTGATAGCTTATTTTTAGTATTTGAGAGCAACATTCTTTTCAATCAGCAAGGTTCTTGCATAATCCATGATGAATCTATTTCTTCTTTTTGTTATACCATTATGTTGTGGTGTACTAGGAGCATATACTTGTCTTTTGATTCCTCTTTCAATGCAAAAATTGTTGGATTCATGTGAAATGAATTCACCACCTCTATTTAATTTTAGGCATTTTAACTTCTTTTTAGTTTCTTTTTCTACTCTTGCTAGATACCGCTTGAATTTTTGAAAAGCTTCTAATTTTTCTAATAGGTACATTACTGTCATCATTCTAGAGTAGTCATCAACAAAGAGAATGAAAATAATCTCTCCACTATAACTTTCTATTCTAATAGGTCCACATAAATCTGCATGAACAATTTCCAAGACTTCTTCTAACTGATAGTCTTTTCTTTTGAAGCTTGTCTTTCCAATCTTACCAATTTGGCAATTCTTGCATAGACCCATGTAGGCTTCTTCAAACTAGGAATACCTCTTACTCATTTATGTTTTCTTATCTTAACTAGATTATCAAAGTTCACATGACATAGTCTTTTGTGCCATAACCAACTTTCTTCTACTTGAGCAATAAAACATGAACAATTATTGAGATCAAGATAAAATAGATTACCTTTTGTTTTCTTGCCAGAACTAACCAAATTTTCTTTTCCATCTAGCAGTTTGGCCTATCTATTCATGAATTCTATCATGAATCCTATGTTATTCAATTGTTCCACACTTATTAGATTATGCTTTATTCCTTCAACCCAATAAGCATTATCACACACAAGTTCTTTAGTTAACAAAATACATCCTTTTCCTTTTATATTACAAGGTTCGTTGTTTCCAAATCATACACTACCTCCATCATAATATTTTATATGCTCAAATTTTTTTCTATCACTAGTCATATGATGTGAGTAGCCACTATTAATAACCCATATATCATTTTTTCTAACATGAGAGATAAGTTCTAACTTATTTCCTTCATCATCAAATTCATCTTTCATAGCAATATAAATCATTTCATCTTCACTATTATTAGAATCTTTAGCTATGAAACAAGATTTCTTACCTTTGTCCTTGAAGTTCTTGTAGTTATTGGAGTCCTTCTTGCCTTTATACTTTTTTCTTTTCTTTTCATCCTTCATTTCCTTGTTTGGACAACTAGCAGCAATGTGACCAATTTCTTCACAAGAAAAGTAGATTAGAGGAACTTTACCTTTGTACTTCCCTCTTCCTTTGGAATACTTCCTTGCAAGCAAGGATTCAACAACTTCAAAATCACTATCTAAACTTTCTTCTGATGATCCATCTTCTTCATTTCCTGAATGACTTTGACTTTTTACCCTTTTCTTTGAGTGAGATTTTAGCTTTAAATGCAAATTCAATATTCTTTGAAGCAGGAACATAGTTATCATAATTGTCTAACTCAAAAGTTGTTAATATTCCAACTAGAGCATCCAAACCTATCTTATTAATTAGATCACATCTCATTTCTTGAATAGTAGATACTCTAATTGCATAAACAAGAAGAAGAGTTCTAAAAAATTTACTTACAATAGTTTCTTCCTTGATTTCTCCTCTAGATGCTTTGATTGCACTTACACTTTCCTTGATTCTTTCCACATATTTTTCAATATTTTCATCTTCTCTCATTCTCATTTGATCAAATTGTCCTCTAAGGCTTTTTTCTTTGGCTCTTCTTACATTGTCATCTCCTCCATAGATATCTTTTAGTTTGATCCACATTGCAAAATTAGTTTTGCAATCTTTTACCTCATCAAATTTAGCATAACTGAGAGCAAATGCAATATCAATCATCATGATATTATGACTCTTCTTTTCAACAATATCTTAAACTAATAATGTTCCAATGGGAGTATTATATTTAGAATCAAGATAATTGTAGCCTAAATCACTAATGGTAGCTAGATGCAATCTCATCAATCCTTGCCATGCTACAAAATTGTCTCTATTCAGCTTGGGAATCTCTCTTTTGTATGACATCCCGATCTTTAGCTTAGCTCCTTGAAACCTTCTTTGCAAGCACCAAAATATCTAATACTAATTGTTGAAAATATAAGAGGAGTAACTAAGAGGGAAGGTGTTAATCAATTACTACAAAAATAAATCCCATATCTCTTTTGATGTCAGTACAAAATGCAAACAAATAATTGAATATTTCTGAAGCTTGGAAAACACATAGAGTGTTGTAACTCGGTAGTAATTGGATTAGCTCAATAAAATATTAACATAAGAACCATTAGATGTTATCTATGATTACCATTACTTTAACTTAGTTGCAATCACCAAAAGAAAATAGGATGAACACATTTGATACCGGGATTTAATGTGGAAACCCAATTTGGGAAAAAACCACCAATAGCAACTAGGTATTGATTTTCACTCTTCTAAAGTGAGCCCTATTAGGAGACAAACTTGTTAAAGGTTACAAAACACATTGTTAGGTGTGACCTTGTTAAAGGATTTAATCACCTTGTTAGGATTGGCCTAGTTAGAGGACTTGAGAATAATTCAATGGAATTTCCACCTTGTTAGAGGATTTGTAAATAACTATTAAGCAAACTCTATTAAGAGATTTAGATCACTACTATAATGGGTAGAGAGTAAAAATGAAATGAATTGATTTGAATGCAACTTAATTGCTGATTTTAGATCTCTATTTTGGCATGTACTTGATCCTTCCTGATCAAATATGACTTTGTTGCACCACAAGGATATTATGCTTATCATTAAAATCACTCTTTCTTACCAATAGGTCTTCAATCACATCACCATAATTCACACATTCTCTTACACTCACTTACACACTTTCTTTTCACACTTTGAAATCACAACTTGACCTTATACTTATACCTATCATTTTGTCAAGTTAGCTCAAATACGCCTTACAATAATCAATATTTATCACCTTAGTTAGCTAGAATCAAATAGATAGATCAATTAAATTCAATAAAAAAAAAAAGGAAAATCCTTTGCTAGCCAACCCTGCTCAGTAGAAACTAACTTTGAAACAATCTTTTTCATTAATTAATAGAAGCTCGATTAACACTGCAAACTTACAAAAATCATTTGGCAATTGAATGAGCTTGGTTAGCACTAGTTCCATCCAACTTTCCTTCATTACCCAAGTGAGCTCAATTAATACTCGCTTTCTACAACGTTTCCTTCAACACCCAAGTGGACTTGATAGATACTACTTTCTGAACTAGGAAAACATAGGAATTCTCAGTAGACACCAAGAATTTTCTTCACTACCTAAGTGAGCTTGACATATACTAACTGATAATAATTATTACATTTGTGTAACATCAAAGACAACACACAATTAATCAATTGTATCCAAAAACTAATTCACCCCTCCCCTGCACCTCCTCAACATCATTTCTATCATGTATTCCAATAGTAAGTGCACTCCACACCAATGAATGTTGCCTATTTTATATGGACTGGGAACTATTGTGAAGAGATTTTGTAACTAAAATTTGAGATGATTTCTTTAGGAGTACACTAGAATCCATATCCTAATCTTCTCCATAACTGCATAAATTGTGATATATTGAATAAAGAAGGAGAAAGTATATGAATTGAAAATGGTATATGTAATAACATAAGTATTAATATTTCCTTCATGGAAAGGACAATGAAATATCTTTTAAACTTAGACAACACATAAACCAATTTTCTTTTTCTCTAGTAGTATTAGTCATTTACATCAATATCATAGAAAATAGTAATGACAACTCTGGATGTTGAAATGAGATTGTTAAAGTGAAGAAGATTGAAAAAACCTATCATGGAATAATCATTATTTAGTCACTGATGTCAAACCTACAATTTTTTACCTTACTCAGAATGGTATCATTTATTTTATTGATGTAAGAGGATTTGAAAAGAAAGGATAACATAAGAACCTAGAGAAAGGTTGAGTTATTTGGTGTATAAAAGGAGCACTAAGACCAAGAAAAATGTTGATGATATAGTGTATTGTTTATCTAATTAAGGATATAATGAAAGGGTACATTAGCAAACACTTGAAGAAGGATAAGTAAAGAAATATGTCTACCAATCCTAAGTGAGCAAACAATAGAAACCAAGTAAGGTCAATGTAGGTTGAGCAAAAAATAGTTGCAGCCAAGAAACAAGTTTATTATGTGCTAAGTGAAGAAAGTTAGTAAGAGCCGAGCAAGATAAATTTAGTTGGTGTCAAGTGAAGACAATTGGTATGTGTCAAGCACCAATAAAGACTTAGTGGATGCTGAGAAACCCAGTGTTGGTCAAGCATCAAATAATAGTGTTTGTCAAGAAAATAGAGTGTTATTGTCAAGTGGCACATAATTGTAGATAAATCACTTTGATGATAATTTAAAGAGGATTTTAGAGGAAGTTTATAGAAGGGATAAAATGGAACAGTGGGTAGATTCAATGAATCTTACCTAACCCTAGAATGGATGATTGTGGTTAAGTGGAAAAAGACCTAAATTCTCTATTTATAGAGATAGCGGGCTAGAAGGAATAGTTGTCATGTGTAAGAACCTAAGGAAGACAAGAAGTCTAAGGTGTTGCCTCATATGGTGGCCAACTAGAAGAGTCTAAAATTGGCATACAAAGCAAGAAGGGTTAAGAGGATGGATGCTTGAAGGGTGAACAAGATGTCAGAGATGCAAAGGATGATTACCAAGTAGAATGGAGGACTAAATATGAGATTTGTTATCTGAAAGTGAGTTGTTATTATTATTAGATCAAATCCTATTGTTAATCTCTAACAATTGTATCAATCTAGATAAATCCTTTGAATTAAGGTTGATCTAATAGTCATTAGTAAATCCTTTAATAGAGTAATATTCTAATAAAATTTTGTAAAGTCCTCTAACAAGGCTCACTCCTAATAGGGTGATTAAAATCCTTTAATTAGGTCACATTTAGCAGTGTGCATTGTAATCTTTAACAGGGTTCCCTCCTCATAGAGCTCACTTCAAAAGAGTGAAAATTGGTAGCATGTTATTGGTGCTTTTTCCCAAATTGTGTTTCCACATAAAATCCTTGTGTCAAAATGTGTGATTGATTTTCTGGTATTTCATATTTACATTTCTGCAAAGTTATTTTAACATGAGATAGTGATGTGCATATGTTTAAGATATTGAATGGTCAATGCATGCATAAGGATAAGTTGTAGTACTAAAAAGTTTTATTTGTACATTTGGACCTTGGATAACTAATTCACCCTTTCCCCCACCCTCTTAGTTATTTTAAAGTATTTTGGAAATTTTTATCATAGTGCCAAGTGCTTAAGAGAGAAAGTTTGAAGGTACTTAAAGATAAAGATCAAGATGTATAGAAAGGAGGTGCTTGAGTTAGACAAGGAAAAATTTGCTACATGGTAAAGTTTGATGAACACAAACTATGAGAAAACCACAAACTCAATAAATATATATTGATACCCTCTAGTCTACCATGAAAGACAAACAAACAAACAAAGCAACTCAAAGTTAAAAACCCCCTCTTTCATTTGTAGCTCTCATGTCTTTTCTTCTCCATATGATGTAGCTCCAATTGCCTATAATGTATACAATTAGGAAGCAAGAGTCTATGACAATGATAATGATATGAGAGTACTAGAATAAGAAATTTGAAGCATAAAGAGACTAAGAAGTTAGGACCAAGGACCTGAAGGACCACAAATGAGAGGAATAATGCTCAATTTATAATCAATACATAAGATGAGAACATTGGGCTTGTCACCTTGGATATGGAACTTGGGCAAACATGCCTTTGAGAATCCATGACACATATGACACAAGATTTCCAAATGTAGGATTATTTGATGCTTAGAAGTCAAACGTGGCTAAAAATGGAAGAGGATCTATGATGCATCATGTGACACCTCAAACCCACTTAAAGCCAAGAATCTATGACAATGGAAGCCAAATATAGATATGCATAAGGGAATAAGAATATATGGATTATGACATATCTTAGCCAAGTGTATATGGAGAATCCATTATGTGTCATGCCCATGCATCATGATGATGTCAAGATTAGGTTAATATTATGGAGAATCCATGATGTGTCATGCCCATGCGTCATGATGATGTCAAGTTTAGGTTAATATTATGTGGAATATCTTAATTAAAAACCATATGTCTACACAAATAGAAATTAGGAAAATGGAAATTAATGGTGGAGAATATGACTTAGGAAATTGTTAATTTTCATGGCTTACGAATGATGAATCAATTAATTAATAAAATTAATTAATTGAGGATGCTAATTAGGAAGACTGATTAGTGGAACAACATAAGATTAAATCATGGGTTATTTAACCCTATAGAGAAAATTGTAGAAGTTGATAAAACCCAACTTCACAATGTGTCAAGATCGGGTGCATGCAAATAACCTACTAAAGAGAAACCAAAGAAGGAAGGGTGGAGCTTGGAGAAACTAAACAGACTAAGAGAGAAGATATTACAACAATAAAAAATGTATTTCTGTACAATATGATATGAAAAGATATAAAATTACAATAGAAGATCTCGAATATAAAGGCCTCTAAGGGACTTCTAGAACAAGCTAGAAAGTGTTAGGAGATAAAGTTGACAAATAAGCATACATACACAAAAGGTGGGATATCCTCGAACAAGGTGAGAAGATAAGTATGAGTTAGATAGGAATAAACTCTCATGTTGTCAACAACTCCTAGACTATAACTAATAAATAAATGCATTAACCAAAGTAAACTTAAGTAAAAGCATAAATAATAATTATTTACTCTAACACCCCCCTTAAGTGCAACTTAGGGGAATGCACTTAAGCTTACAAAAGCTAAGATGAAATGTAGAATGAGTCCTAGCAATGAGGCCATGTTAGGTACCCATGTATAATGCAAAGAAATGAAACCTCTGAAAAGGAGGAAATAGGAGAAACCTCATGGGAAAAACCCTCCCCCAAAAAGAGGTAAGAGAAAACCTAGTGAAGGTCTAAAGAAGCCTCCAACTAGAGGATGTTGGATACAATTATCCAATTGTGTGTTGTCTTTGATGTTACACAAATTTCATACAAGTCATCTGTTAGCACTTACCAAGCTTAATTGGTTTACAAGAAGATTTACAGTGTCTACCAAGCATTCTTAGACTTTACCTTGTGCAGATAGTTGTTACCGAGCTTTCAAGGTTAACGAAGGAAATTCAGTGTCTATCGAGCATTCTCAGACTTTACCTTGTGCAAACAATTTTTAATGAGGTTTCAAGGTTGGCAAAGGAAATTTAGTGTCTACCGAGCATACTCGGTCATCAAAGGAAAATGTAGTAGAAAATAGTTCTTACTGAGCTCTCATGATTAGCGAAGGAAATTTAGTTCTTATCGAGTTCACTCAGTAGCCAAAGGATTTTGCAAAATTTGTAGTGTTAACCGAGTTGAGATGGTTAACTCATGAAATTATTTCTGAAGTAGTGTTTACTAAGCAGAGTTGGCCAGTAAAGGAATTTGTTAATTTATGTTTTAATGCTTAATTTTTTTAAGTATTATTTCTAGCCAACTATGGTAATGATTATAGGTGATTGTAACTTATAATTGAGCCAACTTGATAATCTAAATGCTATATATGAGAGGTCAAGTTGGGAATTTTAAGTGTGATAGATTTGATGTGATATGAATGTGAAGGTGGAACGATTATTGTGAGAGTGAATTTTGAAGGATGATCAGAGATCATTAAGGAGCAACAAAGTTATATTTGATCAAGGAGGATCTAATGGTGCAGAATAGAGATCTATAATTAGCAAATTTAGTTGCATCTTATTCAGGTCATTTCATTGTTACTTTCTAACCATTGTAGCAATGATTCCAAAATTTCTTAATAGAGTTGGTTTAACAGCCATTTTGCAAATCCTCTAACAAGGTGACAGTTCAGTTGAATTTTTCTAAAGACCTCTAATAAGGCCACTCCTAATAGGGTGAATAAATTCTCTAATAGGGTCACACCTAACAGTGTGTTTTGTAAACCTTTAATAGGGTTGGCTCCTAATAGGGCTCACTTCAGAAGAGTGAAAATTGGTAGCTAATTACTTGGTGGTTTTTCCCATATTTAGTTTCCACATTAAATCTGGTGTCTCTTGTGTTATTATTATTTACTTTTGCATGCATGTTAATAATTGTGAATTCTTAAAAATTAGTAACAAGTTAATCTACCGAGTTACAATATTTCTTTGTGTTGCTACTAAGTGATAGTAGTAACTAGTTATTCAAGACATCTAAGGGATCTGTGGATTTTTTTTGGTGGTAACTGATTCACACCCCCCCCCCCCCTCTCAGTTACTCCATCTATAATTCCAACAATTGGTATCAGAGCTTTTGGTGCTTATAGGAAGGATTGCAAATATCTAACCTAAAGATCAGGATGTCTTACAAGAAGAAAATTCCAAGACTTAATAGGGACAACTTCTCAGCATGGCAGGGACTGATGAAACTTCATCTAGCTTCTATTGGTGATACAGGGATGAAGTACCTTGATACAGAATATGTAGAACCTACTAGCACATTATCTATCAATGATATTGTTGAAAAGAAGACTCACAACATCATGATGATAGACATTGCATCTACCCTAAGCTATGAAAAATTTGATGATATCAAGGATTGCAAAAATTCTTTTGAAATATGGAACAAGTTGAAATATATCTATAAAGGTGATGATAATGTGGGAAGAGCCAAAGTAGAAAGTTTGAGAGGTCAATTTGATCAAATGATGATGAGAGAGGATAAAAACATAGCAAAATATGTTTAAAGAGTCAAAGAAAGTGTTAGTGTAATCAAAGCTTCTAGAGGAGATATCAAGGAGGAAACAGTTATAAGTAAAGTCCTTAGAACACTACTTCCCATTTATGCAATCAGAGTTTTTTCAATTCAAGAAAGAAGATGTGAAGCAAATCATAAGATAAATTTAGAGGTCATAGTTGGAAGATTGACTACATTTGAGCTAGATAACTATGATAACTATGTTCTAGTTACCAAGAACATTGAATCAGCATTTGAAGCCAAGCTTTCACTCAAAGAGAAAGGTAAGAAAATAAAGGATTCTCAGTCAGAAAGTGAAGAAGAATTAGAATAGAGTTTAGATAGTGATCTTGAGGTGGTTGAAGCTTTGCTAGCAAGGAAATATTCAAGAGGCAAAGGGAAATACAAAGGTAAGGTTCCTCTAATCTATTTTTCTTGTGAAGAAATTGGACATATTACTACTAGGTGCCCAAATAAGCAGAACAAGGATGAGAAGAAAGGTCACAAGTGCAATGGCAAGAAACACTTCAAATCATTCAAAGACAAAGGTAAGAAAACATGTTTTATGGCTAAGAATTTTAATGATTTTGATGATGAAGAAGAAGATGAAATTGTTTACATTGCTATGAAAGACAAGTATGATAATGATGAGGAAATGACACTTATTTCCCATGTGAGCAAAAATGATACATGGATTATAGATAGTGGTTGTTCTCATCATATGATTAGTGATAAAACTAACTTTGAACATTTTGAAGACTATGATGGTGGCAGTGTGAGGTTTGGTAATAATGAACCTTATTACATAAAAGGAAGAGGAAGAATCTCACTAACCAAAGAGCTTGTATGTGATAATGCATATTAGGTAGAAGGACTAAAACACAATCTGTTTAGTGTGGCATAGCTACTCAATAATGGATTCAAAGTGGAATTCATGCATGGAAAAGTAAGACTACTAGATGACAAAGGAAAACTGATTGGATTAGGAACTCAAACGAAAGGTAACTTGTTTTATGTTGAACTTGGTGAATGTTCATGCTTTATTGCTCAAGTTGAAGAAAGTTGGTTATGCCATAGGATTTTGTGTCATGTGAACTTTGATAGCTTGGTGAAAATAAGTAAATTTAGGAAAGTAAGAGGCATTCCTAATATAAAGAAACCTAAAGTTGGTCTATGCAAGAATTGTCAAATTGGAAAGATGAGAAAAACTAGCTTTAAAAGTAAGAAAGTTTGAAGAAGTTCTAGAAATTGTGCATACTAATTTGTGTGGACCTATTGGAATTGAAAGCTAAACTGGTGAAAATTTCTTCATTATTTTTATTGATGATTACTCAAGAATGATGACTATCATGTACCTAAGAGAGAAATCAGAAGCATTTGAAAAGTTCAAATGGTATTTGGCTAGAGTAGAGAAGGAAATAGACAAAAGACTAAAATGCTCGAGGTTAGACAGAGGTGGTGAATTCATTTCACATGAGTTCAATAACTTTTTCATTGAAAGGGGAATCAAAAGACAAGTACCAGCTCCTAGAACTCTGAAGCAAAATGGAATAGCTAAAAGAAAGAATAGATCTATCTGGACTGTACAAGAACCCTAATGATTGAAAAGAGCATTGCTATCAAATACTAGAAGGAAGCTATCAACACTATAGTTCATACCTTGAACTGAGTACAGCTGAATAAGGACACATTCAAAACCCCTTATGAGTTATGGTATGGCTAAAAACCTAATGTAAGTTACCTAAACGTATTTGGAAGAAAATGCTACATTTTGAAAGAATCTAGAAAAGATAAATTTGACATGAAGGGTGATGAAGGAATACTTTTGGGATATTCTTGCAAGAGTAAAGCATATAGATGTTTGAATTTTTCTACTCACAAAGTCATAGAAAGTGCACATGTGAAAGTTGATGAGTTTGCAGAAAGAACTGAAGAAGAAAGAAAAAGGGAACTAGAAGACTATAGGAGATTTGTTTTCATTAAACTTGATACAGTGCCAGATACAACTGTCAATCAAGAATCTTCTACTCCCAAGTCTTCAGTAACTGAGTTGTAGGAAGTTCAAACCAAGCTATAGGAACCCAAGTCACATTCTGATGCTACCGAGTCTGAAGGACTCAAGTAGTAGATAGAATAGCCAAAACCTGAAGCTGAAGTGCAAGAGGATGAAAATGCTAAGCATTCAAAAGGAAAGGAACCTATATTAGCTAAGTATGTCAAGAGACATCATGCACTAGATCAGATGATTGGAGATAAATCTAAAGGAACAATGATAAGAAGTAAGTTGAAAGGTACTTGTTTACTTGTTGATTTTGAACCTAGAAATGTCAAAGATGTATTAGAAAATGAAATTTGGATTGAGGCTATGAATGAAAAGATAGAGCAGATAGAGAAAAACAAAACATGGACTCTTGTACCTAGGCATAGACACAAAAATGTGATTGGAACTAAGTGGGTATTTAGAAATAAGCTGAATGAAGATGGAAAGGTGTCAAGGAACAAAGCTAGACTAGTATGCAAAGCATATTCTCAAGAAGAAGGTATAGACTATAAAGAGACTTTTTCTCTTGTTGTAAGATTGGAAGGTGTCAAGACCCTACTTGCATATGCTACATACAAAAGATCTAAGGTTTACCAGATGGATGTCAAATCATCATTTCTCAATGGTATATTGGATGAGGAGGTGTACATTGAGCAGCCTGAAGGTTTTGTTGATCTAGACAAGAAGGACATGGCATGCAAATTACATAAAGCATTGTATGGTCTGAAACAAGCCCCTAGAGCATGGTATGAAAGACTGCATAACTATCTTATTCAGATTGATTTTCAAAGAAGTAATGATAATAGTAGCTTGTATATCAAGGAAGGATGAGATAATAGAATTTTTTTGGCACAAATATTTGTAGATGATACTTTGTTCATAGGAAATGTCAATGTTTGGTCAGATCAAATTCTTTGTTGGTCTTCAGATTCAGTAGAATAAGAATGGTATCTACATCACTCAATCTAAATACATGAAGGAGATAATGAAAAAAAATGGTATGGAAGACTGCAAACCAGTTGGGACTCTCATGTGTACTAGATTGAAACTTACCAAGGATGATAAATCAAAAGAGGTAGATCATACATTATATAGATCTATGATTGGAAAGTTGCAGTATGTTGTTCATAAAAGACCTGATATTGCCCTTGCAGTTAGTATGGTAGCAAGATTTTCAGCAAAACCAAAAGAAAATCACATGATGGCAATCAAAAGAATCATGAGATATTTGAAAGGAACTAAAGATTATGGATTATGGTACAAATTTGGAGGTAATCTAGATTTTAAAGTGTTTACTGATGCAGATTGCATAGGAAATGTTGATGATAGAAAAAGTACAAGTGGAAGAGCTTTCTTTCTTAGAAAGAGGTTGGTTACTTGGAGAAGTAAAAATAAAAATTGTACATCCTAGTCCACAACAAAGGCAAAATATGTTGTTACAATAGTAAATTGTTCAAACATTGTTTGGTTTAAATGGTTATTGGAAGGTATGAAGGAAGAAATCAAAGAACCTATTGTTATGTTTTGTGATAACACAAGTGCAATTAACATTTCAAAGAATTCAGTGATGCATTCCAAAACCAAGCATATTGCTATAAAGTATCACTTTATTAGAGAATTGGTGTAGGATAAGGAGATCAGATTGGAATATGTCCATACAAAAGAACAAATTGCTAACATATTCACAAAGCCTTTACATTACGGATTCATTTTTGTATCTAAGAGGTAAGTTAGGGGTCATTCCCCTATCTAAAGCTCACTAAAATTAAATTTTAGTGATGCATCAATAGGAATAGAGTTGAAGATCTATCAGTTGATGCAACAAAGTAATGAAGACATTTCATATGAATCAGTCTTTAAGGTACATTGAAATTTATTTGAGTTGTGTTGTCTTTGGCATGTGTTGTCAAAGAGGGAGAGTTTACTATCATATCTTTCTAAAATTTGCAAGAAAGAGAGTTTATGCAAGAGGGGGAGATTACTATGAAAGAGGGAGAGTTTTTCTGTAGATAACTAAAATTTGAGGTGTAAATTTCTAGAGGGAGAAAACCTTCTACTAGAGAAAGTCTTGTTCTCAAATTTCACTATGCTATGACATGTTGTATTGCCATCAATGCTAAAGAGGGAGATTGTTGGATACAATTATCCAATTGTGTGTTGTCTTTGATGTTACACAAATGTCATACAAGTCATCTGTTAGCACTTACCAAGCTTAGTTTGTTTACAAGAAGATTTATAGTGTCTACCAAGCATTCTCAGGCTTTACCTTATGCAGACAATTGTTACCGAGCTTTCAAGGTTAGCAAAGGAAATTTAGTGTCTACTGAGCTTACTCAATCATCAAAGAAAAATGTGGCAAAAAATAGTTCTTACCGAGCTTGCATGGTTAGCAAAAGAAATTTAGTTCTTACAGAGTTCACTCGGTAGCCAAAGGATTTCATAGAATTTGCAATGTTAACCAAGTTGAGATGGTTAACTTAGGAAATTGTTTTTGAAGCAGTATTTACCAAGCAAAGTCAGTCAATAAAGAAATTTGTTAATTTATGATTTAATACTTAATTATTTTAAGTATTATTTCCAGCCGACTATGGTAATGATTATAGGTGATTGTAACTTGTAATTGAGCCAACTTGATAATATGAATGGTATATATGAGAGGTCAAGTTGTGAATTTTGAGTGTGATGGATTTGATGTGATATGAATGTGAAGGTGGACTGATTATTGTGAAAGTGAATTTTGAAGGATGATCAAAGATCATTAAGGAGCAGTAAAGCTATATTTGATCAAGGAGGATCTAATGGTGTAGAATAGAGATCTATAATCAAAAAATTCAGTTGCATCTTATTCAGGTCATTTCATTGTTACTTTCTAACCATTGTAGTAGTGATTCCAAAATCTTTTAATAGAGTTGGTTTAACAACCATTTTGCAAATCCTCTAACAAGGTGATAGTTTAGTTGAATTTTTTTAAAGACCTCTAACAAGGCCACTCCTAATAGGGTGAATAAATCCTCTAACAAAGTCACACCTAATAGTGTGTTTTCTAAACCTTTAACAAGGTTGGATCCTAACAAGGCTCACTTCAGAAGAGTGAATATTGGTAGCTAGTTACTTGGTGGTTTTTCCCATTGTGGGTTTCTATGTTAAATCTGGTGTCTCTTGTGTTATTATTATTTACTTTTGCATATATGTTAATAATTGTGAATGCTTAAAGATCAGTAACAAGTTAATCTACTAACTTACAATATTTCTTTCTGTGGCTACTGAGTGACAACAGTAACTAGTTATTCAAGACATCTAAGGGATCTGTGGATTTGTTTTTGTGGTAATTGATTCACCCCCTCCCCTTCTCAGTTACTCCATCTATAATTCCAACAAATGAATGTCCTAGAAAATAGGAACAAAGAGAATATCATGAAGAGCATCACTAAAGCATGAAGAAGTCATAAACTTTGTCAAAAAGAAACTATTGATTTGAAGAACCTCCATGGAAAATGGAAGGCACAAACTGAGAGTGTTTATATGGTAGATGATCCATCTCACTGAAATGCATAGGTAGCCAGCCACTATAATTGCCTAGTATATAGGATCAAATATTGAATACATAGCTCACACTATCAAACCATCAAACCAAGGAAGCATTAGAACAATAGAATAACCCCCACTTAATGCAGATGAGGTGAGATGATAAGCAACTGAAAAAGTGGGCCAAAATCTTCTACAAAAAGAACCAAGAACATTGAGAGAGAGAGAGTAAGAGGTGCAAACACCTATAAAGGCACGTGTCACTAACACATCATGGGACTAATTTTTTGAAAGGGACACTCACTTAACAAAGGAAGAGGGCACAAAAATAACAACAACTAACCCCCCCATGGTGCTTTATAAAATAGTGCAAGTACAATTGTCTCAAAACAATGTTCATGAACCAAAAATGTAAGAGTGGCACTTTATCTCAGTGTGTTTGCATAAAGATGCTTACAAACAAATGATATCAATGATGATCAAAAAAGGAAAGTTAATACAAAATATAGTACAACCTAAAACAAAAGATCCCATGCCATGAAAACAATCCTCAGACTTGGAACACCTAAGATATCTACCATAGAGAAAAAACACCAAAAACATGATAGAAAGAGCATGGGGCAGAATTTGAAGGAAATGATAGCATTTCTGAAAAGATGGTAGAGCCAGTTTTTCAAAAATATAACATTTCCAAAAAATGGAGATGGGATGCACAAGATAAGCTCGCTAGAGTGAAAAATTGAACATCCAACTTTGACTGCAAAAGAAAACAAAAAAACTACATCAAAATTATAAAATACCTACACCAATGTCTACATCTTGCAACTAGTTTTCCAGTGCTTCTTTTAGATCAGAAAAATACCTCTATATGCTCAAGTTATGGCCAAAAAATCATGAGTAGGTCAAAAAGGGACTTGAAGAGGTTGCAAGGAGTGTTGATGTAGTGTTGACATAATGCTAATGTTAGTAGTTTATGCCATTAAATTTGAGGACTTGACAGTTGTCATGGCAAAAGAAGACTACCACATGGCAGTGTCATGTGGCAGTATGGCTGCAAAAACTTGATGATGTGATAGGCCACGTAGTAGGTGCCAATGTGGCACCTGTGCCACATGGCATGTGTAGACTATGCCAACTATCCATACTAGTTTTTTTTTAGGGGTGGCACTAGAGTGAAGCGGGTGGTGGCAGTTGGTGTAGCATCATGGAGGACATGGGAGCCTGGCTATGAATGAAGGTGGAGTCAAGGAGGTAGCAGCTACCTGGTGATGTAGTAGTGGCTATGGAGCCCATGGTTGCACTACTTGTGGAAGCAGTGTTGGGGTGGTGTTGGGGTGGTACCACAGTGGCTATTGGGTGGAGCGGCTATTGCAGCCACCCAATTAATTTTTTTATTTTTTTTAAATCATCCATACATTCCTCCTTAGGGGCCAAAAATTTGTCAAACGCTATGGAAGCCAAAATGGAAAATTTTATATGAATTTTGACTATAACAGGACTTCTAAACTCAATGGTAGCAATTTTTTAGGCCCAAAGTACTCTGAAAAAATGCTCTTCCTCTTGATTGAAGAAAAAAATCACAAATAAATTAGGGTTTGTGTCTCTGAATCATAGCTTCAAAAATCCTTCAAACCAGGAAGCAGTAGGGAGGCTTTGACACCATGTAGAATTTTATGAAAGCCAACTTCACAATGCACCAAGATCACTTGCATGCAAATAACATGTTGAAGAGAAACCAAAGAAGGAAGGGCAGAGCTTAGAGAAACTAAACTAATTGAGAGAGAAGAAATTGCAATAATGAAAAATGTATTGTTGTACAATATGATATGAAAAGATATGAAATTACAATAAGAGAGCCTAAATATAAAGGCCTCTAGGAAACTTCTTGACCAAGCTAGAAAGTGCTAGGAGATAAGGTTGACAACTAAGCATACATCCACAAAAGGTGGGATATCCTCGATCAAGGTGAGAAGATAAGTATGACTTAGATAGGAACAAACTCCCATGTTATCAACAAAACCTAGAATAAAACTAATAAATAAATGCATTAACCTAAGTAAACTTAAGTAAAATCATAAATAATAATTATTTACTCTAACAAAAATTAGTAGATGATTGCCCAATTTGATTATCCTTTGATGAAAATGTGATGATTATCAAATTGACTAGGATGATGATGGATAGACCAAATCCATGGTCAAATTGATTGATTGATTAAAATTGATAACATGACAAGGATGCATGACATGAATTAAGAACATTTAACATTTAACTAATATTGTAAATGCTATAGGATCGAGATTGATTGATATGGTTGATCATAATATCATCGACAGATGCTATCAATGTTACTAAAATGGCTTGATGATGTCATGATCTAACATTGAGGGACTCAAAAATGTCAATGATAGAATGACAAGAATGATGGTTTGATCTAGCACTAAGAGCCATGACTATACTAAGGTCAGATTGATAGGTTTGATAGATTGATAGGTTTTTGAGGCACTGAAAGCCACAACAATGCCTAGGATTAGATAGATGATGATTGATTTGGGATACTTGACATTCTTTTGGTTGGTTATGGTTGATTCCAAGTGATTATGGGTAGATTTGGGGTGTTTTTAGGTTGATTTGATATAATTTTAGATGATTTTGAAATGGTTCTAAAATGATGTACAATTAATGTGAAAAAGGATACGAATGGTGAAGAATATTGTTGAGATATAATAAAGTTGGCCAAAAGATCATAATTAGTGGAATGAGAAAATGGGATGAGTTAGTATGAAAATGTAATCAAACCATAGACGTGAACCATTTTTTAGCATCTACATTTTTTCCCTCTTTGATACAATGTTATTTAGAGCATTGTGTCAAAGAATAACTAATAAGAATGTCATGAAAACATGCCCTAGTAGGGATGATATATATGGGTGTCCCCTCAACAAATTAACTAAGATATAGGTCAATTTATCAATAATTAGAGGACAAAGCCATAGCAACTGACAAATCACAAATCATAGTTTGAACATGAAAGTTATGGGGTCTAGAGTACAAAGCAAGGTCAATCAGGGGCCCAAGAGTAGTTTCATGGGTTACCACTCAATAAAGTGACAAAATTATGAAAATTATAGCTCAATTTTTTGACAATGAAGATATGAATCCAATGCAACTAATGGATTGCAAATTGGAGTTGAAACACAAAACTTATGGGCTCTAGAGTGCAAAATAGGGGCTTTGGGAGTAGTTTTGGGCATCTAACTACCCCAAGTGCACCCAAAATGCATCCAAGTGTGTCTAGGGATCACTTGGTGATGCCAAGTGTAGTATGATAGTACCAATTGTGCACTAGGAAGACTTGGAAAGCCTAACTATGCTCTAAAAGTGTAGACTACATCCCAGAAGGCTCTAGAGGCCAAAATCAACCCAACTGGACTCGAAATGACCTGAAACTTTGTGTGGATGCCCAAAAACATGGAACAAGGTCATAATATGGGTAAAATTAGTTGAAAATGGACAAATATGGTAGAAATTGGTCAAACAAAAATTCAAACTAAGGCCAGACCTAGTGGAGAGCCATAGAAGTTTGATAGATAGTGTAGGGTGATGTAGGAATGAAAGAATGCAAGATGAAAGTGATTTGGTGTATCAGAATACATGATCATGGTGGTGGTTGATGAGATGAATGATAGAAGACTGAGGAGATGAGATGAGGACTAGTTAGAATGAGGTGAGGATATTTGCTTTCAAAAAGTGCATTATATGTCAAATAGAACATTTTTTTGACATGGTAGATGGAATGCAACACATTAAGGCATAAAGGGCCATAGCACTAATGCAAACCTTTTGTGTAAATAAGCATGATACAGATAGAAAATGACCTTGTCCTTCTTGAGGCATATTGACATGTCCTAGACTCTCAAAGGTACATTGTTTTAATAGAGAAAAAAGAAAAAGATGACCATGAACCATCCCAACCACTCTCATAAATCAATTTATATCATCGAGTGGCATAGGAACATGATCAAAGAAAAATAAAGAAAAAATAAATCACTCACTAAAAAATGTGAGTCAACAACTATTCTTTTCCATTATTACTTTCCTTTTAGCATTTTAGGTCTTCAGATAGTGTTGGACAGGTTGATCATGTAATAGCTAGCTTTGTGGATTTAGTTGATATGTTTAAAGTGATACATTGGATTAATTATTCATTCACATTGCTCAAATAGTGTGGTTGTCATGAAAGTGCGGTGCTTTAAGTTTTAGTCTACAAAAATGCAAGTGTTTAAGCAAAAGGGATGATAATCCACAATGAGTATTTACAAGGTTTATGATGCAGGAGCATCTTGCATGGGAAAATTATTGGAAAAAAAAAAAAAAAAAAAGTTCAAAAAAAAAAATTTGAAAAAAAAAAAAAAAAATCTAGAGGAGAGAGAAAGTGACGAAAATTAGAGGAGAAATAATAAAAAATAAAAAGGAGAAAAGAAAGGAAAAGAGGATTTTTATTTTCGAGGTGCATAGGTGGCATAAATAGAAAAATTTAAAAAAATAGTTGTCATTACGTTAATCGAGGTGTGTAGGTGGCATCTTAGAAGCTTGTGGAAAGTTTCTTAAATCTTGCATTTAATATTTGTTGTGATCCATAAAAGAAATGTAATTTTCTAATTGGGCCACATGGTGGTGCTTAGTTGTAATTCTAGAAGGTTATGGAAGTTGTGGATATTGTGTAAGTGGAATTCTAGAAGGTTTTGGATAAATCATGTATTTAATATTTGTTGGGTGCTTAGTTGTATTTGGGTGGGAATTTAATATTTATTTAAAAATAGTTGTATTTACCCTTTATCCCACATTGGTTGTGTTTGTAATGTCTTGGGTTAGAAGTGCCTATTTAAGCAAGGCTTATTATCATTTGTAATCAAGCTCGAGGAGTAGAAGCTCAAGGGGGAAGCTTGAGGAGTAGAAGCTCAAGGAGAAGCTCGAGGAGTGGAAGCTCAAGGAGAAGCTTGATATCATCTTGTGGGTGTTGTAAGGATCTTCAAGTATAATAAAATTTCTTGTGAAGCATTTTTTTTGGTCTCCATATTGTTGCTTTCTTGATTGTGAGTGAGTAAGGGTGGTGTGGCCCTCTATCAAGTGGTATCAGAGTTGTACCTTCATTAGTGGTATCAGAGCGTACCGTCATTAGTGGTATCAGAGCGGACCTCCATCAAGTGGTATCAGAGCGAGAGTTCCTGAGTGTACAAGCAGATCGCCGAAGTGTGAGGTAGTTTGCACCAGGACCTTGGGAGGACATGCAGATTGATTAATGGATGCAGAGATGGAAGATTGAACTTGTTGAGGCATGATTGTGGAGAGCTGGTGGATTGCAAATTCATTGTTCTAGACTTGTGATGTGGTTCCTGATTGTTCGTGCGAGGTAGCAGGTTGCGATCTGACTTGCAAACAATTTGGTTGTCACAAGGAGCGTGGGAAGGATTTGTTGCAGAGGGTTTACGAAGATCTTGGAAGATGGCTCCAAGAGGATTGGACCCTAAGATGATTGTCAAAATCCATGATATAGTGGAGAGGAATTTTTCTAAGATGATTTCTCGGTTGGATGATAGATTGGCTAATCAAGTTAAGAAGGTTCGTGAGAGAAGATGGCATCACAAGGTTGAGGTGGAAGAGGTTGGTTTTGCTGATCAGTCTATGGAGTCTAATGCAGAACCTAAAGAGCAAATAGAGGTTGTTGCTGAGGATATTCCTAACCTTGCTAATGTTTGGATGAAGGTTGATTTTCATGATCAAATGGTTGAGACTAACATTGAGATTATGGAGCAGTCGGTCGTGGATGATCTAGTTGATGTTGGTGGTGACTTGTATGTTGCAGAACACTTGATCGTGGATGATCCAGTTGTTGGAGGTGAGTTATGTATTGCAGAGCATCTTGTTGTGAGCAATGAGGTTGTTGGTTTTGAGAGTTTGGCATGTATTGATGGAGATCTACATGTTGGTGCTGATATGAAGTTTTTTGTTGCTGATGCGGGGTTTGTTGCTGCTGGTGTGGATTCACTAGTTGTTGATGTGAATGGGAGTTTGCTAATGAAGCATTATGTTCAGTTTGTTCTTGTGCATGAGCTTGTTGATTGGATGGTTGAGATGTTGGTGTGGAAGATTTGCATGGCGGTTTTGTTGTCCCTATTGAGGTGGAAGCCTTTGGTGAAGATGAAGATGGTGGTAGATCTTTCTTTTGGCGTCAAAGTGTGGAACACACTTTTCTATCTACCGGGGGAGTCTGATGCAGGAGCATCTTGCATGGGAAAATTATTGGAAAAAAAAAAAAAAAATCTGGAGGAGAGAGAAAGTGACGAAAATTAGAGGAGAAATAATAAAAAATAAAAAGGAGAAAATAAAGGAAAAGAGGATTTTTATTTTCGAGGTGCATAGGTGGAATAAATAGAAAAATTTAAAAAAATAGTTGTCATTATGTTAATCGAGGTGTGTAGGTGGCATCTTAGAAGCTTGTGGAAAGTTTCTTAAATCTTGCATTTAATATTTGTTGTGATCCATAAAAGAAATGTAATTTTCTAATTGGGCCACATGGTGGTGCTTAGTTGTAATTCTAGAAGGTTATGGAAGTTGTGGATATTGTGTAAGTGGAAATTCTAGAAGGTTTTGGATAAATCATGTATTTAATATTTGTTGGGTGCTTAGTTGTATTTGGGTGGGAATTTAATATTTATTTAAAAATAGTTGTATTTACCCTTTATCCCACATTGGTTGTGTTTGTAATGTCTTGGGTTAGAAGTGCCTATTTAAGCAAGGCTTATTATCATTTGTAATCAAGCTCGAGGAGTAGAAGCTCAAGGGGGAAGCTTGAGGAGTAGAAGCTCAAGGAGAAGCTCGAGGAGTGGAAGCTCAAGGAGAAGCTTGATATCATCTTGTGGGTGTTGTAAGGATCTTCAAGTATAATAAAATTTCTTGTGAAGCATTTTTTTTGGTCTCCATATTGTTGCTTTCTTGATTGTGAGTGAGTAAGGGTGGTGTGGCCCTCTATCAAGTGGTATCAGAGTTGTACCTTCATTAGTGGTATTAGAGCGTACCATCATTAGTTTACTACAAATGTTTGGTGGGTTTTGTGATTTTTAGGGTTTTTGAGGATATTTGATGTTTTTGTGTTACTCATTTTCTTTAGGACATTTTACAATTTTTAGGATATATTTTAGGATTTTTATGATTTTTAGGGTTTTCTTTAGGACATTTTATGATTTTTGGTGATTTTCTTAGGACATTTTATGATTTTTAGTGATTTTCTCAAGACAATTTATGATTTTTCTATAAAAATTAGGACATTTTATGAATGTTTAAATTTTTTTAAGGATTGTAAAAGGATTCACAAATGTTTTCTCTAATCTTTTATGTGACAATTCTCATGGATAACATGTTCTTAGGGAGATGTCTCCAATTCAAGTTTAAACTCATGCACCATGTAGGTGATATGCCCCCAGACAAGACACAAACTATGTACAAAGGCCAAAGATAGAATATGTGTAGATTGGTCATGCTTAGATAAAATAACAATGGACATTGATCAATTTGTGGGCCATGATCAAGGACTAGGGATGGCTTGCAATATGAAGGATATGACCAGAGAATGACAAAAGGGGAAAAACTAGATGGAATCCTAATAGATGGAGGAGCAATAATTGATTATGCATGGTGCCTATTTGCTAGGTTTTCACCATGATACTTTCCCAAAGCGCTTGATTGTCAGGTTTTCACTTTTGGACAAATTTTTTCTCTTGACTCAAGTTTTCATGCCAAGACGCCTGTTTGCCAATTTTTCATCAAGGCATCCATTTTTCATGGCTTTTTTCACTTTTTTTCTTTTCTTTTTTCATGACTTTTTCTATTTTTTTGATATTTTTTTTCAATACTTTTAAACAGAATCATGAATGTTGTTGATGAATGTTGAGAAGAAATTTGCTATGGTTCTGCTAGTTGATAATCTCTAGATCTATGACAAACCATAACTATGTAGGATTCATTTTAAGTCTATAACTAAAACCAAACCACTAGAAATGCCTTGAGATATACCATCATGTACTGTATGTAAGATAGTGTCTACCTCTTTCAAATCAAGGAAAATGATTTGATGTATGGAATGTCACTAATGATGACATGCTTAAAGGCTTGATGGATAGAGGTTTGATTTTGGATGTTGAATGAGTTAGGTAAGTTGGATTTAGGGATAGACAACTAGATATAAGGAAGGATTAGGAGGATTGAGACCAATGACTTCCTACATGAATACTAATCAAGAGAACTCAAAAATATTTCATGGCATGTTGAGCACTAGAACACTTATATTCATGGCATCAACTCATTCATCTTGTATCCTTGGGATCCTCTTAGCTTTTTATTTTTTATGGTCTAATGGTGCCTTTCGATTTTCACCAAGAGACCAATGCTTGTTATTTTTTCCTTTGCTTTCAATTTTATAACTAGAAGATGGAGTTGACTCCCAAAAATATGCCAATTTGTTTTCTTCAAGAGAAATTTCTTCTTTATGACTATCAACCATAATGCCTTCATATATTTAAAAGTCTATTACAATAGCATCATAATTGTTGAATTGATCAAAAATTAGTGGTCCACACTAGTCCCAATCTAATAGTTTAGGATAACTTGAGGGGATGTCATCATTAGTGTTGAATGGGCTCTAGTTGAAGGTATATATATATGGATATTAGATTTAGTTGTATTATTGGGGTCAACAAAGATATGGTCAAGTGCATAAGGATTATTGATTTTAGGTTGGGTGTCCTTATATGCCTTTTCATAATTCAAAACATTCATTGTCTCACATGTAGGTACCTTAGTAATAGGAGGACCTACTCTCAATGGTTTGAATCCAAGCCCCAAACTAGGAGGTCATATTTTTGTAGTGATAGGTTCAATAATTCCTTGTTTCTAAGATCCAAGACCACTATGTCCATCATAGCCTTGCTTTTGTGGACATTGATATACTTTTTCTTCATGTAGGCCACACCCTTTGTCTTCAATCTTTAACTTTTCTTTGGCCTTACTTAGGAGTATATCAATGTCCACATATTTAGAGGAATCTATGGGTTGTGCTTCATTGTTTATTGGGACTTGGTATGTAGCAACATCTCTTCAATTAGCACAAAACTAGAAAGGATATAGATAACCAAGGATAGTAACCTCCACATTGTTGTAGGAAAACTTTATACATTGATAATATGTAGAAGGCACTACTTGCATAGCATGGATCCAAGGGCATCCTAGTATCATGTTGTAATTCATTTCAATATCTAGGATCTAGAATAATATATTTTTAGTAGCTAGACCAACTCTAATGGGTAATATGATGACACCCTTGGAGAATAGTTCACCATCATCATAGGCCTTTATAGTGATTCTCTAAGAGGGATATATATCTTCTTCAAGGTAACCTAGACCCTTGACAATTTTAAGGGTACAGATATTCAGTCTTGCTCCTCCATCTATAAAGACATGTCTAACCTTAGCATTATGAATAAAGGCTTCAAGATGAAGGGGATCATTATGGTTGGTTCCATCCTTAAGAATATCCTAATAGGAAAAGGTGATATGTTGTGGTGCAGATAGGTTTCCAACCATGGCCTAGAACTGGGAAACATCAATGTTATTTGGGACTATAGGCTCTTTAAGGGCTTCATCCAAGATCTTTTGATGTTGGGGGGATATACACAATAGGTCCAAGATGGATATTTGCATAGAGGTCTTTCCAAGCTATTCAACAAATCTATAATCAAATGAAGTAGGAGGATTATTTATACTAGGGGGTACAAGTCTAGTAGAGGTATTAGGTCTAGAAGGAGCTTTCAATAGGGTGATCTTGGTACAATGCATAGTGATAGTGCAATAAGGATCCTCCACCTTTAAGGTGAATGTGGATATGTAAGAGTCAAATTCATTGAAAGAGTTGATGGTGTAGTCATATCTAGTGTGTGTGTGTAATTCACATTAGCTTGTGAGTTTGAGTTTGAAGTGGAGGCCTTTTCTTTGTCATGATTACCCAAAGGATATTTTAAAATGGTATGATCAGCATTGGATGCTAGCAGTGAATGATCTACAATAATTATACCATCATAAATGAGGTCTTTTATTTCATGTTTCAACTAAAAGCATGAGATGGTCGTGTATCCTCTAGAGATAATCACAAAATTTATTTTCATTCCACCATTTTGATTTTGTCGATGGCTCATCCCTAATTGCAGGTAATTGTAAGAATTTATTACTCAATAATTGTTGAAGTGCAGTGTCAAGAGGTATCCCCAAGGGTGTGAATTTCCTACCCTTGGTTCAAGGATGTCTTTTAGGTTTGTCCTGCTTGGAAGTTTCAATTTTCTACTATTGAGGTGGTGTTTGATTGAGACTTTATGAATTAATAGGGTTTGCACCTTTCAAAGTTAGTTGAGGTTGTGTTGCACTAATTTTTTGTCCATCCACAATACCATCATTGGTTACTTTCTTATTTTTGGAGAAAAAAAATTCCTTGTCATTAGATGAGTTGGTGTTTGTGTTTTCCTTGTTCATTTTGTGGATTCCCTTATGGATAAGAGCATCTTCAATACTAGCCCCTTTTTTCATCAACTTGAAAATGGTGCTTGGACTTTTGATCTTGAGTTCATACATTAAGTCGAGGACTAGGTTTTCAATACACATATTAACTTGTTGTTCTTTAGGAATTTTTAGTGAGCATTTACTAACTGAGTTTCTTCAGTGTAATAAGAGTGTGATCAATGGTTCTCCTATCTTCTTTTTAGTTGAGCACAAATCAGAAAGTGTCACCTCATTTTTAATGTTGAAGGCAAAATGGGAGATGCATTTTCTACTAGTTCTGACCAAGATTTGATGTTACCAAGAAGTTTGGAGTACCATTCAAGTGTAGGCCTACCCAAAGAATGAGGAAATAGTCTCATGAGGTAGGTGGGCTCATCACTAAGTTTGGTACAAGAGGCACAAAATTACATGATGTGATCAATAAGTTTTCCTTTTCCTCGGTATTTTTTGAATCTAGAGGTGCCTCAAAATGTTTTGGAAAAGGAGGCATATATAGACTATTATAAAATGGATTAGGATGTAAGTCCCTTTCTATATATAGAGCCTATTTCTTCTGGACTCCCAATGCCTTGACTTTCTTGGAAAGTTGTTTGAATTGTTGTAATAACTCTTCATTACAATTTTGCATGGTAATCTTCTCTTCAAGTCTTTAGTGTCTACAAGTAGATCATTTGCTATGGTGAGAACTATGTCTACCTGGTTCTAACATTTCTATGTCTAAAGAGTCAAGTGATGTGTCACTAGGTGGTGGAGGTATGTTAGTACCTCAAAGAAAAAAGGTCCTTGTTGTGGTATATTTTGGGGTACTTGCTGTGGTATTGATTGTGATTGTTGTACCATGTGTTGTTGTTGCATCACTTGTTGTCGCTATTGTTGTGCCATTTGATATATTTTTTGTTGAGATACTTTTGTTGGTTGCATGTGTGACTATGTATGTGACTTTTGTTGTAGAGGTATTTGTTGAGGTTGTTGTGGCATATGTTATTGTAACAAATGTTGTTGATAGGAAATTTGTTTCTCTAGGTGTCTTTGGTATTCCAACTATTATTTGAGTTGCTCTTGTTGTTAAACAAACAAGGCTTTTTGTTGTTGGAATTGTTGCTAATATAGTACATGTAAGTCAACTAGATTCACATTGGGTTACATGTTAGGGATGTTGGATCCTTGCACCACTTGAGGTTTTTGTTATGGTTGATGTTCTTGTTGATATGTTGAATGTGTGTTAAGTGAATTTCAACTTGGTTGTGCATTAGGAATGCTAAGTCCTTATACCACTATAGGTTTTTGTTTTCTTGGGAGTTGGTTATATCCTTGAGAATTGAACATGATGTTTGGGTTGTTGTTTTGATACCTTTTTTTTATAGATGTTTCTCCTTGGGACTTCATATTGATTTGGCACTGAGACATGTTTCTTTTGGGAATGGGTGAAATGTCAATAAGGCTCTTCCTTTGTATGCCAATAGGGGTTGTTTCAATTGATGTTTCACATGGTGTATTCATGGGAGGCTCCATAACATTTGATGTCATAACATTTGGTAAAGTTAGGAGCAAGGGTGCACTTTGTTGATTTTCCTCCAAAGGAATTATTTTTGGTATCCCTAGAGTGCAATTCCCTTTAGGCACATCTTGTTGTTGCATTATGTGATTGACATCAAATCTTAACATCCTTTTGGGATGTTTAGGAAGATTCTTGTTTCCATTTATTGATGGTGTTTTTTCAAACAAGGGATTGATGTTGATGTGTTCAAATGTACTTTGGAGGATTTCAATCATTGATTCTTAATGGGATCTTATAGGTGTCATCATTGGGTTTGAAAATTTCAAAGGTTTTTTGCCCCTATCTAATTCAAAACTAATCATGGGTTGTATATTTTCAAGTGTTGGGTTGGTTTGATATTTGGACTTAGGTCCCTCTAAGTGTGGATTAAAATTGGTAATTTCTTGGGCTGCCAAATGTTTAATGTTTTTGCAAAAATTCTTGTCTTGGCAAGCCATAGCCATTTCTTCATTGTCGATGCCATAATCCATGTCAAAATCATCACTTAGGTGTAAAGCACCTTGTATGTTTGAGGTATTAAAGGTACTTGTGTTGGGTTTTCTGAATTCAAAGGAATATATTTGATCATCCTTAGATGTGGTTGGTACACTTTCACATCCATGTGGTATAGGTATGAATATGGATTCAAAATTAGGACTCCATTGAACCATTCCATGTGTAGGGGAAGTGCTTGAAGGTAACCTCATAGTAGGTGTCTTGTGTCATCCCTTAATGGTTGTGATCTTATGGATCCATGCTTAAGGGGTCCACAAGTAAGGGTTGTGATGCTTCAATTTGGTCTTCATTAAATGTTTGTTGGAGTTTCTTACTCTTCTCTGGTCTTGGATGAGGTATTGGTTGTGTTTGTACCTCAAGAAAATAAGGGTTGATAAAGTGCTTCAGGTTTATGAGCTGATTGAGTCCTTGTAAATGTTGGCGTGATACCTAAGGATGCAGATGCAATGGAGGAAACCCTAAATGGACACTCTACCTCCCAAGTGCACACCTAAACTATCAACTACACTTAGACAATACCAAGTGTGCCCTTGGTGCACTTGGGTTCCTGAAGGCAAGTAGTTAGAAAAAAGAGATGTTAAGCTAACTAAAATGTAGAATGTGAATGATTTGAGTGTTTTAAAGCATTTTCTAGGGTATAGGGATGCAATTCAAGCTATAGAAGTGTAGATTAAGGTTCTAGAACCTAAAATTAAATCCCTAATTATCGAGTGCACTCTGAAACTATGAACTACACACTAAAACTACCAACTATGCACCTAAAGTGTGTAGTTGGTAAAATAGGAAAAAACATGGAAATCTAGAAGTGGGTATGCAAGATATGAGTATTTTTTAGATTTTTAAGTGTTTAGGGATGTTATGCAACCTACGGAAGTGCCAAATGGACTATGTTTTTGATATGAAAGGTGCAAATTTCCTAGGCGAACTATGCAAATGTAAATGTAAATGACATTTTAGGATTTTGACTAAAGGGGATGAAAATGACTCTATGGTATGCAAAATGAAGATTAGGGTTGAACTTTGGACTTAAGAATGATGTTAGAGGCTGATGTATGCAAGGTGGACTATGTAAGGGATGGTGTACTAAGGTTGATAATGACATTTAGGAAATGCAAAAATGAGGATATGAGATCAAGAGGACAAGTTGATTGATATGCAAGCTAATAGGTTTTGATAGTGGAAATGATGTTAGGGTTTTGAACAATGCAAGATAAAGGGGATATACCACTAGGGAAAATAGAAATAACATTTAGGGAGACTAGGAATATGATAATTCTATGATAAGGGTATATGCAAGGTTTTGAACTTAGGTGAAATCTTTGAAAGGTACCTAAGAGTTTAAAGTTTTGACAATAGACTTTGGATCTTGACCAAAAAAGATAAAAGTGAAAAGATCAAAATGCAAAGGTCACATAAATATTGACATAGATAGAGTTTGACCAAAGAAAATGATAAAATAAAATGACAAAATGACCATGGTCAAGATCCATTATCCATTAACATAATGAGATCCTCTAGGAATCATACTTTTGTTCATATTTTTGACTAAGTTTAAAGATTTCAAGTTCAAAATGATGTTTAGGGGGCTCTAAATTATGGTTATGCTAATTAGATATGTAATAAGTCCTAAGATGAAAAAAGAAGTTTTGGGTGCAAGAGGTTTTTTTGAGTCATATGCAGAATGAGGACCTACAGAGGCTTCTAGATGTAGTTTTAGGGTCCCAAGTGTGTACTAATAGTACCAAGTACACTCCAGCAACACCAAATATGCCTATGGTAAACTTGGGACTAGTTTGAGTGTAGTTGGTAGTTTCATGGCATAGTTGGAAGGGTGGGTTGAATATTTGTTGTTTCTGAGCTGGGTGATTGCTAAGTTGCTATACCAGAGAGCTAAGATGTTGGGGATGATGCTATGAATGGATAAGAGATGAAAAATTAAGGCTATGATCTAAGAAATGATTCCATAGGTAAAGACAATGATAGTTAGGAGATGTAGAATGAAGATCAGGACATGTTGAGACAAAGGGCCTATCCAAGTACCTAAGGACACTTCTAAAGTCTCAAAATGTTGTGTAGAAGTCCAAAATGAGCTCTTAGACTACCAAGTGCACTAGGATAGTAACAACTATTCCTATGGTGTAGTTGGGGCCAATTAGAGAGAAATTGGTAGTTTCAGAGTGCAGTTGGTAACCTAGGTCAAAACTAAGGTGATTTTGGGTTTTATGGTTTCCAGATTGATCTTCCAAAGAGCCAAAGGGCAGAAGATTGTGCTAAGACCAAGATGAAGGTGCAGAATTATGGTTAGGACACTAAAATGAGGGTTAAAATGTACAAAATGAAGGTTGGGCATGCAAAGATGCAAGATGGAAGATGCGAGATGTAGATGCACAAAGACTGAGGGATGCAAAGTGAAGCCTAAGAAATGAAATATGAATGACAAGGGATGCAAAATGAGGAATAAAAAGATGCAATATGAGACCTAGAGAATGCAAGTATCAGTCTCCAAGGATGATAAATACAAGTGGATGTTATGCAAAGGTGGAATATAAGTCATGCCAAGCACTTCTAAGGTTATAAGTTGTCATGTTTTCCAAGTTTTGAACATTTTGGACCAAGGTTTGCAAAATTTGAAAATGTTGTAATGTTTTGACAATGCTTAATGTTTTTATAAGGTTTTAATAGTATCCAAGGTGTAAATTTGCAAGTTGTCTTTATCTTGATTAATGTTTTACACACACACAAGACACAATAAGAAAACAATAGTTGTTGTTAAAGTGAAAAGACACACCATAACCTAGGCTTTAAGACTATATCCACTAAATTCCCACTTGAATTGAATTTAATTTGCACTTATCTAGAGTGGACAACTTAGAACCTTTGCACTACAAGATCCCCCTTACAGTGCACTCACTTCTTAAGACTACCAATATTTGCTTCCCAAAAGGAATGACTTCCCAAGAGACTATTGTCTTTACTAATGACTAGGAGAATGTGTGATGTCTTCATGGGCATGGGTGACCCCCTGAGCCAATGGATAGAAAGGTGTTTTGCTTCTAAAATAATGTATTTAGTGTGGACATTTTGTTTGGAAAGTCAATGATAAACTTCCTCAGAAGGTCTCCCAACCCTGAGAACTTGGGTTTGATGCACCACAAGGGTACTGGAGGAGAACTATCATGCAACAATACTACCAACATGACATTAACCATATCAATTTTTATATAGTAGCTAGAAAATTGACCTGGCTTTGGCCCATTACTACTTTGATGTCATCCCCTAGGCCTCACCAAGTGGTGAGTCTTGGGTCTAAGGCATGCCTCTCTATAGAATTCACATGGATTTCTCTTACACCAAAGATCCACGAATGGCAAGGGGAGAGGATATGTCCATGTAACTCCTAGGGTTCTAAGCAATGCATGGAAACCAAGTAGTATAGAAAGTTCATTTTAGTGCACCAAAGGAAGTGTTATCTAATCTAGGAAATCCACACACATAGTTTAGACAAGCACATAGGGTCTTCAACAATGTCCTGCAAATAGGCATTAATAGTTTGTAATGATTATATCTTCATCCAAAAATTGCCACATGCTACAAATAGATCATTAGTAACATGGAAAAAACTAATATAGGTCCTAGAAAGAAATAAAAACCCTAAATGTAGAATATAAGTGTAATGTGTGCTTTCTTTAAACCAGTTGCACTTTGAAAGAGCAAACTGAGCCCCAGAAGGCCAGAATGACCTAGGATGCCTCCAAGTGCACTTAGACAGTGCTAACTACACCCATGGTGCACTTGGGGCCTAGAAGGGCATAGTTGGTAGTTTCTAGGTGCACTTGGGAGAGTGGAAGTAGGTTGTGGGGAAATGAGCCCCAAACAATACCCAAAAAATGGAATTTTAAAATATACCCTACCATGTGTGCTTAGATAGTGTGGATTGTCCCTGCGATGCACTTGGGGCCTAGAAGGGTGTAGTTGGTTGTTTATAAGTGTAGTTGGTCAAGTGTGAACAATAGATGGGGGTTATGGTGACTACTAGGCCCCTAAAACTACCTCTTAGAGATGCCAAGTGTGCCCTGACAGAGTAGAGTGTACCCTAGGAAAGCAAGCTAACAAAATGCATAAATGAGATCAAATAATCATGTTATTTATTAGGCTTGCTAATTAATATAGGTTTGATAAGGAAGTGTAGATAGCCATTATACCCTTCCAAATGAGCTCCTTCCTTGCACCTATAAGTACAAAATAGATGGAACCCAAGTTAGCTAAGCATGATCTTCATGTCAAGTTCACCATATGTAGGACCAAAAAATAGGATAATATCTAACATACTATGAGAAAACCACAAGCTCAATAAACATAAATTGATACCCTCTAGTCTACCATGAAATCCAAACAAACAAACAAAGCAACCCAAAGTTAGAAACACCCTCTTTCATTTGTAGCTCACATGTCCTTTCTTCTCCATATGAAGTAGCTCCAATTGCCTATAATGCACACAATTAGGAAGCAAGAGTTTATGATAATGATAATGATATGAGAGTACTAGAAGAAGTGATTTGAATAATAAAGAGACTAAGAATTTGGGATGAAGGACTTTAAGGACCATAAATGATAGAAGGAATACTCAATTTATAATCAACACGCAAGATGAGAGCATTGAACTTGTCACCTTGGATATGCGACTTGGCAAGAGATTCCTTTGAGAATCCATGACACATATGACACAAGATGCCAAATGTAGGATTTTATGATGCTTGGAAGTCAAACATGGCTAAAATTGGAAGAGGATCTATGATGCATCATGTGACACCTAAAACCCATTTAAAGCCAAGAATCTATGACAATGGAAGCCAAATATAGATATGCACAAGGGAATAAGAATATATGGATTATAACATATCTTAGCCAAGTGTAAATGGAGAATCCGTGATGTGTCATGCCCATGTCTCATGATTATTTCAAGATTGTGTCAATATTATGTGGAATATCTAAATTAAAAATCCATATATCCACACAAATAGAAAATAGGAAAATGGAAATTAACGGTGGAGAATATGACTTAGGAAATTGTGAATTTCCATGATTTTTGAATGATGAATCAAATAATTAATAAAACTAATTAATTGAGGATGAAAATTAGGAAAAATTATTAGTGGAATGACATGGGATTAAATCATGGGTTATTTAACCCTATAGAGAAAATTAGTAGATGTTTGGCCAATTTGATTAAATGAGTGCAACAGTATCCTTTGATGAAAATGTGACGATTGTGCAAATTGACTAGGATGATGATGGATAGACCAAAGCCAAGGTCAAATTGATTGATTGATTAAAATTTATAACATGCCAAGGACACATGACATGAGTTAAGGACATGTAACATTCAACCGATATTGTAAATGCTAGAGGATCGAGATTGATTGATATGGTTGATCATAATAACATCAACGAATATCTTCAATGTTACTATAATGGTTTAATGATGTCATGATCTAACACTGAGGGACTTGACAATGTCAATTATTAAATGAGAAGAATGACAATTTGACCTAACACTAAGAGCCATTACAGTACTAAGGTCAGATTGATAGCTTTCTGAGGTATTGAAAGCCATAATAATGCCTAGGATTAGATAGATGATGATTGATTTGGGATATCTAACATGCTTTGGGTTGGTTATGGTTGATTCCAAGTGATTCTAGATAGATTTGGGGTATTTTTGGGTTGATTTGATATGATTTTTGATGATGTTGAAATGGTTCTAAAATGATGTGCAATTAATGTGAAAGAGGATATTAATAAAGAAGAATATTGTTGAGATATAATAAAGTTGGCCAAAAGATCAGAATTAGTGGAATGAGAAATTGGGATGAGTTAGTATGAAAATGTGATGAAACCATACACACAAACCATTTTTTAGCATCCATAGCTACATCCAAGAGGTCTTGGAGATTATGCACATTCAACTATCACTACTAAGCATGTTGATCTAGCTAGAGCCCCAACTGTCAAATAATTAAATCAAAAGAAAGAACACAATTAGGCAATATTGGAGATTATATCTACCCTAAGCTACTTAGATTTTGATGGCATCAAAGGATGTGATTTTGATAAGAAGATGTGGGATGCCCTACAAAAGATCTATGGAGGAGACAAGAATGTTTTGAGAGCCAAAGCTAAAAGCCTAAGAGGAAAATTTGATGAAATGAAAATGCAAGATAGTGAGACTATAGTCTAGTATTGTGCAAGGATCAAAGATATTGTTAATGCAATTTGAGGATCTAATGGACAGATTGAAGATGATACTATGATCAATAAAGTATTGAGAACTATGATGCCTATCTATGCTATACAGGAACTAAGGTATAACCTTGCTAGCAATCTAACCCTTGAAGAACTGGTTAGTAGACTCACTGCTTTTGAACTTTCAAATTTTGATAATTCCAAGTCTAAGAACATTAATCTACTTTTAAATCTTAGCTGACACTAAAAGAGCCTAAAGATAAGAAAAATAAAAAGGTCAAACCTATTGCTAGTGATAATGATACAAATGATGAAGAGCTAGAAGAAATGGAAGCATTGCTGGCTAGGAAATTTCATAGAGGCAAATGAAAATATAAAGGTAGGTTACCCATCATATGCTTTAATTGTCATGAGGTTGGCCATATTATAGCAAGATGTTCTAATAAGTCAAACAACAAGAATGAAGACAAATTTAGAGGTAGAAAAAATGACAGTAACAAAGCCTACAAGGACAAAGGAAAGAAGGCTTGTTACATTGCTAAAGAAGAATCTAGTGATGAATCTAAAGATCATGATGATGAAGTTGTCTATGTTGCTACGAAGGATGTTTCTAATGAAGATGAGGCAACTATATTGATATCTTATGAGAACAAAAGTGATAGATGGATCATTGATAGTGGATATTCACATCACATGATTGGAGACAAAAGTAAGTTCATTACCCTTGAGTATTACAATGGAAATAGAGTTAGATTTGGTAATTAAGCACCTTATCTGATTAAAGGAAAAGGATTGATAAGATTGATAGATAAGATCATGTGTGACAATTCTTACTATGTGGAAAGACATAACTATAATTTTTTATGTGTGTCACAATTGAATATTTTAGGTTGTAAAGTTGGATTTGATAATAGAAAGGCTAAGATCTATGATACTGATGAAAATCTAATTAGAAGTGGAGATCAGACTAGAGGTAATCTATTTTATCTTGATATGAATGAAACCACTTGTCTTTTTGTACAATTTGATGATGTGTGGCTATGGCACAAGAGGTTATGTCATGTAAATTTTAACAATTTAGTTAGTATCAGTAAGATGAAAAGAGTCATAGGTTTGCCAAAATTGAAGAAACCTAATAATGTGATTTACAAACAATGTTAGTTAGGCAAGATGACAAAGCCTAGTTTTAAAAGTAAGACTCATACTTCAAAATAAATTCTAGAATTAGTTCATACTGATATATTTGGACCAATTGATGTACAAAGATACAAAAGTGACAAGTACATTATCCTATTTTTTGATTATTACTCAAGAATGATGATAGTAATGTTTTTATAAGAAAAATCTAATGGTTTTCAAATGTTTAAGTGGTATTTGCAAAGAGTTGAAAAGGAAACTAGTAAAAACTTGAAATGCTTGAGATCTAACATAGGTGGAGAGTTTACATCAAATGAGTTTGAAAACTTCTATAATGACTGAGAAATAAAGAGACAAACTTATGCACCTAGGACCTCTCCACAAAATAGGATTATTAAAAGGAGGAACATTTATGTAATGGATTGTGCTAAAACACTAAAGAATGTTGCTTTGAAATACCAGAGAGAAGCTATCAGTAATGTTATCTATACCTTGAACCAAGTAAAAGTCAAGAAAGGTACAAATTCCACACCTTTTGAATTATGGTATGGATACTCACTCAATGTAAAATATTTTAAGGTGTTTGGAAGCCAGTATTACATTTTTAAGGACAATAGCTGATGCACGAGCATCCAAAGGTATAAGGGCAATCCTGTGTCATCCAAAAAAATGTACTTAGACTTAGTTTCTATTTTATGTCTTTACATTTTTGGATACCCATTTGGCTCAAATAAAGGTTCCAACTCTCATAGTTCAACTATCAGTGCATTTGAAAATCCCAAAAAAATAGGAGCATGCAATTTGACCATCATTTTGGTGACCTAGAAGGTGCGACTTGACCAGATGAATGTAATTGAGATTTAGAGCATTCCAGAAAAAGAATCAGGTCAAAAGGCCCCACGGTTTGAAAGTTATTGCAGTTTTTTGGGTTTTGGAGACCTCCTAAGAATGCTTCGAAGTCAGGTTTGGGGCATTAAATGACCTCGAAAAGGGTTGAAAAATGGGGGAAGAGCAAAGCTTGTCCATAGAGCTATAGAGCGCTTCGAGAGCTTTCTGAAAATGTAAACAGTTCATCAATCGGAGTTACGGTTCAAAAGTTATGCCTCCCAAAAGTTCGGCTACCGTTTCTGGATTCTTCTAGAATTGCACCGACTTCTAATGCAGCTTCCGGAACCTTCTATTTTGTCGGTGGATGCCTACTAGCACTTTCTAGAATGTAATCCTAGTCCTTAACCCTCCAGGGTCTATTTAAGGAGATTTCTGGCATTGTAAAAGGCAGTTCGGATTGGAGCTTGAGAGGAGGTGCTAAAAGGAGAAATATTCTCCAGATTTATGCTATTGTAGCCCATAGGGCATGTTTTGAAGTTTCTTTTCTTTGCACTGTTTGTACTAGCTTATTTTCTCAGTTAATATAATTCCCCTTTCTATTGTGTCTATTCTATTGTTGGGTTGTGTCCCCATCAAGTGGTATCAGAGCGAGTTTTCCTGAGTGTGTAGACAGAGCCCCGACTGTGAGGTAGTTTGCACCAGGACTGTGTGGTTGTGGGTTTGAGTTAGAAGATGCCTCCATGAAGAGAGCGTGGCGAAAGGGCTAGAGCTATTGATCTTGAGGAGGTTAGATCCCTCCAGAGACAGGTACAAGCATTGCAAGAGGAGCTTCGTAGAGGAGCAAATATTGCCGCAGATGACAATAGTGAGGATGACAATGAAGAGCAAGTAATGGAAGTTGACGGGGAAGTTCTGAATCCTGTAGAGGAAAGGCTTTTTAGGGACATTTCTAGGTTTGGGAAAAGACCTACAATTGAAGTGGGTATATTTTTGGGAAATTTGAAACCGGATGAGTTGATCGATTGGATCAATGAACTGGACGAATACTTTGAGTATGAGGATATAAGGGACCCAGATAGGGTTAAGTTTGCAAAGGCCAAACTAAAAGGCCATGCCAAAATCTGGTGGCAAGAGATTCAACTAGAAAGACTTAGAAGAGGAAAGGAGAAGATCACAAGATGGGATCGCATGGTGGACAAATTGAAGAAGCAGTTCATTCCTGTGGACTACGAGCTTGATCTATTTAAGAAGATGCATGGGTTAAAGCAAGCAGGAAGGTCAGTCCAAGAATATACAGAGGAGTTTTACCGACTCCTGATTAGAGCGGGGCATGCAGAAGCAAATAAGGAGAAGGTTACTCGTTATATCAGTGGGTTACGACCTAGCATCCAGGAGGAACTAAGTCTGGTAAGAATGACCAGTGTTGAAGAAGCATACCAGTTTGCCCTACGAGTTGAAGAGAAGCTGAGTAAAAGGTTTGAGGGAAGACAAAGAGGGCGCGGTCAAGGAGGAAGGGGAAGCGGTAGATCAACTGGAGGCCGCAATGAAACTCAAAAGAAAAATGAAGATGAGGGTACTAGCAGGAACCAGAGGAATGAGGGTTTCAATCGCTCCTGTGATCAAGATTTTGGAAATCAAAGAGGAAGAGGTAGAGGACGTGGACAAGGAAGGGGAGGCTTCTATGGTACCTATTTCCATTGTAATGAAGAAGGTCATCGTGCCTTTGAATGCCCTCAACAACAAGGAAGGACAGATAGGAGAGCTGAGGGCCAAGCTAGGGTTGCTCATGTGGATGAGGATGCACAATCATCACATTTAGAGGATGCAGAAAGAGGAGAGACCTTGGTAAATGAAAGAGTCCTACTAAGTGGTGAAAATGAACCAGGGCAACGGAGGAGTTTGTTCCGTACCAGATGCAAGTGTGAGGATAAATGTTGTGATGTGATCATTGATGGTGGTAGCACTGATAACCTGGTATCAGAAGAGATGGTCTCTAAGCTGAAGCTCAAGAGGGAGAAACATCCCCAGCCCTATTGGATTTCTTGGGTAAAAGATGATCATAAGGTCCTAGTAAGTGAAAAATGTTTAGTAAAATTCAAAATTGGGAGTTACCATGATGAAGTTCTCTGTGATGTTATTTCAATGGATGTTTGCCATCTATTGTTGGGTAGACCATGGCAGTTTGATAGACATGCAATACATGATGGACATGCAAACACATACTCTCTGACAAAGGATGGAGTTCGCCACAAATTGAAGCCCATGAAAAAGGAAGGTGAAAAGGTATGTAGCAGTGCTAGGATTTGTCTTGTTGATGGAAGGAAGTTTTTAGATGGCATGAAACATCAGCGTATGTGCTATGCTTTGATTCCTAGAAAAGATAAAGAAGGTAGTAGTGAAATACCATTTGAAGTTTTAGATTTACTAGGGGAATTTGGAGATATTATCTCTGATAATGTTCCAGATGGATTGCCACCAGTAAGGCAAATCGGTCATCAGATAGATCTGATTCCAGGAGCTAGTTTGCCTAACAAGGCTGCTCACAGAATGACTCCTACTGAAATAGAGGAGCTAAATAGATAGGTTCAGGAGCTATTGAGGAAGGGCTTGATTCGAGAGAGCCTGAGTCCATGTGCAGTACCTGCAGTACTTGCACCAAAGAAGGATGGAGAGTGGAGGATGTGTACAGATTCCTGAGCTATAAATAGGATAACCATCAAGTACCGATTTCCTTTGCCAAGGATGGATGATCTTATGGACTGCTTGAGTGGAGCTGAGTACTTCACAAAGATAGATCTGAAGAGTGGCTATCATCATATACAGATTCGAGAAGGAGATGAGTGGAAAATAGCCTTCAAGACCAAGGAGGGTCTTTATGAGTGGTTAGTCATGCCCTTTGGATTGACGAACGCACCAAGCACCTTCATGCGGCTCATGAATGAGGTACTTAAGAAGTTCTTGGGAAAATTTTTTATTGTCTATTTGGATGATATTTTAATTTTCAGCAAGACTTTGGAAGAACATTTACTGCATATTCGTAGTGTCCTTGAAAGGCTAAGGGAAGAAAAACTGTTAATTAATCTAAAGAAGTGTGTCTTTGCAAAAAGGGAGTTAGTCTATTTGGGATTTGTTATATCACCAGAAGGTCTCAAAATGGATCCAGAGAAGGTAAAAGCCATCTTGGAATGGCCTACTCCAAGGTCTGCTACTGAGGTAAGATCATTTCATGGTCTGGTTAGTTTTTACAGGAAGTTTATTAAGAATTTCAGTGGCATATGTGCACCTCTAACTGATACAATAAGAGGGGATAGAAAAGAGTTCAAATGGACTGCAGCAGCTGCGAGAAGTTTTGAATTGCTGAAGAAGAAGGTGACAGAACAGCCTGTGTTGGCACTTCCAGATTTTAGGAAAGTGTTCCAGGTGGATTGTGATGCTAGTGGCAGCGCTATTGGGGTTGTACTAAGCCAAGAAGGTAATCCTATTGCATATTTTAGTGAAAAATTGAATGATGCAAAGAAGAAGTATTCTATTTATGATCAAGAGTTCTATGCGATAGTTCAGGCCTTAAAGAAATGGAGGCATTATTTATTGCCAGAGGAATTTGTTTTGTATACTAATCATCAGGCATTACAGTACCTAAATAGCCAAGGTAAGTTGAATCAGAGACATATGAAGTGGGTAGAATTCTTGCAGAATTATACATTTGTGTTAAAGCATAGAAGTGGAAAATCTAACAGGGTTGCAGATGCATTAAGTAGGAGACAGCTGTTGCTTACAACAATGCAGGTTGAAGTAGTTGGGTTTGATGAACTCAAGAATTTGTACCCCGAGGATCCTGATTTTGCTGAAGCATGGAAAGCTTGTAAAGAACCTATTGCTGTAGATAGAACCAAGTGGTTAGACTATTTGATTCAGGATGGCATGTTGTTCAAAGGCAGTCAATTGTGCATTCCAAGGAGTTCCATGAGGGAAAATCTGATTAAGGAGAAACACAGTGGAGGGATGGCAGGACATTTTGGTCAGGATAAGACCATTGCCATTCTTAGAGAACATTATTTTTGGCCTCAAATTACACAAGATGTGAAGAAGTTTGTACAGAGTTGCCAGGTTTGTCAAGTGGCCAAGGGGTTTAGTCTAAATACTGGCCTATATCAGCCATTGCCTGTTCCATCAAGGCCATGGGAGGACATAAGTATGGATTTTGTTCTTGGATTGCCAAGGACCCAAAGGGGTAATGACTCAGTATTCGTGGTGGTTGATAGGTTCTCCAAAATGGCACATTTCATTCCATGCCACAAAACTCATGATGCTGTCCATATTGCAGACTTGTTTTTCAAAGAGGTGGTAAGACTACATGGTCTTCCAAGGAGTATAGTTTCTGACTGAGATACTAAATTTGTGGGGTATTTCTGGAGGACATTGTGGAAGAAGTTGAGAACAGACTTGAAATTCAGTTCCACGCATCACCCACAGACTGATGGCCAAACAGAAGTGGTAAATAGAAGTCTGGGCAATTTACTGAGATGTTTAGTTGGAGATAAGCCTAAGGGATGGGATTTGATTCTACCACAGGCAGAGTTTTCTTATAATAACTCTGTAAATAGGAGTACTGGAAAATCACCATTTCAAATTGTATATGGGAATAGCCCAAGGACTGCACCAGAATTGAGGAAGATAGAACAAGGGGAGAGAACAAGTGCTGAAGCTGAGGAATTTGCTGAACACATCAAACGTCTACATGAGGAGGTTCAAGCACACATTATCAAGATGAATCAAGAGTATAAAGCTAGGGCTGATGCAAGGAGAAGACATAAGGAATTCCGAGTAGGGGATCTTGTCATGGTGCACTTATGAAAAGAAAGATTTCCAGTTGGTACCTACAACAAGCTAAAAATGAAGAAATTTGGCCCCTGCAAAATTTTGAAGAAACATAACTTAGGAAATGCATATGAGGTGGAGCTGCCAGATGGTATTCACATTTCTCCCATTTTCAACATTGCAGATTTGACAGAGTATCATGATGATGGTGCAGATGAGGAGATGGTTTTAGAGCCGTGTCCAATTCCTGCTTCTAAGAAGGAGGAGATAGAAGACATTCTAGATCATCATGTGGGTAGGAGTACCAGAAACAGGCAGTATGAAGAGTATTTGGTCAAATGGAAAGGATGGCCAATCAAGGACTCGACTTGGATTTCAGCAGCTGAGGTTTCCCATTTGGGATTTCCTCTACCATCCATAAAGTGACAGGGTCACTTTTCAATCTACCCTGGGTGTCTGATGCAGGAGCATCCAGAGGTATAAGGGCAATCCTGTGTCATCCAAAAAAATGTACTTAGACTTAGTTTCTATTTTATGTCTTTACATTTTTGGATACCCATTTGGCTCAAATAAAGGTTCCAACTCTCATAGTTCAACTATCAGTGCATTTGAAAATCCCGAAAAAATAGGAGCATGCAATTTGACCATCATTTTGGTGACCTAGAAGGTGCGACTTGGCCAGATGAATGTAATTGAGATTTAGAGCATTCCAAAAAAAGAATCAGGTCAAAAGGCCCCACGATTTGAAAGTTATTGCAATTTTTCAAGTTTTGGAGACCTCCTAAGAATGCTTCGAAGTCAGGTTTGGGGCATTAAATGACCTCAAAAAGGGCCGAAAAATGGGGGAAGAGTGAAGCTTGTCCACAAGGCTATAGAGCACTTCGAGAGCTTTCCAAAAATGTAAACGGTTCATCAATCGGAGTTACGGTTCAAAAGTTATGCCTCCCAAAAGTTCGGCTACCGTTTCTGGATTCTTCTAGAATTGCACCAACTTCTAACGCAGCTTCCGGAACCTTCTATTTTGTCGGTGGATGCCTACTAGCACTTTCTAGAATGTAATCCTAGTCCTTAACCCTCCAGGGTCTATTTAAGGAGATTTCTGGCATTGTAAAAGGCAGTTCGGATTGGAGCTTGAGAGGAGGTGCTAAAAGGAGAAATATTCTCCAGATTTATGCTATTGTAGCCCGTAGGGCATGTTTTGAAGTTTCTTTTCTCTGCACTATTTGTACTAGCTTATTTTCTCAGTTAATATAATTCCCCTTTCTATTGTGTCTATTCTATTGTTGGGTTGTGTCCCCATCAATAGCAATGGTAAACTTAATGCTGAAAGTGAAGAAGGTATATTTCTAGGCTATTGCACAAAGAAGTAAATCTTATAAGTGTTTAAATGCTAACACTAAAAAAGTTGTGGAAAGTACAAATATAAAGGTTGATGAATATTCTAAAATGCATGAAGATAAACCAAATAAGGAACTTGAAAATTACGAAACCTTTATGTACTACTATGAAAAGATGTTTGCTAATGATGTTAATTCTAAAAACTAAGTCACTAATCAACAAGAATCAATGATTTTTGAGTCTCATACAATGGATGTTGAGTTCCACTTAGGATCTAAGTTGCAATCAAGAGTCAAGTTTCAATTGGATGTCAAGGTACATTCTAATATAGAGATCAGATTACATTAGAGAAATGCCAAGTTACCTGATAGAGAAGTACATAGTGAGTCTCAAATTGAAAGACCCATGGTAGAAAGAAGAGATGAACCAAGGTTGTCAAAGTATGTCAAAAGACATCACCATGTTCAACAAATTATTGGAGTTAAAGAAGATAGAACAATGACAAGGAACAAGTTGAGAAATGATACATATTTTTTAAGTATGCATGAACCTATGTTAGTGAAGAATGCATTAGAAAATGAAGACTAGAGTAGATCCATGAAAGAAGAGATTGATTAGATTGAGAAGATTAAAACATGGACTCTGGTACCTAGACCAGAGAAAAAGAATGTGATTGGAACCAAGTGGGTGTATAGAAACAAAATTGATGAGAATGGAGAAGTCACAAGGAATAAGGAAACATTATTTTTCAAAGGATATGTACAAGAAGAAGGAATTGACTATGGAGATTCATTTGTCACAGTTGCAAGATTGTAAGCAGTAAGAACTATGCTTTCTTACTCTACATACAAAGGTTTTAGAGTTTATAAAATGGATGATAAGTCAAAATTTCTAAATGGTATACTACAAGAGGAGGTTTTCATAGAAAAACTATAAGAATTTGGTAATCCAAACAAAAAGAACTTGTTATGTAGATTACACAAACCTTTAGATGGTTTAATGCAATCTCCAAGAACATGGTATGAAAGGATTCTAATGTGAAAAATATCCTTGCTCCTACCATATATTCCTTTAGGTCCACCTTAAGTCTTCCACTAAACCTAATAGGGCTATTAATTTTTCTAATCTCCTTAGGAACCTAACCGTGAGGTCCTAGGCCATTCAAGTAGTGCACATCAATTAGTAAATTGACCAACTCATCCACACTGCAATCAACTCCAAATGCCCAAATGACTCCCCAATGGTTGAATGGTCATCTAGGAAGGGACTTAGACTTCCTTCAAGGTCCTCAATTACAATCAAACTTGAAACCCTAATTGATTTCCAATAGCCAAGCAAGAATACAGTCAAATGCTTGTAATAGGGCTACAAGAAATTAGCCATCCAAATGAAGTAAAACCAAAATATCTTGAAAAATACTCAAAAAGAAGTCAAAAAAACCACCAATAAAGACACCCTTTTTAGAGACCTTAAGGAATTTGGGGATCTAGGCTTTCCAACTTGTCCATATAATACAGGCACAATTTTAGCTTTAAAACAAGGGTTTCAAGGGTTTAGCTAGTTATTTGATGAAAAGATTGTTTTTCCTCCCATAGGACTTCCACCATGGATGCCCATTGAATTTGTAGCTTCAATACACATTCCCCTAACATATTCCAAGCTTTTATTGAAGTATTATGCACATTCAATCACCCAAACACCTCTGCACTTGATTTTGATCCCTCGTTATGCATCTTTAGCTCACCTAGGGCATCACCAATAAATCACTTGCTTTGCTTTCTAAGGGCCCTCCTTTTCTATATAGTATGTACAGGAAGTCATCTCCAAAATCCAAAGAGTTTGTATAGATCCTATGGTGGAAGAGGGAGTTATGACTCCATTTCATTCAATCACTTGGTTCAGAACAACTGGATAACAAAAACCAAAAAATTTTATATAAACAACTAAAACTATACAAAACCACAAATTGGAATTGTAAAGAATCACATATTGAACTCATCTATCACTTCAAGAAATAAAAATTCTCAAAATAATCCATTAAAATTCCAAGATCTTAAATAGCATAAAACTGTGATAATGAAATGGTTGTTTAGTCCATACACATGGAATCTTCACAAACTTCCAGCCCTACCAAAAGGTTGAGGATTCTCTTATAAGCACATCCAAAGACCTATCCCAACTACTTCATATATTTAAAAATCTCCAACTAAAAATTTTCTCGATTGCAAGAAAAGTTGTCAATGTTGTCAATAACAACATTGACAAATTTTGAGCATTTTTTGCACTTTTGAGCATTTGACTCTCAAACTTTCTCTAAATATTTTCAACCCTTTCCAAAGGCCTTATATGGTTATAAAAAATTTAATAAGGACCTTAAAACCCCTATTTGAGCTTTCTACCCTTCAGAAGAAAAAAAATCTCTATATAGCCTAATTTAGCAACTAGGAGCAACTTAGACCTTTTCAAACTTTCCCATCTTAACTAACCTCAACCTAGGAGTAGGTTAGGCCTATTATTCACCTAGTGGTATGGCTAGCACCACTAAAAATAAAAATACCCTAGGAGCCCTAGGTATTTCTCAAGCCTACCTAGGTGCCCCTACACCATACTCCCTCAGAAAAGAAAACTATGTCACTCATGTGGACAATAGGTCTTGAGGGATGCCTACCCTTTTGAAATCTGCTTTAACAACCCAAGTTTCCTCTAACTCATCTTTTTCCTTCCACTTGATGAGGTGCTCCATGTACACCTAGTGTCTTTTTTCCATCTTAACTCTATAATCCAACACTTGTTCAACTTCTAACTTGCTTATTGTAGGTATTATTGCAAACTTTGGATCAGTACTAACCCCATGACTACTCTAAGGTAGTCTACCCTTGAACTCAACCAAATCTTGCACATTGAAGATAGGAGAGATGCCTAAATCTAATGGAAAATCAATTTTGTAGGCATTGGCTCCATGTTTAGCTAGGATTTTGCAAGATCCCACTCTTTTCATTTGTATCTTGGTTGGTATATCCTTTTGTAACCTGGAATTATTTCAATGCACCATGACATAGTCACCAACAACAAACTAAATGTCTTTCCTTCTTTCATCCACTTTGACCTTCAATTTTTGTGTACTGTCTTGAATAGTCTTCTTGACTTGTTCTTGGATTTCTTTCATGGTTTGGGAAAAATCCTCAACATGTCCACTCCTATGCTCCATTCCTCTAAGATCCCTCAACTCACACACACCCCTAAGATGTATCCCATAGAGAATCTCAAAGGGATTTTTACCTATGGTTCTATTCCTACTATCATTATAGGCATACTCTGCTAGGGAATGATGACATCCCAATTTTTCCCACACTCCTAAGTTAGGCACCTCAAGAGATTACCTAGCACTTTATTGACCACCTCAATCTAGTCATCAGTTTGAGGATGATATGTTGAACCAAATGACAAGTTTGTACAAAGTCTACTCCATAAGGTCTTCCAAAAGTGACTCATGAATTTTACATCCCTATTTGACACTATACTCAATGGAAGGCCATGAATCCTCATTACCTCTTTGAATAGAAAATTTGCAATGTGACTTGCATCAGTGGTATTTTTGCATGGAATGAAGTGCCCCATCTTGTTGAATCTGTCAGCAACTACATAAACAATATTATAACCTTGTTTTTTCTTGGGAAATCCTATTGTGAATTCCGTGCTCACACACTACCGTGGCCTATTTGACACTTGTAAGGGCTGATAAAGATGTGCATTACTTATCCATCCTTTATCTTCCATACACACCATGCATTGTTCTACATACTTCATCACATATCTAACTAGTTTAGCCCAATAGTAGAATCTTTGGAGCATTTCTAAGGTTTTTCTCACACCAAAGTGCCCATTTAGACTTCCATTGGTCTTCTCCTATATTAGATTCTCTCTTATGGATCCCCTTGGTACACACAATTGATTTCCTTTAAATATAAATCCATTATGTAAAGTAAACTTAGAGAATTTGCTATGAAAATGATTTTCAAAGTTATAACATACCTCATATACCTCTATAAGATCTTCATCCTCCTTATAGAGACTCTTGAAGCTCTTTATCCCAATGGAATGTAATTGTAACTCTTGAACTATTAGTAAACTTCTACTCAATGCATCTGCTACTTAATTCATCTATCCTTTCTTATCCATGATTGTGAAGGTGAAATATTGTAAGTATTCCATCCACTTCAAATGTCTATTACTCAACTTTTCTTGTGCGTTAATGAGCTTGATTATCTATAAAAACAAAAAAATTCTTGGATAATAGGTAGTGTCTCCATGGTGTACGATCAAAATCTAAAACATCTCCATCCAAGGAATATAACATCTCAAACTCTCCTTTTCATTTATGTAATGAGCCCAATTTGTGAGACCAAGGGACACAAGGTGCAATCATAAACCTTGGCATCCACCTTGGTTAAAAAGGACATTTTTCTTTCATTTTCATCCCAAGAATAGGAGAATAAGTGTTAGGAGACCATAATAAGTTTTTAAACATGTTTTAGCATCCTAGAATCAATTCTTGATTGGAATTTTTCTTTTGACAACTTTTTGGCAAAAGTTGTCAAAAAGTTGTCAAGTTGCAAATTAGCAACTTTTTCCAATTTGGCAAGTTTTATTGCACTAATTGAAAAACCTGATCCAAACCACTTCATGGTTGTAGGAACTACTAGGATATATCAAATTTATATGGGAATTAAGTCCCAAGATAGATGGAAGGGTTGGTTGTACAAAGGAAACATTGTTGCAATAAAGAAAATTGTATTTTTGAAGCGTTTTTGCTAGTTTTCGGTGTTGTATGGATCTATACGGTTTGGTAACTATGTAAGAGTCACATGGTTGGATAGAGGGTTGAATAAAATCTCTAATTATTTTAGTGTGAAGGTCATTTATTATATCAAGAAAGATACAACCATTTTTGTGTTGGTTGTAACATTATAGGTCACACTTAGGTTTTAAGGGGAAATTTGGTCATATCTTACAAACCCACCATGGGAAAAATCTAAATTTTGGTGATTTGAAAGATATGATAATTTAATTTAAGATTCCATTGGTTTCAAACTATGAAAATTTAGTCTATGGGAGGAATTCACAAAACCCTAGGATAGGCATCCTTATGTGACTATCCAAAAGTGTGCATTTGAGTGCATGAAATGAGTTGGGGGTGGATTATAGAGTTGAAAATAGAGACTAAACACTTTTTCATGATCCTTGATATGTTCAAAAAAAAATTTGTGTCTAGGAGGTTGTTGGTTGGGTAATTCCTTTGTTAAGCAACCCTAACTAGACCTAGTTCCTAACTGACAATTTTAAGGAAAAATAGTGTTGGAAGATTGAATTGGTGTTCTTCTTTTGGTGAAACTTGAGGGTAGTTGTTAGGGTCCTATTGAACCTAGATATGGGCTTGGTTGAGTCCTTGGTAACACTAGAGATCAACTTGCTAATAATTTTCCTTGTAGCCCTCCTAGTAGGAGAAAATTTGTCAAATGTGTCAAATTTGTAGTGAGCGGGGATTGGATTCCACCCTAAAAGGCCCAGTAAATCCTTGAAGACTCATGTTCCTATTTTGATCCTTATAAAAAAATACAAAGGGAATTTGTGGGAATGGTCTACCTTGTAGAACCTCATCTTATCTAGATAACCTAACATTGTGATTATTTTACCCATTCTAAGTCTAAGAAGGGTGTTTTGAACTATATAACTTGGAGCTCTACTCCAAGTGGTATTAGAGCAATGTGAGATCTTTGGAAGAAAACAAGTTGTTGATATGGAAAATAGAAAAGATGTGGAACTACCTAACAAGATGCCAAATGATGAATTGTTAAAGATTGTTAAAGAGCATGACACTAAGAGGAAACTAATGAGGAAGGAAATGGAAAATATTAAGGAACAAGTCAAGAAGGGAAGTAGTGCAAAATCTGGTGTTGAAGAAGAGGTTAATGAAGGAGAAGAACCTCTACAAGATGAGGAAGAAGAGGAGATTCTTGTTGATCAGAGGCTACGTGTGAGGACTTTGAAATCTATGGAGAGAAGAACTATGGATGGTAAGATTGACCTACCTATTTTTGATGGTAATATGGACTCTAAAGAGGCCATGGATTGGATTGATGCTCTTAATAGTTTCTTTGACTGTGAGGAGATACCTAAACATTAAAAGGTGAAAATTACAAAATCCAAGTTGAAAGGATTAGCCTTAACTTGGTGGAATTTCATTCAATCAAAGAGGTTGAAACTAGAAAAGAATCCTATTGGCACATGGAAGACGATGGAAGCCTTGGTAAAGGAGGCTTATGTGCTTGATGGTTATGAAGTGTAACTTCATACCAAGAGACAAAATATGAGAAAAAGGGAGATGTATTTCTCTAGTTATATAAAGGAATTTCATAAACTTTCCATGAAATAAAACATGATGGAGGCTGAGAGTGTTAAACCTGAAAGGTACATGCAAGGGCTAAAATAGAACATCCAAGATGAATTAATTATATTTTCTCCTAATACTATCCAAAAATTCTTTCAATTAGCATTGAAGGTTGAAGGAAAATTAAAAATAAGACAAGAAAAAAGTAGAAGAGGCGGACATTAGAAGGACTTCAACAATAGAGGAAGAGGGACAACCAATGGGAGAGGACAGAATGACAAACAATTTGGTGACAATATCCAAGAGAGTAATCAAGCTAAAGGAAATTCTAGAGGATCTTCAAGGGGGAAAAAAGGAGACTCTAGAGGGAGATTTGGAGGGAGAATTTTGGGACCTCTAATACGCTATAGATGAAACCAAGTGTGGCATATAGACTCAAATTGCTCTGACAAGCCAAGTAATCAGGCAAAGAGAAGAGTTTCTCTAACAAGGGAGGATGATAGTCAAGAAGAATAATTTGCAAACTCCTATGCACCACCTAGGGAAGGGGAGAACTTTATGATGATGAGGCCCATACTAAGGACACCTACCCTCAAGAGCCACCATAAATAAATTCATTATTCAAGACAACTTGCAAAGTTGGAGGCAAGGTATGCAAATTGATAGTGGATCTACTAATAACATGGTATCAATAGAGGTAGTGGAGAAACTAAAGTTGAGGAGGATACCTCAGCCTTTTCCCTACAATGTATCATGTCTCAAAAAGGGTCAATATGTTGTTATAGAACAAGCTAGGATGGAGTTGCAGCTTGGAAAATATAGAGGTAAGGTACTATGTGACATAGTTCAATTAGATACTTGCCACTTGCTACTTGGGAGACCTTGGCAATATGATTTGGAAGCACACCATAATGGGAGACTAAGCACCTACACCATCAGACACAATGGAGAAAATGTAACTTTCTTGCCCATGTATGATAATTTAGAGGAATAAAAGGAATCAAAAAACAAATTTGTAGGTGACGAGTTTGTAAAGATTGTCAAGAAGGATAGATCTACATGTTTTTCTTTGGTGATAATGACACAAGACAACATGAAGAAGGTGGAAACCCCTAAGATGGAAGAACCAAAGAGGAGAGTGGATCCTTAGGAGGTTGCAAACCTACTTGACATATATCTTGATATCTTAGCCACATGCATTCCAAACACACTTCCACCGGTCAGAGAAGTGAACCAAAATATTGATTTGATTCCTAGACAAACCTTGCCAAACAAGGCTTCTTATAAAATTACACCTTAATAGAACAAGGAAATGACATTGTAAATTCAAGAGTTTTAGACAAGGGGTTGATAGCCAAATTTTTGAGCCCTTGTGTAGTTCTAGCCCTCTTAGCTCCAAAGAAGGGTGGGACTTGGAGAGCAATAAATAGGATCACCATAAGGTATAGGTTCCCTATGCCTAGAATTAAATATTCTCTTGATAAATTGAGTGGAGCAAGATAATTTTTTAAGGTTTGTTAAAAAAGTGGATATCGCCAAATAAGGATAAGGGCAAGGGATGAATGGAAGACTATGTTTAAAATAAATGAAGGCTTATATGAACGGAGGTAATATCATTTGGCCTATCAAATGCCCCAAGTAATTTTATTAGAGTCATGAATGAGGTCTTAATACAATCCCTTAGGAAGTGTCTCATAGTTTTTCTTGATGATATACTAGTGTTTAGTAAAACAAAAGGGGAGAATTTGCAACATATTGACTTGGTATTGAAGAGGCTATAGGAATAAAGGCTATTCATCAATGTAGAGAATAGTTTATTTTTGTAAGAACTTGTGTATCTTGTGTTCATCATCTCAGGAGGGACTATAAAGATGGATCTTGATGAGGTAGTAGCTATAATCAATTGGCCTTCACCAAGAAACATGTTTGAGGTAAGAAGCTTTCATGGGATTGCTTCTTTTTATATGAAATTTATAAGAAATTTTAGTTTGTATTGTGCTCCTATTTTGGACACAATAAAAGGTGGTAAGAAGTGAAAGTTTGTGTGGACCACAAAGGCTGAAGAAGCATTCTAAATGCTAAAGAAGAAGCTAGCATAGAAAATAGTACTTGTAGTTCTTGATTTTCAAAAGATGTTTACCTTGGAATGTGATGCATCCAATGTTGCAGTGGGAGTAGTACTAAGCTAGGAGGGTAGACTTATTGTATGCTTTAGTGAGAAGCTAAATGACTCTAAGAAAAGGTAATCATCCTATGATTTGTAATTTTATGCATTAGTTCAATATTTGAAGAAATTGAGGCATTACTTTCTAACTAGTAAGTTTGTGGGTTTTAGTGATAACTAGGTACTTAGCTTTCTAAATAGCCAAGAGAAGTTAAGTCATAAACACATGAAATGGGTTGAGTCTATTCAAGCATTCACTTTTACAATTAAACACAAAAAGGGAGTGGCCAATAAAGTGGTAGATGCTTTGAGTGGGAGGAACTCGATGGTGCAATAAATCAAACTACAAAGTGTAGGATATGATTCTTTGAGCAAAATTTATAAGAAGGATGAAGACTTCCAAGAGATATATCAGATATGATCTATTTTTTTAGATGACTACCATATTAAATATGCCTATTTCTTGATTCAAGATGGTATATTTTTCAAGGGGCACCAATTGTGCATTCCCAAATGCTCAATGAGGGAAAATATCATAAAAGAGAAACATGCACACAACATGAGTGGCCATTTTGTCTTGGCCAAAACTTTGGAATGGGTAAGAAGGTACTACTTTTGCCCTAAGGTTAAAATTGATGTAAGAATTTATGTGGAAACATGCACTATATGTCAAAAGGTAAAGGGGACTTCAACAAATGTTGGTTTGTACCAACCTCTTCCTATACCAACTAGATCTTGGATTAGTTGTAACATGGATTTCATTATCAGTTTTCCCAAGACACAAAAAGGTTTTGGTAGCATATATGTGGTAGTTGATAGGTTTAGTAAAATGTCTCATTTCATTGCTTATAAAATCATTAGTGATTCTACTTATATTGCTAACTTTTTTTTTCAAATAAATTGTAAGGCTTCATGGATTACCACAGTCCATCATTTTAGATAGGGATGTGAAATTTCTTAGGAATTTTTGGAGGATATTTTGGAGGAGATTGGGCATAAATATTATTTTTAGTTTTTCCTACCACCCACAAATGGATGGCAGACTGAAGTGGTCAATAGATCACTTGGAAACTTGCTAAGATTCCTTACAAGCAATATAGTGAAAAGTGGGACCAAGTACTAAGTTAGGCTGAGTTTTCCTTTCATGATTTAGTGAATAAGGAGTAGGGGGAAAAGTCCCTTTCAAGCAATATATAGCTACAAACCAAAGGGCATATTGGAACTCAGAGATATTCCATCAGATATACCAATTAGTGCTCATGGTGAACACTTTTTAGAACACATGAAGGATGTTCATGATCAAGTAAAGAAGGCATTGGAAAAGAGTGCTTTGAATTGTAAAGAAGCCAAAGAAAAAGGTAGGAGAGATGTACAACTTCAAGTTGATGATTTGGTGTGCGTCTACTTGAAGAAAGAAAGGTTTCCTAAGGGAAAGCATACCAATTTACTCATGAGAAGGTTGGCCCATGTAATGTATTAAGAAATTTGGGCACAAATTCATATGAAATTTAACTTCCAACTCACTTTGGCCTCTCACTAATCTTTAACATAGAAGATCTCACACTTTATAAAGGTGGTGAAGAGGAAGACATGGAAACACACATGGTGGAGTTTGAAGAGGATTTTGCAGCCCAACCTTCACATGTAAGGAAACAACCAAAGGTGGTCTTGGAAACTAAGATCATCAAGAAGACCATGAAGAATATCTACAAGAGAAGTACTTGGTGAAATGTGCAGGTTATCCTAAAGAAGAGGTTGTTTGGATGGATGAGGTGGACATGAAGAAGCATGGCACAAGCTTACAAGAACTCATCTCAAAGGGACTTGAGATCAAAATCAACCCCAAGAGTATGGTCTAGGAGCATACTCTAAATAATTAGAATTAGAATCATAAATAGAATGACAAAGACGAAGACAAAACATTTTTAGAATCAAGAGGAGGTTATAGGGGTGGAAGAAATGCAAGCAAGAAGGTAGATTGATATAGGTCAAGGAATGGTACAGCAAGAAGGAAATGTTGGGGGCATTAAGTTGCTAACAAGGAAATGGAAAAGTAGTCTTACATCAAGAGGACTTGGAAATCCATACTATGTTCAAATTGGGGAAATCAATTGTCCAATGGTTGGGAAAATAACTAAAGAGGCAAAAGGGTAGGCCTTCAAGCAGCAACAAAACTATCATGAATTAGGAAAATCAAAGACACCTAAGTTTTATTCTAATCCTTGTTGTATGAATACCGAGAGTCTAGGATAGTAGTAAATCATTTTTTCGGAGTATGTCATCCCTAAACACTAGACTTCTATGAACAAATATAGTGGGTATCAACATAATAACTCTCGGAGCAAGAGTTCTTTTCATGGTGGGGAGTATGGTGCAAGTGCACCTCAAACATTCAGTTCAAAGCCAAAGATGTAGATTATGAATACCATAAAGACATCCAATAGAAATCAGAGGAATGGGAAGCCTAATCTAAGTTAGGAGATTAATTGGAAAGTTCTCAAGTCTATAATGACTTTTTATTGATGAAAGTGATATTATGAATCAAATATATTTGTAATTGGACTAAAAGCTTGTTTATAATGGACCATAATTATCTAAAGCACTAATATCAGATTGTAATGGACTAATGCTATCCAAAGTCCTATTAGGTTATCAAGGAAGTCTAGGAGAGATATTAGGAAACTAGGTTTTAATAATAAGAATAGGGCTTTAATATTTAATAAGCCAATTTATGTTTTAAAATTCAAATATTTAAATAAAGTAACAACTAGTTTAATGAGAGATAGGTTTAGATTGTAATGGTTTTAAAATATCCAACTCAATGATGATAGTTGGTTGGAATCAATTATTTTAGGGAGTCTTATAAATTGGAAAGAGTCTCTATTATGAGAATGGGGGGTGTACGGATAAAATAGTAAGTTTGGATATAGATCTATGAATTTCAACAAGACAAACTATTTAGAATACAATTCAACTCATTCCTTTTGAATTCCAATTTGAATTTTTTGATTCCATATACATTTAAAAGAGATTCTTGATTGATACAACATTTGGTGTATGAGTTTCTCATTCCTTTAAACCAACTATCATATTAATTGTTGACCTATGCATTTCTATTAAATTGTTATTGTTGCAATAAATTGTTAGAAGATGTAAGTCATCCATGAATAGTTCAAAGGCCTTATATTCATGGGTGAAAAAATTCTAACATGTAATATATTAAACTAACAATGCATATGCAAGATTGTGTGGATCTAAGTGATCATAATGCAAAATTGAAAGAAAAACTGTGGAAACGAATGCCAAGTATAGCAATGGCTAATCAAGACAAGAAGATGTTATGTTTTTTGTTTGGTAACATAATATAATGTTTAGTGGATGATGAATAAATCATCAATTTGGTCCTCAAGTCTGTAGAACTAGAAGCTTGAGGGAACCCTAGTCAAATCGGGTTTGTACTCAACATTTAGTGATTTTGGTGTTGAAGGGTTCATGAGGCCAATTACTTGTGAATATAATCATTTATAATCATTTCATGACTCTTCTAAGAGTTTGGAGAGATAAGGTTAAACAGGGTGTGGTGTTCCTTTGTTAAATTGGTGAGTTGTCATGCATTGAAATAGGTTCAAAATAACCATATCTGAGTTCTAGATATGTTATTAAACTCTATAAAGGGTCTCTATAAATGTCATTATATTGCCAAGTGTCTTGAGAAAAGGTAGGATTATTTTCATTCCAAGTATGCAGCAGGGTTAATGTGCAAATTATTAGGCTTTTGGAATAGTTTAAGAAAGTATTGTGTGAATTGGGGTATATAGACTGAATTTAGGAGCCTTAAAGATAGTCGTGATAGGATAAGCCTTTGAAGAATTCTAGGTTTTTGATGTAGTGCATCATAAAAAACAAAAAAATTAGTAGGATCCATGCTTATCCCTTTAAAATTCATTTAATAATTCCATTATTAGAGGCATCTCATAAGGTAAACACAACATTCATCAATATTTCACCATTTACATAATCTGATTTCTATTCCATAGAATATCATTCATAACTTTAATTTCTAATAATTTCTTTCCAAACCATTTGGATAATTTATTTCACTTTAGTCCTTCTAAAATATTTCCAACTATGAGTCCAATCCAACAACCCAATTACATGTCATACTATCTGCACCAAGACCCATTTTCTCTGTCATAAACCAGAAATAAAACATCTAACCCTGCCTAGGGCATCAAATATATTTCACAAAACAAATTAAAAGAACACAAAACAAATTCCACATTATCCATTTATTAGTATAGTTACCAAATCTATAAGGAATTTATTTTTCTCATTCATAAATTATTGTATAAGATCAAATCTTTGTCTGCAACACCATTGAAAGCATTTAAAAACCAATTTTCACTCAAATCTTCATAACTTTCACAAATCTTAATGAAAATGATTCAACCCAATTAGAAATAAAATTTAATTAAAATATCTTTCTAATGAATATTATTAGAGGTCCTAGGTCTCAAAAATTTGTCCATACCACATGCTGAAACATGACTGTATCCAGGGATTCTCAAATCTGCAAATACCCACTTTTTAAAAAATGCTCATAACTTATTCATTTCTTTATAAAATTGAACCCAAAAAAAATCATGAGAAGGAGTATTAATTACAACTATCCATTACTATATTACATGGTTTTCAAGCTATATATGGTCGTGCAAGGCCTAGAAACAACCCTAAAACTAAAAAACCCATCAAAAGCACAATACTAGAATGCACCAAAAATGTATCAAAGTATTTCCTCTTCTTAAAATTGATTTGGTTTGGCTATAAAATGGTATTTATATCCATTTTACAGTTATAAACCTCCCTAAATACCCCCAAGATCAACCATATACCTTTTCACATCATTTTTGTATTATTAGCAACTTTCTCAATGTTGCATTTTACAACTTTTTACTCAACTTTTACATTTTTGACAAAATGGCTTCATAGCCTTTACAACTTGACCCAAATACAATATAAATGACTCGAATGGATTTAAATATCTGAAATAAGGAATCTTAACTTTCTCATGTTCTTGTACTTTAGATGCTCCTGCACCATACTCCCAACCTTGAAAAGTTTCCAAGTCTCTTGGAAATGGGGTTTCAAAGATCTCTTCATCTTCACTTTTGGTATTTAAATTATTTTTCTTGAGAATATGACCCTGTTAAGAAAAATTTTATGTCCTCTCCAATCTAATTTCTTCATCACCTACATTGAAATGATTATAACAAAAAAATCATCGAAAAAAATCTCAGATTTGAAATTTATGAGTAATTTATTTGGATATAAAAATTAGATTGTGTGGATGGGGATATTGACTTACTTGCCTAAATTTTAGGTTTCTCTATTAAAGACTTTGAGATGTACTTAGTTCCTTGAGGGTTTTCAAGCCTATTGTGAAGCCTTTGAGTTGAACAAGGGTTCCTTGAAGGTAAATATAGAGGGCTTAGCATCAGATTATGATGGGGTCAAGCCAAATAATAGAATGGACACAGCAAGAAAGAGGAAAATTTTATTAACCATGTAAATATGCTAATACATTCAGTACAGAGAAAATAGACTTAAAAACATGCCCTAAGGGCTTACAATAGAATAAATCAAGAGATAATTTCTTCTCCCAGTACCTTCTCTCAAACTCCACTCTGAACTGCCTTTTACAATGCCAGAAATGTTCTTAAATAGACCCCAAAGGGTTAAGGATTAGGAATACATTGTAGAAAGTTCTAGTTGGCATCCACTGACCAAATAGAAGGCTCTAGAAGTTGTATTAGAAGTTGGCACAAAATTAGAAGAATCTAGAAATGGTAACTGAATTTCTGGGAGATATAACTTTTGAACTATAGCTCCGATTGATTAACCATTTACATTTCTGGAAAGCTCTCAAATCACTCTATAGCCCTATGGACTAGCTTTTCTCATCCCCCATTTTTTGGCCCTATTCAAGGTCATTTAATGCCCCTAACCTAACTTTGAAGCATTCTTAGGATGTCTCCAAAAATTGAAAAACTACGATAACTTTCAAACCATGGGGCATTTTGACCTAATTCTTTTTCTAGAATGCTCTAAATTACAATTACATTCATCTAGCCAATTTACACCTTCTAGTTCACCAAAATGATGGCTCAATTACATATTCCTATTTTTTGGCATTTACACGTATCCCAAGAAGTTCAAATACTCTAACCTAGAACATTGATAGTGGAACTGTGAGAGTTAAAACTTTTATTTGACCCAAATGGGTATCTAGAAATTAAAACACATGAAACAGAAACTAAGTCTAAGTACATTTTTTTGGGTGACACAGAATTGCCCTTATACCTCTGGATGCTCCTGCATCAGACACCTAGGGTAGATTGAAAAGTGATCCTGCCACTTTATGAATGGTAGAGGAAATCCCAAATGGGAAACCTCAGCTGCTAATATCCAAGTTGAGTCCTCTATTGGTCATTCTTTCCACTTCACCAGATACTCTTCATACTACCTATTTATGGTACTCCTACCCACACAACTATCCAGAATCTCCTCTATCTCCTCCTTCTTAGAAGTAGGAATTGGACATGGCTTTAACATTAGCTCCTCATCTACATCATCATCATAATACTCTGTTAAGTCTACAATGTTGAAAATAGGAGAAATGTGAATTCCATCTGGAAACTCTACTTCATATGCATTTCTTGAGTCATGTTTCTTCAAAATTTTGCAAGGGCCAAATTTTTTCATTTTCAGCTTGTTGTAAGTACCATCTAGAAATCTTTCTTTTCTTAAGTGTACCATGACTAGATCCCCTACTTGGAACTCCTTATGTCTTCTCCTTTGATCAGCCCTAGCTTTATACTATTGGTTCATCTTGGTAGTGTGTGCCTGGACCTCCTCATGTAGACACTTGATATGTTTAGAAAATTCTTCAGCTTCAGCACTTGTCCTCTCCCCTTGCTCTATCTTCCTCAATTCTAGTGCAGTCCTTGGGCTACTTCCATATATAATTTGGAATGGTGATCTACCAGTACTCCTATTTACAAATTTATTGTAAGAAAATTCCACTTGTGGTAGAATCAAATCCCACCCCTTAGGCTTATCCCCAGCTAAACATCTTAGTAAATTGCCTAGACTTCTATTTACCACTTCAGTCTGTCCATCAGTCTACAAGTGATGTGTAGAACTGAACTTGAAGTCTATTCTCTACTACTTCCACAATGTTCTCCAGAAATATCCCACAAATTTAGTATCTCTGTCAGAAACTATACTCCTTGGGAGACCATGTAGTCTTACCACCTCTCTGGAAAACAAGTCTGCAATATGGATAGCATCATGATTTTTGTGGCATGGAATGAAATGTGCCATTTTGGAGAACCTATCAACCACCACAAATACTAAGTCATTACCCCTTTGTGTCCTTGGCAATCCAAGAACAAAATCCATACTTATGTCCTCCCATGGCTTTGATGGAATAGGCAATGGCTGATATAGTCCAGTATTGTGACTAAATCCCTTGGCCACTTGACAAACCTAGCAATTGTGTACAAAATTCTTCACATCATGTGACATTTGAGGCCAAAAATAATGTTCTTTGAGAATGGCAATGGTCTTATCTTGACCAAAATTTCCTACCATCCCTCCACTATGTTTCTCCTTAATCAAATTTTCCCTCATGGAACTCCTTGGAATGCACAATTGACTGCTCTTGAACAACATACCATCTTGAATCAAATAGTTTAGCCACTTGGTTCTATCTATAGCAACAGGCTCTTTACAAGCTTTCCATGCTTCAGCAAAATTAAGATCCTTAGGGTACAAATTCTTGAGTTCATCAAACCCAACTACTTCAACCTGCATTACTATAAGCAACAATTGTCTCCTACTTGTGCATCTGCGACCCTATTAGATTTTTCACTTTATGCCTCAACACAAATGTATAGCTCTGCAAGAACTCTACCCACTTCATATGCCTCTGATTCAATTTACCTTGGCTATTTAGGTATTGTAATGTCTAATGATCAGTATACAAAACAAATTCCTTTGGCAATAAATAATGCCTACATTTCTTTAAAGCCTGAACTATTGCATAGAACTCTTGATCATAAACAGAATACTTCTTTTTCTCATCATTCAATTTTTCACTAAAATATGCAATAGGCTTACCTTCTTGGCTTAATAAAGCCCAAATAGCACTACCACTAGCATCACAATCCACCTAGAACACCTTTCTAAAATCTAGAAGTGCCAACAAAGGTTGTTCTATCACCTTCTTCTTTAGCAATTCAAAACTTCTTGCAGTTGTTGCAGTCTATTTGAACTCTTTTCTATTCCCTCTTATTGTGTCAGTCAGGGGTGCACATATGCCACTGAAATTCTTAATGAACTTCCTGTAAAAACTAACCAGAACATGAAATGATCTTACCTCAGTAGCAGACCTTGGATTAGGCCATTCCAAGATGATTTTTACCTTCTCTAGATCCATTTTGAGACCTTCAAGTGATATAACAAACCCCAAGTAGACTAATTCCTTTTTAGCAAAGGTACACTTCTTCAGATTAATTAATAGTTTCTCTTCCCTCAACCTCTCAAGAACACTATGAATATGCAATAAATGTTCTTCCAAAGTCTTTCTGAAAATTAAAATATCATCCAAATAAACAATAACAAATTTTCCCAAGAACTTCTTAAGTACCTCATTCATAAGCTGCATGAAGGTTCTTGGGGCATTTGTCAATCCAAAGGGCATGACTAACTACTCATAAAGACCCTCCTTGGTCTTGAAAGTAATTTTCCACTCATCTCCTTCTCATATCTATATCTGGTGATAGCCACTCTTGAGATCTATCTTTATGAAGTACTAAGCTCCACTCAAGCAGTCCATATGATCATCCATTCTTGGCAAAGGAAATTGATACTTGATGGTTATCTTATTTATAGCTTGAGAGTCTGTACACATCCTCCACTCTCCATCCTTCTTTAGTGCCAGTACTATAGGTACTGCACATGGACTTAGGCTCTCCTAGATCAACCCCTTCTTCAATAGCTCTTGAACCTATCTATTTAGCTCCTCAATTTTAGTAGGAGTCATCCTGTGAGCAGCCTTGTTAGGCAAACTAGCTCCTGGGATTAAATCTATCTGATGAATGATTTTCCTTACCGGTGGAAATCCTTTTGGAACATTATTAGAGATGATATCTCCAAATTCACCTAGTAAATCTGAAACTTCAAGTGGTATTTCACTACTACCTTCTTTATCTTTCCTAGGAATCAAAGCATAGCACATATGCTGATGTTTCATGCCATCTAAAAACTTCCTTCCATCAACAAGACAAATCCTAGCACTGCTACATACCTTTTCACCTTCCTTTTTCATGGGCTTTAGTTTGTGGCAAACTCCATCCTTTGTTAGGGAGTATGTGTTTGCATGACTATCATGTACTGCATGCCTATCAAACTACCACAGTCTACCCAACAATAGATGGAAAACATCCATTGGAATTACATCACAGAGAACTTCATCATGGTAACTCCCAATTTTGAACTTCACTAATCATTGTTCACTTACCAGGACCTTATGATCATCTTTCACCCAAAAAATCTGATAGGGCTGGGGATGTTTCTCCCTCTTGAGCTTCAGCTTATAGACCATCTCCTCTGATACCAAGTTATTAGTGCTACCACCATCAATAATCACATCACAACATTTATCCTCAAACTTGCACCTGGTACGGAATAAACTCTTCCTTTGTCCTGGTTCAATCTAACCACTTAGTAGGACCTATTCATGAACTAAAGTCTCTCCTCTTCTTGCATCCTCTAAAAGTGATGATTGTGCATCCTCATCCAAATGAGCATCCCTAGCTTGACCCTCAACTCTCCTATCTATTCTTCCTTGTCATTGAGGGCATTCAAAGGCATGATTACCTTCTTCATTGAAATGGAAATAGGTACCACAAAATCCTCCTCTTCCTTGTCCATGTCCTCTACCTCTTCCTCTCTAATTTCCAAAGTCTTGATCATGGGAGTGGTTGAAACCCTCGTTCCTCTGGTTTCTGCTAGTACCCACATCTTCATTTTTCTTTTGGGTTTCATTTCGACCTCCAAATGACCTACCACTACCCCTTCCTCCTTAACCACACTCTCTTTGTCTCCCTTCAAACTTTTTATTTAGCTTCTCTTCAACTTGTAGGGAAAATTGGTATGCCTCTTCAACACTGGTCATTCTTACCAGATTTAATTCCTCGTGGATGCTAGGTCGTAACCCACTAATATAATGAGCAACCTTCTCCTTATTTTCTTCTGCATGCCCTACTCTAATCAGAAGTTGGTAAAACTCCTCTATATATTCTTGGATGAATTTTCCCATTTGCTTTAACCCATGCATCTTCTTAAACAAATCAATCTCTTAGTCAACAGGAATGAACTGCTTCTTTAGTTTGTCCACCATGCGATCCCACCTTGTGATCTTCTCCTTTCCTCTTCTATTTCTTTCTAATTGAACCTCTTGCCACTAGATTTTGGCATGTCCTTTCAGTTTGGCCTTTGCAAACTTAACCCTCTCTGGATCCCTAATGTCCTCATACTCAAAGTACTCTTCTAGTTCATTGATCTAGCAATCAACTCATCTCATTTCATATTTCTTGAAAATACACCCACATCAATTGTAGGTATTTTCCCAAACTTAGTAATGGCCCTAAAAAGCCTCTCCTTTGCCTGATTCAAAACTTCCCTATTAACTTCCCCTTCTGGTTTAATTTCTCCTTCTTCATTGTCATCCTCACTTTCTTCACCTACAGTAGCATTTGTTCCTCTACGGAGCTCCTCCTTCAATGCTTGTACCTGCCTTTGGAGGGCTCTAACCTCCTCAGGATTAATAGCTCTAACCCTTCCACCATGCTCTCTTCATGGAGGAATCTTCTTAACTCAAACTGACAACCACACAATCCTGGTGCAAACTGCCTCATAGTCGGCACTCTATCTACACACTCAAGAAAATCCGCTCTGATACCACTTGATGGGGTCAAGCCAAATAACAAAATGGACACAACAGGAAAGGGGAAAATTTTATTAACATGTAAATATGCTAATACATTCAATACAGAGAAAATAAACTTCAAAACATGCCCTAAGGGCTTATAATAGAATAAATCAGGAGATAATTTTTTCTCCCAGTATCTTCTCTCAAACTCCACTCCGAACTGCCTTTTACAATGCCAAAAATGTTCTTAAATAGACCTCAAAGGGTTAAGGATTAGGAATACATTCTAGAAAGTGCTAGTTGGCATCCACCGACCAAATAGAAGGCTCCAGAAGTTACATTAGAAGTCGACACAAAATTAGACGAATCTAGAAATGGTAACCGAACTTCCAGGAGGCATAACTTTTGAACCATAGCTCTGATTGACAAAACGTTTATATTTTTGGAAAGCTCTTGAAGTGCTCTATGCCCTATGACCAGCTTCACTCATCCCCCATTTTTTGGCCCTTTTTGAGGTCATTTAATGCCCCTAACCTGACTTTGAAGCATTCTTAAGATGTCTCCAAAAATTTAAAAACTGCGATAACTTTCAAACTATGGAACCTTTTGACCTGATTGTTTTTTTGGAATGCTCTAAATTACAATTACATTCATCTAGCCAATTTACACCTTCTAGTTCACCAAAATGATGGCTCAATTACATACTCCTATTTTTCTACATTTACACATATCCCAAGGTGTTCAAATACTCTAACCTAGAACACTCATAGTGGACCTATGAGAGTTAGAAACTTTATTTGACCCAAATGGGTATCCAGAAATGAAAACACATGAAACAAAAACTAAGTCTAAGTACATTTTTTTGGGTGACATAGGATTTCCCTTATACCTCTGGATGCTCCTGCATCAGATTGGTATCAGAGCTTAGAAGATTCTAAGTGTGTAGATTGAAGGAAATCTACACCAAGAAGTGGTTGGGTTTATTTTGAGTCTTGTTATGTAAGTTTTGGTTGTGGGTGTATGTTCACTTGCTACAAGGAGGTGGAAATTGAGGTCTACCTTAAGGATCATAGGAGATGATCTAGGGCCTGAGAAGGAGGTCCAGATATTTGCCAAAAGTCTTGGGGAGAGAGGCATGGAAGGGACTCCCAAGTGAGGCAAAAAGTTTTTGGTTGTGGAGAAGCTTGAAGAAGTGGACTTGAGATTGTCAAAACACCTTGGAAGAAGCCATATCAACTTCATTAATGTGATTCATTTTTATTAGAGTGTGTAGTAGAAGCATGGAATCAAAGTTTGTTGCAGATCACAAAAATACATTTCCAAGGGACTTGGAAAATTTTCAAGTTGGGGAGTATGGTGCAGAAGCACCTAATATACAATAAACATGGAGGTTAATATTTCTAATGTGAAATATTTGAATTCATTTGAGTCCTTTGAGTCATGATGCAAAGGCTAGAAAAGTCATTTGTAATAAGTTGTCAAAATTGTAAGAGGAGGTCTTAATATGATAAATAATGTCAAAATGCTTATTTCATAGGTGAATAGATCTATTAGTATCCATATAAATTCATTTGATTCATAATTTTGGTCTAGGTTGGGTTTGTATGAAAGTTGTAATGCAAAAATGCATAAAGCGCATAAAATGTTGTCATAGTTGCATAATTATTAAAAGAATGTAAGGAGATGGTTTAAAGGATGGTTTGGAAATTATAACCAACCAAAAAATCTATAAAAATTGATTTATGGTTGAACCAAATTATTAATGAAAGGAAGAGATACATTTTGAAACAAATTTGGTAATATTCTGAGTTGTTATTTTGATTGGGTTTCAGTTTTAGTGTTGGTTCCAAGTCTTGTATGGAATTGTACAGCCTGGAAACGATGTAAATTTGTTATATATAGATAGAAAAGTGAATAATATTTCTTTTGGATTTGTTTTTGATTTATTTTATATAGAAATGAAGAAGTTATGCCATTTTTGGCAAAGCTTGTAAATTGCAGATTTGAGGATGCCCAACTATAGTTAGATTGAAATGTTTGGAATGGTCACATTTGAATGAACTAGGAACTATATTTATATTAATTGGAAAGATATGTGAAAAAAGGTTTATTTCCAATTCATTTTAGTTATTTTTATTCAAATTTATGTAAGTTATGTTCATTTTAGTGAAGACTGATTTTTATGGATCTCCATTGAAGTTATAGGACACAATTGGTTCTTGTGGAATGATTTATGTATTGGAAGAATTAATTTATTATAGATTCAGAAACTATACTAAAATAAGGTTGATTGGAAATTATTTTGGTGTTATTTGGATTCATTTTGTAAAAGATATGGGATGCCCTAGGAAGGGTTACCATTTTTTCTTTTGGTTTATGATAGAGAAAATGGGTCTAAGTGTAGACACAATAAATTGTGATGGGTTTTTTTTTTTTCACTCATCTTTGGATATGATCTATTAATCCTAATTTGGAAAAATTCCACCAAAGTATTTTTGAAGAAGATGTTTATAATAGAAGTTATGAACAATGGAATCAGTTATAGTGATCAGGATATGTAAATGGAGAAAGATTGATGTTTATGTGTTGAAAAATGCTTTGTTTTTCCTTATGAGATGCCTCTAATCAATGGAATTATTTAATGGCCTACTATCCATAGGGGAGGGTGGCCTTATAGATAGTAGGCCACCTTGATTATATCCTAATGCATGAATTGAATCCAGGATTTTGAAGGGATCATCATGCATCCCACTAATTAGTCAATTTTTAGATGCACTACATCATTTTCATTTATGTAACAAGCCCAATTTGTGAGATCCAAGGACACAAGGTGCAATTATAAACCTTGCCATCCACCTTGGTTAAGAAGAGCATTTTCTTGCATTTTAATCCTAGGAATAGGAGAATAGGTGTTAAGGGACCTTAATAAGGTTTTAAACATGTTTTAGCATCCTAGAATCAATTCCTTATTGGTATTTTTCTTTTGATAGATTTTTGGCAAAAGTTGTCAAAAAGTTGTCAAGTTGCAAATTAACAACTTTTTGCAATTTTGTAAGTTTTGTTGCACTTATTGGAAAAACCAATCTGAAAAACTTTTTGGTTACTTTTTGGTTGTAGGAACTACTATGATCTATCAAATTAATATGGAATGAAGTCCCAAGATAGATGGAAGGATTGTTTGTATGGAGGAAACATTGTTGCAATAAAGAAAACTATATTTTTGAAGCATTTTTAATGGTTTTCAACATTGTGTAGATCTATATGGTCTAGTAATAGTGTAAGACTAACATGGTTAGATAAAGGTTTGAATCACCTCTCTAATTATTTTGGTTTGAAGTTATCATCTATTATATCAAGCATGATACAACTATTTTTCTATTGATTGTAGCATTATAGGCCACACCTAGAGTTTCAAGGGAAATTTGGCCATATCTTGCAAACCCACCATGGGAAAAATCTAAATCTTGGTCATTTGCAAGATATGAGAATTTACTTTAAGATTCCACTACTTTCAAACTATGGCAATGCAAGCCATAAGAGGAATCTACAAAACCCTAGGACATGCATCCCTATGTGATTGTCCAAAAGTGTGCATTTGAGAGCATGAAATGAGTTGGGGATGGATTCTAGTGTTCAAAATAATGAATTAATATTTTTTCATGATCCTTGACAAGTTCCAAGTGTTTATGGTGTCTAGGAGGTTGTTGGTTTTGTACTTGCTTTGTTAATCAGCCCTAATTGGGCCTAGTTCCTAATTGACAATTTTAAGGATAAGTATTGTTGGAAGATTGATCTAATGTTCTTCTTTTGGTGATTCTTGAGGGTAGTTGTTAGGGTCCTATTGAACCTAGATTTGGGCTTGTTCAAGTCCTTGGAAGCCCTTGAGATCAACTTGGTAGTAATTTTCCTTATAGCCCTCCTAGTAGGACAAAATTTGTCAAATGTGCCAAAACTTGGGAGAAGGATTGTGAAGTTATAGTATTGTGTGAGTTGTTTGTAGTGAGTAAGGATTTTGATTCCACCCTAAAAGGTCCAATAAAGCCTTGAAGACTCATGTTCCTAGTTTGGTCCTTATAACCAAATACAAGGGGAAGCTATGGGAATGGTCTATCTTGTAAAGCCTCATCTTGTCTAGATAACCTAATGCTGTAATTATTCTACCCATTATATTCTAAGAAGGGTATTTTAAACTAGATAACTTGGGGCTCTGCACTACTCTACTTCCTAAGAGATTGAACTAGGGCATAGAGTTATAGGTTATAGGATGAATACTTCTTTTTGGCCTCATTAAGTTTTTCACTAAAGAAGGCTACTGGCCTACCTTCTTAAATCAACACCCCTCCCCCCCCCCCCCCTACTACTAGGTCACTTGCATTACACTCTAAGGTGAAAAATTTCTCAAAGCTAGGCAATTGAAAAATAGGTTGGGTAGCTACTTGCTTCTTTAACATTTCAAAGGATTTCTCTACTTCTTAGGTCCTCTTGAACTTAGACTTGACCCCACCCTTTATGGTATCTAGAAACGATGCACATATACCACTAAAATTCATAATGAATTTCTTATAGAAAATAGCTAGACCATGAAAAATTCTTACCTTAGTAGATGTGGTAGGTAGTGGCTAATTGAGGATTACAACAACTTTCTCTTGATTTATCTTCAAGGATCATTTAGACACCACAAAGCCCAAGTACACTAGTTCTTGATTGAATAAGTCACACTTCTCAAGGTTTATGGCAAGCTTCTCCTCATGAAGTCTTTGCAATACTACTTCCACATGCTTGATGTGTTCCTCCTTGGTCTTGTTGAAGATGAGTATATCATCTAGATACAACACCACAAATCTTCCTATGAAGTCTTTAAACACTTCATTTATGAGCCTCATGAATGTGCTAGGAGCATTAAAGAGACCAAATGACATCACTAGTTATTAATATAGCTCATTTATGGTCTTGAATGTTGTTTTCCATTCGTCACCCTCCTTAATCCTGATTTGGTGATATCCACTCTTCAAATCTAATTTGGTGAAGTATATATCTCCTCCAAGACAATCCATAAGATCCTTAATCCTAGGTATGGGAAACCTATACCTAATTATGATCCTATTTATAGCACTTGATTCCTTACATAGTCTCTATTTTCCTCCCTTTTTAGATGGTAGTACAATAGGGAATGTAGATGGGTTTATTCTCATCTTGATTAGACCTCAATCCATCATCTCTTGCACCTATCTTGCCACTTCTAGAATTTGGTCTAGAGTGAGCTTGTATGTTTCTTTGTTTGGTAAGGATGCACTAGGAATAAAGTCTATTTTATGGCTTACGATTCTTCTAGGAGGTAGGGTAGTAGGAGTGACATCACTCACAATGTCTTTGTATTTCTCAAGTAGTGCTTGAACCTCTATAGGTAAAGCATCTTTGACTATCTTGTCTGCTCCCTTGGACTTTAGCACCATTTCATAGCCTTGACTCTCTTGCTCTTGAAGATCATTAACAAAACCTTCCCACTACATAACAACACACTAGGCACCTTAGACTATGGCTCTTCTCCCTCCAATAGAGATTGGATTTTGAATGTTTTGCCTCCTTTCTTGAATGATATGGATTTTTCTTTGCCATCATAAACTACCTCTTTTTCATACTATTAGGGTCTACCTAATAGTAGATGGAAAGCATCCATGGGCAAATATCACACAATATTTTTTCTGTGTACCCTGCTATGGAGAAGTCCACCCAAGTCTATTAATTCAACAATATGCTTTGACCTTTGTTGAGACAAGTTACCTCTTATGGATTCACATGTGGTACTTTAGCTAACTTAAGATTTCCAACTACCTCCTCTAATATTATGTTATTAGTAGAACCTAAATCCACCACAGCCTTGCAAACTTTTCCAAGGATCTTGCATCTAATCCTAAATAGAGCCCTCCTATGCTTGGGTTCATCAGAAGTAGGTTGTTTGATCAATATTCTTCTAAATATAATATTCTCTCCTTTTGATGACTCTATGTGATTCACTTCACTCTCCTTGTAACTAGAGTTATCCTCTTGTGCATATGCCACCCTTTTGTCATGGTCTGAAGAAGAGGGCTTTTCAGTGCATCTATATGCAGGGTAGCCAAGTTGACCATACTTTTAACACTTTATACTAGCAAAGTATGAGTTACTTGTACCTGATCCTCTACCTCTATTAGAACCTCCTTGGTTATCTCTTCTACTTCCATATCCTCCTCTAGGAGTGCTTTCAATGGCTTGCTTTGTCAACTTGTTTTTGCCTTGATTCCTCTGTTTATTTCCTCTACCTTGGTAACCTTCTCTTTGTCCTCTTTGATTTTTACCCTTACCCATGTCCTTAAAATAGGAATCCCCTTTCTTCTTATTCTTTTCCTCCACCTTTAGGGATAACTAATGACACCTTTGAATAGTAGTAGGTGTTCACAAGCTAAGCCCCTCCTAAATATTCTACTTCAAACCACCCAAATACCTAGCCACCTTTATTGGATCCTCCTCTTGCTTCTTGGATATAAGGCATAGCCTCTAAAATTCCTCTGTATAAGAGGCCACATCCAAGTCCTTTTCTCTTAATCCTTTTCTCCTTTTGTGAAGTTGGATTTCAAAGTCTTCTAGTAGGAAGTTCTCCTTCAACTTGGTAACAATGGCATTCTAGTTGGCTATAGGCTTCTTTCCCATGTTGGTCCTCTCATCTTGTACATACTTCCACCATGTTAAAGGTGAACCTTTGGGTCTTGACTTGGCCACCTTGACCTTTTGTGCCTTTGACACCCCTTCACACTCAAAATGGTTCTCCATGCCATCCAATCAAACCATCACTGCATCTATATCCATCTTTCCACTAAATAGTGGCACACCTTCCAAAGCTTTCTCACCTAGGGCTTTATAGCTTTCAAGAAAGGTTCCTCATTCAAGATAGGGTCTAGCTCAAGGACAACATCTTGATTTGCTACCTCCTTACCCTTCTCATTGTCTTCTTCTTCCTTCCTTTTAGCTACATCAACAACTTCATCCAACTGTGTCTTCACCTCTTCCAAGGCTACTTCAAGGAGTTTATTCTCCTCCTTTTTCTCATTAGCTTCCTTAGCTAAATTTGTAGTATTCACCATGCTTAACTCACTCACTAACTCTCTAGTAGCTATAGACATACACCCTCTTTCCAAGTATTTAACTTGCTCTGATACCACTCTGATGTGACAAATAGCCTTGGTCCTACCCTAGCTTCCTCTAGGGCCACCTTAAGTCTTCCACTAGACTTAATAAGGCTTCTAATTTTCCTAATTTCCTTAGGAACTTAACTATGAGTTCATAGGTCATTCAACTAGTGCACACCAATTAGTAAACTAACCAACTCTTCCACACCACAATCAACTCCAAATGCCCAAATGACTCCCCAGTGGACGAATGGTCATCTAGGAAGGGACTTAGACTTCCTTCAAGGTCCTCATTTATAATCAAACTTGAAATCCTAATCAAATTCCAACAACCAAGGAAGAATACACTCAAATGCTTGTAATAAGGCTATAAGCAAATAGCCCTGCAAATGAAGTAAATCCCAAAGATCTTGCAAAAATCCTTAACAAGGGGTTAAAAAAACCACCAATCTAGACACCCTTTTCAAAGACCTTAATGATTTTTGGGGTCTAGATTTCTTAACTTTTTCATACAATATGGGCATAAAGTTAGCCCTAAAACAAGGTTTTTAAGGGTTTAGTAGGTTGTTTGATGATAAGATTGGTTTTCCTCTCATAGGACTTCAACCATGCATTACCATTGATATTGGAGCTTTATTACACATTCCAAGCTTTGATTGAAGTATCATGCACATTCAATCACCCAAACACCTCTACACTTGACTGTGATCCCTAGCCATGCATCTCTAGCTCACCTAGGGTTCTTAACTTGTTCGTATAGTATGAGAATAGTTTTAGCCTTCAAACAAAGGTTTTAAGGGTTTAGTAGGTTGTCTGATGAGAAGATTGGTTTTCCTCCCATAGGACTTCCACCATGGATTCCCATTGATATTGGAGATTCATTACACATTCCAAGCTTTGATTGAAGTATCATGCATATTCAATCACACAAACACCTCTACACTTGACTATGATCCCTAGCCATAAATCTGTAGCTCACCTAGGGCATCACTAATAAATTACTTGATTTTATTTCTAAGGGCTCTCCCTTTTTCTATAGTATATACAAGAAGTCATCTCCTAAATCCCAAGAGGTTGTACAAATTATATAGTGTGAGAGAGAGTTATGACTCAAATTTGCTCAATCACTTGGTTCAGAACAACAGGATAACAAAAACCAAATCAATTTATACAAATAGCTAAAACTCTACAAAACCAAAAATTATAACTATAAAAAATCGCACATTAAACTCCTCTATAACTTAAAGTAATAATAGTTCTCAAAGAGTATCTACACATTAAACTGTTCAAAGAGAATCTGGCAAGATGTTCTATCCTTGGAGGATCTATTGGGGGTTCTGAGAAGAATTTTGGGTCAAATTCTTTGGCCGATGTGGATATTGGAAAGAAGTTACATGAATCTAGTCCTTTTTGTGGGGTTCATGTTGTATATGAGCAATGTTAGTATGGTAATAGAAACCAAATTTAAATAAATCTTCTACAAACTAAACAAAATTCATAAACTTCAAGATAGACTAAGATGAGCTCTCAATTGAGAATATGAGCCATTAATGGACTCTCTCAATAAGAGGCTCTCTTGTTGAGTAGCTTTATCTAAATGGATAGGATGTATGCTCAATATGCTTCCAAAGGCTTCAATGGATGATTGTGGATTTTTGGTGTGGATAGATGGCTTTAGTATGGATTTGGCTCTCAAAATAGCATTATAACTTTACTTCATGGATTGTGTTAAAATGGCTTGGGAGAGGATTCCTTAAATAGGCAAAGGGCTTGAGGGATCAAGGGCTAGGATGCAAGGATGGGAAAAAGCTCATGGAGGGCTTAGATTGCATGAGAGGAGAGAACATGGATTGTTCTTCCTTACAACCAATCAGGGAGTGACACATGTCACAGGGTGAGAGGATGGAGGAAAGGGCAAGGATGAGTCAACAAAGGAGGCTCAAGAGATAAAATCTTCATAAAGACCCTTCATAAGTGCTTTGTAAGAACATTTATGACTTTGTGGGCTTTATAAAGTTTTGTGGTTGAAGATATTTGTGAGAGATACCATGAAATTCGAATTTGAGGGTTTAGGGGGGTTTTAAGCTTGCTTAGGGTTGTAAAAATGATTAGAGGAAGGGTTAGAGATGGCTTAGGACTAGGCAAGTGGATGGCAAGTGGATTGCAATTAATGAGGGTGGGTGAAGGAGGAGATATTTGTTAACTTGGGCTTGAGTTAGCAAGTGTTAACCCATGTTTAGGGAATGTGACAAGGTTAGGAGGGGATTAGGATTAGGGTTAAAGACATCTTCTAGGAGAGTCTAGGCTTTGGATGAGGATGAAGACTTTCTAGAAGAGTCTAGAACTTCCTAGGATAAGATTTTATGAAATAAATAAAGTTTTATTTATTTCAAGGGTTTGGGTTAAGGAGATATTTATTAAAATATTTTTAATAAACATGAGGATTAATATTTAATCTTGATTAAATATTTTGAGTTGGGATTAGGGGTAGGAAATGATGGGATTAGCCTTTAATCAAAATTAAAGGAGGATTAGAAGATTTTGGAAGAGGTTAGTGGTCTTAAGGAAATTGGCCAAGTTTTGGGCAAAAAATAATTTTTTTATTTATTTTGGGTTTTTTGGTCAATTTATTAATTAAATAATTAATAAATAAGGAAATAATGTTTAAATAAGATTTAAACATTTTTGGGAGGGATTCCTTAATTAAATATTTTTAATTAAGATAAAGGGATTTAATGGCATAAAAATTAATTAATTAATTAATAAATGATGATGTCATCAGGGATTTTTTTTAGAAAATAAAAATATTATTTTCTAAAGGATTTTTAGGTGTCTACACATGTCCCCCCATTGGATTCTTTTCATGGGTCGAGGCAGGATCTCTGGAAGGAGAAAGAAGTTGCTGATTCTAACAAGGAAAAGTTTTCAAAAGGGTTGAAACCGTGGTCTTCTCTTTTTGGAAAGAAACTTATAGGAAAATCTCTTTTCCCGCTGGTGACTGCTAAGTCTTGCTGGGAGAAAGGTGAGTTTCAAGTTTTTATTCCAGATCCTTTAGTTGATTTTTCTATGTCCTCCATGGATTTCGCCCTAGTGGGTAAATTTTTAGGAGCAAGACCAGTTCTTGAATCTCTTAGAAAAATGGTTAAAAGGAAATGGATTATTTGAGGAGAAGCTAATATTGCCCCAATGTTGAATGGATTCTTCTCTTTTATTTTTAATTGCATTGAATATATGAATATGGTTCTTTGTGGGGGACCATGGTCTTTTGGTAAATGTTCTCTCACTATTAAAAAATGGGAGCCTAACATGGATCTTTCAGATTCTTTTTTCTTAACCACCCCCATTTATGCTAGACTTCCTAGTCTCCCTTTAGAATTCTAGCATGAGGACATTTTTAAAGGTATTACCAATTCTTTTGGTGAATTAGTGGCACTGGATAATGCTACGGTTTCCTAAACCAAACTTCAAAGTGCCAGACTTTATGTTAAAGTGGCTGACCTGAATCATCTCCCATACAAGGTGGAACTAATATCTAAACTTGGTAAAAAGACTCAAGAAATTATTTTTGAAGATCTACCTAACTCCTTCTATGCTTGTAAGAAATAGGGGCATCTGGTTAAAAATTGTCCCTCCAAAAGTAAAAAGCATATGAATAGTGTTCCAGATGGGGGAAAGACCAAGATCCAGCAAAAGAAAGTATGGAAACCCAAAGAAGATTCTAAATCATCACATGCTAAGGCGGATAAAGAGCCTTTATTTGAGAAAGCAATCTTTGAGAAAGAAGGACATAGTTTTCAATCTAATATCATAATGCCTGAGCAAAGAATAGATGGTCTGGCAAATTTATCAAAACAAATTGTTATTTATCAAAGAATAGAAGATCAAAGGAGAGATTTAGAAGATAAAACCATGCTAGAGGAAGGTGAATTTGTGGCTGAAGCTGGAAATAAATCGGAGATGGATGATCTTCCTTTTTCTCAGTCTAGGGAGTTCTAGGTTTTATCTTAGGCTGATTATGACCTTCCTTTGGATGAACCTCCCCCTCTAGATGTTGTGATTGAAAAAGGAGATAACTCAAAGCATAAACCAAACCAAAGAAAAAGAGCTAATATTAAGAACATTACTAAAGGGGTAGAGACTAGAAGCAGCAAAATAGCTCAGCAAACCAAGATAAATTCTCTTGCTTCTACTCTGGATAAATCTAGAAAAAGAGTAGAACAACATTCCAAGGTGAAACTAGATGTTGGTCCTCTAGAAAAATCTAGAAGAAGAACCACTAAGAAAACCAAAGAGTTAGAAAGTATGTAGAATATTGCTAATGGCAGGCAAGAAACTATTATAGATTTTACCCCTAAAAAATAGATATGAAAATCATTACTTGTTATATTAGGAGGCTAAACAATATTCATAATCTGGATATTGTTAGGATTTTTTTAGATAATAAAAGCTTGATTTTCTCCTACTTCAAGAAAAAGCGCTAGAGAAAGAATGTTTCTAAGGAAGTTGTGACTAGAAGAACAAATTTGATCAGCAATCCTAGGTGATTTTCTTAGTCTGGGAGGCTTCTCTGGTTGCCTCACTTTCTAGTCTATTTTCTTTCTAGGTTCTAGTATCCTCTTTGGTTTCTCTTTCTAGTATCCTCGTTGGTTTCTCTTTCTAAACACTTCTGTTGGTTTCAGTCCCTGCTTGACCTGGTTTAATTGTACTACTGGTTTCAGGTATGTTTAAAACCTGGTAGAGCTTCATGGTATATCTTTATTTTTGATGTAAAGGGTTTTAGGGGCCCTTAAAAACCTGATTTTACCTCAATCTAAAAAATAATAGTTCTCAAATTAATCCCTTAAAATGCCAAGATTTAAAAAAGCATAAAATTGTAATAATGAACTGGTTGTTCAATCCATACATAGAACCTTCACAAACTTCCAACCCTAAAAAAAGGAAGAGGATGGACTTATAAATACATCCTCACACCTATCCCAACTACTTTATATAGTTACAAAGCTCCAAGTGAAAATTTGCTCAATTGCAAGAAAAGTTGTCAATGTTGTCAATGACAACATTGACAATTTTTGAGCAATTTTTCCATTTTTAAGCATTTGATACTCAAACTTGTTTTTAAATGTTTTCAACCCTTCCCAAAGGCCTTATATGGTTATAAAATATTTAATAAGGACCTTAAAACCCCTATTTTACCTTTCTACCCTTCAAAACACAAAAATGTTCTATATAGCCTAATTTAGCAACTGGGAGCAACTTAGACTTTTTGAAACTTTTCCATCTTAACTAACGTCAACCTAGGACTAGGTTAGGGCTATTATTCACCTAGTGGTGTGGCTATTACCACTAGAAGAAAAAAATACCCTAGGAGCCCTAGGTTTTTCACAAGCCTACCTCGGTGCTTGTGCACTAGATTCACAACTATCTTGTGAAGATTGATTTTGAGAAGATCGATGACAATAGAAATCTATACTTGAAATAAATGGAGGTAAAGAAATTTTACTAGATGAAATATTTATTGATGATATCATATTTGGAGGAAAAAAATGCATTATGTAAGACATTTTCAAATGAAATGAAGAAAGAGTTTGAGATGTCAATGTTTGGAGAGATAAAGTTCTTTGTTGGATTGCAAGTATATTAGATGAAATATGGTATTTACATGACTCAGTCCAAGTATATGAAGGAAATATTGAAATTTTTTGGTATGGAGAATTGGTTAGTACTCCTATGGTGATAGGACACAAACTATCCAAAATTGACAATTCTACTAAAGCAAATCAAACATTGTATAGGTCTATGATTGGCAAAGTGCAATATGTAGTTCATAGCAGACCTAACATTGCATCAGTTGTTGAGGATTTTTCAATGTTTTCTAAAAATCCTAAGGAGAATCATTTAATGGGTGTTAAAAGGATCATGAGATACCTAAAAGGAACATAATACTATGGTCTATACTAGAAGAAAATTGACAAGTTTGAATTGAGAGACTATATAGATGTTGATCATGATGGAAACATTGATGACAGAAAGAGTACAAGTGGTGGAGCATTTTTTTGAGAAAAAGAGATTGGTTACCTTGACTGGCAAGAGACAAAACTATATATCACAATATATTATTGAAGCTAAATATGTGGCTATTGTAGTGAATTACCCAAATGCGGAATCGATCAAATAGTTACTCAAAGGAATGAAGGAGGAAATTAGTAAACATGTGGTACTCTACGATGACAATACAAGTTTTATAAACATATCAAAAAACCATGTGATGCATAAAAAGACAAAATACATTGCAATCAAGTATCATTACTTGAGATATTTGGTTCAAAACAAAGAAGTTAGAATGGAATATGTGAATACAAAAGAACAGATAGATGATATATTCACAAAGGCTTTACTTAAAGATGCACATGAATATCTTAGAGGTAAACTAGGGGTGATACCCCTAGCCAAAAATACTTAAGAATCAAGAGTAGTGTCCTACATCAAATAAGTTTAATGACATATTTTACAAATTGATGTAGTAGATCTTACTTTAGGACTTGCCTAAAGTAAGGAAGGAGCTAAAAAAATAGATGATTTATAGACAAATGCAAGGTGAAAAAGGAGAACTTGAATTGATTGTATTTGTATGTATAGATGATAAGTCTTTGGCATTTTCATCAAAGAGGGAGATTTTTATAGAGGGAATATACAAGTAAAGGGGAGATATAAGAGAAAGAGAGATATCTAAGAGATCTAATTAGAGAAGGAAGGAGAAATATTGACAAAGAGAGACAAGATCATATGAGGAACAAATATGAGATCAAAGAAAGGCACACATATTGATAGAGGGAGAGACTTCAATAAAAGGTATTAAGTTTCTTTTTGGTATTCTTGTTGGTATTGGTTTTCCATTAATGCCAAAGAGAGAGATTGTTCAAAGGAGATTGTTGAAGTGAAGAAGATTGAAGAAACCTATTTTGGAACAATATTATTCTATCACTAATGTCAAACCTACTACTTGTTAGTGAGACAATTGCTTATTTTACTCTAAATGCTATCATTTATTTGATTGATGAAGAGGATTTGAAAAGAAACGATAACAAGAGAACCTAAAGAAAGGTTGAGTTATTTGGTGTATAAAAGGAGTAGTAAGACCAAGCAAGACATTGATGATATAGGGTATTTTTTATCTACTTAAGGCTATAATGAAAAGGTACTTCAGCAAAGACTTCAAGAAGGCTAAGTAAAGAAATGTGCCTGCCAAGCCTGACTGAGAAAATAGTGGAAGCCAAGTAAATTCAATGTAGCCTGAGCAAAAAATAGTGGAAGTCAAGTAACAAGTTTAGTATGTGTCGAGTGAAGAAAGTTAGTATGAGCCAAGGAAGAGAAATCTAGTTGGTGTCAAGTGAAGATAGTTGGCATGTGTCAAGCACCAATAAAGACTTAGTGGATGATGGGAAACCCAATGTTGGTTGAGCACCAGACAATAGTATTCGCCAAGAAAATAGAGTCTTATTTCCGAATGCTAGGAAAATGTGTTATATCAAAGATAAAACAAATGTGATTCAAAAAAATTGATTTCTTGAATTGTGTGAAGCACATGGAAGCTAACTATGATGAGTTGGTGGCATAGAATTCAAGATAAACCATTTTGAGGATAATTAAAAGAGGATTGTAGAGGAAATTTCTAGAAGGGATAAAATAGAAAAGTTGGTAGATTCAATGAATCTTACCTAACCCTAGAATGGACAATTGTGGTTAAGTGGCAAAAGACCTAAATTCTCTATTTATAGAGATAGCAGACCAGAAGCAATAATTATCATGTGCAAGAACCTAAGGAAGAAAAGAAGTCTAGGGTGTCACTTCATATGGTGGTCAAATAGAAGAGTCTACAATTGGCATACAAAGAAAGAAGGCTTAAGAGGTTGAATGCTTGAAGGGTGAAAAAATTATTAGAGATGAAGAGGATGATTACCAAGTAGAATGGAGGACTAAATGTGAGATCTATAATTTGCAAGTGTGTTGTTATTGTTATCAAATTAAGTCCTACTATTAATAACAATTATATCAGTTTGGGTAAATTCTTTGGATTAAGGTTTACCTAATAGTTATTAGTAAATCCTTTAATAGGGTGACATTCTAATAGAATTTTCTAGAGCCCTCTAACAAGGCTCACACCTAATAGGGTTATTGAAATCCTTTAACCAGGTCACATTTAAGAGTGTACATTGTAACCTTTAATAGGGTTGGCTCCTTAGAGAGATCACTTTAGAATAGTGAAAATTGGTAGCATTACTGATGGTTTTTCTTAAATTGGGTTTCCATGCAAAATCCATGTGTCAAAATGTGTGATTGATTTTTTGGTATTGCATATTACATTTCTACAAAGTTATTTTGACATAGGATAGTGATATGCATATATTTAAGATATTGAATGGTCAATGCATGCATAAGAATAATTTGTAGTACTAAAAAGTTTTATTTTTACATTTAGACCTTTGATAACTAATTCACCCCCTCTCTTAGTTATTCTAAAGTATTCTAACATTGGAGGCATACGTTTGATATTACATTTGCATTAATCTTCTTAAAGCCTGATATTGGATGTGACTAGCTTTTATACAAAAGTTGATACAATTTTTTTATGTTATTTACCAATAATAAAAAATATAGTGCACACAAAAACAATATGTCCATATGAGAAAGAATCATTCATTGCTTCCATTAGACAATAAGATATCACACTTAATATTATAAATTAACACACATATATACATTTCCTCTCGCTCAACATGTATTGTAACACTACTCTCCTATAAACTAGCTGATAGATTGCACATGGAATATAGATTGGTAGATTTAGTACTCCACCCTACACTTCTTTTGAGTCCCCATTTGAGAAACCCTAAAAAGTGTCTTAAGCAACTTTTGTATAGGATGGTTTGAATGCACTCCAAAATTTATGGGATGAATCTACACTGCACAATATTTTATTATCATTTGAGGTCATTAAGAATTGAATAGATTAGGAAACAAACAAAATTAAAGGGGGTTATTTGATATATAGAAACCATCAGAGGTAGAGATAAGAACTTATAAAAAGATATATAAACCTAAAACATATTAAAAAAGGTGACACCACTTTTTTTATCCAACCCATTAATGTATGGTGTAAAAACCATTTGACATATAATATGACTTGATGTAAAGGTTGAAAATAAATCAAAATTGAATAGGAAGGAGACAATAATATACATCAAACAAGGTAATAATTATACACAACTTACATATGGAGGATACAGATTGTATGCATTGAACAAGAGACACAATGTGTCAAAGTTCCTACCAAATAGCTAGAAGAAGAAATGGATGAAAATTGAAATAAAATTGAAATAAAATTGAGAATAGAGAAGTGGAGAAATAATTATATAGATAGAGAAATCAATTATGATATAGATAAGTGAAAATATTATTAAATTATTTTAAAATGCAAAATTATATTATTTTAGATTTTAATATAATCAAAAATGATGAAAATGATCAAATATAGTGACAAATGATCAAATATTTTAGTTCCCATTATTGTTTTTAAAATGGAAAAAAAATAGTTATCTTAATAAAATCTATTATTCTACTATTACTATTATCTATAATTTTATAATATGTTTACTTCTCTTGCAACACACTATGTGATTGTACCATAAAAAGGACTTGTGAAGTCTTAAAAACCATGCATTACTCATATGTCTCTAGTTAGTTGAAATAATAAAGAGAGTCATGAGTGTTATACATTAATATATGATTTTGAATATTTTCTCATGTTTGGAAAGTAGTGAAAGAAGATTAAGTCATATGGGTGGAATGAATTAGCAATAATTACTTAGGATATTAAACTTAAGTAGACCACTTATAAAAGTAGAAGGATTTTTCTTTATTAAATGATTAGCTCCATATAAATGAGTGGTAGATAATTGTTCTAGTGAACTTAAATCTCACATACACAAAAATAACTTACTATAAAATTAAGATGATTGATTATAATTTTGAATATGAACCAAATATAAAATTATTGAAATTGTTTTAAAATAGTGATACTTTTCATTGTCATATAATCTCTAGAATACTACCTAATGGAACTCAAATTATTTTAATGTTTTAATTAAATGACATAACTTTAAATATTAAATTCATATTTATAATAGCCATGTGCATAGAAAAAAACATATACCTAAATATTTACATTAACAACCATCCACATACGAAAATAACAATATACAACCTAGTTTAACACCATAAGCTTTTAATAACTTAATATACTAAAATATCATTAAAATACTTATTATCCAAAATAATAAAATTATATACATATAAATAATTAGAATTGAAATCCTTATCAATAAAAAAATAGAATTATAATAAACATAACTATAATTATTCTATTATTTTAAAGTTATTTCCATTTTATAAAATATAGAATTTAATAGTATATAAAACTTATAAATATCAAAATTATTGATTTTGAATCATAATATGCATTGCATATGCAACATTTTTTTGTTAATTCTAACCATCACCAAATAATAAAGGTATATAATTAATAAATTCCTTCTCCACATTTAATGTAAGCTATGAAATTTATCCATTGCAGCCTACTTTGTATCACCAAATCAATCACTTGTGCCTAACAGATTTTGACATGATAGGTGTTGATGGAGTTTGACAAGATTGCAAAGTGGGACTAAAAACTAAAAAGATAAGGTTTTAAAAAATCTATATTTTCTACTAATGGAGATTAGTTTTGCCCCCAACAAAATTAGAATTATCCAATAGCATTCTAAAAAATTATGATTTATAAAATCATATAAAATAAGAGATAAATATAAACTATAAAAGTTTGTTTAATTCTTTAATATGATTGGTCAAATTTATTAGAAAAATGAATTTAATGAATGCATAAGTATTACTGTCTTTGGTAGGAAATAATAATATAAGAAAGAGAATGGAATTTACATTTAAATGGAGTACCAACTAGTGGAACACTAAGGCCATGAACTACTATTGATTTGCAAAATCATATCTATCAAGCAAGAATAAAGTGATAATGTGGAGTACAAAGGGGGAGATATAAGGAATGAAAAAGAATAAAAAATAAAGGAAGAAAATTTAAAGATTGAAACCTAACTCCCTAACTTGCATACCCACATGGATACCACGTGGAAGGATGTGTGCAATGAAGGTCCAAAAAAACATATTCAAAATATGAGACACCATAGTGAGGTGACATGTACATCAACTACCAATGTGATGGGAAAAACATAGATAGAATTATTAAAGGTATCCTTGGTGGCAGCTACAAGGTATGTACAATTATATTTAATTCTAGAATTAATATTTATTTTTCTAAAAGTTTTGATCTCACTTAGATTTATAGTTGGAAAACTATAATTGAATGAATATAATTGAAATAGAATCAATTTTCTATGTTATTATTGGATAAAATTCATTCTTAATATTATTATTATGAATAATTATCAAGAATTAAATTTCTAATATAATTAACATTTTCTTTATGGGAGGAAGAGTATGATGTTACCAAGTAGGGGTTTATCTAAGTCCAACCAATTGGATCTTTGTCCCAAGATAGGGTAGGGGTTAGTGACCTATGATCCTTCAGGAAAGGGGCTTGGACCTATAAACTTTGAGGGAATCCTATGTACATTTGGAGTTTAGGCAACTTGGACAACATCTACTCTATCCTTCACTGATTTGAAATAATAATATGACCAGATATAGAAGAATTAATGTTCCTTCATATATGGTTAATAAGAGAAGGCTTATATGTTACCAAGGAGGGGCTTGTCTAAGTCCAAGCAATTGGAGTTTTCTCTCAAGATAGGGTAGGGGTCAATGACTCATGATCCTTTGAGACATGGGCATGGACCTATAAACTTTGAGGAAATCCATTGTACATTTGGAATCTAGGAAACTTGGATAACATCAACTCCTTCCATCCTTTGAGGCTTATATGGGTGTTAAAAGATGAACAAATTAGTTCTATTAGAGAATTCGCTTTGGAGTAATTATCATGACTCACATTTTCTTTGAAAATTATAGATACACATGTACTAATGATCTATTGTGGTTATAGGATTTTATCAAAGAAGTAAATTTTGTAAATCATCTTCTTACCTCTAGTGAACTATAAGGCATTAATCAAGAATGCATGTGTTATGTGTCTACATCATGTCTACTTTTTGTTTTCATACATTTATGTGTCTGGTCCATGTCTTCATGTATCTACTTTGTGTTTTTAGATGTATACTACATAAATCTTATAGGTCTAATTACATCCAAATATATGCTTTGTATATTGCATCTATGAGAAGTATGAATGATCTTTTCTTGAGGACAAGAAAGTTTGAGAGGGGAGGATTGTGATATCCCCAACTTAAGATAGGATTTAATAATAAACAACTTAGATATAAAGTTTATAATACAAAAATGAATATATAATTATAATATATTTTATATACCATAAATATTATCGTATTATATTTATATATATATAAACTATTAACACTAATACTATTTTATTATATTATACAATAATAAATAGTAATCAATATATGAAATAAATAAATATATTAAGAATTATTATATGCTATTTAATATATAAAATATTCAATCATGTAAGTTGAAGTATAAATGAATAATATTATTATTATATTAAATAATAACCTAATATTAATAATATAATATATGAAAATAAATGTCTTTTCTCTTGATATTATATATAATAGAAGTATTAACATGGGAAAAGGGATATGACATTTTTCATTAAAAAAATTATAATATACAAATTTAAGATAAATTGAGTAATGTCCAGATATAGAACATTACATATTACCAAAAAAAATCAAAATATCAAAAAATACAAAAAAAAAAAAAAAAAGTTCTTGGAGAAAATCCTTCCAAATGATGAAAACTTGGAAACAAACACTACTTGAGACCTATATGCTTCTAGTTGTTAGCACATGGCTTTGGCCATGAATAAATTATCTTTCACTATACTCACACTAGTCTCCTTGATTGGTCTTTCTCTAGGTTTGCGAGGTATGACCCATGCTATCTTTGGTTTTTAGGACACAGAGGTGTTTCTTAACACCACCCCAAGTAGTGTTGCTCAACATTTCCCATCTTGACATCAAGTGTCTCTCAACACTTATTTAATAATCACTTTTGAGCCAACAATTTCTTAGCCATCTAGGATTGTGAAATATATCTCACTTATAGACATAAGTCCTATGGAATTAGTGACTATTCTTTTCATTTTTACACTAACCTTTAACTAAAATGACTGAGACATGATTGCTGATTTTCTTTGTGTGTTTCTTGTTATTGATTATTTTTTATGATGTTCAATCCTTAGTATCTTTGGGATTTCACTTTACTGGAGGATTGTGGAATGGAGAATATTTTCTTTGTCTCATGGGGTTTCTATGATAAGTGTATTCTCTTGGTTGGAACATCGCATATACTTCAATGTGATTCATTTTCACACTTAGGTGAGTTGTAATTATTTCCTTTATTGTTACATCATGTTTTTTTTTTGCAAAAAAATGCTTATGACATCTATCAAGTCATATTAATCTTGACATGTATGTCTTGATGTGAGCATAATCTTGCCACGTTAAGTAGGAATCTAATGGTGAGTCATCTCGACCTCTATATATTTGTTGTTATATTAGGTTCCTACATCCTATTTAATATAGATCATATTTATATCTTAATAGTTATTTTTGCACTAATGATGGTTGTATGATCTTATAATGTCCCTTATAAGGTTTGATGATAATAACAAGGACCTACTTAATTGACCCTTTCAAAATTGCATTTTGCATTTCATGATAGCTTACATATTAGGGTTTTCATCCTAGCATAAATTTTAGGCTTTGCATTTTCAATGAGGAAGAGTCTTCATTGGTCAAAATCATTCATTATCATACCTCTTCCTTACTTCTCAATCATATCTATAACATCATTTCTTCATATGTTTCTCATTAGCATTTCTCTTGTATCCTATAATCAAAGGGGTTAATCATACCATCTTATTCAATATTATCCAAAATGTTATGTTTTTAAATAATGAACTTCATTGCACATATGAGAGCATCACATCTATGAGAAAATCATACATATATCATGCTATTAAAAAGATATAGAAGCATATATACATCAAAATTACATGAGTGAAAAGGAAAATTGTTGAAAGTAAAGACATATCAATGTTACAACCAGAAGAAAAAGGGACAAGTACACAACACATATAAGCCACATAATTTGTCAAATAGAGGTATAATGAGATCAAAATCTAGATAATGTCTCAAAATCTCAAAATTTCCCTAAGTACAATCTATGAACCAAGAGCTCAAGATTGACTCCTATCCCCTTGTGTGGGAGGAGGACGGGGAGGATCACATTTCCTCTCTAGGGGTTTGACTTCACCCTTTAACCTTCCTAAATGTTTTAAATAATATGGTAGTATTTTACCTTAGGTACAAAACCTATGTAGGATGCATAGTAGTACCTATCTCTATCTCATCTCACTCTACATCCTAACAAGTCATATCTCTCTCCTACATCATACTCTAGCTCCAAACTCACTAATCCATAAGTTTGTAGCTACTACATCTCTACCTCTAAATCTATTATCCTCTTTGTAGATGAGCTCCCCTTGCCCCTCTACTCCTACTACTGAGAGAGTTATCTCTAGATGGACTCAGATCCCCTATCCACCTATGGCCTCCTAATTAAGTTGCCTCTCTTAGGCTTATCCTCATCCATAACTATTGTAATCCCCACTAACCCCCAAGTGTCATTATCCCCTTTCTTCTTGATCTAATTTCCCAATTGACTGCCAAATGAAGATCTACTCCCTAACCCAACACTATTGTTGCCAATCCCTCCCTTTCAACCATCTCCTCCATGCCCCCCATCTCTACCATCTCATTTTTCATCTACATCCTCTAGCCCTATAACCATCTTAGTTGGATCATTGAACATGTCAAATGGATGTTTGGGTAACCAACACTAATACTCAAGAGTTATACCCACATTTGTAACCAGGGGAAGTAAGTCTTGTATAGTAGCTCATAGCTCCTTAGTCTCCTACAAACAAAGGTAAAACTTGAGAATATGCCCCCATCCTCAAACCTCATCTCACTACTACATTTGGGACCATTTTTTTATGACTCTTTGTCACACAATCCCATATATACCCATTAGAATACAAATTAACTATTTTATCACTAAATGAGCATCATATGAATGGATGGGGAGTGAGTCTATCATAATTCCAAAAGTACTGCTAACTATCATAAATGAGTCATTGTTAGAAGACCAACAATAATATTCATCAAAGAAAATTAGGAAATGAAGGCCTTGATCAAAATAAAATTAATGAGGAGATCATCATGAGTAAGGCATCCTCATCAAAATCCCCATTAGTGGCAATCAATATTCTAATAGAAAGAGTCGATGCTACTGACAAGGATTACATTGAGAGTATTGGATTCTTATTAGATTTTACATTAGAAATTTGATGACCTATGCATGGTACTTTTGAGGAAGCAAGTTGACTAAATTAAAACCACAATCCATATGCATGGATGGTAGGTGGAGTTAAAAAACATAATTTCAAACACAATTGTGCATTTCTATTAGAGTTGGATAGGTTTTTTAGGTTATAGACTTTTATGGATGTTAGAATTGTAACCCCTATAGGTGAGAGAATGATGCCAACAAGATATCAAATCAAAACAACAAAGAGATTAGAAGATTGCTAACCAAAATAACTATGGACTCCCCTAATAAAAAACTACCAATGGGTTCTAACCACCAATAATTTTCTTAATTTTCTAAACATATAAAATCTTTACTTGTACATATAAGAGTTCCTCAAAGAAGGTATGTGTATAGGTGATGAGCACCCAAAGTTGTTAAGCATTACCAATAGCTTGACCTAACCCCAAATGCACTAGTGATGATCTTCTAAGATTTGAATACCACTAGTACATTCATGCTTGGGTCATCCTCTAGTAATACTTCAACTAATTTTGTGTAATCATCACCTATAGATATATTGTATGCGATCAACTATTATATATAGGTGAAGGTTGTATATATTGAGGAAATTCATAAAATTGTTGGTGGGAAGAACTCATTGGTGGTGTTCTAATAGGGGAGTTCATAGTTATTTTTATTAGAAGTATTTTTCTCTTTTAGCTATTTTGGTTTTCTTTCTTGTTGAGGGCATTACCCTCACCTATAGGAGTCATAATTGTAATGTTTTCCACAGTCTATAACTTTAAAAACCTATGGACATCTCTAATAGACATGTTAAGATGTGCTGGAAATTTTGATTTTAAGCTTCATCTGTCATCCATGCTTATATATTGATGTTGGTTTTATCCCTTAGTTTCTTCCTCAAAAGTACCACGTGTGTGTGTGTGTGATAATGGAAGCAAAATCACCTAACCAAGAGCACTATTAATCTTTGATATTGAACTAGGGCCTCCTCTTGCATTGCCTAAAACTGAGAGATTGACATAGTAAGAATATAAAATTAGAATTCATAACGATTATATTTACATAGTTCCCATAATCAATTCCACATAATACATACCACTATTGGAAAACAAGATTCTTCTGAACAAAACGATAATGAGAGTAAAAATCTATAAGAAACACCATGAGAAAGAGAGTTAGTTTTGATAACTTTGAAAAAACTTGGAGACTTATCAAAAATATTCTCATGGTGTTTCTCATAATATTTTAATGTTTATTCTTTGCATGGTATAAAAAATTTCCTTATTTCTTTATCCTCCATGGCAGGTTGATCAGTTACACAAACTTTGAAAAAGAGATTAAAATATATGGTAGCAATAAACTTGTGAGAATAAAAGCTCATTCTCTATTATAGGCACTGAGAAAATATTGGCATTACCCTTTCCACCACTTTTTATCATTGGTTCAAGGTCCAATTGAGTTTTGATTGTTCATGGCAACCTATGCTAAACTATTGTATTGGCACTTTGTCACAAACAAATCCTAGTTGTGTTCCCATTCAAACCCATTATATAGAAGACACTTGGAGGTTGAAAATGCTTGGTTATTGATCTTATTTGTCTCTTTCATCATTGGTAAAGGGGCCTTAGGGTTGGATTTAAATGTGGATTTATCAAAACTATGTTCACTATCAAAACTATGATAGTCACTTTGTAATGCTTGTAACCACAACAAGGGTTGGAGTCTTGGTTTTGTTCCATGATACTATGAGGTTATTTTCACAAAATAAAACATCAATGTAGATTTTCATCACCTTTCCAAGTCACTAAAACATGAAGAGATGTAATTTTTTGAATGAGGCTTCCCAAGGACAAGTAATGTTGGGTAATAGCATTAGAGAAGGTTAGTAAGTATCATTGAGGTATATTGAAGAGTCTAGTAATTAAGAAAAGTATTTTTTTTAGTTAAGGTAATGTTCCATGATAGAGAGGTCCTATAGATGGTCATGAATTTTTTTTTGAGACAATAAGGCATAGTATGGATCCTATTATCTAAGAGGTAAAAAGAGAGTGGTTGTGTGAATCTATAACTTCCTCTACACTACATTGCCTCTCAATGTTTCTAAAATCACAAAGGACCATGTTATATAGAAAATGAGCCATGAGAAATCAAAATATCTCAATTTTTTAATTGAAGAGGTAGATTATTCCAAGTTTTTTATTTCCTTTAAATAATAGAATATAACAAATGAAGGAAAATATTTAGTTAAATTCATCACAAGAAGATGCAAGTATACAAATGGTTTTTATCATATTTTAAAGAAATGAAAAAATATATTTTCAAGAAATGTATGCTAGATAGAACTCTAATAAAAATAACTTGTAGATATGTCAAATATGAAATGTAAAATCTCCAGAATGAAATAAGGAGAGATGTAAAGAATACAAGAGATATAGAGGGCCCTTTAGGAAATTTTATACATTAATAGTTGGTATGAGCAGTCAACTTCATTAAAACTTAAAACATGTTATATCCTAACTAAGAGATGTAAAATATCAATAATGAGGAGGGAAACATACCTTTATTTGAAGGTTCATTGGAAAAGGAGTTTTTAAAATGAAGAGAAGTTACATTTCAACTACACCTTCCATGGCAAAGGAGCTATCAAAATGAAGAGCAAGTACATATCAATAACATGAATATATTTTATTTCAACTACAGCTTACAATAAATATAATGAAAATGGTGAATAAAAAGGTAAAGGTGTCTATCATGATAATGATACAATACTAAATATAGGTTTCATATGCTACAAGATCATTTCAAACTTTAAGGTAAATGCGATAAATAATGGATAACAATATTTAATGTTATTACATTTGTGATGATACTATTGTAATTTGATACAAATATTAATGAAAAAATCATATATATAAGTTCAGTATCCAAAGAGGAACTAAAATTAATGTGCCCACAAATAAATAAATCATATTAAAAATGTTAATATGGTTCTCATACTGAAAGAGCACCACCGACATTTTTGAAGCAAGTGCACAAGGTTAAGTAGAAAATGAATAAGTTTCTAAATGATCATTGGTTAAATTCTTTTCAAAGGAATTATAAAGTATAAAAGGATAAGAATAATGAGACGACATTACAAAGATATTTTCACAAAGTGCCAAATATGAACACCTAAGAATGTATAATTAGAATAGCTAGGTCAAGTAAAATAAATACATTACTTTTTATTTCAATACTGAAAATCAACAATTTGTGATTTTATGGATAGAATAAAATGTAAGTTATTTGTATTTTGTTGATGATGCAATGTAAAACTATTATAAGTTTTTTTTGTAAACCTGTGTATATGCAAGAAAATAGAGCATATGGCTAAAAATGTAAATAGTTATCTCCATGAGATTTTTTGTATCAAAATCATTAATATGGTTATGCGTCCTTCAAGAATGGTAAGTTTCAAATAAGAGAGAAACCTTAGACATTGCTATGAAGCCAAGATATGCCAATGTTGGAAAAGCCCTTGTAAATATGTCAAGAGGGTCATGATTTTTTGGGAAAAGATCGAAATTGAGGGTACCTAAAATCAAAAGAGGAAATTTGTAGCTTTTCAGAGATTGTGAGAATATTTACATGCATAGAATGGAGGCCACAAAGGGTTTTTGGAAATATTTGTATGCAAACCCTCAATATAAAAAATATTTTAAAGGAAGATATCTAGGAGAATGAAAGGATCCATGCTATACTTGGCATTGTATATATGGAATAGGTGACTAGCATGAAGGATATGTAATCGCTCATGTTGAAGAATGTGATCAAACTTGAAGATGCCATCATATTTTATATGATCCATGATGAGGAGAAATGTTGGAAGCTAAGTTAGCAAATTATCTTGGAAGGCAAGTTGGCAAAGGATAGGTATGATGTAAAGGTGGAGTGAGGTAGATATTTGTAATGTGGAATGATCCTTCTAAGGCTCTTGTGACTATTGGAGTTTTGAGTTGAAGTAGTAGAGTGGTTGGGAGAACTTGGACCTGATCCTTATTGGGAGAAGTTGAGTAGTGTTTTGAAGTGACACTTTTTATCTGAGAAGTTGTATCTCACAAAAACTTCAAAAAGTTTGTCCTTATTGAATATGACCATTGATTAGATCCACCTTTCTCCATCACATAAGAGTCTAAAGGAACCTAGTAGATGTTCCTAATCCTAGGGGTGAGGGACATAAAGTTAGAGGGTTGGTTGTGACTATCACAAATAGGGGTAATAGTAACTATCATAAGGACATAAATTATGATGTTAATTTATTTGTGAATAAAGTTTAGCAATGTTAAGTTTTTTTTAATCAACATAAAGTTCAAGAGGTTATCCTTGTGGTATTGTATTGGAGAGTTTGGGTATTAGGGATGGATCCATTCTAGGGTTTGATATTGGTTATGATGAGTGATGAAAGGTTGTATTTGGATAGTCACAAAAAAAAATGGAAATATGACCAACATCAAGATCCTAACGTGTAGTTTGACCATTGATATGTCTCTTCAATGTAAAGGACATTTGGTACATCATAGTTTGAGAAGGTGATTGGGTATCGAGCATCACTTTTTTTCAAGAATAATTATAGATTTTATGAGACCAAAATATTGTCTATTTTTTCATTGCATTTTCAGTTTAATTCATAAACTTTCTAAAGACTTTGATGTTTAAGAACATGATGTTTATGATGATTTTAGACAAATGTGTCTGTAATTACTTTTTAGGATCAAAATGAATATGTTGTGGAAAGATATGTCATTTAATTACAAAATAGTGAGAATGATGCTTTTTCTTCCTTAGCTAGTTGAGTAGTTCTCCTGTAGCAATGTGACATAAGGTAAACTAATTTAGATAGAATGTTTTGAATAAGTATTGATGTATGTTATTGCTTTGGAAGTGCTAATATTTTGCAAATATAAAAGTGAGGTCAACTCAACCAAGCAAGAGTCAAAGTAGTACTACTCACATTATTTAACTAGCCCTGAGTGGAGGAAATTTAGGGGTCATGAGCGCCTAGATTACTGTTCTTGTTGGCACTAGAATTAATGCACCTATTGTAATAATCAATACCATCATTTTCTTTGAGAGCTAATGAGTCTTAAATATAGGAATTCTATTCCTAGTTTGTGTTTTTAAATAACCAGAAGTTTGTGTTCCAAGGGTGTTAAGTTTTATTCATTTTTCAATAGAAGAAGTTGCTAAGTACTGAATACAATCTTGTTGTTCATCAGTATGTACATTTTTTCATTGTTATGAATAAAAGGAACATTTTAAGTTTTCATCTCTAAGTTATTCTGCTTCACTTCTCTATGAGGGCCCACACAAGAAGTGAACTAATTAGTTAGCATAGGATTTACATTCAATTAATAGAACCAATGTAGACTCTATTGTTTCTACAACCACTAATAACAAAATTAGTGGACTATTCCTATTGCATAGGCAGTTGAAGTAATTCTCAGCTTTATTTTGGTGCTTTTTTAAAATAGATTTGATTGTCAACTTTAGCTTAAATTTCTTGTAGCTTAAGCATTTGAATTTCCTTAGAGTAGTTCTTAAGTTGAGATAAGTTTGAAGCATATATTTTGCAAACACCATTTCAAGTTTATGTCCCTGGTTGATAAATTAAATGAGTCCAAAAGAGTTGGGTAAGAACCACTTGATATGTCCAATCTTGGGTTAAGAAATCCATTGTTGTAGGATTTTGATCCCTTTCTTTGGCCAAGCATTTTTGGTGCCATTGTCAGGGATGGTGTTAATTCAAACTAGTCTTTCTAGTTGATAGAGTTTAGTAGTAAAGAAGCATGTTATGCATAGAAGAAGAGACCACTTAGGGAGATTCATTCCTTATGATAATTAGGAAGAACCATTCAATGATTTTCAACCTAAACTAGATGAACCCCAAGGAGAGAACGACAAAGACAAACCCTTTGAAAATCCATTTGTCAACAATGACGCTGAATCAGAAGAATCACTCCACTTGAATGAACTTTTTGATGAGCTTGAATATCAAGATAATCCACTAGCCATTGTTATCTATCAAGCACCACCTCTTCGTCCAAGAATGGTTGTGCCTACCTTTCCTTTTCCTATCCCACCTCAGCAAGGGAACTAAAATTTGAAGAACATACTTGCTAATGCACTTCCAAAATTTTATGGCCTTAGTACAGAAGACCCTAAAACCTTTCTATTTGAGTTTGACATTCTCTGAAGGAGATATAACTACACAATTGATGCCCATAAGTTGAAATTATTTCCATCTACTCTAAAGGATGTTGTTCTACGATGGTTCGTGGGTTTGGTTGCAAATGTTATAGCAAATTGGACTGAAATGAGTAACTTGTTTCTTCTAAAATATAAAGAATATTGCAGAGGTCAAGATATGAAGGGGGTGACATTTTCAAAATGTCACAAAAGGAGGGTAAAACTTTGGAAGACTATGTTTCCAAATTCTTGTTTAATGTGTAGAAAAATACATAGCATAACCTAAATGAAGAAACTAAAAAGCATTTTTTTTCTGAAAGGTGTACAAGTAGAAAGCATGAAAGCCTTGGACCTAATGTCTAGAGGAGATGTTACACAAAAAACCTGGAATGACATCAAGGAGATATGTCATAACTATTCAAGAGCTAGTATGAAGAAAGGTAAAGGACTGAGGAGCCTACCACATAAGACCAATATATCAGGGTGGAAGAATATATGATATTTCTACAAAATCTGAAAGGTTTCTTGATTATGACTGGATATTTCCTAAGGATGAAACCCCTTAAGGAAAATAGTGAGGTTGGCAAACTTGACACTCACATTACACTTTCAGATTTAAGGACTAGACTAATATGTTGGTTTTAGGAGACTATAGCTCTATGGAAAATAGGGATAAAAGTGATTAAAGTTAATTAACACACACAGGTCATTCATTGGTAGTTGGAGTTTGAACATAAAGGAGGGAGGCTAGTCACCCATAGTAGAAAAGAAATTAATCTACATAAGTACCATTCCATTATCCAGTAAGTTATATCAGCATTTCTTAGCACCAAACTATAGTAGCTAAATATATAATAGATGAGGGAAACTAGATGGTAACTAAGGCTTTCTCCCTAGTAAATTCTGCATCTAGTAGCAGGTTGGGGTTAATAGCAGGAATTGCACACATATTTTGGAGGGTCTAAAAGGATTTTAAATATCCTTGGTAATGATTTGGGAGGTAGCAACTTAGCATTGAAGAGACACCCTCACCATCCACTAGGTCATACACAAGTATATACATGCTACACCGAATCCTAGAGAGGATGGAGGTGGATAGATGTATAGTTGGGTTAGCATGTTACAGGTGACAATGACATATAAAACCTCATATCTAGATGTAGACACTGGGAGAGAATTCATAGAAAAAATTGGACCTCCATGGTGGCACCACATTTATAACAAGTCTATATAATAATTACCCTATCTATGTTTTTATCATTGTATGTTCATTTTATAGAAAGTTGGAAATCTTTCATCAATATATTGTATAATAGTTGTTGGTCTATTATCATGGTTATAAATCATTATTTCAACTTTGACCCACCATCTATGAACTTTCTAAAGGGCATGATTCCATAAATTAACATAATCATTTCATAACATTTGTGTTAGAAATTAGTATAGTGGTATGGCAGTAGTAATTTTTCTTAAGGACTTGCTTTCATAACAATTGTTTGACAAAATTCTCATTAGTCCATGTTTATTATTTCTAATCAAACCCAATAGATATCATTACAATGGCATCAAAGCCATAAGTCCTACTATCTTCTAAGAAAATTTATCACATATCAAGTTAGAATAAACAAGAAGAATGATAACCAGGTATGAGGAAGAAACTTTATAGATCTGGTCACCTCCAACCTGAATGGGCAAAATCTTTAGATCAAATTGACATTGAGGATAGTTATTTAGTTGATGAGGAGTTAATTTTCACAATAGGTGAATAGGTTGAATAGATTGAATAGGAAAGAAACACTCAGATGGCTCATAATGAGACTAAACAGGAACAAAAAGTAAGCAAAACATTGACGGTGATTAGGGATGGGCAGAACAACATCACTAATGTGCTTTAGCAACTTGCAAGTACTATGTACCAATTAGCTCTAGTTAACAAGAGAGGCCCAAGACATTATAGTGGAGGTGGTAGTGTGACAAGATCACCCCAATCTAGTAGGGACCCCACATGAAACATTGATTGTCCTTTAATGCTCATTTTAATGTAGAGGAAGAGGCATCACCACTCGTGGAACCAAACCTACTACCAGAAAATGTTATGGCAATGTATGATGAATGGGATTTTTTCCCTAACCTAGTTAAATAGAATATATCCTTTATTCAATACTTAAATTAGAAAAGGGAGATAGAAAGACAACAGCAGGATAGGAGACCTAGAGCACTGATCAGGGATTTAAAGCAAGCTATGAACAAACTATCTCTCCCTACTTTTAATGGTAGGAATAAGACATCCATAAGAGCTTGGATTCACAAGATAGAAATTTACCTAACACTTAAACCTATGTTAGAGACAAAAGCCATCATATTTCCTATGATGTGTTAGGATTAAACCACAGACAGAAATAACAATTACATGCAAATATAACCAATATCAAAAAATAATAGATCACATAGAAAAGAACACAAGACACCAATATTTGACATGGTTCACCCAATCCCTAGATTATGTCCACCAAATAGAAAGTCCAATATTGTTATGATCCAATGAGTACAACTTGATTACAATCTATAATTCGTTACAACTCAATACCACTGCAACAACCAATTTTCACATCACTTACTATGAAACAATCCCTAACCCTAAGCCCTTTTATACAAGTATTTTTGCCACTTTAAGGTTACAACATATTGGCCATAAATTGGGGAATATTAGCCCAAATTTTAGTGGCAAATTGATGAATAGTACCAAAAAAAATCTCCCTGATCAGTCACCACAAACTAACATGATGCATTTAGAGGGAGCAACATATGATTGGTGGCATCATGGGTTGGTCACCTAGGATAATGGTCTCATTACATTTTATGAGAATTTCAGCTCTAAGTTGATTACTCACTTTGATAGGAAGTATATAGAGGTCTATTATAAGGATTTGGCATAGTTTTGATAGAGTGGATCTCTAGATGATTTCATTAACAAATTTTAGTAGATCTTCGTGATGGTTCTAGATATGTCAAAATGGGGTAAGGTAATATTGTTCATCAAGGGTTCATAAGATAGATATAGAGGTTTGGTTAAGGTACTTAAACCAAATAGTTTGGATAATGCTATGTAGATTGCACATGTTTTTGAGTCACCCTCTTCAATATTGTAGCCTCCTAAGAAAATGTATAACGGGTCCACCTCATTCCAAAAGAACAAGAACCAAAATAAGGCTACCCCTCCCAAGATGGACTTTGAGACACGAAATGAACTTAGGAGGAAGAAGCTATACCTCACTTGTAGAGAGACATGGACACCAAATCATAGATTTCTTGGCAAAGGCAAGATACATTATGTCAAGGTACTTTCAGAGGAGAAGGATGAGCAGTAGGAGGGCAGCAATGTTGATGGTACTAATGAGGAAGATAATGAGGAGTGACCACCTAGAGAGAAAGAAGGAATACACCGATAGCCTCCTATCATAGCAACCCTTTCTAGTGATCCCATGGGATACCCCTTCCATTTGAAGATAATTGTTAGAGGATAGCATTTTATATGTCTCTTGGATACAAGTGCCTTGCATAACTTCATAAGCTCATGATGGGTTACCAATAGGGAGTTATAGATTGATGGAATACCTAGGTTTGAGGTTAAAGTGGCAAGAGGTGAGATATTGAGATGCACAGGGAAGGTTTCAGGACTTATGATTCATTTTGATGATTTCTTTCTTGAGGTAGATTTTTATGTAGTTGATTTGGATGGGTTAGATGCCATGTTGGGTAGATAGTGGCTGAAAACTATTGGTAGGTATATAGTTTATCATCATAAGATGCAATTTTAATTCATATAGGATGATAGATAGGTGATCCTTAAGGCCATCTTAGAGGGTGAACTTAGGTTGATTTCAGCCCACAAGATGGAGTCAATTATGAGGCATGATGACATGGAGTGGGAAGCCCATTGTTTTATTTTTCCTAAGACTACCTTAGACTTAGGATAGTAGATTCAATTTGACATTCAACTAATGCTGGATAAGCATAAGAGGGTTTTTGAGGTCATACCTACAAGCATTCCCCTGGATAAAGGGTTTAAGCATTGAGTTGGAGAAGGGTGCCAAACCTATCTCATGAAACTTTATTATCATCCTAGGCACTATAAGGACGATATAGAAAAGATGATTAAGGAACTTCTAGACATAAGACACATCAAACCTAGCTCTAGTCCCTTCACTTCTTCAGTTGTATTGGTGAAGAAGAAGGATGAAACTCTTTGCATGTGTATTGATTACCTTACCCTCATTAAGAGGACTATCAAGAATAGGTACCTAATCCATCACATTGATGAGTTACTAGATGAGTTACTTGGGGTAGTTTACTTCTCAAAGATTGACCTCAAATCAAGATACCATTGAATATGGGTTTGCAATGAGGATGTGCATAAGACAACCTTATGATGTCACTATGGGCATTATGAGTTCTTGGTTATTTCATTTGGACTCACTAATGTGTTAGCTACATTTCAATCATGTATGAACCATATCTTTAGAAAGTAGTTGTGAAAGAGCATATTAGTATTTTTTGATAACATCTTGATTTTTAGTAAAACGTGGGAGGAGCACTTGCTGCATCTAGATGAGGTACTTAGTATCATGGAGGACCACTTGTTTGCAAAGGAGTCAAAGTGTGAGTTTGGATTGGCCAATAATTTTTACCTAGGTCATGTGATTGGTGTAGATGGGGTGAAGGTACATCAAGAAAAGATTTAGGCAATCCTAGATTGGCCACCACCAAGGAATGTATCAAATTTGAAGGGATTCGTGGTTCTTTTCTCTTACTACAAGAGGTTTGCTAGAGGTTTCTCTCAAATAGAAGCTCCCCTCACTAACCTCACATGGAAAGGGGCATTTAGATGGATAGTTGAAGTAGAGGAGACCTTTAATAGGCTCAAGTAGGTAATGAGCACATGCCTTGTCTTAGCACTGCCTAATTTCTCTTGACCATTTGTTGTTGAGTGTGATGTTTTAGGGAGTAGTATTAGAGCAGTTCTCATGCAAGATAGGCATCTTATTGCTTATGAGATTGGGAAGCTTAAGGATGGTGAGAGATTGTACTCTACTTATGATGGAGAATTGTTGAATATTGTACATGCTTTAGCCAAGTTCAACAGTACTTAATGGGAGGGGGGGGGGGGGGGAATTCACCATTAGGACAAATCACAATAGTTTGTGCTACTTCGTAGAATAGAAGGATCTTAATGAAAAATAGAAAAAGTGGGTCTACAAGATTTAGGCCTATGATTTTGACATTGAGTATGTCAAAGGTAAGAAAAATTTAGTTGTTGATGCACTTTCTAGGAGACCTTCAGTAGTGGAATATTTTGTTATTTATGAGATATCAGCATATTAGAATTCTTAATTGTTGGTTGAGTATTCTAAGAATACTCAAGCATGTCAGATTATGGATGGACAACTTCAAGACAATAGATACATGGTAATTTATGATGTGATTTTCTATAAGGATAAGATTTACCTCATACTAGGATCTAGATTGAAAGGTAAGATTATGGAAACTCTCCATGATGCCCCATCAGTAGGACACCTGGGTTTGTTCAAAACATATAGACAATTCAAGGAAATTTTTTCATGGAAGGGCCTCAAGGACGATGTCCTCTAGCATATTAGGGAGTGTCAGACTTGTGAGTGGAATAGGTCAGAGCATGAATTTCCAGTCAAGTTATTACAGCCTTGCTCCATTTTGATTCGAAAATGGGAAAGTATTTCCATGGATTTTATTATATGGTTTCTTAGGGTGCAGGGAAAGGATTCTATTTTTTTGGTGGTGGATAGATTAATGAAATTCACTCACCTCTTTGTCATAGCAGAAGGTTGGTTAGCCTTTTAGGTAGCTAAGTTATTCTTTTAGGAGGTTTTTTTTCTACATGGTCTTCCTCGCACCATTGTGAGTGACATGGATAAAAGGTTCCTTAGAAATTTTTGGTAGGAACTATTTAGATTGGTTGGTATGGAGTTGACACCCAGCACAAGTTACCAACCCCAGATAGATGGGTAGACTAAAATAGTAAACAAATAAATGGAGGGTTATCTCTAGAGCTATGTAGCAGGGTAGCAGAGGGCTTGGGTTAAGTGGTTATACCTAGGCAAGTATTTCTACAACTCCTACTATATATCCATCCAAATGACTCCATTTCAAGCTCTGTATGGAAACAAACCTCTATCATTTGTAGATTTGGCTTTGCAAGATAGCAAGGCACCACTAGCTGAGGATTGGTTACAAGGTCAGCATGGCATCCTCAAATCACTTTGGGAGAATATTCTACAGGCCCAGATTTAGTAGATGTATGGTGATCACCAGTGGATAGAGCAAAGTTTTGATTTGGGTGACATGGTTTATCTTCATCTCTTACCATATAGGTAGAGTTCCTTGAAGAAGAGTGGGTCTCAAAAGCTTCAAACCAATTTTTTTGGCCCCTATTACATTACTAGGAGAGTTGGTTATGAGCTAGATTTACCTAATGATAGCACAATTCATAACATGTTCCATGTTTTATATCTCAAGAAAGAAGTTGGCCAACATGCAACACCCTCCATTGAGTTTCCTCAACTTAATGAAGAAGGAAAGCGTGTATTAGTTCAAGTAGAGATGATAGAGGTTAGTGAAAGGAAGCTAGATAATGGGTCCATCAAGGAATATATGCTTCACTAGAAGGATTTTCCTTATGAGGATGTCAAATGGGAAAGTGAGTCAATCCTACAGCATCCAGCATTGAGATTACTTGAGGGCAAGAAATCCCAAGAAGGGAGGACTATAATGTCCCCTTCTTCATGCTATCCATAATGGCACTTATTTGGTCTACCTTTCCATCTGAATAGGATAATAGCATATGATTTAGGATGCTAGCTAGTCATAGGAGTTTTGGTTTTAGTTGAGGAGATTTTAAATTAGAAATTCTAAGGTTAAAATTACATTTTTTATTAAGTTGAAATATAAAGTACTTTATTATTTAAAATCACTTTATGAGAAAATGACTTAAGTGACTAAAAGATGAAATAGTCTTTTATCCCACATTGCTAAGTTGTCTATACCTCTCCTCATTTTGAAGTTATAAAGGAAAGCTTTTGCATTGGGATTTTTACAATGAATATATGATATTTATAAAAAATTTGAAAGGTTTCTTAAATGTGAATAGATATTTCCTAAGGACGAAACCCCTTAAGGAAAATAACGAGGTTGGACACAAACCTAGCACTCACATTACACTTTTAGAACTAAGGAGTGGACTAATATGTTAGTTTTAGGAGACTATAGCTCCATGATACATAGGGAGAAAACTGATTGAAGTCAACACACAAAGGTCATTGTTTTCTAGTTGGAGCTCAAGTAGCAAGGATGGAGCTCAGTCACCCACAATAGAAAAGAAAATAATCTATGTAAGTACCATTCCATTATCTAGTAATTTATATCTGCATTTCCTAGCACAAAACTATAGTAGCTAAATATATAATAGATTAGGGAAACTGGATAGCAACTCAGGCTTTCTCCCTAGTAAATTTCACATGTAGTAGCAAGTCGAGATTAATAGAAGGAATTACACATAGAGTTTGGAGGGTCTGCAAGGATGTTAAATATCCATTGTAGTGTTTTGGGAAGCAATAACTCAACATTGAAGAGCACCCTCACTATCTGCTAGGCCATACACCAATATACACATGCCACACTAAATTATGGAGAGAATGGAGGTGGATATGTGTACAATTGGATTAGCATGTTACAGTTGACAACAACATATAAAACCACATATTTGGATATGGATGTTGGGAGAGCATTCATAGCAAAAATTAAGCCTCCATAATGGCACCACATTGATAGCGGGTCTATATAATAATTACCTACTCTACATTTTAATCATTATATGTTCATTTTATAGGAAGTTAAATCTATCATCAGTATATTTTATAACAATTGTTGGTTTATTATCATGGTTATAAATCATTATTACAACCTTGTGTTTTTGAACCGCCATCTACAAACTTATTGAAGGGCACAATTGCATAAATTAACATAATAATTTCATAGCATTTGTGTTATAAATTAGTACAGCGGTGTGGCACTAGTAATTTTTCTTAAGGATATTCTTGCATAACAATTGTTTGACAAAATTCTCATTAGTCCAAGTTTAATATTTCTAATCAAACCCAATAGAGATCATTACAAGAGATCTTGGCACAATTAGAAAAATAATAAAACTCACTCAAATGTAGCATGGCCATAGATGTGATGGCAATACCTATTGGTAAATAGATTACGGAATATGCATGCAGCTAGATCAATTGTATTTGATCTTGCTAGTTGAGAATAGTTGATTATTCATTTTATTGCACCTAATCTGATGACAGTTCTATAGGAATTTGTAATCAACCCAAATAATTAGTATCTAGACCAATTTAAGTAGGTTGTGTCTTGTTTCTTTCCAAAAATATCTACTATGATATGTTTTTGTAAAATTTCTTGCAAAATCTACCCATTTTTCTGAGTTTGTATTATTTGTGTGCAGGATTTTGAGGAAAGTCACTTAGCACCTTAAAAAAGATCTCTTTTTATATACACATACTTACATACATGTATGTATGTATGTATGTACCCTTGTGATCACTGCATTTCGATGCCATGCCCTCGTGATCTCTACATCTCATTGTTGTGATCTTGTGATCTTTGTGTATATATGTATGTATATGTATTTATACATATACACACACACACATGTGTGTGTGTGTGTGTCTATGTATGTATGTATGTATGTATATACATAGGGATACCTTAACACAATAGAAAAACAATAAAACTCACTCAACACATAGCATGGCCACAGATGCAATGGCAATGCCTACTGGTAAGTAGATTCTTCTTTTTCTCTCTCATTTTTCATGTGTTTATTTCACTTGAACTATTATTTCTTAGGGGGCATTTTGTAATATTGGATTCATTTTATGCAAGATGTGATGAGGATATTCCTGGATGTACCCATGTTAGATGTATAGGAATCACTAAAGAATTGTTATGAGTTGCTCATGAGCAATGAAGATGGACTTCCCTTGAGGGTAGCAAGAGGCAATGAGGACATTCCAGGTACTTTAAAGATTGATCCTTTCTTAAATATTTTATATGTTAACAAGGAATTTAGATTTATTTTTTGGGGAGGTGGGGGGGGGGGCAAATGAGCTTCCACCTTCATGTGGTTGGCACTAATTAATAGAGAATATTAAACTATTCTTTAAACTAAGTGAACCTAAATATTAACCTATTATTGCATGACAACTAACTATGTGAATCTCTTGGTTTCAAACAATGCAAAAGGACACCATAGTTCAATATGCAATCTCAATTCATATGCATACGTCATTAGATGAAGCTAAAAAAACCTAATAGGTTTGCATTTTAGTTAGAAGTTTGCACAGACCCATTCAATAAATATAAACATGATGAGTTTTTTAATCTCTACCTATTTTCCATGCATATATAATGTAGTTACACGTGCATTCTCGATTCAAAGTGGCATTCACAAGTCTATCAAATTAATGGTATGATGTTAAGGAGGAATTTATTAATGGAATGAATGAATGAATTTTAGATGTTAATGGGGAATTTAGATTATGGGGGGTGGGTGGGGCCAAATGAGCTTCCACCTACACATGGTTGGCCCTGATTAGTAGAAAATATTAAACTATTCTCAAAACCAAGTAAAGTTGAACATTAACCTATAATTACATGACAACTAACTATGTGAATCTCTTGGTTTTAGGCAATGTAGAAGGACATTGTAGTTCAATATGCAATCTCAATTCATATGCATATGAGATTAGGTAAAGTTGAAAAAACCCAACAGGTTTGCATTTTTGTTAGAGGTTTGCATAGACCCATTAAATAAATATAAATGCGGTCCATTTTTTCAGCTCTACGTATTGTCCATGCATATAGAACACAATTGCATGTACATTCTCGATTCAGAGTAGTATTCACAAGTTTATCAAATCAATGGTATGATGTTAATAGGAAATTTATTAATGGAATGAATGAAATTTATCATTGAATGAATGAATTTTATATGGTAACGGGGAATTTAGATGTTGGGGGGTGGGGCCAAATGAGCTTCACCTTCATATGGTTGGCCCTAATTAGTAGAGAATGTTAAACTATTCTTTAAACCAAGTGAAGCTCAACATTAACCTATGATTGCATGATAACTAACTATTTGAATCTATTGTTATTCCTTAGGCTTGTATTGCTTCCTACATTACCAAAGTAAATATAAGAAATATTTTAGAGCTCATTATAATTGGAGAAGTTGAGTGCCCTATCCACGATTATTAAAACCATAAAAAGAAGGCATTGACTTCACCTATTGGGGAGGAATATCTCAAGACCAAAGGTAAAACCATGCCATGACTAATAAATCAATACAAGAAGGCATTAACTTCACCTTGATAACCTACTTTGGAGACCAAAGGAACTATAGTGGTTGTCCATTTGTAATTTTGATCCCCATGTCCCTCAAGTGATCATGCATTCTTATTTGACCATCTTCATCCTCCTTCAATGAAATCTTTGTACACTTCTTCTTTCTCCAATGAAGAAACATGTTGCATCCAACAACATCTCCTTCTCTTGCTTCCCTATAGAATCATAGCTGACTTTGAACCTCTTTATGATGTCCTCATGGGGAATCTAGGAATACTTATTCAACATTTTCCACCAATTTTTTTTAAATGATTTAACATGTCATCATAATTGTGATAGTTTGTTCCAATAGATAGTCATCTCTTGTATAGCATTTTTGTCACGTACCTATTGCAATTGTGACAGAAAGTTTTGACAGATAGTTGCCACTCCCACAGCACCATTGTCATACAATTGTCATAATTAGGATGGCAGACTAAAAGCCTAAGTTGTCCTATTTGTGATGGTTTACTATTGCAATTGTGATGGTGTGAAGATGAAATCTTGATCTTTCCTTCTCCCAAGTTATGATAGCTTTATCCATCACAATTGTGATGGACACCCTTGCCATTGTGATTTACAATAGAAAAAGTCTGACACTTGTCCGATAGGATCCAATTTGAGGTAACGTAGCTTGGGTGATAGGAGGTCATCACAATGGTGATGTCCTATAGTCATAATTCAGCCCAAATTTAGTAGTGTAAGAGTGGAGAGAAAATAAAAGCAAAACCAAAGAACCAACCTACATGCTATCATTGTGGAAAAATTGGATACACAACAAATATCTATAGAAGAAAGATTGGTAAGAAAAATCCTAAGCGTACTTTTATTGGTAACTATTTTAATTGCAACAAACAAGGTCATCAAGCACATGAATGTAGATCAAATGTTAACAATACACCTATTGCACCTATATTTTGAGGGATGTTGCTACAACTGTCAAAAGCATGGACATAGAGTATAGTAATGAAAATCTAAGGCAAAACCTAGCTAGACACCTAGAAAGAAAAAAATGCACCAAAGAAAGGTAACTCCTACAATTGGGATTACAACATGTGGTATAGTTGTCATTAGAGTGGAGAATATGGTCACATTCCATAAAATTTCATCAAGACACATTTCAAAGGCATTTATTAGAAATGGTTGAATGGAAGCTTAGTTTATTTTAGTTGTCTCAAGATTAGACATGTGAGCAAGAACTGCAGGACCTAAGCACAAAAAACAAGCAATGAACAGAAAAAACAAAGAAGGAGATGAATCAAACCTAGAAGAAGAAGGCAGAAGTAGAAGCAGTGGAACAAGTAAAGCTGAGATCACCCAATCCAATGGAGAAGGTGATCACCCTACCTAAAACTGATCAAGATAGGTATGTAAGAAATTTCATATTCAAATACCATATCATACATTAGTTCCTAACATAAAAATGTGCCAAAGTTCATATTTTTGTGAGATAAAATGCATTAGGACAGATTTGTGGAAAGAAATAAGAAAAAGAAATAAAATACACTATTGGTGTCAACCATCAATAATATTATTTTTTATTAAGGAAAATAGGATCTAACTGGTCCCTAAAACCCTTATAGTACATAGAATGGACAAAGAAGAATGCTTTAAGTATCAAAAGAAACTAAAAATAAATAACTAAAACAATTCCCCAAAACTAAAAGATAAAACTAATAAAAAGCTAGGGAGTCAAGACAAAAAACCAAGACAAGACAAAAAAAAAGTCAGGACAGTCAGGAGGTATCTCTCAATATTTCTATAGCACTTATTTCTAGCTCTATTAGTCTACCAACTTCCTCCTTCAAGTCTGACAGTTTGTGGTTAGGTTCTAGGGTTTCCTTCTTCCTCATGCTAGATCTAGTGCACTTCCTCAAGCTATCCTCGAGGATCTTTTCCTCAGCACTATGGGGGGTAGGGTTGTCCTCCTTACTAATTCTTTGCTCCTCTATATTGTTAATGAATAGCTGAATATTCTTATTGGCCTATTTGAGAATATTATTACTTTGTTCCACTATAATTTGCATTGAGCTCTCCATCATTTGGACCTTGTTCTTGACCTCCTCCACTTTGTTTTCCATGCTCTATTCTTCCTCCATTATCCTATTCTTTCACCTGAAGTTCTCCCTTTCTAGTCTACACACCCTATATTTAAGATATTGGATTTCATGAAAAATCCACTTGGTGGTACAAATGTTGTCCAATGTGCTATTTTTGGTATTATTGAGGACATCCATATCTATATTTTCCTTTGTGGTGTCACTAAAAATCATGAGTCTATCAACTCTTCCATTTGTATTTTACCCTCCCCATTCTCTTTGACAAGAAATTTGATCAACTCATGATTGATCCCCATTCTAGTAGAAGTTGTGTCAAAGTTCCATCACACCACATTCCTATCCTTCCCCATGATCGAGCATCTATATATGTTGGTGCCAAATTCCTCATGGCCCTACTCCTACTCATCCCTATCACTTTTATTGAGATCCCCTTCCACTCCCTCCTCCACCTGCTATTTATCCTCCTTGGCCTTAGAGAGTTTCCTTTTCTAGCTCTAGGAAGTCATGACTTCTTCCTCTTTGTTAGTCATAATTTTGATGATGATGTTTCTCTTTCCCCTCTTCCTCTCCTTTCCTTCCCCTTCTCTAAGATCCTCCTCTCCTTCTACACTTTCTTTCCTCATGTCCATTCCTTCAACCCTTTCATTATAGTCCCTATTGGAGGAGGTGTCAAGTTTCTACTTGGGTTTAGGAAGAGCTTTTTTCTCCTTCATTTCTATTTTGATGATTTTTTTGCTAGAGTCCCACTAAGGGGAGTCTTCTCTTTCCGAGTCCATATGCATCTCAAGGCTATCCTCAATATCAAAAGGCAAATAGTCTTCTTCTAATTCTTTAGAGTCCCCTCTACCCTTCTTGCCCTCCTTCCTATACTTAATTTTTTTCCACATTGCTCTAGCCTTAAAGAATTCATAGATTAACATTGAAAGCCCCTCATGAAGTGTCAAATTCCTAGTATGTTTCTCTTGAAAATCATTAATTTTCTCATTCATATAAGAGTATAGGTAGAAGGGAATAAAAAAAAATTCCCCATACCTGTAGTGGTTAAGTAACACAAAGTGGTGGGTGCAAAGGTAGTCAAATCTGGTATCGAGGGAGATATATTTGATGATGACCTATAGTACAAACCTCCATAATGGCTTTATGGACCTTAGGATATAATGTGTTCCTTTCTTCACCAGTGCCTTTTTTCCTCTTTATCCTTTGTGAATTCCACTACCACTTGCCCTAAGATTTTCCTATCTCTATAGAATTTCTTTCCCATGATGGGAAGGCCAAAAACTATAGATATAACTTCCTCCATCACCATGAAATTCACCCCATTAATTTTAACTATTCCATTACTCTAGCTCTTAACCATGCTCCTAGTAATGGAGGGTTTTCACCCATGGAGTCTTTCAATGAAATTCATGATTTCCCCTTTTTTCTTAATCTTCCACACTTTGGAGTACCTCCACCACTTCTAGGCTTCATTCTCTAGTTCTCTCATGTGTCTTTCCCCAACCATGTTATCTCCCTCTATGTAAGCTCTATAACCTATATCAAAGCCCTTCAAAATTATAAAAACTTTGGTGCTCCTTGTTTTCTTGGACCTTATTTCTGCCTTGTGAATTTTCTACCCAAAATCAATACTTGAAATAAGTTGATATAAATTGTTGTTGTGCAAGGTAGAAGTTCTATTGTACTTACACATCAATAATATTGGTTGTGTTGACTGATTATTTTAATATGGAACAAGTTCCTACAATGATCATGGCGATGTGTTGGTTGAGTTAAAGGAAGATAGTATAGACCAATTTTTATAGTTGAAACCAAGTTGATAAAGGTTGTAGTAATGACTGAGACTATTGGATTCCACCTAACAAATGAAGGTATATACTACACAACATTTATGACTTCCCTCATTCAAACGAATGAAGGTATATACTAAAATTTGAGTACAATTTTCACACCTTGCATTTAGATTTTGAGAGCCTACACAATTTGAGCAAGTTGTGAAGTGATTCCAAAAGTGATTGTAGGTAAATTCATTGGTGAAGTGTGATCAAGTTTTGATTCTTAGAAGTGTCAAGTTACTTAGGCAACAAATTTTAAACCCTAAACAAAGAAATGGCATCTGGATCAACATCAGTAGTGAAGAATCAAGATGAAGAGGTTAGTAACATTCAATTGGTGAAGAGTGACACTTATCCTCCACCTAAACATTGAGTTGTTCCTATAATCACCTAAAAATGGTCACCTAGGCTATTAGCCCCCTTCTTAGCATTTTGGCTAAATTAATTCATCATTTGTCTAGAGAAAATTACTAAAATCAATGAATTTGATTATAATTTATACTTTCACTCTACTATCCTAAGTCCACTAATTTATTAAAAGAACATGTCCCCTTTTAATTAAATAAAAGACCCCTTTCTTCTAACCCACTCAATGTGCAAACATAAAATCTTATTTCTAATTTGTAAATTAAAGTAAAAGACTCTTTCATCTCACATGTAAAGTCAACTCTTTGTTTATTGGTTGACCCATGTGTGCACATGGATCAATCCTATTTTCAAACTCCACCCTTAATCAATCATCATTTTTTCCTTTATCTCTATCATCCATATGCTTTAAAAGAAAGAGCTCCCCTTGTCAAAGGATCCACACTCTTGAGTATTGCTATGTTGCAAGTTTACCATTCAAATTCTTGAGGGCCTTTTGTGGAGAACTTCCATTTCTTGTCTACATTCTCTCATACCATGGGATTTTAGATTAGAATCATGTTTCATGTTATTATAACTTCTATTTTACAAAAATCTATCTCACATAGCATAACTAGGCTAGTTTGTAACACTCTCATTCTTGTTAGCATAGTTGCATTTTGCATATTCATACTAGTTTAGTCTACATTTACATTGCATTCTTAAGGAATTCTTTGTGGACATTTGCATTTTTGCATCTTGTTCTCTAAGAGAACCTCCCGTTGCATGGTTTAGTAGCAAAAAGAATATCTCTAAGGCTCAGCTAAGAGCCTTCTTATGCTTGAAACATACTCTTTTGCACTCTATGGATAGGGAACTCTAAGCCACAATCCAAGCATTATGAGCTCATGGAATCACTTAGATAGAAGGGTTTAGAGTGTGACACATTTATAGTGTACATTTTTGGCACCCATCATGGTGTAGAATGTCTTAGTTTTTCTCTTCATGTTGCTACATTTCCACATTTTCTATATTATGTCCGCACACATTTTCTACATTATGTCTGTGAATTTTCTTTTTTGCAATCATAGGTTTTGGGTGATATTTTTCAAATATCATGCATGCAACATGTGTTAGTGCTTTAGTGCAACACTTTTTTGATAAAAGTATCGTACACTACTACTACACTCTATCACTCTGGTATAGAAATTTTTGTTGCCCAGCTTAGGCAGAAGTATCACACAAGGAAATTATGTCACATGAATATACTACGAAGTGTTGTATGAGAGACTTCCAACAAAAAATATCACTTGGCTTGAATTTTCTTGCTGATTGAGTTGTTTGGTTAGTTTCTTGGTTGTTACTTACTATTTGCTAGATTTTACAGGTCTATGATTGTTTAACAATAGACTATTTGTAGATTTCATGCTATTTTCAAACTAACTTGTGGGGATAATGGTTGTGTTTGTAGGTTGTTTCCTTGAGATTCTTGCATAATTACCTTGAAAGGAATGCATGTTAAAGCTTCAAATGTGCAAGGGCTACTAACAATTGTTTGTAAGGCTACCCAAAGTATAAAAACCAAACTAACTTATATTTTTCTTTATTTCATGTATGGGAATACTACTAGTTGTTTCATTTTTTAGGCACATTAAAATTGTGATTGGGGTTCTTTGGTGATAGGAGAGTATGCTCTTTACCCTTGTGGTGAATCAAAAATCTTGACTTGCCTTTGGATTTCAAAAGCAAGAGGATAATTGGATCTTCTTGCCATATTTGGGATAAACAATCAAGATAGGAGAGTATGCTCTTTACCCTTGCAATGAATCATAAATCTTGACTCTTGAAAGTGGATCCAATCTATTTTAGTTAAAAATCTTTAGAAGGCCTGCTCTTAGGCAACCAAGAGGAATGACCCAAGTGGGGATGATAAAACCTGATTATTCCAACCCACTATAAACTCAAGACTATCAAGGACACTAAATCTTGGTATACATATTATTTGTCTTCGCTTAGTGTGATTACTTGTGGGATTGGGACCATGAGGAAAATACTAACCAAGAATGCTTAAGGTGCTCTTGTGGCTACAAGGTGTGTTACCTGCCACAAGGCGGGGTGTCCCATAATTGGGTGCAAGAGGAACATTATGATGGGAAGACCTTTATAAACACTCTAAGTTAGTAGCTACCCTATTTTGTCGCTCAACTTCTTGGTGCATGATTGATCCTAGTGGATTACCCAAATCACCCTAAGATTTTACACTCACCATTTGTGTTCTCTTAGTTGTGCTTATGGAACTTCCATGACAAAGCTAATATCTCTTATGAGCAAGTACTTGGTGTGAGGTGAAGGAGCACTTAGTGAGGGCCAAGTTGTTGAGTAATGAACCATGACTTCTAGGTAGATTGCTTGGCAAGTGTTCTCAATGGTGTTGACCTATTTAAACATTCTTACAAATCAAACATCTTAGTAAAATTGGTAGGAAGGTTGTTTAGATATCACAAATGCATATTGGCAAGGTTGTTTTGACCCTTGTTCAATTGTTTGAGACGTGCTAAAAACCCCTCTTGTTTGCAAACCTTGTTGTTATTTGATGCGAACTAAAATCTGAAATTGTTTGGTTTAAAAACTATCTAACTATCAAACTAAAACACAATAATTTGGAGTCAAAATTGTCCTTAATTACACAAAACTAGCACTTTATTGCACACACTTTGGAGAAATATTGCACTACACTTTTTTTCAAAAATTGTGCCGCCCTATTGTTTTAAGTTCTATCGCCCTTCTATACTAAACTTTGTTGCCCCTCCTTAAGCAAATTGTCACCCAAGAGAAAAGTAGCATGCCGGTATTACAAAATTTTTCATACAATATAATTTTTTGTCTCATTGTTGCCTAGCTTCTGGAGAAATATCACCTAGTTCTTTGTCCTTTCCAAACTAAGTTTGCAACACATTTTAACTATTCTAGGGTCTTGTCACCTCATTCCTTCCTATGTTTGATCTAAAATCTGTATGTTAGGTATTGTCCCAAGTTCAAAAGATGAGTCTAGTCCATCAAATGTAAATCTCAAAATGTCATTGATGATCACTTGTCAAAATCTAGTTACTATTCTATGCTAGTTATTCACTATTGAGCTTCTTTCTTGCTCACTCAGCTCAAGTCACTAGTGATATAAATTCTTGAGCACTTTTGACAAGACATCTATTCTACTTTGATAAGTAATTATTCTTGCTTGTAAGAGCTTCAAAGCTAAAACACTTTTTGTTATCCAATTAAGAAAAGATGTATCCTTACATGTTAGTTACAACTAGATTTCAACTTGGTAAAGGTAGTTATCCCCCTTTCATTTTTGAATAATTAGAGACTCCACCTAGGTGCCCTCATAGAAAACCTTGTGTAGAAGATCCTAATTCTATTCAAATGCAAATAGCTAACATCTGACATAATTTGCTTTATAGTTTTGAGAACACATTTGGAACACCCTTTGATACACTCATGGGTGAAAACATTTTGAGTAGCATGCATCCTAAAGAAATCAAATGCTACTTAGAAGAAAAAGTAGATGAAAATGAAAGACTTATGGAAGCCATTTTCACTAGAGAAAGAGTTGATCAACAAGTTGAGACTAACTCTCATACACACAATGAGGAAACTAGAAGATATTATTATCACATTCCATTTGCTCACATTCCCCTCGGTGGTAATGATGGAAATCACACACCTCCAAGGACTCCTAAAGTTAACGTGGAGCATGCCCATCACCACCCAGACAATTAGAATCACATCACAAAATTGATGATGAGATCACAAGTGAAGATGTTGTAAGATTTCAACAAGATGAGCTCACTTTAAAACTGATTTTTAAAAAATTAGAGAAAAATAGGGACCAATACTTCCAACATATGACAATGAAAGGATGGAAACTCCCCCAAGATTTTGATGTACAATGAATAATAAATAAATGAGAGCCCACTAAGGATAAAATCTTGAGAGAAGAAATGCAAGAATTGAGGAAATAATTGCCACAAGCACAAACATCCAAAGAGCCACCTAGGACTTCATCTATTGAATCAATATGTGATCTTCCATTTGATAGGATTTTATGCATGCCTTCATTTCCAAAGGATATAGAGGTTCCTAAGTATGACAAATATGATGGAAATGGTGACCCTAATGATCATGTGAGGCATTTTTATGCTATTAGCATGGATTTCATGCATAAAGACTCCTATCTTATGTGCTTGTTTCCTAGGAGTCTAAGAGGACAAGCTATGGAGTGGTTCACAAAATTGACTCCCCCTCTTAAAACATTTGACAAGCTTGCACAATGCTTTATCCAACAATACTCTTATAACATTCAACATCATGTAACTATGTTAGACTTGTGCTAAATCAAACAAAAATAGGGAGAAATTTTTGCAACATACCTTCAAAGATGGAGATCCCTATACTCTAAGTACCTACAGAAAGTTCTTGAAGCTAAGAAAATTGACATCTTTGTCAACACACTTGTACCAGAGCTATACTTTGACTTAAGAAAATAGTTGTTCACATCCATCAATGCCATGGTTGAGAGTGCATATCACACTAAGGATGTTGCTGTTAAGAAGGGTGACATTGTTGTGAATAAAGAGAAAAATAATAATGGAAATGGAAAGGACAAAAATAAACCTTGGAACAAGAACAAATATGTTGTCAATGATGGAGTAGTGGATGTTCCTAAAAACAAGGAACTTATATTTAATCTTTCCAATGCCATCCATGCTATAAAACAACAAGAAGGTTTGAAACCACAAACATATGACAAAGACACCAAGTTTACAAAAAATGACATGTTTATACACCAAAGGTTGAACCTTACGAAGTGGTCTTTAAAACCTTGATTGTAAAAAAACTAGTGACATTACCAGACAATTCCCACCCCTATGACCCACCTGTTAGACCTCCTTGGTGGCAAGAGGATCATATTTGAAATTACCATAGAAGTAAAGGTCATAACATTGAACATTATTTTAAACTCAAAGATGTTATTCAAGATCTCATAGAGGCTAGTAAAGTTGTCACAGATGGTCTTGTTAAAAAATTTGACCATAAAGCTTTTAAACAACCCTTTCCAAAATATGAGAAAGGTGAAACGTCCAAGGCTCCTAAGAAGAATCGTGATGCTAAGATCAACTATGCCTATGTTAACATAGATAACATTATAAACATGATTAAACCTTTTAAGTATCTTTGCATGATGAATTCTAATGAAAGACCCAAAGTTATCCTCAAAATGTTAAATTATCTCCAACACCACAAAGATGCTAGACCTAAGGTGTTACTTTGAGTGGTTGAATCTTCCTCTTCACAGAGTGAACCACTTAATGATGTCATTAGGGGGCAATCTAAAGTCATTCTAAAAGTAGCTCATGATCCTAAAAATGCATCATCATCCAAACAACCAACTACCTTAGCAATCTCCACTATGACCTTATCAACCAACTACAATGTACCCTAGCTCAAATTTCCATCTTTGAGTTGTTAGAATTATCCCCTTTGCACAAGGATATCCTTGAAAAATCCTTGCATTCTACCAACATCCCTATAGATATTTACGTCAAATGATTTCAAGCTATGGTGAACCATATCTCTTCACCTCACTACCTCACCTTGTCTAACAAAGATGAAAAAGCTCTCAGTCATCCCCACAACCTTTCCCTCCATGTCAAAGTCCAAATCTTTCATACCTACATTTTTTGAGTTTTGATAGACAATGGTGCAAGGTTAAACATCATCTCATTCAATGTGATCCAATAGTTAGGCATGTCTAAATTTTCCATTGACCCTAGGTGCAAGATCATTATAAAAGCCTATGATGAGGTTGAAAGACCTTCCAAGGGTCCAATTATGCTTCCAATCAAAGCTAGTCTAATTGAGAAAGATGTCATTTTCCAAATCTTAGACATACTAATTGCATACAATTTATTGTTGGGATGACCATGGATTCATGACATGTAAGCAGTACCTTCCACGTATCATCAGTGTATCAAGTTCCTTTTTAATGGTATTGAGAGAGTTGTCCCTAGTGACAACTCAATGTCTATCAATATGTTATCTATTGTAGAAACATTGGTTCCACATAATCACTCTTCCCATTAGCTAACACTATCCTTTACAAAGTGTGAACAGAAACTAAAAATGATGAGCCTAGGAATGGGCGAGTACACTCTAAACTCTATTGTTTCTTTACCTATTCCCCCTTCAATCTTATGGGAAACCTTATGATAATAAGAAGCCTTCAGCTTTTGCAATGACTCTTTTTAGCACCTTTGTGCAATCCTTAGTTCCCCTAGAAGTGGAAAAAGAAGAACAAGTAATCAAAGATTGGATATATAGGGAAGAGGAAGATGAGGAGGAAGTCACAGTCACTATTCCCATCTCTCCCAAATGCTATGGAAAAGGATATAAACTTTTGCAGAAATGGGCTATTAGGGCCATGGGTCCTTCACTATTAACAAAAATGCCCTATTCAAACCTTTAAGTCATACTCAGGGTCATGACACTTGAGATACTATTGGCCTAGGTTTTGGGCTAGAAGATGAAATACCAACATTTGATAGAAGATCACCCATGTCAAGTGAATTAGATAATGATGATCCTCTCTTTGTTGCTACCACTTTGCAAGATGAAGATTTTATGCCTCTCACCTCTTTCCTTTGGGGAGAAGAAATACTAACTACTGACAATGATGCTAAAACTTTCACTTCTCAATAGTAGGAACAAGATGAATCCAACCATGAAGACATAAATAGAGGATGGATTAGACAAAACATTTCTCACATAATTACTAGAGATTAGAGTATAGACTCTCATGAGTATGAATGGGAAAGCTTTTCAAATGCATCTTATGAATTAGGGGTGGATGTCATTCACAACTATGCAACCCAACTGAATGTGGTTGAAGAGTCTACTATAGAGTCAAATGAGTTTGTCTTGCAAATTGCTTTAGTGGACCATGCTAGTCCCTCTTGGTCTATTCTCGATCTGGATTCTTTTGCAACATTAACTATAGGCTCAACTTTTCATGTCGTCAAAAATGACTCTTTTCATATTAAGAACCTTGAAGCTTCCACATCTCTCTCCTTGCTTCATCATGATCTCATAGATTGGTCAATTCAACATCAAAGACCTAAAATACCATTTTTTCAAAATGAATATGAGATTGCTTACTACCTCAATATCATTGAACCTATCATTTCTTCCACTAGTGAACCCATGGTTAAAATAATGGAATTAGACATCAAGTACCTCAGTCATAAAATTAAAGAAAAAATAAATGGTTAGATGGCGAAAACCACTTTGTGGTGGTTTGGTGAAAACCTCACTAGTACATTTGACCCCATTTTTAGACCAAAAATTTTGACCATTATTAAAATGGGGTCAAATTGGTTGAAATATGCAATGAAAAATTTTTTTTTTTTAATCCATGCACGTGTTGGTCGAAATTTGGTCAAAATTTTGACCAACACTGGCATGGATTTTAAAAAAAAACTAAGAAGCCAATACTACCATATATAGAAAGGATGATGGAAAATGAATGGGAGAAGCACCTTAATCAATAAGCTATGAAAAGTGGGATCTTCAATAAATATCAAGATATAAAAATAATTATACAAAATAGAAAGTATTTAAATTTGTGTCAATTAATGAATGGTTGATTTAGGTGAAAGATATGCATCAAATCTAAAATGGAAGAAATTTTAATGTCTTGAGATTACAAATAATTTATTGGAGAGGTTAATGCAGATAGACATCACAAAATTCTCAATATAGTGTTGTAGTCTATTATTTGGCTAACATGGCATTATTCTACATATTTGTTACTGGGTGACAACATTTCAATTGCATATGAGTAGTGTTGTCTATTTAGTTCATTTTTTACATCACTAGAAACCTCCATCCATTTTGTGCATTACCTAAGAATTGAATCTCATGAGGGAAAAAATGAAACATATTTTCTAAATTGTATAAACCTAGAATTTGTATGAACCCACCTACCTCAACCTTACATGATTTAATTGATATTTTAAATATCTATTAAATAAAGATAAACATTTTATAGTTATATTTTAATTATGACTTTTTGGTACCTAAACTACTATTTAGATAGATAAAAATACCATTAAGTTGGTTTTGATCACATTAAGAGGTTTAAGAGAGATTATTTAGTAGTTTATAAATTATAAATATTAAATATATTTTTCTAATAAAGAGAAACATATATTATTATTGTATTGCAATAGGAAGATTAAAGATATTATCACTTTTTTTGACACAATCACAAGATATTACATATTTTTATATTGAGCAGTAGCTAAATCGTAACTAAAAGTAGTACTTATAAAGGAAAATTTGAGTATTCTAGGATTTAGACTTTTAAGCTAATTTGTACACTAAAACATAATAAGACTTATTAAGGTAGTTTTCAAAACAAATTAAGTGTCATCCTTGATAAGATGTACATTTTAGTTTATGAACAACACATTTCCTTCATATTGTATGTAATGTGGCATATTGTAGCATTTCATAAATAAATTCATTCATGGAAGACATGTGTGTTTAACCCTAGTTTTGTGAGAAAAAAAATACATCAAGACTTGCCCAAAAAGTCATAGGTGCCTCCCACTTATCACTTGTTAATACCTATAATAGCTAACCTAAATATAGATACTAGAAGCTTTGGGCACTGTCTATGGTGCCACAAGAATGCACTACATTGTAACATAAATACAATAGAGTTGGACTAAAAACACTACATATTGGACATAAATTGATTGAATGAGCTAGGTTTAACACTCATGTGATCATCACTACTACAGAAGGGTTTCATCATGAAAACAACACCTTGAATCAGCACTATTGTATTGCCATCTTTATTACTCACAGCTACAAAAGCCCTATAATTTTAGGTCACGGGTTAAGGTGGGGAGTGTTGAGGTGTAGGGCTAGGGTTGTTGGCAATGGAGACAAATGGTGGTTGGCATTGATGTGTAGAGGGATACTAAAGGTAAAGTGTGTTAGTGATAGTGGTTGGTGCATCAGTGGTATTATAACACAGCTGTAGAAGGGTTTCAACTATTCTCCATCAAAGACAAGAGTACGTCTATAACACTTTTCTTGGTGGATTGAATTAGGTCCCTATGTGTTGTGTATTGTTGGAGATAGGTTTTCAACATTGTATTTTTTTTTTCCTTTTTCTTTGTTGAGATTGACTAAATTGCATGATAAAGAAGGAATCCTCACAATGTTCCATCAATTGTATCAACTTGTGTTGGCATTTCTATGATGCCCATTAAACCCTAGCCTTGAGTTTTTGAAAATTTGCTTCATGAATTTGTGATACAGTTGAAAAGGATTTTGGTTTTGTGTATCCCTAGTTTTGTGTGTTGGTGAACAAGATTTGGGGCACACCCATGGAAATTATTTCAATAATTTGGAACATTACATAATCCATAAATCAAATCTTGGCTCCCTTGTGTTAATCTTATTCTCTGGGATAGCTAGAACAAAGTGTTTAAGTAAGGAATCTACTCTTGGGCAGTGACGAGCTTCATGATATAGGTGCCCACAAAGAATTATAATTAACATCTAGATATGAGGGGACTCTACCAAACCTGATGCATATAGGTTATGAATTCATTAATAGTTAAACACTTTTGATAACTGTTATCATGGTATTTGCAATGAATCCCATGTTTCATTAGTTCCCTCATTGACCATAGCTCATATCAGGTTTTGGCTTCAAGAGTTATTTGTATTATATTATGTAGTTCACACATAAGTAGCTCCTAACTAAATCACTATTGTACTTATGGTTCATCCTTTACCACCATTATAGGGGTCGACTTCCTATTTTGTCTTCTTATGTGAATGTGATGGGGATATCACAATATTAGTTAATAATTTTGAGATAGATGATGAATTTGAATTGATTGAAGATAATGAGTGGTTAGCATCCTTGAAAAACATACAATATAATTTTTTTTTGGCTTTGGTATGCTTGAATTTGAATTTCTTGAAGACAATGAGTGGTTAGCATCCTTGAAAAACATACAATATAATTTTGTTTTGGCTTTGGTATGCTAATTATTTTTTAGAGACATGGATCCCTAACCTTAGTAATACTATATGTGAAGGAGGAATCCATTTCAAGTTCAATGGAAATGTTGTTATTCAAGAATATAATATGTACATCGATAAAGGATGGGCTGGTAGCCTCTTTTCCCATAAGTCTTAGAAAAAGAATGAAGCTTTCTTTTGTGTTTTTGAGGATGTTGGGAAGAGATTTCAAGAAAATAATGAAATGTTATTGGAGCATGCATTATTTGTGCACTAAAAATACTTGCATACCAAAAGGGTTGCTTGTATTTGGAGGGTTTTTCATGTCATCCACTTTTGCTAGTCTCATGTCCGTCATCCTTCCATGGAAATTATGTCAATTTTGAGTTTCTATCGCTAGTGATTCTAGAATTTACTTCCCACAACATTGAGAACCACCTCCACAACTCATCTAGCTTTAATCTTCAAGAGACCCTTCATTCTCTGCTTAGAAATTGGCCCCAAGAGAGCTTTTTGTTGTAATTTGGTTGTTGTAGAACAATTAGCCTCCTTTTTTCTCATCACTAAACACTCATGAGAAAAATTGTGAAATGGATGGTTTTAGCTTTGGATAGTTTTCATAAAATATATCCAGTAATGGTGCATATGATAACCTCTGCCAAGGCAGGGACTTTAGTGAGATGGATAATATAAAATTTTATTTAATTGGTAATGGCGATTTTATTTTATATATTTGAAAAATGACTAACAATTTTCTTTGTTGATATCACAGAGAAATGAATAACTAATAATGAGCATTTTCTATTAAGAAAGACAGACGGTATTGTTCTAATATTGCTAATAATATTAATGAATTATGCCTTAGATGCATTCTATTTTATTTCCATTATAATTATGAATTGGAATAGGTTTGATTGTTGAAATTGTGAAATTCATAGCACATATTAATTGCTTTGCAAATACACGATTCTCCTAGATTGACGTAGACCGTTCATTCCATGTATATTACGATAAAAGAATTGCAGATGTAGAGAAAAGATGAACCTAAATTCACCTTCATAAGAAGCTATAAGTATTTGGATAGACAACAAACAAGTATGACTGATGCGGCATTTTATGTTATGCATTTATGTGAATAAAACATCTGGACATGGAGTGGAATCCTTGGCTTTTCAACCTCTATAAAAGGAAGGTGAATAGAATAAGTATTTAGAGGGTTTCACCTTGAAATTTATGAACTGAGGGTTATCAGGCATGCTTTATATTTCTACTAATCTTCAATTTCTATTTTCTCCAAAAAATATTTCCCCTAATTATTTGGTAGATTTTATTTAGCTTTTTTTAATAAAACCAAATTCTTATAGTTTTATTAGTAAGTATTTGGTTTCTACAACCAAAAACTCCATTATTTTAGAATTTTTCTTATACATTCTAAATGATCATTTTTTTTTGGTTGGCCCTTTTTTTATAGTCTAATAATTTCCTCTATCTTCTCCATGTAAAGATGGAGATTCTTATATCACTAGACCAATAATTGATGGATTGAAAGATATAGAACTTACCTTCTTTTTTAATTTCATTTGTGAAAGTACATGTTTCACTTGTGTTGAGTTGATGTCGTTTCTTCATTTTATAATGGTTTGGCTCTACTTCAGTTATGTTGCAATTGCATATCAAGGAACTAAGATGGATGTCATCATCAAAATGATGTGGGATATTTCTAATATCTCTCTCATGCGTGAAGTTGATTAAATTGAACATGTATTATCAAGTAGCTCACTAGATGGTTTTATTGTCCCTACCCTATGCTCAAGTGCATTTGTAATTGAGATTGTTTAATGTGTAGGATTGTTAGATTTTTTGGTTTGATCATATTTGATTCCTTTTGATTCCCAGTTTTGATTATATGCTTAATTGGTTGGATGTATGCTCTTAGAAAATTGCCCAATCTTATAGTTGTATTTGTAAAATTAGTTTGACTAAAAATTATTTAATATGCATTTTCAAAACCACAATCATTATTGAACAAATCTATGCCTTTTTTTTGGGTTAAAGTGGAGTAACAGAAGTTTCAACTCATTACAATACTATAGTCATGGATCCCTGATAGGCAGTTGCATGAAATGTGTGGTTGAATAAAAATAAACTACTACAACAATTTCTTAGTTATTTTTTTGTAGTTACACTCTGTTGTGTTCATATATGGTGTAAAGTTTATGGGACACAAGACATAGATTAGCCAGCTTGAATGCAACAAACCTGCCATTGTTATAATCATCCAATCTCTTTTCATATTTTGTGAATCGGATGCAAGATATAAACTAAAAGCCTAAAAAATGGAAATCCATGGTTTTTGATCTGCCTAACATGAAGATATGAATAGTTTTCTTGCGCAAGATTAATAGATCTCGATCATTTTGTGTGAAAAAACTTTGGACATGGAAAGCATTTTTAATGCCTTTCTCTCACAAAAATCTAAAGCAAGATTAGATTTTTGTATGTAACGTTTCATGGCACATTGAGAAGTAATAATAAGCATAGTATACAGTGGTTCTATGAGCATTTGATGCAAGATGTTTAAAAATTGCCTTTATACTTAATAATCATTTAGCCCTCGACTTGCAATTTTTTCCAATAATGTGAATGAAAAATAATTATAAGTAAAAGTTTGTCATTATATTTAAAAGATTGTCACTTTATGTATCTAATCATTTAGCCATTGTGAGTTTCTTTTTTTTTTCTTTTTTTTCTTTTTCTTTAGTAATTGAGTGTGCTTGTTCATAAGTTAGTCGGGTGTGATGCCACGATGAAAATATTATCTTTAATTCAATATTTTGCACACTAATATTACAATAAGAAAATCCCCTATTACTTCCATGTCTTCCTTGTCTTTGCTCCCGTAGATACCTCCTCCTTAAAGTGTCACACAAGCTAATATACTATGCATTGAAAGTCCTTTTTGACTATCCTCTTGTAAGCACACGCTCTGGTATTGTCTCTTCTTGTTCCTTCTTTAGGATGCTTTCATGGTTGATAGTGTAGGATCCCTCTTACACTCAAGTTATTACTATCCTTTCATGATAAAATCTTGTCTTCATCACTTACTCCCTTTGTTAACAATGCTCTTTATGGTACTTTGCTATATGTTTTTAAGGCCTAACTATTGTGTCCAAGAATATATTCTCCTATCTCTTTTGCAATATGAAAACAAAAACTAACAAAACAAAATAGGATGGTACTTTGAATTAAATATAAGCATACAACCTACAAACTTGAGACTGTTTGATGGAAACTTCTTCTCCAATAGACCAATAGCAAATGCAGTAGTAAAATTATCTCCTACACCTATTGTGTCTAGTACCACAGGAGCAAGGATAGCAGGTTGTATAATTGAAGGAGCATCTTTAGTCACAAGGATTGATCCCTATCCTCCCCATTTCATGAGAGCTTGATTAAGACCATGTTAATTTAAACTAATTAGATTTTTAAAAGCTCATAAATATAGTCAGTCTTATGGTAGTAAGCTAAGGCATTTTCAACAAAATAGACTCAAAAGCTTTAATGAAAAAAATAGGTTATAGAAAAATACCATTTTTAGTTTTTTTTTAGCTACCTCAACAACTTGATCAACAGTCTTAGTAGGTATTCCTATCAATTAGAGAAGCTCAGTTTCATTTGGACTTAGAATAGTAACCAACTTAAGGAGGTCCTCAGGAATAGGATCATCCATGCCTCCTACATCAGAATGTGCACTTTTTGCAATCTACACAATTGATAAAAGCTTAAAAGTGCATTAATAAAATGGCAAGAGATCATAAACATTAAAATTATCCCATAGCAATAAAAATCACCTCTAGATGTCAAGAAAAGTCTCCAAAGTATCAAAAAAAAAGTTAAAACCAAATATGTTTCTACTTAATAGCCATGTGTATGTCTCGTATGAGGCACACTAGTGTGCTTTAATTAATATGTAGGTGATATTTTCCACATTAAGTGAAGTTGTGATACTATTAGGATTCAACCATCTAGTTTCATGAGTCAAACTCATGAACCCATGTTTCATGAGTAGGAGATATTTTCCACATAAAGTGAAATTGTGATACTATCAGGATTCAACTATGTAGTTTCATGATTCAAACTCATGAACCCATGTTTCATAAGTAATGGTTCACATGAACCCATCTCTCATGAGAATGAATGGATTACTTGGCACTCATTGCATCTAGGTGATGCTCACAAAGGTGAATCACACGTACATTCTGGGAGATCACCTATCCTAGTATTATTCTAGCCTAATAGCACTTAACTAGGGAGTTTCCTATCCTTTCTCATCCTTCAATGATAAATTTCACAAAAGGATAGCTCATGCATTTTATTAATCTAGTTGTTCAGTGTAGTTCTTCCATCTATTGAACTATAGCAATCCTCTAATTTCATAAATTGTAGTTGCTTCAATTATATCACATGCCAAAATTCAATTTGTTGTCTATCCACCTCTGCCTACCCTTTGTCCCCTCTATCTCCCACACCCTCTGTTCATTTTCTATGAAGATGAGAAAGGAACTAGAAAGACTTATCTTCATATGGCTTACAATTATCTTCATAATAGAAAAGGAAGAAAGGATAAAAGGAGATTAAATTTATTTCTTATTTTCACTAATGATTTCTCTCCTTATCTAAATCAATTTATTTATTTTTTATTTTTTTAGACTGCAGGAATCGGTGCAACACAGCCCCCCTGTAAACTGCAGTGTGCCTGGTAAACTTTTTAACATGACCGGTAGCGTTGGCGCGACACACCCACCAGTACCAGGAGGACAGGGGAGACTAGAACTCATGACCAATCCCCTGCAACAAGGAAGATTTAGCCAACCAAGCTAGGGCCCCCGCCCTTATCTAAATCAATTTATAAATATTGCTTCTTGAAAGATGTAATTCTTTTCCCACATATTATGTTTCTAGTATAGCTTGTTCTTGTTGTGGGGACAAAGCTACAGCATGTTATTGCAACACTTGCACTAGAGAAAATGACTGGAAGTGGATGTCTATCTGGTTGAAAGATCAAGCCACAGGATGAATTGTTTTGGTTTAACAAGCCAAAGTTGCTTCTTTCTCTGATCTATTTCATACTTTTCCAGGTATAAAATCATACAGATTACTTTTGTGTTTACTCTTAGTCCCTATGGCATTGAATTGGGTTGGGATAACAATGTGTTATCTTTGGTGTGTGATTTTGGAGGATGCATTTGAGCTGGCTTCATTAGTTTGGTTTTGGGTATGGATTAGAATACACAAATCTATAGGAGCTCCTAGTTTTTTATTATATATTACCAGAAAGTTTTCTACATTATCTATTGTAAAATTATTTTAAGATATCTTTGTAATCACTTTTTATTTTTAATGTCTTTAATCAATGCAGTGGCAATTTATATATTATTCATGTTATCTTAAGAATCACATGCTTGTCTATGTACGTCTGATCTTGGGGTATGAAATTGATTATTTTATCACTAATCTCTAAGATTTTCTTAGGGTCCTTTGGACATATCTTACATCTATTTTTTTGATGAACAACGTTGCAGGGAAGTTTCTTTGTAGCTTCAGTACTCTACCACTTCATGCACTTGCTACTTAGGTAATCCACACACTACTTACAGTGACTGACTAATAGTATTAACTATTCTTGGCTTTAAGCATATTATATGTGGGTAAGCCTTATTTTGGTTTCTTCAAAATTTTAATATGCTTTATGAAAAGTAGGTTTTTTAGTTTATTTTTATTTTTTTTCATCTTGATAAGATTTGATGTTTATTGTAGGTTGGTCATTATTGGATGGTTTCTTGTGATGGGAGCATTTAATTGTTCTCAACGGTGTGTTTATTGCACTTAACAAGTAAGTTCCCATTTTTTGAATGTGGGTTTATTATAAATGTTGTGATTATTAATCTATATCTACTCTGTCTCTAAGTTTGTAAGAAGGTTTTGGTCTTTAAAATTAGAAACAAGAACATCACCCCTAGCTTATTTGCAAAGTGGTGAGTGTGCCAGCTACGCGGTTAGGTTGTGAAGTCTAGAATCACAGTCAAGGAATCCTTGGTTTCTTGTCAGATTAAAGTTGTATTTGTACTTTAATGCTTATCAATAAAAAGTTTAAATGTCATTATAACATTTTAAATAGAGTTGTGTGTAGAGCCAAGGTCTACCAATAAGCTAGAGAGCTTAAGACCACAATGACTCAGGTCAAAATTATGGCGGGTATGGTCCAAATAGTTAAGTGGAATGTATACAACCATAATAACTAGGGTTCAAACTTTGGTAGGAAGCTCTACATAATTATGGGGTTTTTTTGGAATGTTTTTCATCATTATTCTCTTCAATCTTCTAAGTATCTATCTAGTAAATAGAAACATCTGTTATGATAAAGTCTTAACTTGGTTGCTAGCATTTATTCTAACTGATATATTTATAAACTTTAATTTATTAGTTATGGTTTAACAACTTTTCATTGTTCAAAGAATCCATCCATGAATTAAAAGCATCTAGATTATATTTTGATTGAAGACCAAATCCAGCTGTTAGCTTGAACTCTATCTGTCGAGTCAGTAAGACTGTTCATTATAGGTAACACCTCTTCAGTGTTGAAGTAGAAGCATATGTTTTGATATGAGTCCAACGATTCTTGGTTATAGGTTGATTTATTGCATCAACTATTGCTTTTCTTCTAAATATTTAAATTATTTTTTTCAAGTTCCTTTTCCTTCCACACAATGTTGATATAGGCTCCACTTTAACTTGTCATCACTTTTGTTAAATTGCAGTCAATTTCTATTCAATGCTTAGAGGCTTTGAAATTTCTACGTAATCTTGGTCTTATTCACTATGATTTGAAGACTGAGAACATTCTTATGAAAAGCTATAGTAGGTGTGAGGTGAAGGTTATAGATCTTCATAGTAGCTATTTTGTCACAAATTATCTTTTCTCAACTATGCAGTCTTGATCTTATCTGGCACCTGAGGTTATCCTTGGGCTTCCATATGATAATAGGATAGACATATGGTCTCTTGGATGCATCCTTCCTAAAATTTTCCTAGGAAATGTAAGATATTTTTATTGAGCATGCTTTAGTGGATGTTTTCCAAAGTTTTTTGAAAGCATTAATCTTCAGATCATGGCTATAATATTAGAAAAGGAAGAGCCCGAGGCAGTGAATTAGTTATTTTCTTTTCTATATATAATCTTCTACAAATGTTGAGCTCTATTATTTTCTATGAATCGACCTTGAGGACTAGGGTCTCAAACATCCCAAGTTAAATGTTATGTTATTTGTGTTGATTCTCATTAGTATAGGGTTATGCTACAATGTCTTGGAATATAACCTTGAGGTCTGCCTCCTCTTGCAATTCTTTTGTATTGCCAATCTCTTTGTGAAATGAATTTTCAATAATTACAATTTTAGATAGATATTTCATCTACAATTATTTACAAAAATTATTCTTTTTAATCTACCTTATTTTCATTTACATATCATTGGAAACTAAGGACTACAAAAGGTACCACTTCCTTCATAACTACCTATGGTTTTTAATCAAAAGTATAGTTTGGTTGCTATTTTTTAAAATTGAATTTGGCTAAAAAGGTTAGCTGAGGGTATACCATGTCTAACAGTTTGTCTTTTTTTAAATAAAATCTTTGTGATTTATATGATATTTTTGTGAGTTGTCACTGGATCATCTTTGTGATTTATTTGATATTACATTATATCTCTTTTACTAATATCTCACTTTTATGTTGTGCAGATTTCGTGAACTTTGGATTTCTATCCATAAACCCTAGTTTTGGCCTCTGAACAAGTAAGTAGCTAAGCCCAGCTCCTTATTTTTAGCTCTAGATTATAATTTGTATATAACTTCATACTTGGCTATTGGGAATGAAGCATCATATTTGCTAGTGCTCAAAATTAAATTACCAAAGCAAGAGACACTTTTGTTCTCCATTATCTAGGAATTTTGTTATTGATATCTTTTTCAATAGTATATTATAGTTATTGATATATTTTTCAATTTTCTATAGCATTTTCAATAAACCACCATTAGGAGATCTTAATGCTCTAATTTTCCATGCAAATTTTCTATAAAATCACCCTAGCTCATAGGTTTGTTGCATTTTCCATTACAATTTTCAATATACCACCATTTGCAGATTAATATAAGGACAATATTTGTATACCCAAATGTTCCAATTGTTAACCATTTAACAATATAATAATACATAAATGCCAAAATATGTCAGCACTACAAACATACCTCCAAATTTGTCATTGAACTAGGGCCCTAGGTAGAAGGTAGATTCTTGCTTCTATACCAATAATAGAAAGTAGGGGCCAAATGCAATGCTTACTGTGGTTCTCATTCATTCCTAACTTGTCATGGATCTGCTACCCCTAACCTAGTCCACAACTTCTCTTTTAGATTCCTAAATACTACAAGAGTGCAGAAACTATTCTACAGGCTCTTGAAAGATATCTCTCTGGACTTTAAGATAGTTTTGTGTTTTGAAAGCTCTATGATTTTTGTATTCCACAGCATTGTGTTTTGGAAGTTCTGTGATTTTCATATTCCATAGCCTTCAAAGACATGTTTCTTAAGACTTAGTTTTAAAAACTAATTTATTTTTTGTTTGCCCCTTCAACCTTCTAAGCCATGTCTAGTAAGACTTTTTGGAAAAATTAATTTATTTTTTGTTTGCTCCTCCTTACTTTTAATGTCATTAATAGAACTTACCAAATATTGTACTTTATCTCTCCTAAGAAAATAAGGGTTGTAAGCAGCTAAGTTCCTATCTAAAATTGAAAAATGACTTTGACAATGGTTATTAAAACTTGTAAAGTTAGTAAGATAACCTACCTAACTTATAGTAGTGAAAAAAATGACATTTATACAAATTTTAATATTTTGTTTCCAGTGTTAAACAAGCTAAAACAATAATATCATTTAGCACAATTTCTCATACTCATTAGCTTAAATACCCTTTATTTAATTTATAAATACCTTTAACACCTAGTAACAAATGAAATTTTAAAAAAAAATCATTAATCTTTGATCATTGGAGCAATTCCATTAATCTTTTCTAAAGTTGATTACCTGAAAAGATCACACAAATATCAAATGGTATGTTGTTCCTATTTGTGTCATCATTAGCCAATGCAGACCATAATCAAAAAATTTCCAGCTCAAATTGGAGTCATCTAGAAATATGTTTGTTGTGTTGAGATTATCATGGGGCAAGAATATCTCACAATGCAGATAATTTAGACCTCGTGCAATATCTAAAAAATTCCTTAAATGCTGACTCCAAGACAAGGATGAAATTTTCCTACCAAAGTTGTCAAAAAATGAAACAAAAACAAATACAAATATTACACTGAGATCATCAAAAGAGTACCATCATATAGACTGCACAGATTTTGTCCCCATATGCATGACCATATTCTAATGTAAGTTTAGTTTCATAAATCTTTCAAAAGAAAACTAAGTTTTCATGGCTTCATATATTTAGAGGTACAAGCAGTAAGCATAAGCATAAGCATAAAATGTTTACCAACATTTTTATAGGAATTTGAATGCCATTATTTGTGTACAAAAGAAAGGAACATTACTTTGCTAGAGAAGATCTAATAAAAAAACATTTGCCTACATTGTAAAGGCATATGCAGTACAACATGGGTAAAATAGAATAGGTAAAGCAATCTACATTAATGCACTTGTTGCATAATGACTATTTTAGTCCTGATCAAATAAAAATTGTGCTCATTTCCCATTTACAAATCAAAGCATTTACATTCAGACTATAACATTCAAATCATTGACTACCCAAAAAAATGAAAGCACTCGGAAAAAATTATGGCAAGTTTTAATGAAAATGAGAGCACTAAATAGATGGCCACCCTTGAATATGTTTCTTTAAGACCCTTGATATATTTTTGGGCTTTAACAAGATCAGAAGGCCAGCTGGTAAGGTTCGTATGCATCCCCAATTTTTGCGAGATAGGATCATCTATAATGGTATGTCTCAGGATTCCATGTCAAAAGATCTAATTTACTTGTTTCTTTTGTTTTTAAAATGTTTTTCACAGCACAATTGATACAACTATTTGTTATGCTTATAAGAAGTTTGTTTAATCAAATGCTCCTATATCTTTTTCAAGAAAAAAAAGTTTCCAAAGGAATTATTTTCTTTGCTATAGGTGAATATGAGGAGTCTTGAATGTCATATACTGATGCTTTCTATGCCATCTTTGGTTTGGTGAATAACCAAGTGATCATGAGGGAAAATTAAATCATTTACAAGATGACAATAAATATTGAAAAATCCTTAATGGATGCCTTTGCTGCCCAAATACAAATGTCATTCTTGGTATTTATCCTTAGACAACTAATTATACAATAATCATGTCTCTTTTGTGTTTACGTTGTAGATCTTTTTAGTAATTATTGCATCAAATGTAATCATAAATTAATTCCATCAGCTTGCAGTGAAAGCTTCCAATTGCTTTGTTGGCATCCATCTGTAGATTGTACAATTACTTTTCCTAATTAGTGAAGTCCCTACATTACATATCTAGGTACTTTGGTTGATCTTAAAAGTTTAATGTAAGTGCAAAGACATCAATTATTGTCCATTTTTTTAGTGATTTTAGCAGGGATGTGTCAAGTCTTCAAGAGTTATCAACAGTTGATGAGGTCTTTGTCACAAACCTTGGGTAGACTGGATCTCAAGTTCCCTGCATCTAATGGATGATGGGTGGGCATAATATTTTGATCACTATTTTATGGTGAAGTCCCTACAATGCATAACTTTTCATTTTGAATTATCATTGCATAGAGTCCATGGTTGGGTGAATCCCCATTAACAAAGTAGTTGAGGTGTGGCCAATTTTGACATGACTAATCTTTATTAGATGAATAAGTATCTTTATTTTTTATTATGTATTATTTGACCTGCCATCTATTTATGTGAACCAAATAAGTGCATAATCAAACATAGAGAAATCCAACAACACACACACACACACACACACACACACAAAATCATACACCAGGGATTACTCTTTTGCTAAAGTTTGTTGTGAACTTGGACCTATTACAGTAGGTGATTAACATATTATTTGTCTGTCCTTGTTTTGTGAAAGGGTTTGGGTATCCTATAAGCAATCTATAGCACTCTTCCTTTGTTCATGTAGAGTTTGTCAAAACTTTCCAGGAACTTGAACTCATTAACTTAAGCTAGACTAGCCCTGGCCACTATACACTCTATTAGTTAATAGCTATATAGAAAATGGATTTGTAGTTGTATCATTCAACTGTAACTAATATCTTACTAGTAGAATTTAAGTTAATAAAAAGGGAATCCACCATTAAACTAGAAAGGACTTTGTCATTTGATCCCTATACATTTTGAATAGGCTTGTGTCAAAAAAACATAAAAAAGCATTATATTTGTACAATTCAAATTTACTGATCAGATTGATTCCATCTTCATATACCTTGTACTAGTCTCTATTTATATCTACAAATTTCTACAAATGATGATTGATTTGAATATATCTTCACATACCTTGTACTAGACTCATTTTGCTAAGGATGAGTGTCATGTTCACACCTTGAGCTAGGTTGTCACACCAACTGATTTGATAAATTATTATTATTAAATAATAAAATAAAATATTAGATAAATTCCATTTGTCTTTAGTTCTAAGATTGACATTTTCTACTTTTAGGGCTGACCCGTGTTGTTTTCTAGCATGGTTGGGTATTTAGGCTACTTGCTCAATCAAAGGAAGGCATGAACTTTTACAAGTGAATTACAGTTAGCATTTGTGTAGGCCTTGTGAGACAAAAACCTCAGGAGACCAACTTATATAGGAGGATACCCTTATCCCATTTCATTGCAACATTACCATCGTAGAAAGGTTATAGTAGAGCATAGTTCGACTGAATATTGAATGTAATGTGCACTATGAAAAAAAGGTAGTGTGCTAATTAATGTATATCCATGCTCATTATGGGGCACCTACCAGGAGATTGACGAACTATCCTCACTATGCTTGGTAGTGATTTGGTTTTGATCAATCAGGTATGCTTCATGTGTCTAGACTTTGTCTACTTAGAATTTAGCTCTTGTTTCTAGCCTATTATTATTATGAGCTTTATAAGTTTATATAGTTTATTTCTTTGTTAAAAATTTCTATTACATTTTTTTTTCTTTGTGTTGTACATAATCCAAATTAAACCCATTTATTTCTTATTATAGGGCCGCATCAGCCTTATGCTCAAAAAAAGAAGAGGATGCCTCATGTTATAAGATTAGAACCACAAGAGTGATAGCAGAATTTCAAAGAAGTCACGATGTGCCTATTAGCAATAGGCACATCATGACTATCTTCAGTTAATAGGCACATCGTGACTATCTTCAACATTCTTCAATCAAGAATTCTCTTTTAGTTGAGCTTGCAAGGGAGATCAACTAGTGAAGATGCTATGTTAGCTTTTAATATGCTTCATAGATGAGATTGAAGGAGCTTTGAGATTCATTACTACACTTAGGAATGGGCTCATATTCAATCTTTAGAAGATTGAAGATGAGCCCATTCCTAACTGTAGTAATAAATCTCAAAGCTCCTTCAGCCTGAGTATATCATGTCCTTCAGATGATCTTTTTGAAGCTACATCAACATTGTATCCTTTAGGTATCATAGAATAATTCTTATGGTTTAAGTCTTTTAGCATCAGTTTGTAATATATCTATTTTTGTTGCATATCATCTTTGTATTATGAAAGTTGTAGATTCATATTTCATTATAGTTGCAAGGATTTTTATTCTTAGAAATAAATTAATTATTTTATGTTAACATAAATTTTTTAGGGAGTATTTCAAGCATTCTATAAAATAGTTCACATGCATTGCCTATGATATGGCATTTTGCATGCATCCTGCACTCTCTCATCTAGCTGATGATGGATTATGGAGAGTGATCTAAAACGATGATGCTAGAAAATGCACAATCAAATGCAAAACAAACCTACACTACAAATGGATTGTGGGAATTTGATATTGTTAATTTTGCATGCATGTCCACCAAGATAATTAGAACTTGAATGTGACAATTAGAACTTAAACATTTAAGTTCTAATTGTTGTGGTGGACATGCATGCAAAATTAACAATATCAGATTCCTGCAATCTATTTGTAGTGCAGGTTTGTTTTGGATTTGATTGTGTATTTTCTAGCATCATCATTTCTGATCACTCTCCATAATCCATCATCAGCCGGATGAGCGAGTGCAAGATGCATGCAAAATGTCATATCATAGGCAATGCATGTGAACTATTTTATAGAACGCCTAAAAAAAATTTACACCCATGTGTTGGTCAAAATTTTGACCTTCATTGGTCAAAATTTCTACCTTTAGTGGTCACAAATTTCCCTTGTATTGGTCGTGACTTTCTACCTTCATTGGTTGAATTTTCTACCTTCTCCAATCAAAATTTTCTTGCAGCCTTGGTTGAAATTTCTAGCTTTAAAACTGTCCTTCTACATTGGTCAAAATTTCTACCTTTATTTCTCAAAACTTTCCTCCTACATTGGTCAAAATTTCTACCTTTATTGGTCAAAATTTTGACCACTTCCTGGGTTGTCTTGTGACATGAATTTGGATGCTTTTCGACCAATATATTGGTCAAAATTTTGACCAATCTTTGTTTGGTCAAAATTTTGACAAGAAAATTGTCAACCAATAACCTAGTCAAGTTTGGTCGAACGTTGGTCAAAATTTGGGTCAAAATTTTGACCAATAAAGGTCAAAAAATGGGCCCAAATGTACTAGTGCCTCCTTGAGGCACCTATGAATGAGGTACTTGGTAGTTTTCCAAGCTATTTTTAGGACATATCTTTGGTTCTCATGGAACCTACACAGCCTATCAACTTGAGGACAAAGGAATCTCCTAAAATTATCCATGTGGCTTAATCATTGTCAACTAAAGAAAAAGAGAGTTTTTCCAAATTCTTTCAAGACAAGAAGATCAATTTAGCATGGACATATTTAGATATGTCAAGACTTGACATAGCTCTTATCATGCATCATTATCTATCTCTCCTCGTGTAAAACCTGTTAGACAAAAATTGAGAAAGATGCATCCACATGTAGCCCTCTTGGTCAAAGTAGAGTTGGAAAAACTCCTAACTAAAAACTTTATCAAAGCTATTGATTATGTAGAGTAGATTTCCAATGTTGTACCTATGTCTAAACATGATAAATCCATTCAAGTTTCTATTGATTTTAGAGATCTTAAAAAAGCATGCCTCAAGGATGACTTTCCACTACCAAACATAGACATGATAGTGGATATGATAGAAAGTTGTGAAATGTACTCCCTAATGGATAGCTTTTTTAGGTATAACCAAATTAAGATTGCTCCAACCAATCAAGGAAAGATAGCCTTTATATGTGCCTGAGGTACCTTCTACTAGAATTTCATGCTTTTTGGGCTCAAAAATGTTGGCACTACATATCAACAAGAAATGACCACCATCTTCCATGATATGATGCATAAACATATAGAAGATTATGTTGATGACACACCAAAAAAATCTAAAAAATGAGACCAAATTGGACCATATGAAATACTAGAAAATTCTAAACCTTGGTTTGATATTGGACCATATGGAACAATTTATACTTTGGCTAAATCCAAAAAAGTGTGCCTTTGGTGTCACATCTAAAAAAATGCTAGGTTACATTATATTAGCAAAATGCATTGAAGTTGATCCTAAAAAGGTACAAGCAATCATGGAAACATCTCCTCCAAGAAATATCAATCAACTCAGAAGTCTACAAGGACGTCTGCAATCCATTAGATGATTCATTTCTTAGTTGGTTGATAAAGCTCAATTTTTTAACAAGAATTTGCATAAAGGCTCTACTTGTATCTAGAATGAAGATTGCCAACAAATTCTAGACCAAATCAAAGGGTACTTGGCTAAACCTCCTATATTAATGCCACCCATACTAGGAAAACCTTTGATTTTGTACATCTCATCTACAACGTCCTCTCTAGGAGAATTATTGGCATAGAGTGATGAGGCTGGAAAAGAACGTGCCATATATAGCATCAGTCACACTTTGGTGGCTTATGAGATGAACTATAACAACATTGAGAAAGCTTTCCTGGTAGTGATCTTTGCTTCTCAAAAACTCAAACATTTTATGTTGGCACATACAGTTCACTTGATTGCTAAAATTGATCCCTTGAAATACATGTTGAGCAAAGTTGCACTTACCAGTCATCTGGCTAAATGAATGATGATTGTTTTAGAATTTGATATTTAGTATGTCAAATGTAAAGCTATCAAGGGGTAGGCCATAGCTAACCAATTGGCTAATTTTCTTCTAGAGAATACGACACCTATGCAAATTAAGTTTCTAGATGCCTCAATTATGTACATCACTCAAAGAACTTGGAAAATATTTTTTGATAGTTCTCATATACAAACTGGGGCTACATCAAGTGCCTTGTTTATTTCCCCTCATGGTTATACAATCCCAAAATCCTACAAGCTCTTATTCCCTTGCACAAACAACATTGTAGAATATGAGGCATAAACAAATGGGATCAAAATGGCTCTCGAATGGAGAAATATTGAATTACACAGCTATGGAGATTCTCAACTTCTTATAAATTAAGTGAACAATGAATATCAAACAAAGGATGTGATGCAATAGTGGTCAACATGAGTTTTCAACTGGTAGGCAACAAGGTGATTTTGGAATCCTCCAATACACAAGGAGAGGATATTATGTTGAGAAACTTATCATAGGTATCCAAAATGGACTCAAAAATAGGTTATCACAACCCTACAAGGCAAGGAACCTAATCACTAGGTTTGCCAAAGTCCCACAATGCAGTTATGTAAGGAATTTTTAAAAGGCCTATTATGGAACAAACACACAAACTTCAATGAAATGGATGAAAAGACCATGGATTGAATTACAAGCACTCCTCTAACCTATTAAGGTCTATTTGTAGCAGATTTAATGGTTCTTTTGCTTTCAAATAGCCCATGGTGTGTAGTTGTAGCACAAGCCATTCCTTGCCTAGTAGCCCTTTCCAAAAGGAAAAGTGAACAAAAATTGGAGTTCTTCCACACGGAGGCCAAGTTATACTAGAGATTCCAACACCCTTTGTGGGCATACAAGACATGTCAAAGTATCAAAAAACATGTCCAACACACTATAAGTTCCTTTTTCCTTATTCCAAAGTAGAAAGTGATTGTTGTAACATATTGGGGCATGTAAAAAAATCCTAATTCCAAGTTTTTAGGCCTTGGAACATCCCCAATCAAAAGTTATGTTGACTATTATAAAGTGTTGTAAGGTGCATGTATGGTGCAATACACCTAGGGTATGGTAGCAAACCCAAACCATTGTTTCTCCATTCTTAAAACCTAAAAATTCTTAAATTCCATTAACAAATATTTCATTCCACAAAGGGGCATCAAATTCCCATGGTGGAAAGTGCCAAAACAAGCAAGCCCTAGTTCAAACCCTTGATTTAGGCCTAAATTCTAGGCACTACAAGTAAAATGTAGATAACTTGCAAACTATAAATGATCAGTTAATGAAACCAAATGAAAATGAAAGATAACTCGTTTCTCCAACTCTTGGGTTCATTGGAACATGTCCCAATGTCCATACTAGTTTGTATAAAGGCTTGAAACTCAAAATTTTGTAGGAAAAATAGGTAATTTTTATTGATTTCTTGCCAAAAAGTTACATCTATCCTATCACCCACCTATAAAGGCTATAGAGGATTCTTCCAATAGTTACATGGTTGGTTTAAACCAACTAGCCATTTTGAAGAAGGTTTTTCAAAGTTTAAACAACTTTTTGAAAAGTTTCTTAAAGTTGCTTAACAAGTTTTTGAGCAACTTTGACATATTTTGGAATTTTGCATATTTAGCAACCAAAATTTTTCCTAGACCTATTTTTATGATCCTTAATGGATCTAAATATGAAAAACATGAAAATAAACATGAAAATGTGTATGCCTAGGTTCTAGGATCATTTATGACCAATAGTTAGCCAAGGGCTTATAAAATGCCAATCTTGGAACTATGGTCTTACATTAAGATCCAATGTCAAATCTATTATTCCTAAGCATGACTATAGACTATAATGACCTTATTGTAAATAATTGGTTGCTTTTTGATGGTGGAGTGGGTGCTCCTGCACCAGGATGACAATTTTATACCCTACAAAAAGTTGATTGATGCTCTAAGGAACTATTTCACTATTGTAACATTCCACCAAATTCCTCGAGCAGAAAATAAGGTTGTTGATACTATGGCCACTCTAGCATCTATCCTTAAATTTCAAGAACATGAATCATGATTTGAGTTCCTAGTATAAAAGCTACCTATGATTCCTGATATAACCATGTGCTCTACATTGTTGTAGGTCATGATTCCTCCCACTATGCTACTACCTTCTCTTACTTGTGTGATCAGGTTATTCCTGAAACCCTCATGCACAACCAAAATTGCCAACTCCTTCACAATGCTTCACATTACACTTTGATCTCCAATTACTTTTATAGGAAGAGTCTAGATGAAATTTTTCTGAGGTGTTTAGAGCTAGAAGAGTCCAAAAAGTCACTAGCCAAAGTCCATGACAGTATTTGCAGGGCACAATCTAATGGCCTTGCACTTGCTCAGAAATTACTTAGGGTAGATTATTATTGGCCAACCATGCAAGATGAAATTGTTCATTATACTAATTCCTATAAGAAATATCAACTTCATGGTAATTTGATTCATGCTTCTAGTTGTGAGTTGATTTCCTCTATGACATATTGGCCATTTCAACAATGGGCCTTTGAATTAGTACACAAAATTCATCTAAGTTCATCTAGTGGCCACAAGTTCATCATCACAACAACTGATTATTTCACCAAATGGGTTGAGGTTGTGCCACCATCTACTACTACAGGTAAACATGTTACCCTATTTATACTAAACCACATCATTTGTTGTTATGGCATTCCTTCCTCCATTGTTATTAATAATGGAGGATAATTCAAGAACAATGACCTCAAACAACTATGCAAGAAATTTATAATCAAGAAACATTAGTACTCTATCTACTACTCTCAAGGGAATGGCCAAGCTAAGGCCTCCAACAAAAAATTTCTAAAAATCTTTCACCAAATAGTTCACAAATCAAGGAAGGATTGGCAGTTATAGATCAATCTAGTGCTATGGGCTTATAGGACTACCATCTGTAATCCTATTGAGGCCATGCCTTTTTACTTAGTATATGGTTCTAAGACTATCCTCCCCTTAGAAGTAGAGATCCCCTCATTGTGAGTCTCCTTACATGGGTTGATAACTGATGAAGACCATAGGGCTATGCAAATACAAGAATTGGAAACTCTTGATGAATGTCACAAGGCTACTTTTGATCACATGAGGGCTTATTAGAAGTGCATATCTACTAAATATAACAAGAAGGTTCATCCTCATGAGTTTCAAGTGGGTAAAATTGTGCTTAGAGAAAACCTTAAAAATCAATAGAACTAGGAATAGAAAGGGAAGTTTGAACCTAATTGGTTGGGCCCGTACATTATCACAGCAACATTTGGGTCTAATGCTTATTAGCTTTCTACTCTAGAAGGGAAACAACTGGCAGAGTCTATCAATGTCCTACATCTAAAGAAGTTCTATACTTAGAGGCTCATTGCTTAGTTCTTTTGTATATACTTATTAATCCTAAAAGAATCCTAAAAAGAAAAAAATGACCTAAAAAAATGATCACTTTAGTGAAAACCTAGCAATAGGAACTTTGATATATCACCAATAAAATAAAAAAAATTTTAAAAGTCCTTAAAAAATTTTCCAAGTGGTGAAAACCTAGAAACAGGCACTACTTGATACCCTTGCACCTATGTCTACCTGTCTCAATCACCTACTCTACAACACATTTCCTAGCTTAGAATTGTTTATAGTCCTCATCTCAGGGGCACATCTTCTTAGCCTATTGAGTTTTATTTGTGCATTAGGGTTTTTTTTGATAACACACAACACAGTATTTCTCAACACTACCACCAACTTGACATCAAGTGTTTATCAACACTTTTTAGATAGTTTACCTACAATATTCGATGTCATGATATTTCTTACTAACATAATCAAGTCTTGAAGAAGTGGCCAAGTGACTTACACACACACTAAAACACTTAAATATTTAAGCTATGATGACCTTTATGTTCTTTATGTGTTGTCTATGATGATTTCTTTGCTATATGTTCCATCCCTAATAGTCTTTCGAGGATGTCATAGACTAGAAGACTAGGGGTATGGGGCATTGCTTTCTGTGTGTGGGTATACTTTGTTCATCTAAGGTGGTTTTAAGCATTCATGCTTGTCCTACTTAACACTTTGACTTACAAATGTATCATCCTTGACATTTTTCATAAGACTGCACTCGAGGGTTATCCTGATGCTTATGCCTTGAGACAGGTGTAATCTTGCTATATCAAACCTAGGAAATCTAAGTGCATAGCCATCTTGACTTACATGTCTTTGATGCTTAGATTAGATTTCCACAATCCTATCTAATATCGATCATATTCATATCCTCATAGTTATACTAGTGATGGTTGTATGATCTAATGATGTCCCTAATAAACACTCAATGATGAAATAAGAGTCTAAATATTATGTGTTTCTTGCTAGTAAACCACTTTGCATGTTAGTTTGCATTTTAGGTTCATTTTCTAGCTTAGTCTTTCATTTTTGCATATGGGGAGAGCTCTCTCTTCATCTTTTCATAGACATATCAGCTAACTAATTTCATATCTTTCTTTGCTTTCTTCTTGATCATGTCTTTTCATCTTCTTGATCTTTTGCTTCACCTCTTTGCTATCCTGTCATAATAAGGGGTTAATCTAAAATTCACATTTGATCTATCCAAGTGTTACATGTTTTAAAAAGATAAGTCTATATCATACACATGAGAGCTAAACATCATAAATGAGAGAGATCCATGAGCATATCAACATGAGCATAAAAGCAACACATATATGAAAACTTAAAATGTTGAAATATCCATCAAAGTGAGACAAGTAAACAAGGCTCTTAATCAAATCTAGTATCTCATATATATCAAAATGTGTCACTATACATATACAATGTGAAATCCAAAATTTGGATATCCATCTCAAAATACATGGGGTACAATCAAAAAATTGTCATGATGCATCAAGCCTAGACCTAAGACTGACTCCTACCCTTTGTAGCTAGTGGTGGCCCTAGTGGAGGAATCTACCTCCTATCTAGTGCCTATACTACACCCTCTAATATACTAGCCCTCTTTGAGTACATAGGTGTTTGTTGGTCTATGGGGACTATAGCAATGTATACCCCATGATAGTAGGCTACCCTAGCTATCTGTTAATCCATCTCTTGTTGGCCCTCTACTAAATCATCTTTGATAGATTACTCTCATCTATCAACCTTTGTCCATGTATCCAATAGCTATGAATCTCACACTGTGATAGTCACTCAAGCTACTTGTAGTTCTACCTCTAGGGTTTGGATCCTAGCATCATGGTTATCATCTCCCTTGGCTAGATGCTCTACTTATGCCACCACAAACTCTACTCTCCTATGTCTCAATAGACATTCCTCCTCATCCTCCTCCTCTACCTCCTCTACCTCCCTCATAGCATGGACCCGTGTTTTTCTTCTCTCCAATTAGGAACCACTCCTAACCTCCATCTATCTCCCCCCTCTACCTCCAAGTTTGTCATCATTTCCTCTATGTCCTACTACTTTGGGTAGAGCACCTAGCTATTGAATTGCAAGAATGGATGCCTCTACATCTCATACAAGTATGATGGGTTTACCCCTATATCTACTACATCTAGATGATAATCCCAAGGTTTATATACCAAATTTTTTGTCTCTTAGATGGTTGTTTGATAATCTAGCATGGGCATCCAACCTCATGCCTCATCTATATAGAACTAAGCATAAGTCATCATCTCTATTGAGACCACCTGTCACTCTACAAACTATCACCATACTCAACTAATTATGAATCACTCCACTATCTTTGAATGTATGCCCACTAGTGGTCTATTTTACCATATAAAGTCCAACTCCTAGGAGTTAGACCATCTATGGCACTCTTGGTATGGTCACCACAGGAATGTTTTTAGCTCATCTAGAATCCATTGATAATATGTAATATCTCTGATATGGGTCTATAGTACAAACCCTATATATTTGAAGATATAGGGTTGGCTACACTCTTGTGGTTGAACCTGTGGTTGAATGATAGCAATGTGCTCTCATGTCCATATCTGTGCTAGCACTACTCCACATGCCCAAGAGTGACCCCCATGGTATACCACCTCATGCAACTCATGATACATATTTGTGGCTATGGCTGGTCCCCATGCCATCCTATAAGGACATGCAATTAGATCTACCCCATCCTAGTAGGAAGCACTTTTGGATCCTATTAGTCACCAAAGCCTAAGAAACTAGTGAACATAGAAAAAAAGGTAGTGGATAATAATCACCATACTCATCAATGAGTCACTCCCAACTCAAATGGTGGTAAAAAATGTTGACATCGCAGAACATCTCTTGCATCACTACTCTCCCCTCTATCAAGGTTTGATCATAATATACCTGATAGGCCAACACTAGGGCAAATAATAACAAAAGAATTAATAACATTATGATGAAGTTTGGTTGGTCTATACGTGTCAATCTGAGAGTGTAAGCTTTCGAAAGGTGTCCAAGAAATATACCATCAAGGGATGATAGTTGTGAGATGAGGGTTTATGATTGCATCTATAATATGTGAAATTGAATCTATGAAAAACCAAGTAAATTCTAGCGAAGGGAACTATCACATCCTAATGATAGGAACTTCATAAATGAAAATAAATATTAACCTATAAAAATATTAGAAACAATAATAAATAACAATAACATTACTAGTTATATAAATAATGCATTCATATCTAAAATAACTAATCTGAGAAATCAATAAACTAGAAAAAAATGTAAACATCTAATTTATCAAATAGACTAATTATGAAATTGAATGCTTAACTAACATTTTTAAAAAACACACTAAACAAAAATGCCACCGCGCTTTGCCAAAGAGTGGGCCCAAACTCCTTAGTTTGGATGATGCATACAGAAACAAGATCTACACTATTGTGAGCATCCAGTAACTAATTTTTTATTTACCTCAAAATAGTGTAGTCCAAAACTATGGACAACAGTTTCTTCTTTTCAAAAACAATATATTCAAATCTGCTTCTTGTTTATAGGAATCTGCTTGTTCAAATATGCCTTACATTTCTTTTATAGGCATATCTATATTAGGTTTTTACAACCATTTGTTTAATAACCATCATAAAATTAATTAAAAATTAGAACAAAGTTTGATCTCATGCTAAGAATAGGTAGTTATTTTGATTGTTCCAAAAAACTATAGTTGCTAATTAATGGTTTGAAATGGTTGTTGCATAATAGAATTTGGTTCATGTAAGACATACATATACATTTGCTGATGTGGGAGCAAGTAAATATCAGCAAATAAAAATTGAAGGTCTCTATGTTGTTAAAGGATGCAGCTTGCATGAGTTTGAATTGTCCATAATATGTATGATAAAGAGAAACCAACATGGGTAAACTATCTGTAGAAAGAACCAAAGGAGGATAGTGTACAGCTAGCAACCATGCCATAATATCCATTTCCCAATGAAGATATTTAGGTTGTGTTATGCAATACATATCAAAGGGATAGATTCTTGATGCACATGCAAACTTCTCCTCCATGTGGTACATATCAAGAAGGTTCCATATTACATTGTATCCTCCAATGATTGGAAGAAAGTGAATGGTAGAGAGTGTTATTGGTTCTTATTCAACATGCGAGAGGAAGAAAGTATGAAATAGGTGATAGGAACGTCTGCACCCATTAGTGAACATGTTGCAATAAAAAATATTAGTAAAAGAAATCAATTAATGTAGTTTCTATATTTTAATCACAAAACAATATTGAATACTACTTATCTATATTAAACTATATGCAATGTAAAATAGGAAAATGGGATGAAGAATGGAAATGGAATAGGGAAGTAAGCATGATAGTGTATGGAATGGATTATAATATGGCATAAAATGGGTTGTAAATGGATCTCATTAATACTTGTGACATATAACCAAACCTTGTATCAGTATACCTCACATGAATATCACCACCTAAAAATATAAAAGAGAAATCAAACATAGAACTCACTAGATCACCATGGCAGGGTACTCAAAGGATGTGGTACACATCCTCTAAAGTGATGGGCACGTATCCAGTAGGTAGTGAAAGGTGTTGTGCTATCTATGCCATCACTTAGCTAGTGTAGTCAATAACTCATGGTTTGCCTATTTGTGAGGCATCTACATGACCCACCTCAATCCCATGCTTGATATGGTGGCCTTCTCACCAACAATAAGACATCCTAAAACCAACAACCCCACAACTTTGGGTACTCTAATGTGAAGTGACGAAAACATCATTTACAACACAATATAGGAAAACATTAGTAAATATCAAAAACACGATTAAAAATGTAGAATCTAACTCAAACCACTCAAAAAAATAGATAATACAACATTTCTTGCTATATCTAGGCAACGCAGTATGCTGATCAAATATCATGTGACATTTTTTAATATACCTGGGTGATATATTTTTCTTGGGTGACATTTCATACTAGCTCAAGCGATATTTGGGTATGGCTCATATGATAAACTTTAAACAAGTGTCATGATACAATTTTGAATGTGAAGTATCGTGCAATATTGTTTAAAGTATTTGTGTGATACTTTTTAAAATATAGCATGATATTTTGTATTCAACCCCTAAAATGTTCAAAAAAGGTCATAAATGCTCAAAACAGTGGCAAAAAGTTGAAAACTTACCATCACCTTATAGTGGGTTGGTCATTGTGCAACCGACTATGCTTAAAATGGTGTCGGTGAGTTAGAATGTTTGCCAAATCCATGATGCTCTCTCTTGACTACTCACAAGCTCTCAAAAATCAAAAAAGACAAATGATTTGAAAATGACACTTGGACCCCTTTTATAGCCTTCCAACCTCATTTTGGCTCATTTTTTCAAACTCCTCAAAATTCTATGAAAATTGTACCCCTAGCTACTTTTGACATCCCAGATCCATTTTTGGGATCAAAATTGAAATCCAAGTTCATCTTGATAGTAAAAATCACATTTTAAAATTCTACCTTCTTCTATGTAGTTAGCTCACCTTTTGAGGTCTAATCTCTAAATCTTCAATGGGGCATCTTCATTCTTCATGTCTTCATCATTTCTACACTTCATATCTACTCCAATCCACATTTTCATGTCTTAAATAACCTTTCTATTTGATTTGACCTCATTTTCATATGTTATCTTTCCTGGTCAACTCTAGTCAAAATTTGGCATTCCATCATTCCTGAATGGTCATTATTTGGTTCTAAATCATATATCTATCATCTTTAACATTAATATATTTTAATTTTCTCATCTCTCACTCATTTTTGTATCTCCCTTACAGCATTTCAATTTCAATCCTGAGGGGACAAAAATATTCTATCATTGATTGCTACATGTATCTATTTCTTAGCAACATATGTTTGATCTTTTCATTTTCTCATGATATTTCCACTTTGCTATGTGTTAGAATTCTTTTTTAATTCTAACATTATCTCTTTCCTAGTGTTAAGTACTATTGCTATTAGGTTGTACATTCAAGATTTGTTATCTCTATCTATTGCTACCTAATTGGCTTTTGTTTTCTTTGGCGTAATGTGTTCCCAAATTGATCACACTTTAGTCAAAGAGTGGCAAATTTAATCACCTAAAAATGGTCACCTATACTATTAAACCCATTCTCAAAATTTTGGCTAAATTAATTCACCATTTCCCTAGACCAAATTACTAAAATCAATTAATTTGGTTATAACATATAGTTTGACTATACTATCCTAAGTCCACTATTTGATTAAAAGAACATGTTCTCTTTTAATTAAATAAAAGACCCCTTTCTTCTATCCCACTCAATGTGCACATATAAAGTCTTATTCCTAACTTTCAAATTAAAGGAAAAGACTCTTTTGTCTCACATGCAAATTCAACTCTTTTTTTATTGATTGACTCGTGTGTGCACATGGATTGATCCTATTTTCAAACTTCACCCTTGATCATCCATCATTTTGACCTTGATCTCTACCATCCGTATAGATTTAAAGAAAGAGCTCTCCCCTTGTCAAAGGATCCACACTCTTGAGTACAATATGTTTCAAGTTTACCATTTGAATTCTTGAGAGCCTTTTTTTGGAGAATTTCCATTTCTTGTCTACATTCTCTCATACCATAGCATTTTAGATTAGAATCATATTTCATGTTAGTTTACTTGCTATTTTAAAATAATCTATCTCATATAACATAACTTGGTTGGTTTGTATTACTCTCATTCTTGTTAATATAGCTATATGTTGCATATTCATACTAGTTTAGTCTACATTTGCATTGCATTCTCACATCTTGTCTCTAAGAGAACCTCTCGTTGCATGGTTTACTAACAAGAAGAGTATCTATAAGGTTCAGTTGAGAGCCTTCTTATGCTCAAAACATAATCTCTTGCACTCCATGGATAGGGATATCTAAGCTGACATCCAAACATTCTGAGCTTAGGGAATCACTTGGATACAAGGGTTTAGAGTGTGACACATTTATAGTGTATAGTTCCAAATACTGCTATAAAAGGAGATTGAATGGGAACATTATCATCCATACCACCTAAGTTTATTATGATACATGATGTATGAAATTTTTATATGTGCAAGATCAGTGAAGTTGAAGAGTACAAGATTCTTATGGCATATTAGAAACTATGTGATGAAGGATTTTTGAAAGATGAATTCAATTATGTGGAGAAGAAAGGGTTAACACTCACCCTGGATTTTTCAAGAAACTTCAAAATAGAATGGATTAAAGCAATTTTGAGCCAAATTCATGATATGCAATTATGGCTAGAGAATGGGCCACTAAAAATTACAAAGAAGACTATACATGTAGTCACGAGATATCCCACATTTGACAAGAAGAAGACCATGAGATTCAAGAGAAAAGATGTTACTGAGGCAAACACTAAGGCTCAGTGGAATGGTCATGGCATGTCAATTTCAAGTATCATAGATTCATTGATAAATTTTTCAATACGTGTAATATCACACAAGTTTTTTTTAGGACTAAACCATGGACAAAAATAACAATTACATGCAAATATAACCAATATTAGAAAATAATAGATCAAATAGAAAAGAACATAAGACACCAAGATTTAACGTGGTTTGCCCAATCCTTGGGCTACATCCACCAAATAGCAAGTCCAATATATTTACAATCTAGTGATTACAACTTGATTACAATCTGTAATCCCTTAAAGCTCAATACCACCACAAGAACCAATTTTGTATCACTACTATAAAATAATCCCTAACCCTAAGCCCTTTTATAAAAGTGCTAAATCATTTTAGGGTTATAATTAATAATTACATATCAGCCCAAAATCTTGATAAAATAGGGCCCAAATTTTTTTTTGAGGTGATGCCTCAAGCCCCAGAGAATTTATGAAATATGTATACTACATTCTTGATCAGTCAACACAATCTAACAGTTTTATCAATCAAGATGACTAAATAGTGTTTTGTGTATGACGTTAGACCAAGCTTGGAAGATTGTAATGAAAGATCATGAGTATGTCATTGAGCTCTAATGGTTACAATTGGAAGAGAATCCTCTATCATTCAAGTGAGAAAAGAGCTCTATCTCTAGGTTTGAAGATTTGATAATGTGCACCTTCTTTTATGTTCAAAATTATTTTCCTAGTATTGGTAATGTTTTTGGGATCAAGGGAAACCTATTACTAGACAAATAAGTGAATATATTTCAAATTTGGGAGATAGTTTTGAAAATGTATTGGATGCATATTTTGATGAGTTCAAGTAGAAGATGAGGAGAAGAACAAGGATTCCTACATCCTTAGTAGAAAAGTATTACAATTATGTGTATTTTCTAGTAGACAATGACTGTATATATATATATATATATATATATATATATATATATATATATATATATATATATATATATATATATATGTATGTATGTATGTATGTATGTATGTATGTATGTATGTATGTATGTATGTATGTATGTATGTATGTATGTATGTATGTATGTATGTATGTATGTATGTATGTATGTATGTTCAAGTGGTTAAGGCAAGGGCAACCTAGCTTAAACCATTTTCTTATGAAACTGATATTGATGATGTGAGTGAAACAATCACTATAGTTCTTGTCAAGGAGATTGATGCAAATGTCAAGCCCTTTGGTAAATTTGAGGAAGCAAAGGCCAGAATAACTATTGATGTAAATTTTTCCTCATTAGATAGAAAGCTCAACAAATGAGGAGAAAATTCATTGTACAAAAAGATGATGATGAGGAAGATGCAGAAAAGATAGAGTTGGATGAACCTAGTCACTACCAAGTAGTTGTACACACAAAGCCTAAATCAATTGAAGAGGTATGTAACAACATTAGGAATTTTGCAAGCTTATCTAGTTTTAAGTCTATACATTTTGGAACACTAAGTGCAATAGATAAGACCAAGGTAGAGGAATCCATGCTAGATATGATGGCTAATTTTAAAACTACACCTATAGAGATAACTAATATTATTCCTAATGAATTATATAGTAGGGTTGATACAAAATGGCAACATCCAATTAAGATTGAAAGGAAGATAAGGGAAGGAGCACTTGCAAACATAATGCCTAAGTTATCAAATAAGAAAATTGAAAAATGATTGGAGAAGTATAGGAAAATATTTGTTCTATGGTTTTGCAACATAAGATTGAGGTTGTTGTAAAACAAAGTGAATTTTTATGGAAGAGTATTTTTGGGTTGATTACTGAAAAGTGAACAAGCAAGGATGATAAAGGTAAGTGTATTGGAGATGTTGAACTAGATAATGAGAAAGATGTGTATAATGACCTACACACACTTGAAGAAGCTATTAGATAGAAATTCAAAGATAATGAGAAAGACATTGTAACAATTGAGGATATTCATACTAATAAAGAAGATATAGGTGGACCAAGATCTCAAGAGAATGGCAATGTATCCTCTATTCATTTATCCACACCTAATGCTCCAGTCTTGTAGCAAGTAAAGGACTATACCAAGATAGGTGAGATACGTGAGACACTAGTTCAAGTTGTTCACTCTACTACACAAATTCAACAACCATCTTAGATGTAAATAAGTATTGAGGAGTCATAGAATGAAAATGAAGCCACCAAGGAACAAGAAGAAAGAGAAAGAGAAAGATAAAGAGTCTAAGGTAGATCAATCTACCATAAGTTAGCAAGGACCACAAGTCTTGGGGTCTCTATTAGAGGGAAATAAGGAGACTAGTCTGAAAGAGAAGGAGAAGGAAGAGAATAAAATTGATGCATCATAGACAGAGTCGAGTGTGGGAGTTCACACTCAACCCCTAGCTCCTTCATATTCCATATCTACACAACAAGTGCAAGCTTCTCAAATAGAAATCATGTCAAGTATTATTTTTTCTACTTCTAGCACTACTACACAAGATAGACTGAGTTGTGAAACCCCTTTCATGCACTCTAGCCATAGTTGTGTCAAGCACCAACACAACCAAGAAGAATAAAGGGAAGAAGAAAAAGATGAGTTCTCCAAGTAAGTCTATTACCTTGGATGAAGTAATTGAACTACCTAATTGGGATCTAAAAAATATTTTATTTAAACAAACTATCATATTGCAAGATATCTTGACAAGAAAGAAAAGGCATGAAGAAATGAGGAGCGAGAAACAAAAGAGGCAAGTGTTGCATGATATAAAGGATATTTTTGTTGATGCATTTAAAATTCATCATATTGATGAACAAGCTCCTATTATTTCCTAGTTAGTGCAAACTATTGAAAAGGTAAATAGTGAGGATATAAAGATTAGTTAAAAACTAATGGCCTGGTCAGAAAACAAATTTTGAGAAGAAAGTACTTGAGAAGTTCTCTACTATAATTGCATTGAGGAAAGTTGCACTGTCAGCACTTGTATGTAATATAAAAGAACTTGTGAAGAAAATCAAGATATTTATAATACTCTTTGTGATGTGCCTAGATTTACAAATGAATTTCAAGCTAGTATTCAAAAGATTGAGGGAGACTTAAAATCTTTAGGTAACTTTATTTCTCAATCTGTTGGATAGAGTTCAATGCACTACAATAGGTTATTATTTGCACAAGGGAGGTTAGTTGAGCTACATACAAAAAATAGTTGAATGAGGGCTAAACTTATCTCCATCTTAGTCTATGTTAATACCTCATTTGGAGGAAATGCAATGTATGTTAACTTTAGAAAATTATTTATTACAATCAGACCATAATATTTCTAGTACTAACAACCTTGTTGACTTGGTTGCAAAGATGGAGATCAAGATCCAAATTTTGAAATCAGTTAGAACCACATGGGATCATGCCCTAACCATGATCATACAAATTCACAAGCCATTTATTTACAAGTATGGTTCTATTCCATCCTCCCAACCGTAGCAGCAAACATGAGTGATAAAATCAAGGTGGGTAGAAGAAGATTTGAAAGAAGAAATAGAAAAATGATAGCATTCAACAAACAAATGAGCAGCAAAGGATAGATCAAAGGTATGAAAAAGCTATATCAGAATATTTGAGTTATGTAATCTATGTAATGTATACATGAGTATGTTGTAAAAAATTTGTAGTCCTCTATGGACAAAGTCACAGACATAGGGGGATTACTTGTTAGAAGTAGATAATACTGAGAGGGGGGTGAATTAGTATTCTACAAAATTTTCCCACAATTGGATCATATTTTTTATTACTTTATAACTTGCATATGAAAGTAAACCAACAATACTGAATAGTTGAGATGGCTGGAGATGGTGATTCAACGGAGATGGCTAGAATAGGCGATTCAAGAGTTGTGAATGAGAAAGGTGGTATTCAAATTTCAAATGGGACCAAGACTATTGCAGACCCATTAGGAGTGGGAGTTCAAGGGGAGATCACAATAGATGTAGGTTAGGTTGGGAAGGAACTTGGTGGAGATGAGGTAGTTGGGGATCCGAGGGGGACCTAGATCTATGGTTGTTATTAATATTCCTACTAGAAAGTGGTCAAGGTTGTTTGGAATCAAGCCAATAGGTAAGTCTTCCTTTCCTCTAGTCAAGAATGTTTCTATTTTTGAGAAATTTTTGTTTAGCTTGGAAATCCTAGACTAAATCATAGATATAAATATCTCTAGAATGGTTCACACCCTAGTGGGAAGGTGCTTGCGAGGAAGAACAATTATTGAGATTGTTAGAGCCTTTTTTAAAAGGAAATGGGCTTTAAAGGGATAGGTTGATATTGCAGCAATGTCAAAAGCATGCTTATCCTTCTATTCCTCTTGTGATGAAGATAGAAGAGACATTTTATGCAATGGACCATGGGTTGTGGTTAAGAATACTATGATTTTATAAAAATGGTTTTCAAACCTCAAATCCTTGGATGAATCAATAATTCAAGCCCCTATCTAGATCAAACTTCCTAGTTTGCCTCTTGAGTTCTAGGTTGAAGATGTTTTCCAAGGAATAGCTAATACCCTTGGAGAACTCTTATCCATGGATCTAATGAAGATTCAAGAAGGAGGCTAACTTATGCTAGAATTTTTGTGCAAGGTCATTCAAGGCGTTGACATGCCAAAAGATATTTCACTCAGATCTAAATTGGGATTCTGGTAGCAGAAGATTGAATATCAAACCATCCCTTTTTCTTGTTTCTATTGCAAAAAATTAGGGCACTAGGTGAAGAAATGCCCTTTTAAGGTCAGTATTCCATTTATTTTTTAAAATAATGGGTTCAAAGGGCTCTAAAGATGTTGAGGTCATGGGAAAAAATAAAGTTGTAAAGTGGACGAAAGAGGATATTGTATGTGCTCAAGTGGAGGCTATCCACTTAGGTACTATCATTGAGAAGGTGACCCTAGAAAAGGAGGAAGATAATACTAGTAATAACCTATACATTGGGGATATCCTAGAGAAGGATGGTGAGATTATAATATTGGCAGTGGTTGAGGCTAAGGAGACCTTAGAAGTTAAAATTTTGGGTAACTATAGAAAGAATATTTCCAACAGTAAAGATTCAACTTATCAAGAGGCACAGGGTTGTGTTATTCTTCGGTCAAGATCCATGGATAGAAGTTGTTCTCCTCATAGGGAAGGACCTTCAAAGGAAATCTCACGCAAATGAGGGATGCAAATGATATCTCAAGAGCTTTTATGGATGAGGAGGAAGATATTGGAGTAGACTAGAAAAGTGTGGAGTCTAAGAAGAAAATTAGAGCTAAGAAAAAGAAGATAATCTTTAGAAAGAATAGAGAAAAATCCTTGCTAAACATGCCAACAAGGAGTAGCAGGTCAGGGGATGCCTCTCACTCCCTAACTCTATCAATAAAGTCTAACAAAATAGGGGATCAAAGATGCAACAAATTTGGGGTTGTATCCCTAACCCCAATAGGGAAGGGGGTCAAAATTTGGGATGTTAGTCAAACCCCTATCCCTTTAGGGAGAACCACTAATCAGCCAAAAAAAAAATTGGAGACAAATAGAAGTATAGAAGATGGTAGTCAAAGGACTATCTTAGAATCAAAAAATATTCCATAAGAAATGAAGATTATTTCATGGAATATAAGAGGATTGAATAATCCTCATAAGCAAGATATGGTTAGGAACATGATTAGAGATAATAATTGGATATTGTTCTTCTATGGGAAACTAAGATGCCTAAAGATAAATTTGGAAGTCTTTTTTTTTTTTTTAAATGGTAAGATTTTAGGGGGTGATGTTGATAGGGCCTCAAGGGGTATGGTTTTTCTATGAAATGATTATAATATTCATGGGGAACTTGTTTCATAGAGTAGGAATATGATCAATATTAGACCCTCTAATGCTAAGGATGGCACTTTGTGGGTGCAAACTAATATTTATACACCTAATACTAAATGGGGTAGGAAAGCACTTTGGATTGAACTTTCTAATCAGAGAAAGAACTTTATGGATGAGGACTGGGTCATTATGGGTTATTTTAATACACCATTGAAAGATAATGAGAAGATGGGGGATAGTTAGACCAATTTGGATAGCAAAATGGATTTGATGGAGTTTATTGATTATCATTTACTACATGATATGGACTTTCAAGGTGTGGACTTCACTTGGACCAAAACAAGGTTGGGTAAGGATCTTATCCAAGTTAGACTTGATAGAGCCCTTATTAGTAATGACTAGTTTCAAAGCTATAACTGCTCCTTATCTACTCATGTGAGAGTGGGCTCTAATTGTTATCCTCTTTTGGCTAACGTGGTCACTATTAAAAAGCATTTTCCTTTTTTCTTTGAGAAGATGTGGACTTTGCATCCTAGGCTGGAAAACCTTATTAAGGATTGGTGGGGGATTCATTTTGAGGGAACAATGATGTTTAAAGTTTCTAAAAAGATGAAAAATATTTAACATAATATTAAAAGATGGAACAAGGAAACTTTTAGGAATATCTTTCAATAGAAAAAGTAGGATTTTGGAGGAATTGAAAGAGATTCAAGATAGCATTCAATTTGAGGGTTATGAGAATGTGACTAGGGAGGAGGAGGATACAAAATTGATTGAGTTGTATGATATTATTACCAAGGAGGAGATGTACTAGAGGTAGTAGTCTATAATACTGTATATACAGGAACACTATTTTTTTCCATATGACCATTTTGAAGCATAGAATGACCAATAAAATTTCCAAATTAATTATTCATGATTTTTTTATAAATGAAGGTGAGGCTATCAAAAGGGAAGCCGTGAATTTTTTTAGTGGTTTATTGGAAAGAGAACAAAGTCTAGATAAGGAAAAATAACATGAGTTTCTAAAGTACATTCCAAATTGCATATCTGATATCCAAAACAAAAACCTTATGGCCATCCCTTCCAATATTGAAATTACTAAGGCTATTTTTTCCTTTGAGGGAGACAAGGCTCCTAGTCTGGATGGTTTCCCCTTCCTCTTCTTTCAAACTTACTAGAATATCATTCAATAAGATGTGTTTAATGGAGTTAAAGAATCCTTTGGTTCTAGAAAACTTCTTAAAGAGCTTAATGGAACTATTTTTACTTTGATACCCAAAAAGATGGGGGCTGATAGCATGGACCAATTTAGACCTATCAATCTCTGCAATTTATTTTATAATATCATCTCTAAAGTTCTAACTCTCAAGATTTCATCTTTATTGCCTAATCTAATTTCAAGATAGCAGAATGTGTTTGTTCCTAGTAGGCAAATTTCGGATTCTATTATTTTGGTGCATGAAAATATTCACTTCCTCACCAAATCCAAGAAAGAAGGGTTCTTATTAAAGTTGAATTTATCCAAGGCTTATGATAGGGTGGACTAGGATTTTTTAAAGTGTGGGTTGGAAGCTTTTGGGTTCAGCAATAGATTGTTAGAGTTGGTGCATATGTTGGTTTCCTATGCCAACTTTTTTGTTCTTGTTAGTCAAACCCCTTTCTTTTCGGCTTCTCATGGACTTAGAAAATGGGATCTATTATCTCCTATTCTATTCATCCTCATGGCTGAATGTTTAGGTAGAATTGTGGAAGAAATGGTTCAAAAAGGGAATTTTGTGGGTTTAATACCTTCTAAGGATTTTACTTGTTCCCATCAAAAATTTTTGGATGACTCAAATGTGATAGGAGAAGCCTCAGTCAAAAATGAGAGAAATATCAAAAAGACTCTTGAGGATTATGGGCAGGCTACATTTCAGATTATTAATTGCAACAAAAGTTTGATCTACTTCATTAATGTTAATGAGAATAGAAAAAACAAAATTAAAATAATTATGGGTTGTGAGGTTGGCAACCTTTTGAGGTATTAACTTGGGTTACCCCCTTATCTAGACCTACCTAATTCCTTCTAGAGTTTCCTAATAGAAAAATTACACTCAGAGTTAGCTGGATGGAAAGGATCTCTTCTTAGCCCAGCTAATAAGATCATGGTTCTAAAATCTGCTTTATAGAACATGCCTTTATATGCTTTGATTTTTTTAAGATACCTAGGAAGTATGCTCTAGCCATAAAAAAAATTTAGAAAAAATTCTTATGGTCTAGTATGGAAAAGATGAAAAGATTAGCCTTGATTTCTTGGGATAAAGTTTGTATGCCAATCAAAAAAGGTGGGTTGGGTCTAAGAAATACTAATAGCATGAATGAATTTTTACTTACTAAGCTTATTTGGAGATTATATAATAAATATGAAGAATGGAAAGATATATGGAACGATAAATATAAAATGTAGAATCATGGCTTTAATATCTTCCTTAGCAATGAGGATACTCAAGGAGGTTTTGGGATTTGGAAGTAGGCTTAGAAAAACAAGAAGATTATTAATAAAGTGGTTAGATGGAAGGTTGGAAATGGTAAGACTATTCATTTTTGGGAATACATTTGCATTCTTTATCATGCTTTGTGTTCTAATTAAAAGTGGGATGGGTACATGGATCAATGTAAGAATATCTTTGGGACTTTTGTGGTTGATTATTAGGAACAAGATGATTGGGTGAACCTATCTAGAGTGGATGAAGCTCTTAATGACCTTAAAAAAAATTTGAATGTTGTCTTTTGAGTTCATTTGGAGGATACTTTAATTTGGAAATACAATCCAAATGGAAAGTTTTATGTTTCATCTTTGTATGGTAATTATTTTGAAGACCATCATGCACCTTGTTAGGCTAAAGCTTGGTTCAAAGGCTTGACACCCAAAGTTAACATTTTTTTTGGGATCTTATTTTAGGATAAAATCCTTATTACTAATAATTTAATGAAGAAAGGTATGTGTCTTGTTAATAGTTGTTATCTTTGTAAGGAAGAGGATGAATTGGTTAACCATTTATTACCCTTACACAAGAAGGTTATGGGAGAGGATTTGTAGACTTTTGGATATGGATTGGGTCTTTCCCCTTAGTATTCAAGATTTATTCTTAGCTTGGAAGTCTCCTTCTCATAATTATTTTCTTACTAATTTATGGGATTTCATCCTTCCGTATGTTTGTTGGGGTGTTAGGAAGGAAAAAAATGATAGGTTTTTTAGGGGCAAGGAGACTTCTTCCAATTAGATATTCCATAAGATTAAACACATGGTGATTGAGAATATTAGGATAACTAACAAAGGTCAAGAGCCTCAAGATGAGTGGGAAGCTAAAGTGATTCAAAATTGGAACTTGGAAGGGATCAAATTCACTTAGCATAATAGTAACCTTAGAAATTTGGTTAGGTGGGATTGTCCACCTTAGGGATGGTATAAGATTATCTTTGATGGGGCCTCAAAGGGCAATCCAAGGATTTATGGTCATGGTATTATTATCAAGAATGAAAATGGAGATAGTTCAGGGGTTATTGCTATTCCTATTGGGAATCAAACCAATCATTTTGTGGAAGATAGTGTGGCTCTCTATGGTCTTTTATTTGTCAAGAGTATGAATTTGGAAAAAAAAAATGGCTAGAAGGAGACTCCCTTAACATTATTAATTGTCTTAATAAAGTTAATCCCCTCTTAGACCATCCATGTAATATTATTTGCAAGGCTAGCAATTTGATTAATTCCTTTGTGGACTGTGTCATCACTCATAATTAAAGAAAAACCAACACAATGGTTAACTAGGCTACAAACGTGGCATGCAAAATCCTTACAAAGATGATATAGAATCATGGTGACAACATCCCTACTAATGGGCTATCATTGATAGAGTACAACAAGGTTAGAAGTTTGCAAAAGGGTCTTAATAATGATGAAAATTGCATTAAGGAATAATAATGAGTTGCGTAGGAATGGGGAGTTGTGGTTTATGATTATACTTAATGAGACAACTAATTCATTACCACACAAATTATGGGTATTTCAGAATAAGAGAATTCTTCATTGTTATTTTGATATAGAGTTTTCCATTTTGACTAAGATTTCTAGGACTGTGAGGGTTTGTTGTAGTTTGAAGATGGGTGGTAAGAGAAAGAGGGTTGATCCCATGAGTTGCAAGGAATGGAAGCAGAAGAATTAAATTTGGAATATTTTAGAATAGGGGAAATTTATGGGCTTCATGGAGAAGTTAAAGGGTAGTAATCTAGCCATAACACATCAAATTATCAAAATGTGGAAGAATGGAAGTCACGAAAGATATTATAGTTGAAGTCACCGGTTTTGAGTTGGATGGGATTAATTTCTATAGGGATAATAATCTATCTAATCATGTTGTTGATGAGTTTTCAAAGACAACTAAGGAGAGAAATAGGTTGGTGAAAATTGGTAATTCCTATTTTAATCCTCACTCCATTTCTAGACCTTGAAAGTTTGTGATGTTTGTTGTGATTGAATACCTAACCCTTAATGGTAGTTTCACTAAGATTTTTTAGCACCATTTTATGCTAGTCAATCATTTCATGCATAGGTTGGAATTAGTTTCCCTTTCTACCTAAGGCAATCATTGGATAAAACCTTTCTTGTTATTTAGAATGACCTCGAGGGGGATCATGCTTTCCATGAGGGTTTGATGGTGCTAATCATGAATCTACTTAAAGCCAAAAAAGTAGACAAGCCCCATATTAGTAAAAGAACCCAAGAGTGTGATACTGAGGAGAGCGATCCAGAGGAAGGTTATGAAGAAGAAATAAAGGACAAAGATGAGGAGATGGTCGACAAGAAGAGGGAAAACCTCTCACCTTGGAGCTCTTCTACTAAGAAAAGTAAGGGCAAGGAGGTGGATTATGAGATAGAGATGGATTTTGAGGAGGATCTTGAGAAGGTTATAGGGAAGAAAACCAAAGGCAAAACTAGTAGTGTTACTAGAACCAAGTGGAAGAAGAATGATAGAGCCTTGAACATTCTCTTTGATGACGAGCCTCTTATTCAAAAGATGGTGCTAAGAGGTAAGAAAGTGTATTCTCAAGGGAAGACTAATGACATTGGTATCAAGGAAGTGGATACTGAAAGAAACACTATGATTTTAAGGAGGAAAACCCTAATTAGAATAAGAAATATGATGAATAGGGGTATATGAAGAGAACCATTGGTAACATAGGTGTGATGAAAAGGAATATAACCAATATGAAGGAACAGATGTAGGATATCAAGAGGGATTTTGAGTAGCTAAGGAGGACTTCTAGAGGGGAGAGGTCTCTTGGTCAGCATCTAGATAGGGTCTCTAAGGTTAATGGTAATGAGGAAGAAGTCAAAATTTTGATGAAGAGAGTCCCACCCCTGGAATTGAAGAATAGAGCTAATGAAAAAATATTGAAGGAGATGCAGAAAAAGATGGATGTCATTGGAAATAGAGTTGACAACATGGAAAACATTGCTAAAAAACTTGTTAATCATAATTCCTCCATATTGAAAATTGTTGAGGACAAAATCAAAACTCTGCTAGAAAAATTGGATCAGGGTAGAATTCATTAGTCTAAGGATATGACTAAGGATCAAGGCCGCAGTAAACACACCAGAGCTAATTCAAAGAAAACAAAGCTTGTGGAAGGTAAATAAATTGATGAGCTGAGGGACTCTATGGTGAATACGAATATCCTTGCAAATCAAGCTATTGATTTACTAAAGAACCTATAGCTTTCCTAGTGTTCTCTTTTTGCTATCTTTTTCCTATTTTATTCTTATTTGTTGTTTTAAGGATTTTTTCTTAGTTTGTTTTTTTTTTTGGTGCTAATACATAGTTCCTCATGGGCTTTCTTAGCTGCTTCTGTCTGATACTTTGTAAAAGGTTTCAAGTCCTTTAAAACCTATTTTTACTTAATCAAAAAATATTGAATAGTAAATGTAACCATACATAGAAAGAACTCATAACACCATTATGTGTTAACTAAGGAAACCTTAGCCAAGGGAAAACCCCAATGGGGATAATACCCACAAGATGATCCACTAAATAAAAGAAACATGTTAAGGATATTGACCCTGTTAGGAGTCTATCAATTACATATGGTGTCTTAATTCCTTGTTAGAGGACTAGGCCTTGTTAGAACCCTCAACCCTATTAGGAGTTTCTTCAACCCTATTAGGAGTTGGTAGAGAAATTGGAATGAATGCAAGAAGAGCTCACTGCCCTAACATGCAATATACAATTAAGTTTCTTCACAAAAAAAGATATACATATAATATTGTCTCGCTATTGTACTTTGCACTTGCTCACATCATAAAAATGTCACATATATATCCTTCACAGTTGTTTTCATCACATACATATCACATTCACTTGATTACTTCACATCACATCTTAGCTGCGCAAGATATGATATTTACTTATACCTTGCAAATAATAAAAACTCCTAATTAATCGGCCTTGATGCTTTCACAGGCTTGACTAATTATAAAATAACTTTGGCTAAACATATAGGATGTTGGGCCATCATGATTAACTAATTATTTTGTTTCCAAAATAATTCCTTAAGTCATACACTTTAATTTACTGACATCCTCTATTCTACTCTCTTAATTACCTATACTAATAATCCTTCGATAACTTATGTCATACTATCCATACAGATCTACACACTAACATACATCATTATGACATTGTTATCTATCACTCCTCAACTACACATGAGCTAACTCAAATTTTGTCATCTATACATTCCATATCTATCTCTATACTATTGCAAATTGTCTAACACTTGGATTATTTTCTAACTCTAATTACATCATAAAAAACCAAAATGGATATGTTTCCATAAATGAAAACACTCATATATCTACCTAGCCATATTGCCTACAGTCTCCCCCTTTGGCATTGCTGGAAAAAATCTAGAAAACTGGCTAAGTCCCAAAATGATGTCATACAAAATAATAACTACAAAAAGTAACTACATCAAAATTACCTTCAAATTTTGAAAATTTTATGCATGTTTTGATGGATCATTACATTCCTATCACTCCTTTACAATGATATCTTAAATAAAAATCTAAGCTCCCCCTTACATATACATATACATTTTTACATACTTCTCCCTTACATATACAAACATGCACATATACAATTTTCCTTACATAATTCTCCCCCTTTGAGATCAATGGAAAAGGTGTCAAAAATCTATACACATAAAAATTGTGTTATCTTCCTTTGATCAACTTTACATTCTAGATATGCAATATATAAAATCATGTTTCAACTTGTCAAAATCCTTCTAGCTTTCCTAATTGTATCAGATATATAGATGAGTGCACAAAGTGGATAGGATGCCACTTCCACTGCACTTAAGTTAGTATAGGAAAATTTGGGATAAGATGCCTTTTCTTCTAGACACTCCTCTAATTGCCTCTACAAAATGATAAATTTAGGTGATAAATATTCTCTAAGGACAGAGAATCTCTTTATTACCTTCTCTTTATTAGATTCAATGCCTATGATAGCATTGTGAATCCTCTCCATTTCTATTCCAATATCTTCAATATTTTCCTCAATTTGCTGCAATCTAATAGTGAGAGTTTGAGTTGCACTCATTTGGCCTTTATCCATACAACTTCTTACCTTCATCTATGCTCTTTTTTAGCTCTTTAATGCACACATTCAATGCCTACAAGTCATTCCTTGGATGTTTCATATCGTTTCAAACAATGATTCATCATGATTTGTCTATTCATGTATTGAAGCAATTTCAAAGAAGGTGGTGAACTCTGTGTCAAAAGATCTTATCATTTATTTAGCCTTCTTCTATAAGTATAGTTTTGTAACAATGGACTACACTATCTTCTGCATTCTACCCAGAACTTTTGCTAGAGTTCTCTCTAAAGTGTTCATATACTTATTCTTCTTAATTAGCTTGCTCAAAGAGCTCATTAACCCTTTTTGTTCATCATCATCATCAGATACTATAGGAAATACAGTAATTTTTGTTGTTGTTGCTGGAATAAGTGAGATTGCTTTTAGTTCAGTACTTTTCTTTTCAACCTCTTGTCTCTTCTTCTCCTTCTCTTCTCCTCTCATTCTTTCTTCCTTAGCTTTCTTTTTCTATTCTTCTGATCTTTCTTTCTCCTTTTTCACTTCTTTCATTTTCTTTTCTTCTTTTTCTTATTTTATGCTTTTCTTTTCTTCCTCCTTGTTCTTTTCTTCTCTCTTTTTTTCTTCTTCTTCTAACTTCTTCTTCTTTGCATTTTTATTTTCTTCTTCATCATCCTCTTCATCTAAGCTAGAGTAGGTAGTAATATTGCCAACAATGTTGGTCCCATATCCTACAAAAGGATTCTCTTCAGCATCGACAGTTATATGAGTACTATCCACTTGCATGGATTTAGTACCAATAATTATGTGAGGAGGTGAGTTTTCTTGTTGAATTTCCTCAACCTCTTCTTCATCTTTAGTAGGAGTACTAGCTTCAACATATACTAGATTTTCTTCCTCTGACTATACACTTTCTTTAGTAGTTTTTGGCATGAAAGTCATGTACTTCACTATAACCTCTTCAGTCTCCTGCTTTACTTCTTCATAGTTGTCTCCCATAAGAAGAATCTCCTTGAAAAGGGCTCAATTCCTTTCAAAATATTTTTAATGTCCTCCTTATTGTTGTCTTCACACAATTTTTTAATCATATTCTCTCTTAATTTTGTATCTTCCTCTACTACTCTTTTCTTTCTATTTATTAATCTATTGTCTAAATCTTTTGGTATCCTATTTTGAATACTATCAAACCTTTTATTCCTCAAAATCATGTTTCTTACTATAGCATTCACAATGTTCTCCTATCCATGTTATTGTACAAGCTATAATACTTATTCAACTAAACAAAACTATCATTATTTATAATTTGCATATTTAGATTTTTAATCTTGGGTTTCCAAGATTTCTTGCCAGTTGGTTTCCTTCCTTCACCAACTACTTGTTCCAGTACTTTTTCTATAGTCTCTTCATTAGACTCCTCAAACTCACTAATTTGCAATGTCTTCCTTCTCTTTTTAGGTCTGCTAGAGGTTTTCTTGACCCTTTTCTTGGGGGTTGTTGTTAGTTATTGCTTAACCTTCACCAATCTCTCCAATTTCCTTTGAGTAGATGTTTTTTTCACCATAACATTATCATATGTCCTCTTTTCTAACCAAGTTGTACCCTAACTAGTTGTACTTGTGCAAATATTGCATAAGGTACAGTACGTATTTCTAAAGTAGGCCCTACTACTGTCACATCCACAGATGGTGCTGCAATAGAAATAGGTGTGGCTACCAACACCTTGGTTTTCACATTGGCCTTTATCTCCATTTTTATGCCTTTGATTTCATTGAATTCTTCTCTAGTCATGCCTGACTCCATAAGAATAGATTCTATCTTCTTTTCCACATTCTTTTTTATCTCTTTACTATGAAGTTCATAATGAACTTCCCTTATCTTCTTTTCATATGTGCCCCATCTTGGACATTTAGTGTTTCTTTTAGACTACAATATAATCTTTGTGCATCCTTCAATGAGTTCTTCACTCATTTCATATCCCATCAGTTCAATAAATTTTACTCTAGGTTCCACTGCTTCCATACAAGTAGTGTCAGTCTCTACCATAAAACATATTTCATCTTTATATTTCTCCACCATAGAGGGAGGGATTCTATATCTTTTCTTCATTTCTAATTGAAATCTTTTCATCATCATGTCAATTTTTTTTTCTCTAACATCTTCAAGTCTTGCCTTGTAATACAGGGTGATCATCTTCATAGAACATTTAATATTGTCCCAATTTGTCATTCTAGGAAACTACTTTGTTGTATGGAAAAACAAATGTGTTAAAAGATATTCAAATCTAAAAACTGCATTCTTATTTTTCTTTAACTTTGCAATATTATCCAACAATTGCACTCTAATAATCTTGCACATGTTTACTTTCTTCATTTCAACTACCATAACATAGGTTGCATGTAAAAATCCTACTAGAACTGAGTTTACTCTAGAATTGTGATTTAGCTTGTATCCTAAAATCTTGCTCAATGCTCTAACTCCAATATCTTGAATTAGGTCTACTCTCATGTTTCTTCCATCAAATTTAGTCTTTAAGTTTGTATCGATGGTCTTTCTTACATTTTTGTCAATTATAGGATTATAGCCTTCATTGCTTAAACTTGTGACCTTATGAATTAGGTCATTATTAATTACAATAGGTACATCATCTATCAAAAATATTTCTTCATAGACCCTACTTAGAATAATTTTTCTCCACTCACAATTATCAAATTCTATATGAAACACATACTTAATTAGGTTCAGTTCATTCAGTTATGCATACTTGACTTTTAAGATTAGGTTTCCCTTGCACATAACTCCTAAATCCTTGAGGATGTCTTCATCAATAATACTCTCATAGTTGCAGTGAATTTAACTTCTAACATCTTTTACATGAAGTACATTTGGTGGGATCTAAGAAATAGGATCATTAATGAGAGAGAAAAATGGGTGCTTCTTGAATTTATACCTAGGTCTCTCACTAACATCATATGTTGAATGGCTTGTCATAATGCTTAATTGTTTATAATATAAATTTAATTCAAGCTTTGTAAAATACCTTGAATAACATGTATTAAGGCTTCTACAACTTCACACTTCAAACACTTCACTCTTCACATTAACTCATCATCAAATCACTCATAAATTGCTCCAAACTCTTTACACAATCAAATGGTACACACAACTTTTCTTGCAATCCTTAAATCATTTTGGATTTAACTCTATATTGAATGCACATCTACTTCATCTTCAAAAGTTGTCACCAGTTACTAGTAAACTAATTTCTTATGTACAACTTACTATGATCATAAAAACATTTGTGCACTTGACCATAGCTTGCTCTCTATGTCATCTACCTTCTAGTGACTATGATACTTCTAATTGACATTCTATCATCATTTTTTATTAACTGACACTCTGTCTCTACTGGAAATGTTTAATTTAAATAAGATGAGTCATAGACAACTATTTATTTTAATCTTCTATTAGGTGCATCAAAATACTACTCTTCCAAAACTATATAAATACTTTTTGGATTTTTTTTTTCACAAATGCTTCCTTGAATTCATCAACATGCTCTTTAATTTCTTCCTTCTGACTATTATTGTTGTTATTATCATTTCTTCTATCATTTATGTTATTATTCCTTTTTTAATTAGGATTCTTATTGAAGTTCTTTCTATCCATTTTGCAAAATCTTGTTGTGTGTTCAAAATTATTGCATAACTAACATACAAGTGCATTCCTTCTATGATTGGTTCCATTCTGACTTTTAGGTGCTCTGCAATTCCTTGCAATATGTCTAGGATTGTTACATTTGTAACATATGACTTGTTTCCTTTCACCATTAGATCTACTTTGTGATCTCCCTCTCTCATTACTTGTTAGGTTAGTATTCCTAAATATTCTACTATTTTCATTACTATTATCAAACTTAGGTTTCTTACATTCAACTACTTTATGTCCATAACCATGACAATTATAACAAAAGAAATTGGTAATAGGTTTAAAAAACTTACCTATTCAATCTCTCTTCATATGACCAACTTCATTGGATATGAAAAATTTACCTCTAAATTCATGTCTAACTTCCTTAGATGATTCAACTTTCTTATGTTCATAAAATTGCTCTATTTTCTTTGGTCCATCATGTTTCACAGACAAATCAACTAGTTCAACTTCTTTAAATACTTATATAGTCATGCTTGATTCAATCTTACTCAGATCAAATTCTTTAGGGGACCTGACAACTGGATCTAGTTCTTTTCTACTCTCAACTTTCTTGGCTGATTTTTCTCCAATAAGATATCCAAGGCATGTCTTATCATAAGACATTCTCTAGTGAAATATTTGTTCATCAATTTTCTCACTACTAGTAAAAAGCTTTTATAACTATTGTTTAGCTTGTGGCAATCCTTTCACAATAGTGTTGTACTTTTATAATTTTGCATGTTCTATCTTAATAGAATCTAGTTTAGATGTTACTTAACTTAACTAGGATCTAAGGTCTGCATTATCATATTTTAGATTTGGTTCAATTTTGCTATCATCTTTCTTAAGACTTAACTTAAGTTCAAAAATTTTCAATCATGCTTCAAAATATCATTTTCTTTCTTGAGATTTCATACTTTATCATTTTCACTGGTCTACTCTTTTGATTCCTTTCTATATCTTATATTATCAATCTTGTCTTTCATGTTTCTATTGTAAACTTTTGCATCCTCATACCTATCTTTTAGGTTATCTCTTTCTTTAGTAAGAAGATCAATTTGCTCAAGATCTTCATCAAGGTTTGTCTTCAACTATTCCATATCCATAGGGATCTTACTCAAGATTTTAAGCCTCTTTTGAGTAATTATGTTCTAATACGAATTGTTAGAAATAGATAATATTGGGAGGGTGGTGAATTAGTATTCTACAAAATTTTTCCCACAACTAGATATTGTTAATTACTTTTATAACTTGCATATGAAAGAAAACCAATAATATTGAATAGTAAATATAATCCTACATAGAGAGAACTCATAACACCATTATTTTTTTAACTAGGGAAACCCTAGCCAAGGGAAAACTGTAGTGGTGATGATACCCACAAGATGATCCACTAAACAAAATAATCATGTTAAGGATTTGACCCTATTAAGAGTCTATGAATTGCATATAGTGTCTTGATTCCTTGTTAGAGGAATAGGCCCTATTAGAAACCTCAACCCTATTAGGAGTTGCTTCAACCCTATTAGGATTTGGTAGAGGAATTACAATGAATGCAAGAAAAGCCCACTATCCTAACAGGCAATATATAATTAATTTTCTTCACAAGAATAGATATACATACAAAATTGTCTCATTATTGTACTTTGCACTTGCTCACATATATATCCTTCACAATAGTTCACATCACATATATATCACATTTTCTTTATTACTTTACATCAGATATTAGCTACACAAGATATGATCTTTACTTATATCTTGCAAATAATAAAAACTCTTGATTAGTCAGCCTTGATGCTTTCACACGCTTGAATGATTATAAAATAACTTTGGGTAAACATCTAGGATGTCGACCCATCATGATTAAGTAATTTTATTTATTCCAAAATAATTCCTTAAGCCATACACTTCAATTTACTAGCGTGCTATGTCATGTTTTATTAATTACGTATACTAGTAATCCTTATGTAACTTACGTCATACTATCCATACAGATATGTGTATCGACATACATCAGTATGACACTGTCATCTATCACTCCTCAACTATGCATGAGCTAACCCAAAGTTTTTATTTTGTACATACCATATTTTTCTCTATACTTCTGCAAACTATCTAACACTTAGACAATTTTCTAACTTTGATTATATCATGAAATAGCAAAATGGATATGTTACCACAAATGACAAAACTCATCTATCTACCTAGCCATATTGCCAAGAGTACTATCATTTTTATATTGTACTGTAACAATGTAATAATGACAAAGTATTTTTTCCACTAATGTCAAAGGGGGATCTTGTTCATCTTTAGTTTTGATGTCTATTAGTGTCAAACACTTAGTCATATAGAAGGAAAAGTTGGACAATCATCACTATGACTAAGTCACTCTATCTAGGTCAAGTTATGTATTTGTTAGACTTGTAAATAATCTTGTATATACCAAGATCAATAGGATTCAAAAAATTATATGGTCACTGAGTATCCCTATGGAATTTGAGTATAGTGCATGTTGAGTAAAGAAGAGTTCATATATATCGATTCATATAGAGCAAGCTGATCTAGTAGAGGTTGAGCATTAGTAGGCAAAATAGTTATGACCTAGCATTAGGAATTATGTATTGAGTAATAGTGTTTGAACAATAATTTCTGGAATGACACTATTGAATTTGATGAAAAATCAACCCCACTACTCCCAATGATAACCTACATGCCAACACCTATCACAGAAAGAAAGAAGAAAAATCTATGGAGGCTAGAATCTCTAGATCCATAGATGAGACATTCTTGATCCAAAAAAATAGAAATCACTATTATCAAAAGTGAATGAATACAAAGTGAGATCAATCCTTATAAAGGAGATCAAAACCCTAAAAGGAATCTAACCTAGGTTGCATAATAATAATTAATAAAAGAATTAATTATTGCCTAAAGTTTAGCTTCAATAAAATACAGATAATTAGAAAATGTCTAATTACTCTAACACCCCCCCCCCAAGATAAACTTAGGGAGTAGCTAAAAACTTAAAAACTACTACTAAAAGTAAAATTGGGTCTTGACAAGAAGGCCTGATTAGGTACCCAAGCACAACCAAATCTATAAAAAGAGAAGAATAAGAGAAAATCACATGGGAAAAACCCTACTCCAAAAAGAGATGGAAATAATTCTAAAAAGAACTAGTGAAGGACTAAAGAAGCCTCCAAACTAGGGAATGTCCTAGAAGATGGGAACAAAAGATAATCATGAAGAACACCACTAAATCATGTAGAAGTTGTAAAGATCTATCAAAAGTAACTTTTGATCTGAAGAACCTCCACTGAAATATAACCTTACAAGGTAGAGAAGACTATAATTTCCATCAAATCATGAGGCACACAAAGGAAAACAACTAAACTCAAAGATATAGATGGCACAAAACACCAAAGCCTATAGAGTTGATCAATCAAACATGGAACACTACAACCAAAGTAGGAATAAAAAGAAGAATATATATATAGTAAATGATCCATCTCACCAAAATGCATAGGTACCCATCCACTGCATCTTCCTAGTATATAGGAACAAAAACTAAATACATAGCTCACTCCATCAAACCAAGGAAGCATGAGAAATAATAGAACACCCCAAATGCAGACAAGGGTGAGGTGGCAAGTAACTAGAAAATTGGGCCAAAAGAATTGCATGTCAAGGAACTATGATCAAGAGGTATAAAAGAGTACATATGTGTCTACTAAGGTGATCAATCTCAAATGTGTCATGAGGCTAATTTCGTAGAAGGGAAACTCACTGGATAAAGGAAGAAGGAAAAAAAAAAGGAAAAACATGAACCCCTCATGGCACTTTAATCAGAGTAGTGCATGTACAATAAGGCACAAGATATGATGGATCCCTAGAATGTAATAATTTGTATGAGTTTCCTCAGATGACACTACTTGAATTAGAAGGAGAAATAAGAGAAAACTATTGAAATAAAAATACAAATGCAATATGAAACTTTATCTCAATGTGTTTGCAAGAATGCATAGAAATGATGTCTAAATAGACTAGAAGAGACATAAGGCTGATACAATAGATAGTACAACCCATGATGAATCATATGAAACAAAAAATCAATCCCTAAACCTAAAACAACCATGATATCCACTAGAATAAAAAAATACAAAAAAAATTGAATAGAATATGCCTAGAATAGAATCTGAAAAAACAACTAGCATCACTAGAAAGAGCTCTAAAAGACCTTTCCAATGATATAAATATTTCCCAAATCTAAGATTGGATGCTCAAGATATGTCATGTGGAGTGCAAACATGTACCCCTAACTTTGATAGCATAAAAAATCATCAAAAAGTCATCAAAATTTGAAAAATTCCTATACCACTGTGATGAGATCAGAACCAACCTTTTAGTGATATCTCATTTGTGTAAAATGGAGTGTGTGTGCCCAAGATATGAGAAAAATATCAAAGGTAGGTCCAAAAAATTTTGAAGGGAAAACATGAATATTGATGCAATGCTAATTTTAGCATGTGACGAGCATTAATTTGATGTTCAAATAATGATCGAGGCAAAAAAATTGCTTGAAAAATTACCCCTACTAGATAAATATATCAAAGATCAACTCCACAACTCCCAAGAATCAGTTGCATGAAAACACCTATCACAAAAAGAGAGAAGCAAAAGTTATGAAGGTTGGAATTGTTAGATCTATCGATGAGACATTCTTGATGAGGAAAAAGAGAAATTTATATAATCAAAATTAAATGAATCTAGAGAGAGATCAATCCTTATAAAGGAGATCAAAACCCTAAAAGGAATCTAACCTAGTTTGTATGATAATAATTAATAAAAAATTAATTATTATATGTCTTAAGTTCAGCTTAAGTAAAATAGAGATAATTAGAAAATATATAATTACTCTAATAGACACAAAATATGAAGGTAAACTATTTTTGGATTGACATGTAAATAATATTTACTAATCAAAGAGTTTTTTACAAAGTTGTTATGCATTTTGGGATGGAACATTGATCCATATGAAGGAAAGTTAGCCAATTAGATTAAGAGGCAAAAAGGGAAGCATCTAGATTGTTGATAATGTTCTAGAAGACTCTACAAATGGATATTTAAGGGAAAATTCCAAAACTTATTCCATATGATGCAAAGTTTCATAAATGTATATGTGAATGGATTATATTTTGGAGGTTGCACACAAAGTTTTGAAGAAATAGAGTATAGTGACTGAGTAGAGTAGTGAAGAGTAGAGAAGAGATATATCACATAGGAAATCAGATCAAAGAGTGGAGAGAGAAGATTTGAAATCAGCATTGAAATTGCAACCTAAAGGATTAGGTATTGATACATTTTAGCAAGTGGATCAAGGTAAATCTCTTAACAAAATGGTCCCAACAGGCCTAGTCAAATCTCATAACAAAGTGCTTACTTCATTATGAGTTTTAAATCCTTTAATCAAGGTAGGCCTAATATTCTTGTAAAGCTCTTAACAAAGTAAAAACCCCTCATAGGGTAGATCATCATAAGTGATCACTTTTGTAGCCCTAACAAGAAAAATTTGTTACTATAGTAGTGTAGATTTGTGGGTGTCATTCATGCCCCATTTTCTCTTCACCTTGGAGGGTTTATGGGTAACCAAATCTTTTGTGCTATGCTTTTGCATTTGTTCTTATGGATGTGATGAATAGTTAGATCTATTTCAACATTTCAAAATTAAGGTTATATTGTTCATGATCTAGATATAAGATGGATTAGTGGTGCATACAGTTAATTTTTTATTTTCTTTAAAGGATAAAAGTTTTAGTGATTCTAATTCACACCCCCCCTTAGTATCTCACCTTTGTAAAACTTCCAACACTTTTATGTGAAGATCATATCTTGGGATTTCATGATGCATCTTAGATTTGTGAACTATCGATGATTTCCAATTTTTTGTATAGGATTGATATGATTATTGTGATTTTATGAGATGCATTGTTATGACCTTAGGGTATACTATCCATGTGTATGTTGGGAAGTGGCTTGCAATGGGGGTTGGAGCCCTAAAGAGGGTGTCAGGGTAACTCATTGTAAGTTATCTTAACAAGTGATAACAATTACATTAATGAGTTAAAATGAACTAAAAAGAGTTGCTATGTTACCTCACCCATGCCTTAAGTGCTAGTATGAGATAGGATGAGAGTAGAGAGGATGCTTGATCGTGACCTTGCCTAGTTAGGTTCCTTGTCTGTATGAAAGGATTACTGATGTGATGTAGAGTTTCTATGGGGTTGGAATCCAAAGAGACTACCAAGGTAATCTTAGAGTTGGCTCATGTAATGACACGTTTGCATGTACATATTAGGTTTCTTACATGTTATTTTCCTTTAGTATTAGGTTTTTACTTTTTGTACTTGGTACCTTTGAGATAGAATATTATCAGAATTCCTTTACCTAGATTCTTGTTGTGACTCATGGATGGTTATGCATATGGGACTTGAGATTATCTCCTTAGAAAGGTGGGAGGGGACCATTTAGGTTCCACAAGGTTAGGTGGTAATGATTATTTTTCCATTGAGATCTAACATTTGGACACTGACACTCAATACACCTTGTTATAGATGTTCTATTATTCTTATCATATGAAGACTTGTGATTATGTTTTTTGATCATATTCTATTATTTAGTACTTGGTTATTTGAGATCCTATGAGATGTTGTATCATATCATGATGTGTAATATTTTAGCATTTCATACCATGCAACATGTGTAGAGGATGAGTATGCATTCTAGTTATGCCATGTGGCATCTTATATACCTAGTTTATTCTTTCATGTGATTTTTTACATGTGGTTATTCTATGTCATTGAATTTTTTTACTTATCAAACTCAATCTAATAAAACTTATATGTGTGATTCAATGTTATGGAACCCTTAAGAGATGTAGATATTACTACTTTTCTTCTATGTGATGTGTAAATGAGTTATTTCTTCTACTTTATTATCTCTATAATTGTTTTAATCTTTTTTTTTTTTTTTAAATTAGAAAACTTAGTAACATTATAGGTTAATTTATTGTGGGTTCCCTAACAAGGTGTTGCATGTGTTGTCACTTTTATTCTTGAGCACGCACTTGCACTCTTGCATACTTGCATTCTAGCTTAGTATTTCGTTTTATTTCATTTAGCTTAGGTCATGTAATTTAACTAGGAGGAATAGTAATCTCTCATCATGTTGGCTTATTTTACATCTCTCTTACTTGCATTACATAATAGATTAACCTTATATCTTCATTCTAGTTTATCTTTGCATTGCATAATCACCTCATTATCGGATACTAGCACTCACATTGCTTGTACTCTTTGAATCTCTCATTCTATGGTGGACCTTGCAAGGGTTTTCTATCTTGGGTTCATTTGAGAACCACAATCAATATCAATTGGTTCCTTGCATGTCATGGATAGAGAGTTGTAAACCATAATTCAAGACTCCATATCCATTGGATATCTTGGAAAGAAGGGTTTATATAAGTGTGATCACTTTTTAGCATACATAATTGACACAAAATTTTGAAAAAATCATGTAGGGGAAATAGCTCCAAAATCATTCCTATTTTTCCTCACCTATTGCGGGCCAAAATGCTAGGGCATACACACACACACACACACACACACACACACACACACTTGATTTTTCATTCTAAATGGTAATTATGCTTCTAAAGTATTCTTTACACCAAAGTGAATTATTCTATTTGTTGTGCTAATCATTTTTTGATTTTGCAACACTTTCCATGACAAATGTTGTGGTCTCGCACTGAATATTGGAAGTATCATTTGCACTCACCTAATTGGGTTTTTTAATTTATATAGTATCTTTTAGACTCACTTTAGTGTGATTGATCCCTTGAGATGATCAATTCACAATAGCAGGGCTAAATTCTAGTGTTATAAGTTTTACCTTAATTCTTTTATGACACAAGGGAGGATAGGGCCACCCTATAACTATAGACAAGTGGGTGGGGGGAGCAGGCCCTCCCCACTATAGTTGAACTATAAAGGGGTGGAGTGCTCCCCCCAAATCCATTATGATGTAGAGGCCCCTACTAGAACTATTAGTGCCTAGGTGGGGGGGCTCAGCCCTACCCTTTCCTTATGGTTTGACCATCTAACTCAATGTATTTATGATAGAAATTTGTGATTATCTATATTACAACATCATTAATTTGAATAATAAGACATTTATGAACCCTTTCCTAAATTTAGAGTTGATATGGTGAGATGAAAATATGACTCAAAGACATTTGTGATATTTATCCTCAAAATAATCAAATTTAAATTAGTATATTCACATATTATCCCTTTGTTGATGTGTGTCTCTTCTCTTATGCATTCAAAATGGTTAGAATTACCCATCCTAAAAAATAAACAAATTTCATCTTCTTAAAGTCTCACTATGTATTTCTTCATATTTTTAAGTTATGTTTGTCTCTCTCCATAATTCCACTTTTTTACTCTCTTAGTCCATATGTACTATCTCAAAAGAAGCTTAGTTAGATTGTTCTTGCAGCTTATTCTTCTCACTATCTTTGGAGAATGTTTTTTGTTGTATAATACACCATCTTTTCTCTCTCATATAACACATATATTATCTTATCCATTATTTTCTTATTTATTTATTTTTTATAATAGATCTTTGTGCAATAAGGGCTTTCCTCCATTAACAAGGGCTCATTTCTATTTCCTATCAGTTTATCACTCATATTGTGGATTAGGGACATTCCTCTACCAAGTAAGGCTTATTTCTCTCACCTTTTTTTTTATTTCATTTATCATATCTAAAAGTATTTTTCCTCTATTAAGTGTAAGTTGTTTCTATTACATGATAATTATTCATTTTTATTCCAATATTATCTAGATGTTTGCAACCTATAAAAATTTCCCCTTGTTTTTGTGTGTATAGGTGACAAAAAATTTCATGGAGTGAATAGAGAAAATTGGGATCAATTAGATACATTTCTATTTTTTCTATTAGAGATGACTATACTACATTATATACACATTCCTACAATGAACTAGTGTCCAAGGCTAAGATTTCACCCACTCGAAGGTGTAAAATTCATTATGCACATTTTTTTCTTTTCTACTCAAAATATCTTTATTTGTTTTGATAATGTAAAAATAGGTTTTGATAGGACCCAAAACCTTTTATAGAGTACCAAATAGAAAAGCAAAGAAAGCCCTTGAGGAACTGTAGAATAGCACCAAAAAATGATACAAACTAAGATAGTATCCTTAATACATCAAACAGGAAAAAAGATAGCACCAAGACAAAAAAAAGACAACATCATGATAGTTATTAGGTCTTCAATAAATTATTAGCCTAATCTACAAGGATATTCGTGTTCACAATAGAGGCCCTCAGCTCATCAATTTCTTTGTCATCTACAACCTCTGTCTTCTTTGAATTTGCCCTTGTGCATTTACTAGGGCCTTGATCCTCTTTCATATCCTTAAAACCTTGAATTCTCCCTTGTTCTAATTTGTCCAGCTGGATCTTAATGTTATCAACAACTATCTCAAGATGGAAGAACTCTGGTCATCAATTTTCTTTATCGCATTCTTAAAACTATCAACTCTATTTCCTATCACATCCATCTATTTCTACATATCCTTCATCATTTTCTCTGTAGCTTTGTTCTTTGCTTCTAAAGGTGGGACTCTCTTCATTAAATTCTTAATGTCTTCCACATTCCCAATAACATCTGAGAGTCTATCCAAGTGTTGACCTAAAGTCCTCTTACCTCTGGTAGTCCTACTTAGCTTATCAAAATCCTTTTTGATATCTTGCATCTGTTCCTTCATACTACTAATGTCCCTTTTCATCACACCTAGGTTTCCAAAGATACCCTTCATATACCCCTATTCATCAAGGCCAATACTTTGATTCAAGTTTCCCTCATCCATATCCAGAGTATCTCCTTCACCATTTGCCTCCTTGATTCCTTTGTCCTTAGCCTTCCCTTGAGATGGAACCTTCTTACCTCTCAGATTCTTCATTTGTATCAAAGGCAAGCATCATCAGAGGGAATGTTCATAACTTTATCAGTCTTCTTCACATTGGTTTTGGTAATAATCCTACTAGTTTTACCCTTGGTCTTCTTCCCTTTATCCTCCATAAAATCCTCATCAAAACTCATCGTTGTCTCATAATCCACCTTCTTACTTTTTCTTTTCTTAGTAGACAAGCCTCCAAGTGAAAGGTTTTTTCTCTTCTTGTCATCCATCTCATCTTCTTCCTCCTCTATGTCCTCTTCATAAAATTCATCCTAATCACTCTCCTCTATATCATATTCCAATTTTTTTTTACTTATTTAGGGTCTATCCACTTTTTTAGACTTAAGAAGATTCATAATCAGCACCATCAAACCCTCATGGTAGGCATGATCCCCATCAAGGTCATTCTAGCTAGCTAAAATGGTATTATCTAGTGACTACCTTAGGTAGAAAGGGAAATCCATTCTAACCCTATGCCTAAAGTTATTTACCAACATAAAGTGGTGCCCACAAATCTTTGTAAAATGGTCGTCAAGGGTCAAGTATTCAATCACAAAAAACATAATAAACCTCCAAGGTTTGGAAATGGAATGAGGGCTAAAATAGGAGTTATCAATTTTGACCAACCTATTCCTCTCCTTGGTCAACTTTGTAAACTCATCAACAGCACGATCAGACACCTTCCTATAACCTTCTAGTGTAAGAGCAATGAATGGTCAAATGATTAACCAACTCTTCCTCTTCCTTGCAAAGATAACATCTACTAAGAAGACACATACCTATCTTCATTAAATAATTAGTAGTAAGGATTTTATCTAGCCTGACTAAGGAGAGATCCTTTCCAAGCAGAAAACTTTGAGTTATTCTTTCCAATCAGAGAACTCTAGAAAGACTCAAGAGGGTAAAGTAAAAGAGGTAGACCCAGATACGACCCCAGTATTTGTTAGTAATGCTTACATATCTCAATTTTTTTGAGATATTAATTTAGAAATTCTATTAGTAGGGTTTATTTTACTAAATTTATTTATGTTGGGATAATGTGCAAATATGTCTGTATAAGTTGTATTGCCACATATTTGAGAGTTGTCCTATCATTGTTGTCAACATATTCTCTATCTTTGATAGTGTTCTTGAGAAACAAACATGAATTTTATAAATATACTATATTAAAATGGAAGCACTTCTATTTTAGATCTTTTAGCCTTCCTTAGTATGGTTTTGTACACTAGGACCTCCCTTTTGCATTTAACTATTGAAATCAAGGTCTTCTCTTTTTTCACCCTTTCTCAAAACTCTATGTTAGCTCCAATATAAATTCATATGTATTCACCCAACCACATTAATTATTCTTTAAATGCATTTTTTATCATTTTCCTTACATATGTTACTATTTTTTCCCAATCACACAATAATTCTTGAATCTAAAGCCCATTTCAAGGGCCTTACACTCTAGATAATGGGAAATCTCATCCATTACCTAGGGTAAGGGGGGGATGTTATCCCTTACCCAAGGTAAGTGGGGATTTCATCCCTTACCTAACCTCATCTCTTACCTAGGTGATTTTCTCAAGGAAATCTAGGGACCAATGTCAAATATTGGCTTTTCTCACCTTCCTAAGTTGATCCTTCTTGGGATTTTCTCTAAAAAATAGTATAAAATAAAGTCTTCTCTCCTCATTTGGGAATCTATAATATCTCCTATACACATAATATATCCATTCTCAAGATCTTACAGTGTGTTAAAGTAGTTCTTAAGAAAGCAAGATATTCTTCATTCAAACATTCAAGATCTTCAACAACCATCATTTTTTATTCCTCCTATTTTTTTCTTCATTATAAAGTTTGGAGATTAAAGAAGAGTTCTACATTCATATAGAAAGTAATAATTGATGTATATTGAAAGCATCTACATATGTAAGGTTTTTTCTTACATAATTTTCTTTTGGTTTTTGTGTTGATTCAAGGATATTGGATAAAATACTTGATCACATGTCAAACTTGATTCCATCAACATTCATATGATATTATATATTTCTATATTTGATACTATTGCATGTTATTAATTTATCAATGTTTATTTAAACTTAAGGTTGATTCCTCACCTAGGGCTTTACTAAAGAAATGCCCTCCCCGCCAACAAAAAAACCCTCTATTGTTTGTTGGTGTAGATTTATAGAAGCATGATTGGATTTATAGATCTAGGGTATCAAGTTGAAAGAAGAGATTGAAAAACATATTTTTGTGTCGAGAAGGTAAGGGAAGACCTTGGCCCTTACCAAGGTCATCCTTGACCTCCAAGTCATCCCTTTACAAAGACCTTCAGACTCTTAAATTTTGCAGACACCAATTTTCAATTTGTACTCAAGTCAATGTTGACTTTGACCTTGCCCTTATCTTAACCTTGACCTCATCTCAAGCCTTACCTCATCTCAACTTAGAAGTTGGAATTTTTCCCTATTCTTAGGCCTCCAAATTTTCTAGGTTTATAGATCTAGGACTATACAGTATATATCTCTAACAATATTTTTTTTTTTATACAATTTGATAGGTTAACTTTAGATTTGTATCTTGGTAAGCATATTTCCCTCTTTTTCATTCCTTCCTCTTACTTTATTCCTTTCTAGATCAGATTCACATCCATTATATCACACTCTTTATAACTTGGTGGTCAAAGCCAAGAAAGCCTCCAAACTTGCAAGGTTGAGGTCATATACTTTAGGCCTTTTCTTTTAAAGGCTTTAGCTGGATTTGCTTTGTGGGTTTGGTCTCTTCTTCTCAGTTACCTTATTGTTAAGGAGGATAAGTTCATCCAATTTTATCCTTTAAATTTTTGTGAACCCAAAACTTTCATGCTTTAATAACCTTTTAATTAATCAGCTAGAGTTTCCCTTCTTAATCAGGTAGTTTGATCTCATATCTTGCATTTGTCACATGCATTTCATTTGATCAACATGTGCCTCTTTAACATATCTTGGTGCACAATAATTTTTATAGTTATTTTTCTTCTTATATCTCTTTATCATGCCTACAATTTGTATGAGAGTTAATTTCATTTCATAATGTGTATGTCATTATTTTTGTTGCATATGGTATTATAAGATTGACACATGCAAGGTTTTTAGATAAAGCATATTTCAAGATTATTTTTAGAGTTTTGTATGGTTTACTTATTTGCATTTTTTATTACATAAGATATTTTTTTAATGATTATCTTAATCCTATGCCTACTATTACAAATACTATTCACAATCTATCCTTCTCTACCTTTCAACATCATCAAAATATGCTTCATGGTCCAACTATTCAACATTTTCTAAATGATATATCTCCAAAAGTAAACCTAATCCTCCAAAAGATAATATATATTCTATTATTTCTCCATATACTAAATATTCTTATTCTCCTAATGACTAATCACTTTCTCCATCCACCCTTAGAATCATCTATACTATGGGCTATAACATTACCTTCTAATGTAGGAGCACCTAGGCTAACTCTTAGTCCTAATTCCACATTTTTTGTTTTTTTCTTGTACTAACCTTAGCCAATTCATTTGGGTTTTTTTTTACCTTACAATTTCATGTGAATTTTCTCTTAGATGAATAGGCTAGGCTCAATCCATTCTAGATGTTTTTGCTTGCCTTGTGTTTAGGGTTTAGGAAGAAAGAGTAGGGATATGGGTCATATACCCTAGAAGTTTGGGGAAAGTTTTTATTTGAGTTTAATTTTTCTTATATGGTGTATTTACATCTTTTTATATAGGTTGGAGGTCATATGTTTTCATTTCATGCAATATTGGGAAAGATGTCTATTTTTTGCAAAAGTTGTCAATTAGGTCAAATTGGTCCAAATAATGTGCATTGGCGCTCTAAAGGCTAAATTTTTCTTAGACATCATAAAATTACCATATTATTCCTATTTTGAAGTTTCCAAGTGATAAGTGTCAAAGTTTTTAGGAAATGCAAAATGTTGTCAGCAACTTTGAAGAGTTGCATGACAATATTTGACAAGAAAGTTGCATATCATGAAGAATGGGGTTGATAGTTATGATAACTATCTAAAACCATTGGATAATTGTTTAAAACCACTAAGGAGACCCATTTAAATGGTTGGATTTTGTACTAAGTGGAATTTACAATTTGAAAGCCAAGATTTGTTGTTCCAAAATTGATGGTTTTTGTGTTTTTGTACAAATATTTTAATGGATTGAAGGAGTCTTGTTTTTGTGGGATCCTTGTAGTTCAAATTATTATAGTACATTTATTTTTATATTTAAATTTGATATAAGTTCATTTGTTTATGGTTTAGAAATCATTTGTAAATAAACAATCTATTGTTCCTAGTTTAATAGTTTTGTGAAATATGGCTCCCCCATGAGCCCTGACCATTGAATAAACATGGCCTTGAGGGATGTGGAATTTGAATCCTTTTATAGTATACATAGAAAATTAGAAGTTTGGACAAGCTTATTTTCTATTTTCAAGTGATACCCTAGGTGAGCTTTTGATGCATGGCTAAGTGATCACAATGCTAGCAAGTTATTTTTGATAGATTGAATGTGCTAGAAAGTTCAATCTAAGAGTTGTAGAAGGAGGAGGGATGTATGAGGAAGCCATGTGTGTGAGGGGAAGTTCCCAAGAAAATATTTTCAAATACTTTCATTAGACCTTAGTAAGTGTTGATTTGAAATCCTTGAAACCCTTACTTATAGGCATAATTATAGCAAAAAGGTGTACAAACAAGTTGAGAACCAAAGAGCTATGAAATCTTGAATTACTTCCAAAATGGTATTCATATTTTTAACTATTTTTCCATATTATGAAGGTAAATTTGGAGTTATAGTCCAAAGACCAAGTGTGAAGGCCTAATTGGTGCAATTTTGTGAAATTTGAAGGAATCAATGAGAAACCTATGGATTATGAGACTAAAGTATAGTAGAAGTCCAAAATACCTCAAGTTGAATCCCTCACTCCATTTTGTAGTTAGAATGACCATGTTTGATGAAATTGAGAGTTTGGAGGACAAATTGGAATGTTTATATGATGGATGCAAGTTGTAAAAACATTGGTATAACTGGATAGGGAATTGTGGAGGATAAGATAGAAATCCTCTTGAGGTTAGGGTGAAAAAAGGGGAACTCTAGTAGGCTAGGAGAGAAGCCTAGGTGATTCCTTAGTGAAGAAAAGGGATAATAAGCAATCCAATTTATATCATATTGGTATCAGAGCCACAAAAGACTTGGGGCTAGTGGCATATCTTTATATAGTAAAGGGTCAGTAGGGCAGACCAACATGATGAAAAATGAAAATCTTTCCAAGGAGACAAAGGAGAAAAGGGAGAGGAACAACTAGAGGAGATGAAAACAAAATTGGAGGAAGTTGATGAGGTAGCTAAGAAGAAATATCAAGATGGAGAAACTAGTGATAGAGGTAAAGTAAAGATTGATGAGGAAGAAATCATTCCTAAACCAAGCCCTCTATTGACTAAGGAACCATTCCTAAAATCCATCAAGGCATTAGGTGGAAAAGTCCTAGAAGGAATCCCTTTGTTTAGTTGAAAGATGGACACTAAACTTGTGATGGAATGGATTGAGGGAATAGAAAACCACTTCAAGTATGAAGGTGTTATTGAAGCAAAAAAGGTTAAGGTGTCCAAATCTAGGCTAAGAGGATCAACATTAACATGGTGGAAGTACCTCCAAGAAGAGAAGGAGAAAATCATAAAGAAACCCATTGCAAATTAGAAGGCCATGGTAACCAAGGTAAGGGAACAATACCTATCTAAAGATTATGAAATTCATTTGCACAAGAGGAGGCAAATCTTAAAACAAAAAGATGTGGATGTGGAAACTTGTACTAAAGAATTCCAAAAGTAGTATTGGAGATTAAGGATCAAAGAAGAAGAGCCTCTTAAGGTGGTGAGGTATCTAGGTGGATTGAAGTGGAACATACAAGAAGAAATTAGTTTGTGGATGCTTACAATAGTCAATAAGTGTTTCTAATTGGCACTAAAAGTGGAAGAGAGAAATAGAAAGAAATTAGAAACTGAATTTAGAGGTAGAGGTATAGGTAAAGATGGTAGGAATCAAAAAGGTTATGGACATAGAGGTTCAAATTCAAGGATCTAAGGGAAAACCAAGTTGACTGAACAACAAAATGGGAACTCAAATAGATAGATTTTTAGTTGGGGAAAAATCTCTAATAGTAGTGGGAGATGAAGAAGCAACAATCAAGGTAAAGGATCCTACTTTGCAACTATGAGCTCCTATCATTGCAACCAGATGGGTCACCCTACATATAGGTGCCCTAAGAAAGGTTCTACTTCCTAAGGGAGTGTAAAAAGGATCAATTACATACAAGAAGAGTCTAGTAATAGTAACAAACCATTTGAAGTACCCTTAGAATTAGAAGAAGGGGAAATTTTGATGATAAGGAGGACATTGATTAAAGAACCCACAAAAGAAGAACCAAGCCAAAGGAAAGCACTATTTAGAATTAAGTGCAAGATGATGGGAAAAGTGGGTAAGGAAATCATAAACTCAAGTTCAATAGATAATATTATATCAGATGAGGCAGCTAGTAAATTGAATATCAAAAGAATTCCACATAATAGTCATATAAAGTTACATGGCTAACAAGGGGCAACATGTTATTGTAAGTGAACAAGCATGGGCAAAATTTTCAATAGGAAGGTATAAGGACAAAGTATTACGTGACATTTTACCTATAGATGCATGTCACCTTCTACTAGGAAGGCCATGGCAATTTGATAGACAAGTAATGCATGATGGAACCAAAAATGCATACTCCTTCAAGAAATATGGTGTTATATTCAAGATTCAATCCTCAATAGAAGAGGGAGAGGTGAAATCTTCAAGTCCTAATGTCCTTATGGTGGCTAAAAAGGAGTTCTTAAAGACCTTGGAGGAAGGAAAAGGAGTAGGGTTTTCCTTAGTGTTGAATTCTAACAAGAAGTTGTTGACAAGGTAGAAAAAAATATAGAGCCTAAAGAAGTGCAATAATTGCTTCATGAGTACAAGGAAATTGTTAGTGATGGACAACCTACTATCCTACCTCCAAATAGACCTATTAGCCATCAAATTGAATTTATTCTAGGAGTAACCCTTCCCAAAAAAGCTACCTATAAAATGACCCCTCAACAAAATGAGGAAATTTCCAAGCAAATCCAAGAACTCTTAGACCAAGGCCTAATTAGGAAAATTATAAGCCCTTGTGTTGTACCTACTATTTTGGCACCCAAAAAGGGGGGAACTTGAAGACTTTTTTCTTATTCAAAATTCATTAATAGGATAACCATTACGTATAGGCTCCTAGTACCTAGGATTAAAGACATAATAGATTGTTTAGAGGAAGCAAGGAACTTCACAAAGATAGATGTCAAAAGTGGCTATCATCAAATCGGGATAAAGGAAGGGGATGAGTGCAAAACAACCTTCAAGCCTATAGAAGGTTTGTATGAATGACTTGTAATGTCATTTGGCTTATCAAATGCTCCCTCTACTTTTATGAGGCTTATAAATGAGGTATTGAAAGACTACATTGGTAAGCTTTTTGTTGTCTATTTAGATGACATATTGATTTTTAGTAAAAATAAAGAGGAGCAGTTTAAACATTTGCAAATTGTTTTCAAGAAATTACATGAGGAAAAGCTAACGATAGATTTGGAGAAGTCTGACTTCATGAAGTAGGAGCTAGCATATCTTGGGTTTTTTTTGTCTCAAGGGAACATCAAGATGGATCAAAGTAAAGTGGATGTCATCCTAAATTAGCCTACTCCCAAAGTTGCATCAAAGGTGAGAATTTTTCATGGCTTTTCATAATGAGAAGCTTAATGATAAAAAGAGGAATTACTCTTCCTATGACTTATAGTTATATGCTCTAGACCAAGCTCTAAGAAAGTGGAGACATTATTTTATTCTAAAGGAGTTTGTGGTATATCTAGATAATCAAGCCCTCAATTTCCTTAAATCCCAAGACAAGCTCAATAGAAAACATATGAAGTGGGTGGAATACCTACAAGCTTGAACTTTTAACATCAAGCATGAGAATGGAGTGTAGAATAAGATAGCTAATGCCTTGAGTAGAAGACTCCTTATAGTACAAGGGGTTTAGTTGTAGAGCATTGGTATTGACAGCTTCAAGGACCTATATGTTGATGATGAAGATTTTGTAGGTATTTAAAAGGTATGTAAGGAGTACAAGAACAATATCCATGGTAAAAAAATTTATTACACTTTTCATAATGATTTATTATTTAAGCGGAGTCAACTATGTATGCCTAGGGGATCAAGGAGGGAAATTTTGATTCAAGAAAAATATAATGGAGCACTTAGTGGTCATTTTGGAGTCAATAAGACTCAAGAGTTAGTCACTAGATTCTACTTTTGGCATAAAATGAATAGGGATATTAGACAGTATGTTGAATGTTGTGTAGTATGCAAAAAATAAAAAGCCACATCTTCTAATGTAGGCCTTTATCAACCCCTTCTAATCCCTAATAGGCCATGAAAGTGCTTAAGTATGGACTTTTTGGTAGGGTTACCAAGGACCAAGCAAGGGTTTGATAATATTTGTGTTGTAGTGGACAAATTCAATAAAATGGCACATTTTATCCCTTGCAAAATAGTCCATGATGCTTTCCAAATTGCACATTTGTTCTTCAAGGACGTGGTAAGAATTTGTGGCTTACCTTTAAGTATTTTTTTAGATAGGGACACAAAGTTCATGAGCCTTTTTTGGAAAACCTTGTGGAATAAGCTAGGCACAAATCTATCCTTTGGATCTACCTATCATCCTCAAACATATGGTCAAACTAAGGTAATAAAAATAAGTCTTGGAAACTTTCTAAGATTACTTACAAAGGAGTATGGACAAGTTTGGGATCAACTCATTGGGCAGGCTAGATATGCATACAATGATACAATCAATAGGTCAATTGGTAAAAGTCCATTTGAAATTGTTCGTAGGTTGCATCCTAGAGGGGTGTTTGAACTAAGGGAGCTAAAAGATAGTGTAAAATAAAGTGGTTATGCTAAGGAATTTTTCCATTATATGAGGGAAGTCCATGAAATAGTGAGGAAGACTCTAACTAAAAATATTTTGAAACTCAAGCATAGGGTGGATGATAGTAAAAGAGATGTATAATTCCAAGTTGGGGATCTTGTGATGGTTCATTTAAAAAAAGAATGGTTGTCAAAGGGATTCCTCATAAGATTTAGATGAGAAGGTTGGGATCTTGCACAATAATGGCCAAGTATGGAAACAATGCCTACAAGATGGAGCTTCCTGAAGATATTGGGTTATCACCAATTTTCAATGTTGTTGATCTAGTTAGATACAAAGGCCCTCCTAAAGGAAGTGATTCAAGATGTAGAAGACTTGACCTTAACTCCTATACCACTTTAGATAGGAAAAAAGGCGCTTGACTCAAGAGTTTATAAGAAAACTAGGACAAAAAATTATCGAGAACATCTTGTAAAGTGGCATGGAAAAGATGATGTAGAGGTTACTTGGATCAAAAAAGAAAACTTCAAGAAGTTGATGATGTAGAGGTTACTTGGATCAACAAAGAAAACTTCAAGAAGTTGGGCATAGAGTCAAGTCTTCTTAATCCAAAGATGGATTGAACTCTTGTGTTCAAGGGAGTATAGTGTAGGAGCACCTAGGATAATTCCTAGTCCTAGTTCCACATTTTTTGTTTTAGGCTCTTACTAACCTTAGCCAACTTAGTTGGGTGCATTTGAACCTTATAAGGTCATGTGATTTTTCTCCTAGATGGATTTGGCTAGGCTCAATACATTCTAGATGTTTTTGCTTACCTTGTGTTTATAGTTTAGGAAGAAAGAGTAGGGATATAGGTATTATATCCTAGAAGCATATTTGAGTTTAATTTGACTTATATAGTGTATTGATATCTTTTTGCATAGGTTGGAGGTCATATGTTGGCACTCGATGCAATATTGGAAAAGATGTTAATTTGTTGCAAAAGTTGTCAATTAGGTCAAATTGGTCCAAATCATGTGATTTGATGCTCTGAAGGATAAATCATGCTTAGACATTATAAAGTGACCATAGTAGGCCTATTTTGAATTTTCTAAGTGATAGATGTCAAAGTTTCTAGGTAATGCAAAATGTTGTCAACAACTTTGAAAAGTTACATGAAAATATTTGACAAGAAAGTTGCATATCATAAATAATGGGGTTGATAATTATGGAAAATATCTAAAACCATTGGAGAAAACTATAAAACCATGAAGGAGACCCATTACAATGGTTGGATGTTGCAATAAGTGGAATTTGCAATTTGAAAACCACGATTTGTTGTTCCAAAATAGATAGTTTTTGTGCTTTTTATTGTGAAAATGCTTTAATGGATTGAAAGAGTCTTGTTTGTGTGGGATCCTTGTAGATCCAATTATTAAAGTACATTTATGTTTAGATTGCAAGTTGATAAGAGTTCATTTGTTTATGGTTTAGATATCATTTGTAAATAGGCAATCTGTTATTCTTTGTTTGACAGTTTTGTGAAATATGGCTCCCCCATGAACCCTCACCATGGAATCAACATGGCCTTGAGGGATGTGGAAGTGGAGTCCTTGTATAGTTTACACAGAAAAGTAGAATTCTGGACAAGCTTATTTCCTATTTTTCAAGTGATGCCCTAGGTAAGCTTTTGATGGCTGGCTAGGGCAATCACAATGCTAGCAAGTTATTTTGGATAGACTAAATGTGCTATAAAGTTCAATATAAGAGTTTTAAAAGGAGGAGGGATTAATGAGGAATCCATGTGTGTGAGGTTAAGTTCACAAGACAATATTTTATAATACTTTCATTAGACCCTAGTAAGTGTTGATTTGAAATTCTTAAAACCCTCACTATAAGCATAATTATAGCAAAGTGGTGTATAGACAACTTGAGAACTAGGGACCTATGCAATCTTGAATTAATTCCAAAAGTTTATTTATATAGGTAATTATTTTTCCATCATATTAAGGTAAATTTAGAGTTATAGTCCAAAGACCAAGTTTGGAGACCTAATTCTATGAGGCCTAATTGGTGCAGGTTTCCAATTTTGAAGGAATTGATAGAGAAACCTATAGATTTTGAGATCAAAAGTATAGTAGAAGTCCAAAATACCTCAAGTTGAATCCCTCACTCCATGTTGAAGGTATAATGACCATGTTTTATGAAATTGAGGGTTTGGAGGACAAGTTGGAATGTCTCTATGATGGATACAAGTTGTAAAAACATTGGTGTAACTGGATAGGGAAGTGTGAAGGATAAGATAGGAATACTCTTGAGGTTGGGGTGACAAAAGGGGAACCCTAGTAGGCTAGGAGAGAAGCTTGGGTGCATCCTTAGTGAATAAAATGACTAATAAGCAATCCAATTTACATCACCACTAAGAAGGTCATAAGGATTTGGTACTTGGTATTAATAAACACGGCATAAAGGTCCCTATTAATTCTCATTAAAAAAACACATAAAAGTGTCTAGGTTTTGTTCCCACTTATTTTTATTAGAATTTAGCTTCACCTAGATCCTCCCTTCATCTCCTTTTACCAACTTAGTACATTTCTCCTATCGATTCCCATAAAGCTTTATCTAGGAGGGTTTGAAATAATATCATCTTTTAAACTAGATTAAGATTTAGACCTTATCTAAAAAATGCTATTCAATTTTAATTTCCTTTTCATCATAGCAATACATATTTACTTAGTTATTGTAAGGATTTATATTTATACATTCATGATAAAGTTGAATGAGGTAAACTTACCTTTACACATGATATTTTACATCATCTTCATAAGTTCCCTTATCATTAAATGCCTATTGTGGCCACTCTTTGTTATCTTAAATAATGAGTTAACGAGTGGCCCAATAAGTACTTTTCATTTTTTCTCCTAACTAGAGGGAAATATTTCTCTCTTGCATCCATTCTTGTATAGGGATCTATTTCACATGCTTCTTTATCTATTGATATCATTTCTAGTGTGTATAGCTCTATGTTTATTATAATGGATGCATTGTGTATCTATGAGAAATTATTTTGGGAGCATAATATTTTATCCCTCTTTACTCTCTATTGTACAGTTACTCTCCTTGTAGATGTATTCCTTACAATATCCTTTTTTTGCATTGATTTGTAGTGTCACATATCCATGTGCAAATTTATCTTTTCACTTGTAAAGGATCTATCCTATAGGATTTATATTTATCCCCCTTTCTCATTAGGATACATTACCTCTTTATCAAACTTCCTTATTTTTATTGTGATGTGGATTGCTTTGTGGTTTAGGATCTTTCTCCTTATCAAAAATTTATCCTTACTTTAGGAGGTATATACCATAAATAGGATGGACCTTTAGATGACATGATGTATCATCCTTCCCCTCTTTTTATTAATTTCCTATAGTTTGTATTGTTTAATGATATATTCATCTCCTTTGCATGTAATACTTTGTTTCATGAAAGATGTGAATTTCATTTCTTAACAAATTTTTCTTATGTTTGGATTGGTATTTTTGTCATTTAAACAACCATTTATTGTATCCTTTCCCTTGTTACTTCATATGTGATATTTTTTCTAGCATATATGTTGTTGGAATTGTATATCCTATGAGGTATCTTTACCTTATGTCTAGGGGCAAAGGGTTTCTTTTATTTATTGTTTTGTCTAAAGGATCAACTTTACCTAGTACAATGACATTTGTTTATCATGTGATTCTTAACTATTTTCACTACATATGCAAATTTTTATAAAGTTATCCTAATTTTATTTCATATATAAAAATAATTTTAGATTGAATTCATACATCATTTCTTGTTAAGCATAACTAATTATGGAATTTGTTGCATGCTGATTTGAATTACTAAATGGATTTGAACATGTTTTAAAAGTATCTTAGAAGGCTCAAAGTTTACAAAAAACTTAGAAGGAATACATGTAGAAAAGACATTTTATTTCATTAAAGGAAAGTACATAGCATTTGTTCCACACAAACTATGGTAACTATTTGAAAACAAAAAAGTTTTGTTTCTTTCTTTAAATTATTCGGAATACATTCTCAAGATAATACAAAATCTACATATGAGCAATGTACATTGATCACTTAGAAAGAATAGAAAAACATTGAAAGATATCAATGGTTTTGTCATTTCCTAGTATAGAGGCAACCGTGTTGAATTTGGTGGAGTCCCCAGGTTCCTATATCCTTGCTGCCACCTGTAAAGAAGAGGAAAAAAATGATGTTCATCACATGAAATGACTAAGATTAGGAAACAAAGAACGTAATGATCAATTTTATATATTCCCCTTAAAAAAAAATAACATACATCATCATACATAGAAAAGAAACAAAGTGAAAGAAAAACAAATTTTACACTAATAAGTTTGTTCCATGTGCAGATACATGTATGAAGGTTTGAGGTTGTTGAAGGATTATGTATAAGCTATGTGCATGAAGCCTTTCAACTAAATCATGTAGAGGCAAATATTTTGGGAAGATTTTTGAGGGGACATACATTCATTACAGGTATAGAACCTTCTAATTGAGCCAAAGTAGCTCCATGAAGACACTAAGGAGATCATAGAAAGGGCATGCATAATTTACAAGCATGGAATCTTCTATTCAAATTGGAAAGGGATGAAGACTAAATATTTAAGGAGATTGTTAAAGGGAAGTGCATTCATTACAAGTATGAAACATTTCAATCAAATCAGGGAGCTATTGAAGATACGTAAAGTTTGAGGTTGTTGAAGCGACACAAATTTCATTGTGAAACCTTTTGGCCATATAAATTATAGATTTTAGATATGTTGGGATATCAAAGAATTAGATGTTATAGGTCTCAGATCAAATCAGTAAAGCTTAAGAGTTAACAAGCTACAAGTGCATGATTAAAAAAATGTTTTACTTTGAAAAGAACACATAAAGGTACATTATTATGTTGGTCCTAGAATAGTTTTGACATTTGGGTGTCAACACACTTAACTACTTTCTACATTGAAGCCAAGTACACTATGTATGTCAAGCCACAGTATGTGCCAAGTTAGAATTCCAATAGGTGCCAAGTGACTTTAGGTGTCAAGCATCATACAGGTGTCAAGTGATATATAGGTGTCGAGTCATAGTTGATGTTGAGCAAGTAAGAGTGCTACATATGCTGAGTGAGCCAAAAGACATACATGTTTTGAGCAAGACAAAATGTAATAGGTGTCAAGCAAAGCAAGATCAAATATGTGCTAAGCACCAGTAGTCTAGTATGTGTCAAGTAACATAGAATCAACATATGAGTTTGTGCCCTCACAAACTCAGATGTAAACCATTTTTGGAGTCAACATAGAAGGATTTCAAAGGATAATAAGGATAAGAATGAATCTTGTATATTTCCTATGCAATCAACATGCAACCAATAAGAAAAATGGAGAAGACATGCAACCAATGAGAAAAATGCAAGGAATGAGCGAGAATTCAAGATTCAATATGGATCATAGATCCATACCTAACCCTGAGTCTATGAAGTCTTTATAAGAAGGCTTAGATCCCATGATTTTATGTGGCTGAATAGAAGTTAATGAAGTTTCTAAGTAGATAGAAAAATTGCAAAACAAGGCAAATAGTAGGGGTATCAAAGACTTAATGAATTGAGCAGTAATTACATATCTAGTTGATCAGAATAGTACAAGGGGTACGAACAAATACCAGATCAATCAAGGATCACAATAGATTGAGTAGGTCAAGTTCCTGAAATCAACAATTGAAGATTGTAAGCAATCAAGTCAAAGGTTTCTAATACTCTCTAGCAATTTTATTAGATAGTTAAAATCATATGTTGATAGGTTAGCTTAACAGCTATTTTGTAGATCCTTTGAAGAGGTGACTAAATCCTTTAATAGGGTGACACTTCATGTAATGTGTTTATAAATCCTTTAACTAGGTCACTATTGACATAGTGTAAAACCTTTAATAGGGTAGGCCTTTCATAGGGCAGACCATCAAAAGTCGTCAAATAATTATTGTTGCAGTGATTTTTGTGGGTATCATCCCCACCCCAGTTTTACCTTCTTATTCTTAGAGGGTTTATGGGTTACCAAGTCTAGTGTTATGTGTATTGATGCATGTTTTTACTTTATGTTTATTTAATATGTTTACATGCATGCATTTTATTTTCAATTATTTGTTTTAAAGGATTAGAAAAGGTTAAAAGTGTGATAATTCTTATTCACCCCCCCTCTCAAAAGTAATCTTCCCATTTGAACATTCCAACAATTGATATTAGAGAAAAGGTTCTCACAAGGAGAAGCCTAATAGCTTAGAGAAAAGGTCTAAAGATGGAAGTCTTCAAACTTGAGAAGATCATAGACAATCAGGTGATTGATGTGCACCTCACTCTACACAAATTGGAGGAAGCCATAGAAGAATTGAGGAAGTCCTTTAAAAGAAGGAAGGATATAGCCATAGCTGAAAATGACATACACTACAAGGAGATTAATACCACACAAGTATTTTCTAATAGAGATTCCAAGGAATTTGATGCAGCAATAGCTAAACTAATGGAGAAAAATGGAGCATAGGCTAAAGAAATCAAAATACTCAAGCTTGAACAAGAATCACAACCCATAATGCTTTGTGAAGTAATTGAACAAAAGAAGAGAGCCATTGAAGACAAATTCATGATAGAAGATGACAAGAGAAATCTTACCAATAGACTAGAGGAGAAGACAATTGATTTTGAAAGAATCTCAAACATTCAACTTGACACCTTAAGTCAGATGATGAATGCTCATCATGAGCTAAACATAAAGGACATTGAGATCTCCACTTTGAGAATGCAAAATGAACAATTGAAAAATGACCTAAAAAGATAGAAGGAGATAGCAAAAAGCTTCAACAAACCCAATGAGGCTATCAAGTACATTGAGCAACTATTGAAAGCACCAAGGGCTAGTAATGATACTTCAGGACTTGGTTACACTAGTACTAAGCAAGGAGAATCATCCAAGACTGTAGAAGAAAGGAGTAATAAAGGTAAGAACACTAAACCTACTTGTCAAATCTATGGTAAAAAGTAACATGCCTCTAATGTATGTAGGAGCAAGAATGATCATCAGCATGATAAGCCTAAGAAAGAAAGCTACTATCATGAGTGCAAAAACAAGGACATCAAGCACATGAATGTAGAACCAAGACCATGAGGACACCAAGATTTGAGGGTCGATACTACAACTGCAAAAAGTGTGGACATAAAGCATTTGAATACTGATCAAAGCCTACACGGACACCCAATCAACCTACAAAGGAAAACAACCATGGTCATCATTGCAATTGAGATTATAACACCAGGTATAACTGTCATTACTATTAAGAATATGGACACATCCCTAAAAATTGCATAAGGACACATTTTAGAGGAATTTAGAGTAGATGGTTAAGTCAAACCATATATTTCAGTTGCTTGAAGACTAGTCATATTAGCAGGAATCACCCAACAAATTCAAAAGCACCCAAGATAAAAATCAACAAAGGAAAAGAGAAGGTTGATATTGAAAAAATTAGAGGGCAAATGAACAAGACTTGGAAGAAGAAAGATGAGTGCAACACATCAAATGGAGGGATCACTTCACCCAAAAGGCCAAATGATCACATCTCATCCAACTAAGCAAGAATAGGTGTATGGGAATGATATACAAAGTTATATCATACATTAGCTCCGAGACAAAGAAGTACTACAAGGAAGAAATTTGCATGAGAAAAGATGTCAAACTATCCTCAGATGCCAAGTAAAGCTCCAATGGATGCCAAGTTGCTAATAGCAACTGAGTTGATAGTTGGTGCCGAGTGAAGTAGAAATCTAGTGGAAGCTAAGTAAATAAAATACAATGGGAGCTGAGTCATGGTGAAACCTTCAAGTGTTGAGTTTACAACTATATGCACTAAGAATTTAATGCTAGGTTTTGAAAGGTATAAGGTCAAATTTTGATCATTTTTATGCCATTCAAACTCAGAGAAAAGTCAAAAAGAGTGTAGGAGAGATCATACATCAACCTTGAAGCCATTGGCTTCAATCTCAATAGTGACTCAACATACATTTTGATGATCTAAGGTATTTATCAAGTGTTGAGCTACGTAGTATTAAAGTTTTTAATACATTAAAACCCTAGTTCAGTATAATGGCTGCTAGTTTAAGAAATCCCAACGAAAAGGAAGGTCATGAGGTCTAGTTAGTTAGTAATGAGGTAAAACAACTCAAGTTTAGGCCAATCCCTAAAGTCACCTACAGAAACAATCCAGCTAGCTCATTGTCCATCATTCCACCTAAAGTTGTCATGGTACAAGATGTGAGAAAGTGTTATAACTACAAGATAAGTGCAGTAGGTGATCTTGAGATATTCCAAGCCTATGACAAACTATGTGAAAACAAAATTATGAAGGATGAATTTTAGATAGTCAAGAAAAAGGGTTTGACCAATGCCCTAGTTTACCCTACAAGTTTCAAAACTGAATGGATACAAATTGTCCTCAGCAGAATTCACAATGGATGTTTGTGGTTAGAAATAGGACCAATAAAGATTACAAAAAGGATAATACATAGGGTTACGGGTTTCCCAACCCTAGATCAGCCTATGACCCTACACAATGATTCCAAAGAGATCATTGAAAGGAATACAGGAGCCAAATGGAATAAGAGGGATATGACTATTGATACTATAATTGATCCCCTTCTAGATTTTGTAGTGAGAGTTATATCTCACAAATTCTACCAATCTAGCAAATCGAATAGTGTGCCATGCATAGTTGTTGATGTAGCTTACAAACTTGTAAAGAAAGATCTTACATATGATCCGGTAGAGCTAATGTTGTAGCAAGTAAATGAAAACCTAGGAGCAATAAGGAGATCAAAAGTTACTCAATGCAAGTTTGGTTCAGTTCTTATGTGCATATTCTTTTATGTTATGAAAGAGTTTCCTTCTATTGGAAAGGTGAATTGGAACCCAAAAAAAATTGCAATCACACAACTCAATGAGTTCATTGATCAAATGGGTGATAATTTTGAGACCCAAATGACAAGCTATTTTGAGAATTTTAAGAAATCCATGAAGTAAAGGATGAGAATACCAGTTTCCCTTGTCGAAAAACACATCAATGACATATGTTTTTTGGTTGACATTGATTATACCTAAATCTAGGTAGCAATACTAAGAGTAAGATGGCTATGGCCATTGGGATATGAACTTGATATAGATAAAGCCTCAACAACAATCACAATATTGCTTGCAGAAGAGATAGATAAGGAGGCTCCTCACTTTGGCACATAGATGTTGTCAAATCCAAAGTTGAAACAAAATTGAAGATAGCCTCTATTATTAAGATGAAAGATAAATTAGTAAGGAAGATAAAGAATAAATTTGGTGCAAATATTGAAGGAGAAGCAGGTGGTGAAGAGAAGAAGAAGAATAAGGAGAGAGCGAAGAAGAAGAAGAGCAAGGGCAAGGCCCAATGGAGTTGACACAGGGCTTAGGAGAAGACAAGGAGGAAGGTTTCAAGGAAGAAGAAGCCAAGGAAGCACCTACACTAGTCGAGAAAAAGAAAAGAAAGGCTAAAACTCAGCCTTCAGCTTAGCCAAAACCCAAGAAGGTGGCCAAGCCTGCACAAGCCAAGCTAGCACTAGCAACAAGAGCTAGCACAAGGGCATCCACACAAAAGGCCAAAGAGGCAACAAAAGAGAAGAAGAAGGCTATAGAATAGCTTGATGAAGTGTAAAAGAAGAGAAGAAAGTATGTGGCACAACCAGACATAGATGATGAGGAAAGAACATAGTTAGAGGACATCAGCCAATTCAGAGTGGTAAACCATCCTCCCAAATCTACCATAGAAAAAATTTGTGAAAATCTTAGAAATGCATATTTGAATGATTTGAAAACATTGATTTCAATAAGCTAAGTAGAGAAGAACAAAATAAAATAGAGGAATCAATATATGCCATGATGGCTGAATTCAAAAACACACCTCTAGAGCTAGATAATACTGTGCCTAGAGAGCTATATGAGATAATTGAAAATAAATAGCGTTATTGTCTAAAAATAGAAAAGGAGATCAGAGAATCTACCTTAGCACAAGTGATGCTTGACCTGACAAGAGGTCAAATAATAAAGGCTAATAAGAAACATGGTGGAAAATTTGTACCTAAATATAGAGCCTTTAGCATCCTATAAAAAAAGATTGAGGATGTAGTAAATAAATCTACACAATTGTGGAAAACAATTTACAAGGTAACTGATGACAAGGATGAGGAAGAAAATAAGGCAAAGGCTAGTACCAAGGAAAAGAAAGTAGAAGAGAACAAAGGAGAGGAAGAGAAGAAAGAGGAAGAGAAGGAGAAGGAAGCAACAGCAAAAGTAGATGAAGAGAAGAAGAAAGAGGAGAAAGATAAGAAAGATAAGGAGGATAAAGAAAAAGGTGAGGAGGAAGAAACATAAAAGGGAGAAGATATGGCAACAGTTGAATAGTAGCAAGAAGAGGAACAAAGTGTGCAAGACATACAAATGCCACCTCCTAGCCCTCCTCATGTAACCATCACATCTTTAGATACAATAATTATTAAGGATGTTCCTAACAATTCAACTTAGAACATCAATCCCCTAACTAAAAAGGATCTCTCCAAGATCCTTCACCAATCCACCCTATAGGTATAGTTATGCATAAACCCTATATTGGTGACTGCAGATGAGCTACAAAAGGTAGTAGTAGAACCAAAATGAGACAAGGTGAACATGAACAACCTTTCACCTATACAGCTACTAGCACTAAAATTTTGAAGCTTCCACCACCTATAGCAGCAGTTGATACCTCATAGAAGCTAAGCACAAAAGAAGGGAAGTATGATGAGAAGAAGGATACATCAAAGTAAAAGGTGCAGCTCACTATTCAAACATTGGTAGAACTACCAAAGACAAGGACTCCTACAAAAACCCTTCAGAAGCCAAGCACTGAAGCCATACCTTTGCAAATCTCGACACCAGGCTCAAGCTCAACCAAGGTGGCCAAGGTACTTCACTATGGAGACCTTGAGCTAGATGAAGACATAGTCATACTTGCCTTTGACTCAAAGACCATCACAATGGATAGATTATAGAAATGCAAAATGCATTAAATAGAAGAAACCAAGATACCAATGTTAAACTTATGGAATAGTCTGTGAGGAAATTTCAGAGGAAGGTGAATGAGAAAAAATCAAGTGGTATAGCACTTGAACGGGTAGAATTGGCCAAGAAAATTGACAAGGTCAAAACTATACTTGAGAACATTTTCTCATTGTACAAAAAGTTGTGTGATTTTTCCAACTTCACACAAGAGACAAATCAAAGGATATTGAGCTTACAGAGAAATTTGAAGATTTCTAGCATACAATTGCCCAAGGGATCCAGCTCAATGTGAGAAGCATTTTGCAAATTCATTTCACACTCAAAGAGAATTAGCTACATTAACAAGTGAAGAAGCCAATATAAAGGCCAATTAATGAAAATTCAATCCTCCATAACCCTACATTTGGAGGTCCTCCACAAAGAGCAATTCTATGTTGAAACTATCTTAAAGAAATATCCTAATCTTTCTACATTAGATGGACTTGTATATCTTGCTACAGAGACTGCCATCAAGCACATGTCACTAGAAATTTCTTTGGAATGGGATGCAGCTCTAAAAATGATAATGGAGGTAAACAACACATTTTTGGCTAAATATGGTATTACTCCTTAGAACCCTTTGACATAAGTGTCAAAAAGGGGGAGAAATAATAAAGGAGATAGGAGAAATAATAATAGTAAGGATTATATATCTAAGGGGGAGAATACTAAGTTTTCATTACATTCTTTCATTCATTCTTTTTGAAAGAATTGCAGATAGCCAAAAAGGGAGATAAGATTAATGTGTAAATAGTATGGGGGAAATATAATGTTTTGGGGGAGATATGACTAATGATATATCTAAGGGGGAGAATACTAAGTTTTGATTACATTCTTTCATTCATTCTTTTTGAAAGAATTTTAGATAGCCAAAAAGGGAGATAAGATTAATGTGTAAATAGTATGGGGAAATATAATGTTTTGGGGGAGATATGACTAAAATCAACCAGTATAGACAAAGTAGACAAAATAGCTCAGCACACAGGTACAGGAAATAAAGACAGTGCAAAGGCAAAGAGTATCAGGTACATTCAACATAAAATATCAGCTTAGGGGGAGTGTAAGAATTTGCCTAAGGGAAAAATTCAGCCAGGAACTAAGAATTCAAACACAAGCACACAGTAGACCAAAAAGAGAGTGAGTATGATCAGAATGACAATGTATTCAATATGCCATGCAATGTAAAAGTACACTAGGAGTGCTTGTATATAAAGGCCTCTAAGATACATCTAGAATGCCTCATAATTAGCACCATGATATGTCATAGAACCAAGCACATGTCCACAAGATATGGGTTATCCTCCATTAAGCACGAAAGTATGTGTGATGATGTGAGGATAGGCCTACAAGGGCGTGACACGCAAAATATTGTTGTAGACACCATGTGCTAAAATAGAGTTGCGTACTCTTGTGTTGTCTACATGAAAACTCAAAAAGGTGCGCAAACTCCTAAGTGTCTCAAAAATAAAAAATAATAAAATAATGCATAAACCTAAGTAAACTCAAGTAAGTGTAATAAGTAAATACTTATTTACACCAACACCCCCCCTTAAGTGCAACTTAGGGGAATGCCCTTAAGCTTACGAACTAGGATGAAGATGCATAATGGGTCCCAACTACTAGGCCATATTAGGTACTCATGTACATAATGAAAATGCAATCTCCCATAAAGTGGGGAAAGAGGGAAAAACTCATGGGAAAAACCCTCCCCCAAAAAGAGAGATAAATAAGGATGCATCAATGGATGGAGTAATCAAGACCCCCCCATTATGACATACATCTAGTATATACATAAGAGAATGAGAGAAGGAAGAGAGATAGAATAGGCTCCCCCCCAAAAGAAGAACGCCAACAAGTGAAAGCCACTTCGATGAAGAAGTTGGTCCAAGAATGTAGAATGGTGTTCCTTCCCTTAGTAAGAAACAAAGGCAAAAGTACACTCTTGAGGATGTGTGCTGGCCCTAAAACCTACTCAAGTATCCCTATACTGATGTTGAAGTTCACCCCTTCCAACTGTGCTAAAAAGAATGAATGTAGATCTGGCAAGGATGTCTGTTGAACCATCTGTCTCCTCAACTAACAAAGAGACCTCCACTAATTGCTATTCATAAGGATCCACAATCATGCTAACTTGTAAAGATTGATCATGTAGAGAGTGGACATGAGGGTCAGAGTGAGCCCTCACAACAACTATAGAAGAATCATCATCAATGAGAAGATGTAAGTCCTGAAGTCTATCTCCCAAGTCAAGTGAAGTTGTAGGTGGAAGATGAGATGTACCATGTTGTGATGGACCTTTCATTGTGGCAATATAAGCATGTAGACTAGACTAATGTGACCTCTCACTGTAACTGTCAATAGAACCCCATGTGTCTAAACCTGTTGAAGTACTATCACTAGTGTCACTATCAGTTTCCACTATGAATGATGTGCGAAGAGGAGTAGAGGATAAGCTCGATGAAATTTTCTCAAAGTGAACATCCTTCTCCACAAAGATCTCATGTGTCTCTGGATCCATAAGTCTTATAGCCTTTGCATTGTCTTCATAACCGATGAAGGTACAAGGCCTAGGTGTCGGTGCCTTGCAACTCTTGGAAGATAGGTTAGCCCATGTTGGACAACCAAAGACTCTAAGGTGACTCACAACTGGTTTTTTGCTGCACCATGCCTCAAAAGGAGCCTTGCCATCTAAGGCTAGATGAGGAGACCTGTTAAGTATGTGAGTAGCACTACTAATGGCTTCAACTTCAAGTGTAGGATCTAGAGACTTGGCCTTTATCATGCAACTTGCCATGGTCTTGAGATTCCTAATCCTAATAGCTGCAACATCTATCTTGTGCGAACTAAATGCTGGTGAGTTCTGAAGATCAATCCCCTCAATTCTACAAAAGTTCTTAAGTATTCTATCAACATATCTATTCTCATTGTCCACCCTTAGTACTTTGATGGCTTTCCTTGACTTGTGTTCAACATGAGTCTTGAAATATTGAAGCTTATGAACTACTTCATTCTTGTGATGAAGGAGGAAGACCCAAGTGAATCTTGAAAAGTCATCAAAGAGTATGTAGCAGCCTTGGCTAACGGAAGTCACTGCAAAGGGTCCTGCTAATACCATGTGAACTAGTTGAAGAACAACTAGAGCTCAAGAAGACTTCCCTTTATCATACTTCTCCTTGAGATTCATATCCACTGAACAAGATGAATATTCTCCCATAGAAAAGCTAATATTAGGTAGACCTTTGACCATGTGTTTTGAGCAAAGTTGTTGAAGAGAGCGGAAGTCAAGGTGACCAAACCGCTCATGCCATAAGTTGATTTTTGAAGTAGAGTGAGTTAACAAGGCTTGGGAAGGACTCTTAGGCACAAAGTGGGAGAAGGATTAAAGCCTCTTATCATCATTGACTTTCCCCACTGCTACCAAGGAATCATCTTTGAGACTTCACACCATCACTAAATCTAGAAGGAACTCAACCTTATGACCATCTCCAAGGTGAGTGATTTGGTAAACTGATAGGAGATTGGAGCTTAGATTTGGAACATAGAGAACATCTTTGAATTCCCCATCTTCCATTTCTACATGTCCTTTACCTTCAACTTCCATCTTAGTCTCATCTCCCATGAAGATGTGTGGCACCTTTGACTGCTTCATTGAAGAAAAGTCTTCCTTTGAAGAACCCATGTAGTAAGAGGCACCTGAGTCAAGTATCCATTCTGAAGAACTTGTGTTTGTGATGGGGACACAACCCAAGCACAGAATGGATATGACAAGAAAGGGAAAACTTTATTAACTTTGTAAATAAGTTAATACATTTAGTACAGAGAAAATAGACTTCAAAACATGCCCTATGGGCTTACAATAGTAAAAATCTGGAGATAATTTCTCCTTTTAGTACGTCCTCTCAAACTCCACTCCGAATTGCCTTTTACAATGCCAAAAATGTTCTTAAATAAACCCCAGAGGTTTAAGGATTAGGAGTACATTCTAGAAAGTGCTAGTTGGCATCCACCGACCAAATAGAAGGCTCCAGAAGCTATGTTAGAAGTCAACACAAATCTAGAAGAATCCAAAAATGGTAACCGAACTTCTCGGAGGCATAACTTTTGAACTGTAGCTCCGATTGACGAATTGTTTACATTTTCGAAAAGCTCTTGAAGCGCTCTATAGCTCTATTGACCAGCTTCACTCGTCCCCCATTTTTTGGCCTAGTTCAAGGTCATTTAATGCCCCTAACTGACTTTGAAGCACTCTTAGGAAGTCTCCAAAAATCAAAAAAATGTAATAACTTTTGAACCGTGGGGCCTTTTGACCTGATTCTTTTTCTAGAATGCTCTAAATTACAATTACATTCATCTGGCCAATTTACACCTTCTAGTTCACCAAAATGATGGCTCAATTACATACTCTTATTTTTTTGGCATTTACATGTATCCCAAGGTGTTCAAATACTCTATCCCAGAACACTAATAGTGGAACTGTGAGAGTTGGAATCTTTATTTGACCCAAATGGGTATCTAGAAATGAAAACACATGAAACAGAAACTAAGTCTAAGTACATTTTTCTGGTTGACACAGGATTGCCCTTATACCTCTAGATGCTCTTCCATCAGTTTTCCATAAGTGCTTGACCTTTACCTTTTGAAGAGGTTGGAGTAGAATCCTTGGAAGTACCTAGCACTTGAACCTTGTTCTTCTTGAGTAGATTTTCTAACTCATCGATTCTTTTTGTTTTGCAATGATGCTTGTCCTAATTTGGCTTTTTGTAGTATGCACAAAAGAGTTTGTCCTTTTTTTCATTATTTCCCTTATTGTTTGAAGAAGAACCGCCTTGTTGAGAGGAGGATTGTTGTTTCTCAGATTGTGTTTTCTACTTCTACTGCTTCTTCTTGTTGTTGTTTTTTCCCCCTTGACTTGATTTGTGATCATCACTAGCCACCAAGGCTTTGGTCTTAGATGACTTGAGAAGTCCAAAATCTAGCAAGTGAGATTGTTCAACAATCAACAAGTCTACAAATCCATCAAAGGAAGGCTTCTGGTAAGCAAATCCCATGGTTAACCTGTGAGTATTAAAACTCAAAACAAAGTTAGTGTACTTAGAGGGTAGCATCTTCAGGATGTGATGAATCAACCTGTCATCCTTCATGGGATTTCCACAATCTTTTAGAAGTGCCCTATACTCATTGCCTTTGATGACATAATCTTGAATTTTGTCATAATTCTTAGGATCCAAGAGAAGTAGATCATCCTCAATCTGAAATCCCTTTTCTTCATCCACTTTACCATACAATTGTTCAAGTTTATCCCAAGCTTCTTTAGATTCTGAACAATTTTTAATGTGAAAGAGAAGATCTCCATGTACACAACTCCTGATAACACCTAAAGCTTGTTGGTCTTGTCTTTGCCAATCAATGAGTTCTTTAGTATCAATAGGTTTGGTAATTGTACCATCAACATACAGACTATATCCTTTTTCCATTAATCTACTTCATGCAATATCTTTCCATGTAGAATAGTTGCGTAAAGTTAGAGGAGGACATTTAAAACCCATGATGTAGAAATGAAAAGAGCACAAAATAGAGACACAAAAAATACAATACGCACCCCCCCTTTTCACTCAATAAAAAGACCCCCCCAAAAAAGATGTTGTTGGCACTTTATAAGTAGTGCATTTACAATGGGCCACTTGTCAAAATGAACAAAGTGGACTTTCTGATTTTTCTTTCACAACTACCTTATGAGGCTTAAATTTGTCACTTAAGAACTTTAGCTCAAATTTACAACAATTTTGAAAAAGAATAAGAGCTTTACAATGCTAAGAAAGGTGTAATTCTGAAAGTGAGAAATTTGTCCACACAACCCTAGAATCTGACTTCAAATCTTGAAAGTAGACAAAAAAATGCACTTTCAAAAAAACAAAAACTTGAAAAAGTGACCAGATACACCCATACGGAGCTTTTGAAGTTGCAAAACGTAGGATTATGCAGGTATAGTCACCAAAAAATGAAATTTCTGCAAAATTTGTGCACCAAAACTAGAAAAAAAATACCACCACTAGAAAATTTAGGAAATTTTACCCAATTTCAAAAAAAATTGCACCTGAATCGGAGTCTAGATGTCCAAGTTATGGACTCGCAAAGTCAAGCTGCCAAATTGAAAAGCAATCTGAAGAGGGGTCTGGAAGGAAAACTGCTTTTCTAAATTTGATAGTCAAATGACCATCAATGTAGTTGTAAAATGCATTAGAATGATGGTCAAATGGCCGTCAATTTTAACTTGGCAAAAGATGATGTCAGCAAAAATGATAGTTCCTCTGGTGACATGTCAGCTGACTGGATTATTCGTACTATACAAAAAATACACATGGTAATTTTGTACACTGATGATGTGGCAAAATAGTCTAGTTCCACGGGTAATGTGGCAGTCCTGACTGACAGGTACACATGACACTATGTTGACTATACCTTGATGCAGGTGACATGGCGCAAAGGGCTTGCATGAGCGGGAGTTGCAGTCCAATTGGAAAATGATGAATAGTGCCAAAAAAGATTGAGTTTTCATTTGCAAATTTTTGTGCCACATTGCCATATTTTTGGGACACTAAATTTAGTTGATGTCGAGATTGACTGTCGTTGGTCACAGAATATGCCTTAGGAGGGTCGGCAATCTGTTCACAGGCATGGTAGTCAGTGACAAAATATGCACTGAACACCGGAGGAAAGCACTGCAGTTGTCAAAAAACCTTCACGTGGGAAAATTAAATAGCGACCTCAAAATTCTGCCAAAAATAACATGTCAATCTCTAGGAGAAGTCTACGAGTGCCGGTAAGTGCACAGTTTGAGCCGAAAAAGAGAGGCAGCATCGAAGTTTGAAGTGCAACATCAGTTTTCTGTTCAGGGGTCGCCAGATGCAAAAAAAATGATGGGTTAATATGCCACCAAGATCACTATAACAATGTCGGATCTCTATGAAACTCATGAGCTGATACTCAGATCTGCTGCCAAGATTGGGTTTGGAATAGTCGGATGAAAAAATGAAGTTGAAAAACTTCAAACAGGCAATGGGTATACATATAAATAATCCCACATTCGTAGTGTGTGGGCACTTAGTGTTGTTTAAAACAAATATGCCGCAGACCTTAAAACAAATAAGGTCGGGTGGTGGAGAATAGAGGTGCCAAAGTTGGCAAAAATTTGACCGAACTTTGTGTCTGGTTTGTCGAATATTTACTGCAAATTAAAAGTGAGAGGAATATACCTGCAAATATAATAAATTCCTCCAAATGGCAGATCCGGGGTTTCACTACCTGGGTCTGTTAAAAAAAAAATTCTGTCAAGAAATAAATTCCAAAAATTTGCAAAGAAATATGATGGAAAAAATAATTTTGAAAATTAACAGAGAAATTCATATCTGGAAATCAAACAATCAGATCAATGAAACAATCATACCCAAACTGAAAATATCAAGTAAAGAGATATTTTTTATTGTCTAAAGGTGATTTTTTATTTATGAATATAGCTAAGATATTATGCACATAATATAGACAATCATTCATCTGCATATATAATTCATCATTTTTTATACTCAAGTAACCAAGGCAATCACAAGGAATATTGAGTAGTCTATTTATTTATTTTGGCAAGTACAAGGAACAAATTCATATCAAACATGGATCATTCACCAATGTATCATGAATACTTCAACTAAATAGTCACATGGAAGGAAGTATACATTTGGATCTAGTTACTAAAACCATGTCATTATGAATCAAGCATTAGAGAACGTTCTTATTCATGTAAACATTAAACATAACAAATTCAATAACACACTTGACATAATGATTTATGTGGAAACCCACTTTAAGAAAAACCACCAATAACATGCTACTCTTTCTCACTCTTCTAAAGTGATGCCTTATGAAAGGTCAACCCTATTAAAGGTTACAATGCACACTATTAAATGTCACCCAGTTAAAGGATTGCAATCACACTATCAGGAGTGAGCCTTGTTAGAGGACTTTAGACCATTCACTTGGAATGTTGCTTGGTTAAAGGATTTACAAGTGACTGTTAGGTCAAACTTAATCCAAAGGTTTACCCTAGATTGATACAATTATTAGAGAGTAATGATAAGGCTTGATCTAATAACAACTTACAAGTCCATTTGCAAATTACAGATCATTATTTCAGTCCTCCATTCTGCTCAATTTTCACACACTTCAACTTTGATAGCTTGTTCACCCTTCAACATCCATACCCTTAAGCCCTCTTGCTTAACTTTCCAATGCAGACTCTTCACTTAGGTCACTGAATGAAGCAATACCCTAGACTCTTTGTCTTCCTTAGATTCTCATACATGAAAATCTTTGTTTTTGACCAGTCATCCCTATAAATAAGGAATTAAGATATTTTGTCATTCATCCTCCATAGTCTAATTTAGGGTTAGGATAGATTAGGTAGGATTCAATGAATCTACCTCTTATTTCATTTCATCCCTTTCTAGAAACTTCCCCTTCAATCCTCTTTGAATTCACCTCAAAATGGTTTACCATGGATTCTATGCTGCTAGCTCACCAATCTTATCTTCCACATAGTTCACATAATCCAAGAAAATAAACCTGCTAGCTCAAATCTATTGAATTCAAAATCTTTCTAATAATACTAACAGTTGGCATTGACTAGCTTTTGATGCTTGGCACATACTGTGTTGCTTGACATCCTCTGTAAAATCACTTGGCATGAACTAAAGTTTACTGGTGCTCGACATCAACTAAACTTTACTCGACATCAATTGTTTTACTTGGCATACACTAAAATGGACTTTTACTCAACTACAATCTATTTTTTTCTCAGATTGTACAACTTTGCTCAGCACCTACTATCCACTCGGTTAAGCTTGGCAAAAAAAATTTGTTTATCTTGTTCTTTTGAACTTACTTAGTGCAACCAATCTTTGCAACCTTAAGTAGATTATCAATGCACTGTGATATCATTGTCTTAGCTAATTCATGTACTCCTTTTCATATCATAACTCAACCTTTCCTCTAGGTGCTATTGTTACATCATTTGATCAAATTCTCTTCATTAATAAAATAAATGATAGTACTTAAATCATATAAGTAGTTGTCTTACCAAAAAATAGTAGGTTTGATATCAATGACAAAACAATGATTGAAACACATTTATCATACTTGTATTAATCTATTTTTAACAATTTCCCTCTTTGGCATTGATGGCAAACCAAACTGATCAACCAAGCTTGATTTAAAAAATAAGACCAACAAAATACCAAATAGAAAATAATGCCTCATATTGAGATCTCTCCCTCTATCAGCAACTTTCAACAAACAATCAACTCATCCTTATGACTCCCTCTAAATTACTTCTTATATCTCCTTCTACATTATCTTCCTCTTACTAGGTAGATATAATTAGTAGATACACTTTCTTTCTCATAAATCAAAATTTATCCCTCTTTGTTCAGTTCCTTTATGTGTTATTAACACTATCTATCTTCAATATCTCTTCTAATCAGTTACTATCTCCCTCTTTGAAAATAATGCCAAAGATTTGTCATCTTAATATGCAGATATGAACTTCTTCAGTTTCTCCCTTTGTCACCTTGCTTGTGATTGATTTGTAGTTTCAGCTCTTTGATTACTTTAGGCAACTACTAAAGTAAGATCCACTACATCAATTTGTAACATATGTCAATCAACTTGTTTGATGCAAGGCACTCCTCTTGTTTCTTAGATAGCCTTTAATAGAGGTATCACCCCTAGTTTACCTCTTAGATACTCATGAGCATCCTTGGATAATGCCTTTCTGAAGATATCAGAAATTCTCTTTTGTGTTAATATATTCCATCTTCACCTTTTTATCTTCAACTAATTCTCTCAAGTAATGATACTTGATTGCAATGTTCTGTTTGTGCATCACAAGATTCTTTGATATATTTATACCACTTGTATTATCACAATAAAGTATCATTGGTTTAGTAATTTCTTCCTTCATACCTTTGAGTAGTTATTTGATCCATATAATTTTTGTACAATTTATAGTAGTAGCAACATATTTAGCTTCAGCAATAGGTTGTGAAATGCAGTTTTGTTTCTTGCTAGTCCATGTAATTAGGCTCTTGCCTAAGAAAAATGCTTCTCCACTAGTGTGCTTTCTGTCATCAATATTTCCAGCCCAATCAGTAACAATATAGGCTCTTAATTCAAAATTCTCATTTTTCTTATAGTATGGACCATATTCCTCTGTTCCTTTCAAATACCTTGTTATTCTCTTTATAGCCATCAAATGATTCTCCCTAGGATTAGCAAAGAATCTTGCAACTATCCCTACAAATAAAGCAATATTAGGTTTACTATGTACTACATATTGTAATTTTCCAATCATAGACCTATATGATGTTTGATTCACCTTAGTTGAATCATCATTCTTTGACAATTTATGTTCTATTACCATAGGTGTACTTATTGTCTTGGAATCCTCCAATCCAAAAGTCTTTAGTATCTCCTTGACATACCTTGACTGAGTCATGTATATACCACATTTCATCTAGTGTACTTGCAAACCCACAAAGAACTTGATCTCTCCAAACATAGACATCTCAAATTCTTGCTTCATTTCATTTTCAAAAGCATTACATAAAGTATCTTGACCTCCAAATATCATATCATCAACAAAAAAAATTAGATAACAAAATACCTTTTCCTTTCTCTGTCTTCAAGCACATATTGATGTTATCATTAGTCCTTTCAAATCCAATTTTCGCAAGATAATTATGAAGTCTCTCATACCATACTCTTGGTGCTTGCTTCAAACCATATAAAGCTTTGTGTAATCTACATACCATATTTTTATTATTAACATCAATAAATCCTTTTGGTTGTTCTGTATAAACTTCTTCCTCTAATATACCATTTAGAAATATAGATTTAACATCCATTTGATAAAATTTGAAACCTTTGTATGTAGAATAAGTAAGAAAAGTTCTTACTCCTTCCAATCTAGCCACAGGGGCAAATGTTTCTCCATAGTCAATTCCTTCTTCTTGTGCATATCCTTTGTAGACTAATCTTGCCTTGTTCCTTGTGACTTCACAATTTTCATCTATCTTGTTTATATAAACCCACTTGGTACCAATCATGTTTTTGTCTTCTGGTCTAGGAACTAGAGTCCATGTTATTTTTCTCAGTTTGTTCAATCTCTTCTTCCAAGGCTTTACTCCAATCCACATCTTCTAAGGCATCTTTCATTGTTTTGGGCTCTTTCATGCTCAGTAAGCATATATTATTTCTCAACTTGTTTCTTGTCATTGGTCTAGCATCTTTATCTCTAATTATTTGTGTAGTAGGATGATGTCTCTTGACATATTTAGACAATCTTAGTTCAGCTCTAGTTTCTTCATTTAGTCTTTCAACTTCTGAGTCATTATGTACATCTTTGTTAGGTATTTTAGCATTTCTTTCATGTACACTAATATTAGAATTAGAATGTGCCTCAACTTCATTATGTAATTCAACACTTGAATGTAGCTCAGTTCCTAAATGCAACTTAGCATTCATTGTATATGACTCAATAGTCACTAAAACTTGCTATTGGTTTTTAACTTTATTTGCAGCATCTTCTTTAGTAGGCATACCTTCGTAAAAGTATACAAATGATCCATATTCTTTTGGTTCCTTCATAGGTCCAGCCTCATATACTTCTTTCTTGACTTGTACACGGTTCAAGGTATAGATAATTGTACTTACAACATCTCTCTAGTATTTCAAAGCAACATTTTTCTCCATCATGAGCATCCTAGCATAGTCCATTATAGACCTATTCCTCCTTTCAGAAACTCCATTTTGTGGAGGGGTTCTAGGAGCATTTTTCTATCTTTTGATTCATTTGTCATTACAAAACATTTCAAACTCATCTGATGTAAATTCTCCCTTTTGTTAGATCTCAAACATTTTAGACTTTTACGTATTTCCTTTTCAACTCTTGCTAAGTACCACTTAAACATTTGGAAACCATCATATTTCTATTCAGAAACATAACTGTCATCATTCTAGAATAATCATCAATAAGTAGCATAATATACTTATCTCCTTTGTAGCTTTGCACTTCAATTGGCCCACACAAGAAAATATGAACAATCTCTAGTATTCCTTTTGAGATATGATTTTTACTCTTAAAACTTGACTTTGTCATCTTGCCCAACTGATATTTTTTGCACATTATATTATCATGCTTCTTCAACTTAGGCAAACCTCTAACTTTTCTCAAGTTATCAAAATTAATATGGCATAACCTCTTGTGTCATAGCCACACATCATCAAGTTTTACAATTAAATAAGTAGCATCCTCTATTCCAAGGTAGAATAGGTTACTTCTAGTTTGATCACCCTTTCCAATAAGTTATCCATTAGTATCATATATCTTAGCAATCTTGTTTTCAAACTCAACCTTACATCCTAAATTATTCAGTTGTGACACACTCAACAGATTATAGTTAAGTCCTTCAACATAGTAATCATTGTCACATAAAATATTTTATGTGAGTTTGACAGAACCTCTTCCTTTTATCAAATAAGTTGCATCATTACCAAATCTTATACTATTTCCATTATAGCAATTCAAGGTAATGAACTTACTTTTATATCTAGTCATGTGATGTAAACACCCACTGTCAATGATCCATCTATCATTCTTGTTCACACAAGACACAAGTGCAATTGCATCATCTTCATAAGACTTGTCCTTTATTGCAACATACACCACTTCATCATCATGTTCATTAGATTCATCTCGTATTTCCTCTTCTTCAATGTAGCAAAACTTTTGCCTTTTTTTTGTAATCTTTGATGTCTTCATCTCTTTTACTTTTGGACTTACCACCACCTCTGTAGTTCTTCTTCTCTAGACATCTAGTAGCAATATGATCAACCTCATTGCAATTGAAACAAATGATAGGTAATTTACCTTTAAACTTACCTTTACCTCTATGAAATCTCCTTGCCAATAGTGCTTCAAGTTGATCTGCATCCTCCTCATCTATATCACTATCACTGGACACATATTTTGTATTTTTCTTCTTCTTCTTCTCATTAGGTTCCTTAATAGCTTAGCTTTAAAAGTAGATTCAATATTAATAGGTTTTTATTTATCAAAATTAGATAGCTCAAAAGCAGTGAGTCTACCTACTAGATCTTCAAGAGTTAGAACATTCCCTAGTACAAATCTTAGTTCTTATATAGCAGAAACTCTAGTAGCATTTATAAGTAGTAGTTTTGTCAAAACTTTTCTTAGTACTATATCATCATCTATTGTACCAATAGCTCCTCTTATTGCATTAACAACATCTTTTATCTTAGGGAAATATTGATCAATATTATCACCTTCTTGCATTCTCATATCATTAAACTTAACTCTGAGACTTTCAACTTTGGCTCTTAGAACATTCTTGAATAATCTACCCCTTATTTCATTTCATCCCTTTCTAGAAACTTCTCCTTCAATCCTCTTTGAATTTGTCTCAAAATGGTTTACCATGGGTTCTGTGCCACCAACTCACCAATCTTATCTTCCACATGGTTCACATAATCCAAGAAAACAAACTTATTGGCTTAGATCTATCAAATTCATGATCTTTCAAATAATGCTAACACTCAGCATTGACTAGCTTATGATGATTGGCACATACTGCATTGCTCAGCATCCTCTGTAAAATCACTAAACATGAAGTAAATTTTACTAGTGCTTAGCATCAACTAAACTTTACTTGATATCAACTGTTTTACTCAACATACACTAAAATATACTTTTACTCAACTCCAACTAATTTTTTGCTCAATTTGTACTAACTTTTCTCGGCACCTACTATCCACTTAGTCAAGCTTAGCAGAAAAACTTTTTTATCTTGTTCTTCTGAACTTTCTTAGTGCAACCAATCTTTGCAACCTTAAGTATATTATCAATGCACTATGATATCACTATCTTAGTTGATTCTTGTACTCATTTTCATATCATAACCCAACCTTTCTTCTAGGTGCTATTGTTACATCATTTGATCAAATCCTCTTCATTAATCAAATAAATGATAGTACTTAAACCATATAAGTAGTTGTCTTACTAGCAAATAGTAGGTTTGACATCAATGACAAAACAATTATTGAAACACATTTATCATACTTGTATCGATCTAGTTTTGACAGAAACAAAGGAATTATTTTTAGTAAACTCCATGATAAAAAAGACTATAAGTAAAGTGAAAGAAGAATGTTGATGCATGAACTCAACTTACTAGTCACTAGTGCTCATTCAAGATGGAGTATAATTAGAGTTTATCTAGAATGCCACAAGATTTATAGAGGAAAGAACCCAAAGAAAGAATTTGATCTGAGTTTGTAACAAGAAGCTCATTTTTCTTTGCATTCATACTGGCTCTGTAAGCTTAAATCCATGGTTTATAATAAATAGTTACATTAGTGGGAGAAACAACCATATGGATCTTTGAAAAAACCCTCAAAATAACATATTCACTGAGAAGAAATATGTTTGGAGTGAAGAAATCAATGGAGCTAGCAGTCCTCATAGTCTTGACATTTAGAACAAGAGAAATATCATCAAATTTATAAGTATACTAGGTAATTGGAAAGAAGAAACCATTACCTTGTTAATTCACTAGCAGAAAAAGATATTTAGAAGCGTCATGCCCTAGCCACAAGCTTAAGAGAATTTCTAGAAAGTTTTACAAAGTGTGAAAATTGTAAAATGATTTTTTATTTTTAGGCATTTTTCACCTTCTAATGATGAAGCCCTGAATATTTTAAATCCAACATATATGATTTCAAATCCACCTATTGTGAGTGTTATGACTCTTCACAAATTATTTGCTGACTTGTATATATTAAGTGATTATTCCACTTTTATCATGTAATATAAATAAGTTTGTAAATATATTTTTATTTTATTTGTCAATAAAACAAATGGTTTAGGTGTTCAATATTTATTGAATAAAATTAACATTTTTTCATATTTATTGAACATGCTAAAATATTGATAAATAATATATTTGATTTTTGCATTAATTATCTTTGTAAATGATAATTACTAATTGTTGAAATCATAAAACAATTAGTCATTAATTATTTATCTTAAATGCAAAATCAAATAAATCATTTGCATAATATCTTGTAAATATATATATTAAGTTGCTAAAATAATAAAGCACTTTATATTTTTATTATTTTAGATGCAAAGATTTAATTAGTTAATTGAGTTTTACTTGTAGTCTATTTTTGAGACATGGAGTGTCTTCCAGTTCATCATGGATTTCATTTTTCAGCAATGGAAGACCTTTTCAGTCAACTGCCCATCACAAAAATTCTATTTTCAGCTAGAGGGTAATTTGACTTTCTCATGTAGTTGTTGAGCACTTAAATGCTATTTTAGCTAGTTATGGGGTAGTTGAGGCTAGTTTCAACTACACAAACCTCTTTTATGCATTTTTTACATCTTTATGAGCAATTTGACATGTGAGATTTTTGGCTTGATTTATCATATCCGACCTAGGGTTTTTACATACTTTTTGAGGAGATAGAGGCATATTGCAGTTGGTTATTAGTTGGACAAGTACTTGAGGGTAGATTTGATGAGTTTCTTCACACTTTCGAGGAGTTCTAAGAGATATGTTTTATGCACTTTTGTCACATCCAAGTTAGGGTTTTAAGATCTATTTATCATAGTTTCACCTCATTTTGAGGCCTCTTCTTTCTAGATCATATTTTTTGCATATTGAAAATTTTTCAGTTGATTGTGAGAGCACTTTGTAGTAGAGATTTTTTAGCATTTATTATACATATCCAGCAATTCCTTCTCATTGATTCCTATGCAATATTATGGATGTTTTGCTTTTATCTTGTGTTTATTCTTCATTAAAATTGTATTCCTTATTGCATATTTCAATCTTGATACTTGTATTTGTAGGTCCTTGTTTGTGTCCTTGTTCATTTTGCAAAAAATTGGTAAAGCCTAGGTTTTCCTTTCAAAGCAAAAGATCTTCAATCCTTACATAGAAACACTTTTTGTAATTGTATGCTTGTCTAGGTATTGTGAATCATTTGTATTGTGGGTAATTTGTGTTGAGTTAATTGAAGTTGCATACAAAATATTTGTGTATCACCTCATTTAGGTTTAGTTTTCATTTTATCATTCATCTTCTTATTTATTTTCCTACATATAATTAGGTTTTTTTTAAGTGATCACTATGTAGGTACCAATTGGATCTAGAGATTCATCTCTCATTTTAGGACAACTAACCACTCAAAAGAGTTCCCATATTTCAACACAATAGCTAGAAATTTCATCTTGCTAAAGGTGCTATCCTGATTGACAACAATGACATTATTTTGTTATAAGGAATTGATATCTTGATTAGGATTCTCTCTCATATACAAGAGGCATATATCCTTGATCCTCACCTCTTTTCTATTTGCAAAACTATGCTTCTAATAAACATTTTTCCTTGATATTTACTTTTTAAGTTTGTTATCCTTAATCTAGAAATCCTATTTCACCTCGACAAAAGGGGATAAATACGTGTATCCTTTTTCTCCTCCCCTCTTTTGTCTTAAAATTTTTATTTTTGTTTAGACACTCCTCTAGATGGTAGATATCTAGTCAAAAAGATCTCTTCCTTTCAAAGGTCTCTTCTCGTGGGTGAAATATCCTTTCATGATTATATATTTTCTTAGCCCATAAGAGTCCATGTTCTTCACTAAGTTTGTGACATATATTATTTTTTGAGGATATCTCCTTGTTGCTAGAATTAGTTATCATTAATTTGATTTCTTATGATGTCTATGGCTACATATCCATCAAGGGTCACATACATATGCCTTGCTTTGTACTATATGCATGCAATTTTTCTTATATGTTTGTTGTGGGTAATCTTTATATATAAGTAGCCCTTGTCCATCCCTAGGATTTAAATATAAATATCTCCATGGATAATGGACCCTGGTCCATCCACAAATATCACACAAACATTTCTTCATGAATGACAAAGATCAATCCATTCATGAGCATTACACATGCATAAAAAAAAATTAGGATTGACTACCAGACACATAACCCCACCAAACCATTCAATGCCACCATTTTTCATAGGATTGACTAATAGGCATACAACCTCACTAGACCATTTGATATTATCTTTTAGTTTTTTGTGAGAATGAATATCTAAACACAAACCTACTATATTATTTAATCTTAACCCCTTTTTTATAAGATTGACTATCAAGCATACAACCCTACTAGACTATTCAATTTTATCCTCTTGGTGATTTACATTAGGACGCATAAATCTTATTAGGTAAAATAATCATTTCTCTCTCTATTAGATTTTAGATAATGGAGCTATTATCATCTCTGGTGATGCTCTTACTTTTCCTATGTGATCATTTATGTATCATGATATTAGAATGGGTGGAATGTGAATAAAGGATATAGAACCTAATTTCATCACGTAACCACACACATAACATAATAGAGAGAGGGAAGTTTATGAAATAGGTTATTTTGGTCCAAATTATAAAGAATGAGGTCTAGAAATATTAAGCCTAACTAAACAAGAAAGGGGCACTAATGCAAACTAAGTCTATGAAGAATAAGTGGAAAGACAACTAAGTCCTTGAAAACCCTACATGATATGATAAGATAGATATAGATATAAATAAAAATGCTAAAAAGATAAAGAAGGTAGGGAAAACACCTTTAGAATATATTTTTATTTTTTTTGTATTGATCATAATGAATGGAAATTATTGGATTAGAGCCTGATACTACACAGTGCACAAAACTCAAAAATCATTCTCTAATCTATTAGGGTCAAACTAGATGATCAAGAGTGATTTGGTCACCATTTATGCATCAGGGGTAACCTAATTTGCCTTGATAAAATGAGTGTGATGTTGATTCTAATTTTGCATTTATGAAGAAAGTTGAAAAGGGTACTTAGATCTGTAACATGTTTGGCAGTCTCATATATGCAATGTGCAATTAAAAAGAATTTTTTTGTTTTTGGGGGGTTTACCTTGGTCAAACCACATTTTAGGAATTAACCTTGAGTTAAAATAATTGAAATAGCATAAATGTAAAGTAAATGTACAAATTCACCCTACAATAGTAGGATCTCTCAAATTGAATGTTGTGTACTCCCTTCACCAGTTGATTTGGATTAAGAAGATGAAGATGAATAGATGTAGAAGATGAAATAAAGGATCTTGAATGGATTGAAGGAGATCTTGAAGATGGCTCCCACAATTTCTTGAATACTTGAATCCTTGATCTTTAATGGAGGATGACTTAAAAACTTGAATGTTTCAGTGCTTGTGTGCATATGACCTTGGATTGATATGAGATATTTTAATGGTGGATCATAGAATACTTGGATTAAAAATAGAGAAAATGGAGGGACTTATATAGAGCTCAAAATTTATTATTCTCACAAGTTGGCCTACATACAGCTCAAAATTTATTATTCTCACAAGTTGGCCTACCTACAAATTAATACCCTGAGACTATCCAAACACAAGACCCTAAATAGGACCTAATTAAGGGTGTGGTGCATCCCTGATTGGCCCACTAGCTGTGCACTAAAATCTTGATTTGTCAGGGGTGCACTGTGTCCTTAACAATTAGGGTCCATAACCTTCAAGATCCCTTTGAGATCTTAAAACATGTCCCAGATCCCAAAAATCTAGCCTAAAGTTTGATATATAGTTGTTTCAATGTGGAGAGAAGATTCTAAGTGGTTAAATGAAGGGAAGGAAGGACAGAGGAGGATAAATCCTACCTCAAGCTTAAGTCCATGAAAATAGGAGCTTTAAGGAGGATCTATTAGGTTTTACCCCAATTCCACCTAGGAGGAAGGATAGAAAAGGGAAGAAAGAAGGTGAAATACAAGGAGATTGATGATCTCATATTAAATAAGTGTTAAACCTTCATTAAATTGGAGTGTTTCCAATTTAAGATGGTATAAATATTAGTGGGTAAGGCATTTCTTGGCTAAGGTCTCTTTCACTACTTGATTTAAATTTTTTTTAGTATTAATCCTTTTTTTGTGTTTCTTTTGTCTTTTAGTGTTTCCTTCTTTTTTGTTGTTGTGCATGGATGTGGAGTTAGGATCCTTAGTTTTGGAGCTTATTTCCTTAAGATTAGTGATGTCTTATCTCTTTATAATTTATTACCTCATTCATCTTTTTGCTCCTCTCTTCTTCTACTATGAGTATGACTTGCTTATACTCTTGCTAAAGTGGAGGCTAAATGAATCATCTTAAAATGGAAGCACTTCCATTTAAGATATTTTATCCCCCCTTAGTATCATTTGGTACACTAGGACCTCCCTTTTACTTTTAATTACTTAAATCAAGGTCATCTCTTCCTCCAACCTTAATCAAAACTCTATGTTGGCACCAATTTCTATTCTTAGATTCTCATTCACTCCCCCAATCACATAAATAATCCTTTAAATGCACTTCTAACAATTTTACTTCATGTCACTATTTTTCCCCAACTTTTCAACATTTCTTATATTTTGAGCTCAATTATGGAGCCAGACACCTCCAAGTTAGGGACATGCTTGTCCCTTACCTAGGTTAAGGAGAAAGGTAGTCCCTTTCCTAGGGGCCAGGAATGAGCCCTTCCATTACCTTAGACAAGGCATTCCCTTACCTAGAGTTTAGGGACAACCTCATCCCTTACCCAGGTTATTTTATTGTGGAAATCCTAGGCCTAATGTCAAATATTACCTTTTTCTTCCTTCATAAGTGAACCCTTCTCATGGTAATCATTAAAATTAGTATAAAATAAGGCCTTCTCTCCTCATTTGGTAATTTGTGATGTCTCGTACACATGAAATCTCAAGTGCATCCAAGAATCTCTTAATAAATAATTTAATATCTTTAACAACCATCATTCATTCTTTGTTGTAGTTCTAACTTCATTGTGGATTTTCGCCATCAAATAAGAGATTTTCATGTTAGAAGTTAAGGTTGTCATTGTACTAAAAGGTTGACCTATCAATTCCTGATAAAACCACTAGACTTATAGAAATTAGGAGGTGGTTAAGACATGTCACGAATCCTAAAGGGGAACATTAAAAGTTATTTCATCAATCCCCCCCAATGCTCCATGAGGAGATTTGAACTAGTGACCAAGCTCTGACATGACATGCTAGAAGCTAGGGTTATTGTTGCACCAAAAGGTCAATTTGTCAATGTTTGATACAACCACTAAACTTATAGAGCATAAGAGGTAGTTAATCCATCTCAAAAATCTCAAAGAGGGGCATTAGTAGTTAGTCCAACACAACATTCATACAAGAATTCATTATTGAGGCATATTGAAAGCATTCACATACATGAGGTTTTGTATCATATGATTTTCTTTTAGTTTTTTTGTTGAGTCAAGGCTACTAGATTAACATACATGATCACATATCAAACTTAATTATGTCAATATTACTATGATGTATTTTAATATTTTATTATACTGCATGATAGTATTCCTTTATTAATGTACAAATCAATATAAGGTTGACTCCTCAATTGGGGCTTGACTAAGGCAAGCCCCTCCCACCAACAAAAATGCCTTCTCTATTTTCTATAGGAAAAATCTTATGGGTGTACAAATTGGATTTATAACTCTAGGGTTTCAAGTTGTGAGTGAAGATTTGAATATCAAATTTTTTTACAAAGAAGGTAAGAGATAACCTTATTCATTACCTAGGTCATTCTTGATCTCCAAGTCTTCCATGTCCCTTGAACACATCTTGACCTTGACCCCATCTCATCCCTTACCTCATTTTGACCTAGACTTAAGAATTTTTCCTTGTTCTTAACTTCTTAGGCCCCCTAATTTTATGGGTTTATAGATCCAAAATTGTACAGTACAAATCTTTGATTGTTTCAGTTTCAAACATAGTTTGATATAATATATTTAGATTTGTATTTGGTAAGCATATTTTCCTCTTTTTCATTCATACCTCTTAGTTTATTCATTTCTAGATTTGATTCACATCCTTTTTATTAAATTCTTCATAACTTGGGGATCAAACCCAAGGAAGTATCAAAACTTGTAAGGTTGATGAATCATTCTTTAGCCCTGTTCCTTTAGAGACTTTAGTTAGATATACTTTGTGGGTTTGGAATCTACTTCTTTATTCCCCAATTCTAAAGAAAAATAAGTGCATCCCATTTTCTCCTTTAGAATTGGTAAAATTAAAGTTTTGTATTTGTGGATCATCTATAGAGAGACATGTGAGTAAAGGAAATAATTTAGTGTGAAAAATAAAGTTGCATTATGTGCTTCAATGGAACTGATCCAAACATGTTGGAGATACTATTATGTAGTTCATGACTTATGGATTGTATAGAGTTCATATATGTGAGGTAGTAATCCTTTATTTTCTATAGATTAGTGAGCATGCATAAATGTATGTGCATTCTCATCACAATACTCCTAATAGGGTATATTACTTTTAATAAAATAAATCATCTTGTGGGTTCATCCCTATAATGGTTTTTTTCTTAATAGGATTTCCACCAAAAAAACTATTGGTGTTATTATATGTTGTAAATTTACACTTACATGTTCATTTATCATATCTAAATATTAAGGTTAAAGTTTCCTTTATGTCATGCAGCTCCAAACAAACTAATTTACACCTCACACCTCTCAGATATCTTTTGACTTATTTATATAAAATGTATCAATTCCTAGTTCCTCTTTGGGAAGATTAATCTCTTGAGGTGATCTAGGATGAAATCTTACAAAAAGGGCAATCCAAGATTTTATGGAACTAATTAGTATCTTTGAAAAGGTCAAATTGAATGTAATTTGAGATGTATTATTGAATACTATTAGGAAATTACTGAGAATCCATACGTTCCTCTTCCAAACATTACTATTGCTATCTGTGATGAGAAGAAGAAATTTGAATATAATAATAGAGCTAAGGAAGCATCATTGAGTGCCTCGAATGATGTTGAGATGACAAATGTAACAAAATTGAAGAATGCTCATGAAATCTCAAAGAAGTTAGTATCATTGTATAAAGATGATGCCTATGTGAAACTTGCTAAATTACAAGGCCTAATGGGAAAGTATGATACATTAAGGATGATTGAAGATGATAAACCCACTTCTCACATCCAAAAGGTGAATATGCTTGTATATAGCATAAGATGTGCTAGTAGACAATTGGACAAATTAGACATGTATTGGTGACTATTGGAAATTTGTTGAGAATCTATATGTTCATCCTACAAATCTTAAAATGATTACTCCTGATGAGAAGAATAAATCTCAATACAATATTATAGCTAAGGAAAAATTGTCGATGTCTTAACTAATACTGAGATGAAAATTTTAATGTAATCGAAGGTTGCTCATGTGATATGGAAGAAGTTAGAAATAGTGTGATGATGATGCCTTTGCAAAATTTTCTAAATTACAGAGCCTAAAGTGAAAGCATGAGACATTAAGGATGAGTGAAGATGAGAAAATCACTTATTACATGCAAAAGGTGAATGATCTTATATATAGAATTGGATATTTTGGTGGATAGTTATATGAATCATAGATTTTTTCTAAGGTGCTTATATTCTTACTGCCTTCATATAAACACATGATTGTATCTATAGAGGAAATCATAACTATTACAGAATGTGACAAGATGTATGTTGATTAGTAAGCTTTTAAATTTTGAGATGAGTGAATTTAGTGATGCCCTTACTAAAGTTGAGTCTATAACCAAAGATATTATGTTCTTAAAAAGTATCACACTTCTCTAAGACATTTTATCCAAGGGATCTAGTGGATTAGGAATCTTGAATGATGACTTAAAGCTTCCTATCTATGATGTGCAAGATCTATGAGATGATGGCTCTCAAAAGAACATAGATTAAGAAACCTTTGCAAGGTACATCATAGAATAGAAGATTCAAAGAGTAAAGGAAAGAGTTCCAATATCCAAGAATCAAGATGACTACAATGCAAATACAAGTAATCTAGAATGAGATGCAAGGTAAAAAAATCTAAGCTAACAAGTATGAAGAGTTACAAAGTCACTTAGTTAATCTATATGAGCTAAGCTAGGTATAAAAGGAAACTAAGCTAAATACAAAAAATAGAATGCATATGCAAAATGAGTGCTAAGTGAGTGCTCCAAAATTACCAAGAAAACTTGCAACATAACAATAACATAAGTGTCTAAGAGATGAGAGAGTGAGGAGAAAACTTTTTTTTAAAGAGAAATGGATGGTAGGGAACAAGAGGAAAAATTAGGGGTGTCAAATGAGCCTTGAGTGATCCATGTGCACAAGAATCTCACCTAAGCAAGATCAATGGATATGTTTAAGAGGCAAAAGATATGTGGAGAAGAATAAAGATTTCCCTCACATAGAAAATTGTACCCTCACATGTGGTAGATAAAAATACTAATCTTTTATTTTTAAAATAGGAATAATCATTATCATGTGCAAACTTAAGAATAAAAAGACCTTGGGAATTTTATTTAATTAAAAGGGAGAAATTTATTTTAAATAAATAAAGACTTACACTGTGGTGGTCATACCATAGGTTATAATTGTATAAATGATAAAGTGATGATTTGATCAAAGATAGGTGATTGATAGGCAAGAGCCTACAACACAATGTTAGCCTCTCATTGGGGAGGTCTTGGGTTCAAAACTACTCAAACTTAACCCATAATAATAATTAATATTCACAAATAATAATAAAATAAATGATAAATAATCAAGGCTTTGACTGATTACCTATCAAGAAAAAAAAGGGGTGGGTAGGTGATTGATAAATTATGCAAAATTTCTAGAAAGATGGCTCATAGTCTATAGGACCATTTTTATGTGATTACAAATATTATTTCTAAGCAAAATATATATATATGATCTAGGATAATGTTCTACAAGATTATTGTAACACCCCACCAAGGGATCCAAAGAATTAACCTAATAAGATAATTGTTTGTTCTCGCCCATGCCTCGAGTGCTAGTACAGACTAGGATGGAAGTAGAGAGAATGCTTGGTTGCGACCTTGCATTCTGTAGTAGACCTCATCAGTATGAGAGGATACTAGTGGCCACATAGGGATCACTAGGGGGCCGAGGTCTATAGAGAGACTACTAGGGTAACTCTAGCATGATCCGTGCGATGACACTTTCTTGCTTGCATAGTAGGTTTCCTACATGTCTTTGTTGTGCCTCTGGGATTAGATGTCGGTTTGTGATTGGAACCTTTGAGTTAGTAAACTTTTAGGATTCTTGGACTTAGAACGTATTTGTGCCTTGTGATTTGATAATCTATTTGGGACTTGAGATTATCTCCTCAGCATGGTGGGAGTGGACCATTTAGGTTCCACGCAGTCGGGTGGTAGTGCTTTTCCACTCTTACCATTTGAGATCCGTCTAAGACACCATGGCTGATGTATTCTTCATTGGTATCTATCTTCATTCTGTTCATGGATTATGATGGTGGACACATATCCTTATATTGATGATTAGCATATGTTAGATGATGTTATCTTATGCTTTATTTTGCATGATTAGATTTCTTTCTGCATATGATGTAGTATGTTTTAGGAGTGACATTCCAACTATGATAATACCAATGATCTCTTCAATGATTTGGAATGTTACGTATGGAGGGATGGCTAGGACCCACGATGGTCTAATGATGCTATTTACGGTTGGGAGGAACCGTGCACTTAGATAATTATATGTTGTGATTATTGGTTATCTTTTATGATGGATGTTTATATTTTCTATGATGATGTTCATGTATGGTATTTGGTTCCATTTACTTTATTGCACTTGCATCATGGATTAAAATAGGATGATGTACTTTATTTAGCACATGTATATTCTTTTAAGTCTTCATACCCTATGGCATGTACAGTGGATGATGGAGCATCCTGAAATGTAATTTACTAAAGGGACATTTGGAACAAAGTATATTGTTTTGAGAACATTAGACTTATCATTATTATTTCATGTGGATGTATTATTAGATGGAATTAATATTAGTTGATTTAATTGTGATTCAAAATTAAGGGATCCTTTAAGAATGTAACATGTTATGTATGTTTATGTATACTTTCAGTTGAATGATGTTATTGCTTTTGCTACTATGTTATGAAAGGTTTTACTTTCATGTTTCAAAAAAAAATGCTACCAAACTTAGTGAAACTTTAGGTTAATTCTTTGGATCCCTTAGCAAGGCATTACAATTATAAACGTATTATAAGGTGTTGCAAGAGATTGAAGATCAAGAGCATGAGCTTGAAGATATTGGAGCCCTTATTTCCAAGAGATTTTGTAAAGGCGTTGATCAGTACAAAGGAAATTTTTAGGACTCTTAATGTTTTTGTTGCAATAATATTGGTCATTTTTCTTTAAGGTATCCTATAAGAATTCTAAATCATAAACCTAGTAAATTCCAACCTAGATATCAAAATAAAGGTTATTGTGTTGGTGATGAAGGTGCGAAAGATGATGAGTCTAATACAAGTGGTTGAGAAGACAGTAGATGTGTATTTATTGCTATCAAGGAAGAGGATGGTCACAAGTCTACAAGCTACATGAATGTGGAAAGAGCCTTGGTTGTACATGTTAAAGAAAGAAATGAATGGTGATTGATAATGGTTGGTCAATCATATAATGGGTAATAAGTGAATTTAGAAAGGTATGATAGTAATGTTGTAAGATTCATTGATGATACTCCTTACCTAATATATGGAACAAGATTTATTACTCTTGATGGTGGAATCAATATTGATGATGTCTCTTATGTGCTCAAGGTCTAAAGTGTAATATTTTAAGTGTTTGAAAAATTAGTTGACAATGGTTATGATATGAAATTCAAGAATGGAAAGTATAAAATTTTGGGAAGTTCAAGTGTTGAGATTGCATCAAGTAAAAAAACTAGAGATGATATCTTTCATTTGAATAATACTGAAAGAAGATGTTTGTCATGCCCAAAATTCAAGGCAAAAACACACTATTTTTTAATTTATAAAAAGGTTATAACTAAGTTGAACAAGCCCAACATTGAATGAGCTACAATTAGGTTAACAACTAAATGATTGTTTACAAGTTTCAAGATTGCATGACTAGGTTACAATGTGTTTAGGTTAAGGGTTTCCTATTATCATTTTTCAATCTAGTTGATAGTTTGATGATGAGGCTATTGCACATTGAAGAGTTTTGTTTTTGTTATCTAGGTTTTAACATTCAAACCTTCCAGAGGCCTTAGACAAGGAGACCCCCTTTCGCCCATTTTGTTCATCATTTTAGCTGAATGCTTAGGAAGGTTTATAGACTGTAGAAAGCGTGAGGCTTGTATCAAAGGGATCCTTCCCTCCTCTAATTGCGTTCCCTTCACTCATCAGCAATTTGTTGATGATACTATCTTGGGGGGGGAAGCTTCTGTCAAAGAGGCTAGAGCCCTGAAGAAGATTCTTGATACTTACTCCAGTGGGACGGGTCAGCTGATTAATTGGAACAAAAGCTCACTCTTTTTCATCAACACCTCTGAGTTTAGACAAAGTAAAATCGCCAGGATTCTGGGTTGTGGGGTAGGCTCTTTCCCCTCTACCTATCTTGGTCTTCCCTTGGGATCCTCACCCCCGGAGTCTTTTTGGAATGATATTTTGGACAGATTCAACAGGAAGATGGCTGGTTGGAAAGGGGTCTCTCTTAGTCAAGCGGGGAAATGCCTCTTAGTCAAATCTTCTCTTCAAAATCTGCCAATCTACGCCCTGAGCCTCTTTGGAATTTCGGGGAAAATAGCTGAAAGAATGGAGAAAATCCAGAGAGACTTCCTCTGGAATGGTAATGAAGGGAAGAAAAGATATCCTCTTTTCGCTTGGGAGAAGGTTTGCCTCCCTATGAGGTACGGAGGTCTGGGCATTAGAAAGATCACTCACCTCAATAAGGCTCTCCTAGCTAAACAAATATGGCAGATTTTCAGTAGCACCGGTGAATGGAGGGACACCCTGGTAAACAAGTACCTTAGAAGACCCACTCTTCTTTTCACCCTTTTTAATGAAGATATCCCAAAAGGATCGAACATTTGGAATGGGATCATGAAAGCCAGGGACCTGGCTAAGGCCAGGATATCATGGAAATTGGGAAATGGGAAGGACATCCAGTTCTGGTCGGATAGATGGCTTTCCCAAGATCCACTTATCAATAACCCTATTTTTGAGAGATGGATGCAAGCTTGTACTGATCAAATTGGGTCCAAAGTTTGTGATTATTGGAATGGCCAGGAATGGAGTGACCTATCCCTCATCTCTGAGGACTTGACTCCTATAATGCTTATGCTCAATTCCATGATTCCTATCAATTTGGGGGATGAGCTGGTCTGGAGGGATAATCCCAATGGAAGATACTCTGTTGCCTCAAGCTATAATTCCCTTTGGAGCTTAAAAGAGAAGGCCCCTTGGGCGGAGGCTTGGATTCTGGGTCTCACTCCAAAGATCAACATTTTTTACTGGCTGGCTCTTCAGAACAAAATCCTTACTCATGACAATCTCATGAAGCGAGGACATGTTATGCCCAGTAGATGTCCCTTGTGTAAGAATCAGGCTGAGACCGAAAATCACATTTTCATCTTATGTGACTATGCCAGGGAGGTTTGGAATGTCATCACACATGATAATGAAATCCTCTGGTGCAAACCGAATAATCTCATGGATTTTTTCCATCAGTGGAAAGGTCTTTGTATGATTGCTGGTCGGCAGGATCACTCGGACTGGATTTTACCCCATTTTTGCTGGGGAATCTGGAAGGAAAGGAATAATAGAATATTTAGAGACAGAGAGGAGCCGGCTATAATCCTTGGCAGGAAGGTCTCGAAGAATATAAAGGAAAATCTCCAAGTGCTGAAGGAGGAAGAAGAAGAAGAAGGGGACAGAAAGATAGCTAAAGAAAAAGACAGGAACCTCAAAAGGCAGGATGCTAGCTGGCTTCTCCCCCTAGATGGTTGGTCAAAAGCCAACTTTTATGGGGCCTCCAAGGGTAACCCAGGCCCTTCAGGTTGCGGTGGAATCATAAGAAATAGCTATGGGGAGGGAATAGCTACCTTTGCTTCCCCGCTGGGAATCCAGACTATTCATCTGGCTAAAGCAAGAGCTGCGAGTAAGGTGGTCAAGTTGGCTTTTGAAGCTGGGATTACTAAACTCTGGCTTGAGGGGGACTCCAAAAAATTATTAATACCATTAATGGTATTTCCCCTCCCTCGTGGACGATTGTGAACATAATTGTTGAGACTTGCGCCACTCTCACAAAGTTCGATAAGGTCCACGTCACTCATGTTTACAGAGAGGCAAACCCAGTCGCTGATTGGTTTGCTAATAAAGGGGTTAACGCCACCAATAATCTATCCTGGCATGCCAGAAAAGATTTTCCGACGGAGGCAAAGTTGCTCATCGACCAAGATAATATCTTGGGAAGGACGGCTCAAATCCAATGCAATTATGGATAATAAAGATTGCTTAATAAATGGTAAGTGCCATTATTGGCATCGTGATTTGCACCAGCAAAAGGGGTTTCCTCTGACTTTTTGACACGTTCGAAAGGATGATATAATTATTTTTAGAAAGGAGTTTATTCATGGGTATCATAAAAGAAACATCACCATTTTTTCGAATGCAAATAACTTGCACAGATCAGAGTTCATGAGAATTGTGGAAGTTGATCAGGTAAACATGACGGGTGAGAGGAGTAGAAAGGAGCCGGTGGGGGATGTTCAGAAGTGGAAGAACAAGGCCAAAGTTTGGAGAGAGCTGGAAAAGGGTGGGGTTACTAACTTCTTCGAGAAACTTCATGGCTCGGATCCTGAGATCACTAACAGCATGGTGAATTCGTGGAATAATGGTAAGGTTAAGGTGAACGGGGTCTACTTTCAAATTACTGAGGATGTGGTTGCTGATGTCACGGGGATTCCGATGGAGGGGCATAAATTTTTCAGAGACAAGAAGTTGTCTTCTAATGCTATCAAGGATTTTTTGAAAAACACTGAAGAGCTGAACAAGCTGGGCAAGAAAGAGACATTTTTTGTAACGGATACTATAAAGAAGCTCTGGAGGTATGTTCTCTATGCTATCATTGAATATATAACCCTAGACCCCAGGTTTGATAGGGTTAGGACCCACCATTTTGTGATTCTGAATCATTTTCGGCATGGTAGTAAGATCTCCTTCCTGTATTATCTTTTTAACTCGATGAACAAGGCCATTTCTAGTTTTAAAAAGAAAGCTACCGTCAACCCAGCACTGCATGAGGGTCTTCTGCTTCTAATTCATGAGCATTTCCATGCTCAGACCATTAGCAAAAACCCTATCCAGGGGGCGGATGTTGACAAGAGCAGCTCCAATTTTTCCTCAGATTCTGACGATGTCGAGAGCATCAGCTCTGATGAGGTTTTTGAGCATTCAGGTAAGAAGACTAAAAGCCATAAGAAGGATTACCCCTCTATCAAATTACCCAGCAGAAAGAGCCCTAGAGGTCATACCCCAGCTAAAATTGGCTCTGCTGAGGAGGAGGAGGAAATGGATACTGATGATTCTGACAAGGTTTCGAAGGAGGAGCTGGATGAGGAGAAACTGAGAAAAAGATAGAAGAGGGATGGAGAGAGCATGGAGCGCTCCAGCAGTCAGGGAAAGGATTATCTGCCCATTCCCCTCTCCCCTATACATCCTCAGCCTCCTTTGGAGGAAAATGACAACTCTGGACAGATTGAGGGGGAAGTGCAAGTTAATAACAGAAGGAAGGCTTGGAAGAACTTCAATGTGAGAACGGCCACTATGGGAATTTACAGAGAGGCGATGAACCCCCAACTCCTGGTGGACGACCTCGAGAAGCCTAGACTCAATGAGCTAATTGACCCGGCTATGGTGGCTATTTCTGATAATGCAAGAGAAACGGGTATGAATCTGTTGAACAATGCCCGCAATAGCATGATCGACAACTTCAGATCAATTAAATGGCTTTTCCATGAGCTTGAGGATGTCAGAGATAGGGTTTCCCAAATGGAAAAAATCAAGAGCAAGACAGGTGCTGAAAGCCAAGGCGACCGGAACAGCTGGGAGACTCTGATGGAGAGGAGAGTAAAAAATATTGAGAACTACAATCACAACCTGGCTAGTCAAATGATCTCCCTCCTCACTTCGATCAACGACAACATCCTCTCTCTCTTGGATAATCTCAAAGACAGGAACCAAATGGAGGAAGATGATAAACAGAACAGAGACAAAGATAGGCTGGATGTGGATAAAGCCAAGGACAGCACTATGGAGCAAGATTTGACGAACGCCCAGGATCATAAGGTAGAAGAGCAACAAGAGTGCGCCGAAGCTGCCCAGACCATGCTCGAGATGGAGAAGTAGTCTGCTAGGTTTGGTCTCTGTCCTTTGGTTTTTGTTTCGCCTGGCTTTGGCTTTTTGTCTGGTCTCCATTTTTTCTGGTTGATTCTCTGGCCTTTTTAGTGGGCAGCTATTTCGGGCTGGGCCTTTGGGCTTATTTTCAGCCATAAGGATTGTGATTTGGCTGGGCAATTTTTCGCTTATTTTCAGCCTTTCTTGTTGTTAAACTTATGGGTTTCAGGACCCCTTAAAACCTGTTTACCTTATCAAAAACATCATGCTCTAAGTTTAAGTTTTTGAGTTACCACAATATCCAATTTTAATTAACATTATTCTATGATGTTAATGTTATTTATGGAGACATCCCTGGATAGGTTTGATAAGTCAAACATGTAACTCATATGACATGGCTACAAGAACATACAATACTTGTGTTTAAAGTATCCATTGTTTAGGGTTCAACGTTGTATAATAAAGTAAAATATGAATAAAATGTTTCCACATTATCCCATTCATTTAATCGAAATAAAATATGCCTAAAAGATAATTTATTTAAAACATATAAGTAATAATTTAAAATAACTACAAAAAAAACTCTATAAGAACATGTACTAAATATGCATACTATGTTACTCAATTAGTAATATCTATTTGTTGAACAACAAATATATTAAAAGTTACAACGTGTTTTATATAAGAATTAATCTACATATAATTACTACATCTAAAATATTATACATATTCAATAACATATATGTCATATATGTTATTATTATATATAATACTTTACATATTTATGCCGAGAGGCATATACAATGGTAGAAGCAAATCCCAACATGAGAACATTCCAAGGAATAATATGTGTAAGGAAAAAAGATTTGATGGAAGTTACAAATGAAATTTATTTTTAAAAAACAATTTAAAATAGCAAATGTCATTTGACAATCATAATTATTAACAAATAGAAATTTAAAAAAAGAAATTTGATGGGAGTTACAAATGAAATTTATTTTTAAAAATCAATTTAAAATAGAAAATGTCATTTGGCATTAACAAAAAGTTTTAAAACTAAATTAAAACATGTAACATCATTTGGAAATCATAATTATTAATAAAGAGAAATAGAAAATAAATTTGATGGGAGTTACAAACAAAATTTATTTTTTTAAATCAATTTAAAATACCAAATGACATTTGACATTCACATATACTTTTAGAAAAAATTAAAATATGTAATGTCATTTGACAATCATAATTATTAACAAATAGAAATTAAAAAATAAATTGACAAATGACATATTTAAAATATTAAATTAAAAAGGCAAATTAAAATAGAAAAAGTAAAATGGCATTTAGAATTTTTTTAAAATATAAACTTAAAATAAATTGCCAAATGACATTCTCAAATATAAAATAGATTAACATCAATATTAAATATGCAAAGTGGTATTTTGCTTTTTAATTTTTTTTAGAGTTTACTTTTCCAAGATTTGTTTCTTCTAGAAGTTAGAGATGAATACAAATAGCCACAAAAGTGTTTATAGGTAGATTTAGTAGAAAAATAAAAATAATAAAATAAATACCTCTTATTTTTCTAAATTATAATTAAGATGTTAATGTATTATCTTTATATTTTTCTATTAGAAATATAATTATACTACAATGGAGACACCAATTAACCCCTTCACCAAATGTCACTTCTTCCCTCCCAAGGGTGAGTAATGCCTTCACACCCAAGAACAGAACCTTCAAAGATAATTATAAGAAAACAAGATTTGAAAACACCATTCGCATCCCTTTGTAACCACAATAACAAGAAATGCATACAACACATGAATCAAGTTCATTAGCAAGCTAATCTACAAAAAAAATTGAAGAGCATTCTTGGTAAGAGTAACCAACCTTGCACAAAAAAGATGAAAATGGATATTTGAGAAGAGCCCCTTTCCTTTTTCTTCAATCTTCAAAACCCTAATGTCTCTAAAACTAGAGAGTAAGTGAATACCCACCAATTCTAAGGCCCTCTCAAAAGACCTTCAAATTCCTACCTACCCACTAGTAATATGTTTTGAGTTGACTCATAGTCCTTGGCCATTATTCATGTCTCCAATCATAAATTATGCAAGCTTGGGAAAGGATGTGGGGAAGGGTAAGGTCATGTGACTTCTCTATTTTTACAAATTTTAGAAAATGTATTATTTAGAGGGTCACTAAAACTATCTAGGCCTTCTAGTAGTGAAAAATAGGTCCCTAACTTATAGTGCTACCATATGAGTACTTAATTTTCACTAAAATAAGCTCAGAACCGCTTTTTAGCCCTCAAGAGTGCGACTAAAATTTGAATTCAAAATCCTATTAGGTGGAATTTTATATATTAACTCTTAATAAGGGGATTAACTTGGGCACTTCATTAAGTTTAGTTTTATGCTAAGTGTCTCTTGTTGATTCTGTACACTCGAAAGTGTCCCACTCTAAACCCTTCTATCCAAACGATTCCATGAGTTGGAATGCTTGGATGCCGGCTTAGAGCTCCCTATCCATGGAGTGCAAGAGAGTGTATTTCAAGTTCAAGGGCTCTCAGATGAGCCTTAGAGATACTCTTCTTGCTAGTAAACCATGCAATGGGAGGTTCCAAAGACAAGATGCAAGAATGCAAATGTCCCAAGGAGTTCCTCAAGAATGCAATGCAAATGAAGATTAAGATAGAATGAATATGAAAAATGCAGCTATTCTAAGCATGGATGAGAGTGTTACAATACCATTATTAAGCTATGTGAGATTAAACTACATGTAAAAATGAAAGCTAAACTAAGATGCTATGGTATGAGAGAATGTAGACAAGAAATAGAAGTTCTCCACAAAGCTCCAAAGAAACCTGTTAGAAAACCTGCAGCATAACAATATTCAAAAGATGGATTGATTGAGGGGGAAAGCTCTCTCCCTTTTAAAGATGTATGGACGGTAGAGATCAAGATGAAGATGGTGGATGATCAACGGTGGAATTTGAAAAGAGGAGTGATCCATGTGCACACACAAATCAACCAATAGAATATAAGTTGACTTGTCATATAAGACAAAAGTCACAAAGTCTTTTCTTTTAATTGCAAAATAGAAAAAGGACTTTATGTGTGCACTTTAAGTGGGTTAGAAGAATGGGGTATTTTATTTAATTAAAAGGGGACATGTTCTTTTAATCAAATAATAAACTTAGGATAGCATAGTCAAACTATAGGTTATAATCAAATAAATTGATTATTAGCAATTTGGTCTAGATAAATGATTAAATTAATTTAGCCAAAATGTTGAAAAGGGGGCTAATAGTCTAGATGACCATTTTTAGGTGATTACATTTGCCCCTCTTTGACTAATGTGTGATCGATCTGGGAACACATTATGTCAAAGAAAATAGAAAGCCAAGTAGGCGGTGATAGATATAGATATCTGATTTTGAAGAAAGAAATGTAGAAAAAGATAGCAAGTCCTAAATGTACAGCCTGATAGCGGTAGTACTGAACACTAGGAAGATGATGTTAGAATTCAAGAAGAATGCTAACACCTAGCAAAGCAGATAGAGTGAGAGCAAGTGAGAAGATCAAACAAATGCTCCTAAGCAGTGATAGATTATTTCTGCCCCCTCGGGATCGAAATTGAAATGAGGTAAGGGGATGCAAAAATTGGCTAGAAATGAGAAAATTAGAATATAGCAATGTCCAAGATGACAGATAGATGATTAGAACCTAAGAATGACTATAGAAAAAAATTGATAAAATGCCCCAGTTTGACTAGAGTTGACCTTGAAGGATATAGCATAAAAATAAGGTCGAAATGAGTAGAAAGGTGATTTTTAGACATGAAATAGTGAATTTAAGTAGATATGAAGTATGGAACTGATGAAGACATGAAGAAATGAAGATGCCCCAGTGATGATTCAGAGATTAGACCTCAAAAGGTCAGCTAACTGCTCAGAAGAAAGTAGAATTTCAAAAGACAATTTTGACCATCAAGGTGAACTCGAATTTGGATTTCGATCCCGAAAATGAATCTAGGACGTTGAAATTATTTAAGAGGTCAAAAATTTTATATAATGTGATGATAAGATAGAAAAGAGATGAAGTGAAAGATTAAGAAGGTGAAAAGACATGAACAAGAAGAAAGTAAAGAAATATATGAAAGGAGTTAGCTGATATGTCCACAAAAAGATGAAGAGAGAGCTCTCCCCATATGCAAGAATGCGAGACTAAGCTATAAAATGAACCTAAAATGCAAGCTAATATGCAAAGTGGTTTACCAGCAAGAAGCGCATAACATTTAGACTCTTAATTTCATCATTGAGCATTTATTAGGGACATCATGAGATCATACAACCATCACTAGTATAACTATGAGGATATGAATATGATCAATATTAGATAGGTATGTGGAAATCCAATCTAAGCATCAGAGACATGTAAGTCAAGATAACTACACGATTAGATTCCCTAAGTTTAATTTAGCAAGATTACACCTGTATCAAGGCATAAGCGCCAGGATAAACCCTGAGTGCGGTCTTGCAAAACAATCAAGGATGATACATTTATAAGTCAAAGTGTTGAATAGGACAAGCATGAATGCTTACAACACTATAGACAAACAAAAGTATACCCACAAGCAGAAATCAAGAAAATATGTCCCATGCCCCCAGTCTTCTAGTCAATGACATCCTTGAAAGACTATTAGGGAGGGAATACATGGCAAAGAAATCATCATAGACAACACACAAAATAGATAAATGTCAGCATAGCTCAGTCGTTTAAGTGTTAAAGTGCGTGTGTGTAAGTCACTTGGCCATTTCTTCCAGACTTGATTCTGATAGTGAGATATCGCGACATCGGAGACCGTAGGTAAACTATCTGTAAAGTGTTAAAAAACACTTGATGTCAAAGTGGGGGAAGTGTTGAGAAACACTATTTTGTGAGTTGTTAAAGAAACCCTAATCCACAAGAATACCTCAATAGGCTAAGTAGCTATGCCCCCAAGATGAGGACAAGAAACAATTCCAAGCTAGGAAATGTGTAGCAAAGTGGATGATTGAGATTGATAGACATAGGTGCAAGGGTTTTAAGTAGCGCCTGTTTCCAGGTTTTCACCACTTTGACAGATTTTTTTTTTTTTTTTTTGGGTGATACATCAAAGTGCCTATTGCTAGGTTTTCACTAAGAAGATCTTTTTTTTAGGACATTTTTTGATTTTTAGGATTTTTTCAGCATCATATATGATTTTTTGGATTTTTTAGAATAATTTAGAGATCACTAGTTCTCAAGCAAGATCACATCATTTTCTCCCAATGTCTAGCAAGGTATAGGACATGATGGAGAAACAAGCCAATGGATAAGCAATAATGCATAAGAAAGGAATGTGAAGCAAGTGAAAGTGATCCTCAAGAACTGACTCCTCAAGAGTACCCAAGCTAGGGAAAGAGGTGAAATAGTCATATGAAGCATGTTTTGGATAAGCAATGGAAGAAATGAGCAAGATAGCATGTAGGATAAGCAGTGAAGCCAACAAGTGAGATAGCATGAAGCATGTAGTCCAAAAGAGTAGACATGTCAAGAGACCTATGAGAACCATGTTTCATTTATTATGATCAGGGTCAAGGGGTCAACTAGATAGTATAGCAATGGGATAGAGCATAAGAATAAAGCTCAAGATAGAGGCTATGAGTGAATGGGAGAGCACAACAGAAAATCTGGTGGATAAGATAGCCAATATGCAAAGATAGCTCAACATTGTCAAGATCAAAGAGAGAAGAGGGGATAGATGGATGATGGAAGAATTACGCATGATGCCTGTTTGCCAGGTTTTCATCATGGTACTTATCCAAGGTACCACAAGATGTAGGTTTCACCATAGGATGCATTTATTTCTCTTTAATTTTGCTACCAAGGTGCCACAAGAACTTGGTGATTGAGGCATCCTTTCTCTGGAGAGGTTGATAGATCACTAGGGGTTGATTTCATAGATCTTGAGATAATCTTAGTTAGCGTGTCGGATTAATCTGGTTGCTTTGATTGGGCTAAAAGTGAAAAGGTGTCAAAACCTTGGATCTAAAAGCTAAGTCCCCTTGTGGTCCACTATTGTGAGTCGGTCATCTTTAGAGAGGGTTAACCATAGCAGACAATCCCTATACAGGGCAAACTGCAGACGGAACCTCAAGCGGTAATAGCCACTTCTGCCGTGGTTGCAACAATCGCTATATAAATGTCCTCGTGGAAGAAATCTCCATGGGGTATGGTTCATTGTGGGTTGTCAGATCTCCCTAGCAGCTCTTGAAGATTAAGTTCTCAGACTGTGTCAAAACCTCGGTGCGCCGAGATTGGAGGTCACCCCTGTGAATCATAAAAGTTGCAGAGTCAAACCATTACTAAAAACCTTAGAGAGGCCAACTTTTATTTTCTACGGATGTATGCAATGATTGTGAAACTCTTTGAGAACATACACAATTAGCTCTCCTAGGGATTAGCATAAACTAAGTCACTTGATTGCTCATGTGCAAGGTTGCTTTGCCCCTTGTTCATTGTTTGAAGACTGTTTGCTTGAAATCCCTGTTTTCTATCTTGCATGCTTGGTTTATGATAAAGAATCTATTGATACATCTAGTTGGATATTTAAAATGAACAAAATCTAAGTTCTTGAGTTGAGACTTTACGATCGAATAACTTTGTTATCCCATTATTTCTAGTCTCCCTAGGTTGGTCCTATTTGGATTAGGCTACTTAACCCATTGTTAAAATCTTTTTTGCACCATGGGTTATTGTACTTTGACCTCTTGAATTAGTGATCATTGATTTCACAAGAGACCTTGTTTAGAGTTGGTAAGTTAGAAACTGTCCTTATTGAGAAAGATATACACTTGGATCCTTTGATATTACACTTGGAGAGTCTTAGTAATCTCTTGTCCATTCACTTTCATCAAAATTCAATTTTAATTATTTATAATTTGGGTAAATCATCCTCCTGGTCCATATGTGCTAGGGTATTCACCCAAAGTTGTGAGCATCTCTGTGGCAGTGTTGGTTTATGCCTATTGCAAAATTCTATCTCATCACATCTCCTTTGGACAAGTTAGTGCTTTTACTATCCTAGTTTGATACCAATGTTTCTTAGGGTTATCCTATCAACTAGTGCCTTTTCTTTCATATTGATTACAAGTGCTATTACATGTTGCTCAACATTCAAATGATCTCAAATGGTATCAAATTTCTCAAAATGACTCTTGGTCTTCTTTCTTCTTCATTTTCCATGTCTTTCTAGTCTCTCATTTCCATTATTCCTCTTCTTCATGTCTTCTTGATTCTTTTTCTCCTATTATCATATAGTCTACCTTCTTCTATTCATTCTTTCTCTTCTTCCATACTTGATTCTTCTTCTTCTAGAACCATGGATCTTGGATATCTTTTTAGGGATCCTCATTTGAGCTCAGATGAAATCCACCTCCTTCTTGAATTTGAAAAGTGTTGTCACTCTAATAGATGCATGGATGCTAACGTTGCAACAAAAATGATTAAAAAAATGGATAAATCAGACACCTTTGCTAGGATCATGTGCAAGATCAAATCACAATATCCTTCTTCCAAATATTTCCCATCTTCCAAGTCTTATCATGATTCTTCTAAATATCATACAGATTTTCCATCTTCCAAGTCTTATCATGATTCTTCTAAATATCATACAGATTCTTCATCCTCCAAGTCTTATCATGATTCTTCTAAATATCCTTCATATTCTTCATCTTCTAAGTCTTACAATAATTCTTCTAAATATCATTCACATACTTCATATTCTAAATCATACCATGACTCTTCTAGATATCATCCATCTAGGTCTTCACCTACCTCTTTTTCACGATATCATTCTTCTTCTACTTCTACCAAGAGTCTTATTCCTCTTATTGAGACATATGATAATGAACAACATGAAAAGTCTTGTGATATGCCTATCTATAATTCTTCTAGTGACAATGATTATGATGGTGATGATTATTACATTCCAATAGTTCCTGAAAGTCCTCCTAGTCCTATGCTTGTGCTTAAAGGGGATGAGTCACGAAAAGATATTGATGATAATTCACATGAATCAAATCTTGAAAACAACATTGATAAATTTTGTGAACAATACCTAAATGATAAATCTACATTTTTTGATGAAGAGAAAGCATTTTTTTGTGCTGAAATACAACATCAATGGGATAAGAGTTCCTCTTCTAAGAAGCCTCATGCTGAAAATAAAGATTACACTCTTGAGCAAGATCATGTTAATGTTGAACCTTTGTCTTCTGATGCTCCCCTTCCATCTTCTACTTCCTCCACTGTCCATACATTCCCTAAAGATTTTGAGACTCTCAAATCTTCTACCAATCATTCATCCAACAAAGATCCTAATGCTTTTCATGCAGTTCCCTATAGTTATCCTCAAGGGCTACCTCTAAAAGAAACTCAAGCTAACCTTCACTTGGCTACAAACCTTTTCCATGATACTAATTCTAAACATCCTCAACCTTCATGCACTACTATGCCTAATCCAAGCACTACTCCATTCACTCTTCATTCTCCCTTGTCCTTAGAAGTGGCTCCATGTCAAGAGGACTCTGAAAAAGAAAAAGCTATAAATGTCAAGAAAGATCAAGATCAAGCACCCATTCATCTCTTTCAAGATTTTTCCCCTCCATATCCTATGTCTTATCCACCTCCTAAGTATGATGAAGATACCACTTCCATTATCTCCCTTGAGCTTACTGAAAATTATGAGAAAAGTTCTCTTCCTATGCTATCCAAAGCTACTTGTCAAGATCAAAGTGTCCCCTCGTGTTCTACTTCTCCACATCCACTTCAAAATTGTGCTCAAGCTTCAAGTGCTTCTATTAGAAATGTTGTTCCTATCAAAGGTACTCATGAATCTATTGATGGCTTTGACCACATTGCTCACTCTAAAGATGTTGATATCTCTTTTCACTATCCCTTTGCATCTTCTAAATCTATCCTTGGTCCTTATCTATCTAAGCTAAAGCATTCAAACCTTCCATCCATTTTGGGGCCTTATGTTCCTCCATCTCCTACATTCACTCCTAGCTCATTCCCTAGCTCTCCCATCATACCTCAAGATCAACAAAGACACTCATCCTTGATGAATTTTCACCCATCTATACATCTAAACCAGTCATATCATCCTTATTCATCCACAAATTCCAAGTCCTTTGGAAGTGAGACTAAACATAAGAATCCATTGAAAAAGAAAGATCACTATGTCCCATCTAATCGACATGTGAATGCTAAGAAGGAGAATGCACAAAAGAGACCGCAAAGGTCCACTACTCAAAGAGCTAAACCAAAGAAAATATGGGTTCCTAAATCCATCATTATACAAATGCACTCTCAACCACCCAAAGAACAAGGAAAATCCAAAGCTATGTGGATTCCCAAGTCTCTTTTAAAAGACTTGAATATTGAAAATATTTCAAAGTTGACATTGAAGCTTCCAAAGGCTTCCATTCCATCTACTTCCAAAAATCTTTCTAAAAATATTTCAAAGCCTTCCACTCCACTTTTTTCCAAATCTCTTCTACCACCTCATACATCTAAACCTCAAGCTACTTCATCCATGATTCCTCCATTGTTCCAATACCCTTCAAGGTGTGTGTCAATGTTGATCTTGTCCAATATTTCAGCTACCCTCATGAAATCCTCTAAAGCTTACACTAACTTTCTATACATGAACTATTATCTTCCATATACTCTTCCTACTACCATTTCTCTTTCATCACCCTATCAACATCTTTGAGCATACCTTTCTATGGTCTTGGCTTATCATGACTTATCTTTTCTATAAGAGCACTATCTACATTCAAATAGCTTGAGCTCTTTCTAAAAATTCAAAAAAAAAGAAGAAAAAAAAAATGAAAAATGAAAAAAAATCAAAATGTGCCTTGGTGAAAACCACTTCTTGTGGCACCTTGGTAGAAAAAGTAAAGAGAAATAAATGCATCCTATGGTGAAAACTACTTCTTGTGGCACCTTGGATAAGTACCATGATGAAAACCTAGCAAACAGGCATCGTGCGTAATTCTTCCATCATCCATCTATCCCTTCTTCTCTCTTTGATCTTGACAATGTTGAGCTATCTTTGCATATTGGCTATCTTATCCACCAGATTTTCTATTGTGCTCTTCCATTCACTCATAGCCTCTATCTTGAGCTTTATTCTTATTGCTATATCCCATTGCTATACTATCTAGTTGACCCCTTGGTCTTGATCATAATAAATGAAACATGGTTCTCATAGGTCTCTTGACATGGCTACTCTTGTGGACTGCACGCCTTCATGCTATCTCTCTCATTGGCTTCCATTGCTTATCCTACATGCTATCTTACTCATTGGCTTCCATTGCTTATCTTATATGCTATCGCACTTGTTGGTTTCATTGCTTATCCTACACGCTATCTTTCTCATTACTTCCATTTCTTATCCAAAATATGCTTCATATGACTAATTCACTTCTTTCCCTAGCTTGGGTACTCTTGAGGAGTCAGTTCTTGAGGATCACTTTCACTTGCTTCACATTCCTTTCTTATGCATTATTGCTTATCCATTGGCTTGTTTCTCCATCATGTCCTATACCTTGCTAGACATTGGGAGAAAATGATGTGATCTTGCTTGAGAACTAGTGATCTCTAAATTATTCTAAAAAATCCAAAAAATCATATATGATGCTGAAAAAATCCTAAAAATCAAAAAATGTCCTAAAAAAATGATCATTTTAGTGAAAACCTCACTTTGATGTATCACCAAAAAAAAAAAAAAAAAAAAAAAAAAAAAATCTGTCAAAGTGGTGAAAACCTGGAAACAGGCGCTACTTGAAACCCTTGCACCTATGTCTATCAATCTCAATCATCCACTTTGCTACACATTTCCTAGCTTGGAATTGTTTCTTGTCCTCATCTTGGGGGCATAGCTACTTAGCCTATTGAGGTATTCTTGTGGATTAGGGTTTCTTTGACAACTCACAAAATAGTGTTTCTCAACACTTCCCCCACTTTGACATCAAGTGTTTTTCAACACTTTTCAGATAGTTTACCTACGGTCTCCGATGTTGCGATATTTCTCACTATCAGAATCAAGTCTGGAAGAAATGGCCAAGTGACTTACACATACACACTTTAACATTTAAACGACTAAGTTATGCTAATATTTATCTACTTTGTGTGTTGTCTATGATGATTTCTTTGCCATGTGTTCCCTCCCTAATAGTCTTTCGAGGATGTCATTGACTAGAAGACTGGGGGCATGGGGCATGTTTTCTTGATTTCTGCTTGTGGGTATACTTTTGTTTGTCTATAGTGTTGTAAGCATTTATGCTGGTCCTATTCAACACGTTGACTTACAAATGTATCATCCTTGACTGTTTTGCAAGACCGCACTCAGGGTTTATCCTGGCGCTTATGCCTTGATACAGGTGTAATCTTGCTAAATTAAACTTAGGGAATCTAATCGCGTAGTTATCTTGACTTACATGTCTCTGATGCTTAGATTGGATTTCCACATACCTATCTCATATTGATCATATTCATATCCTCATAGTTATACTAGTGATGGTTGTATGATCTCATGATGTCCCTAATAAATGCTCAATGATGAAATTAAGAGTCTAAATGTTATGCACTTCTTGCTGGTAAACCACTTTGCATATTAGCTTGCATTTTAGGTTCATTTTATAGCTTAGTCTTGCATTCTTGCATATGGGGAGAGCTCTCTCTTCATCTTTTTGTGGACATATCAGCTAACTCCTTTCATATATTTCTTTACTTTCTTCTTGTTCATGTCTTTTCACCTTCTTAATCTTTCGCTTCATCTCTTTTCTATCTTATCATCACATTATATAAAATTTTTGACCTCTTAAATAATTTCAACGTCCTAGATTCATTTTCGGGATCGAAATCCAAATTCGAGTTCACCTTGATGGTCAAAATTGTCTTTTGAAATTCTACTTTCTTCTGAGCAGTTAGCTGACCTTTTGAGGTCTAATCTCTAAATCATCACTGGGGCATCTTCATTTCTTCATGTCTTCATCATTTCCATACTTCATATCTACTTAAATTCACTATTTCATGTCTAAAATCACCTTTCTACTCGTTTTGACCTAATTTTTATGCTATGTCCTTCAAGGTCAACTCTAGTCAAACTGGGGCATTTTATCAATTTTTTTATATAGTCATTCTTGGGTTCTAATCATCTATCTGTCATCTTGGACATTGCTATATTCTAATTTTCTCATTTCTAGCTAGTTTTTTGCATCCCCTTACTTCATTTCAATTTCGATCCCGAGGGGGCAGAAATACTCTATCACTGCTTAGGAGCATTTGTTTGATCTTCTCACTTGCTCTCACTCTGTCTGCTTTTCTAAGTGTTAGTATTCTTCTTGAATTTTGACATCATCTCTTCCTAGTGTTCAGTACTACTGCTATCAGGCTGTGCATTCAGGACTTGCTATCTATTTCTGCATTTCACTCTTCAAAATTAGACATCTATATCTATCATCGCCTACTTGGCTTCGATTTTCTTTGACATAATGTGTTCCCAGATCGATCACACATTAGTCAAAGAGGGGCAAATGTAATCATCTAAAAATGGTCATCTAGACTATTAGCCCCCTTCTCAGCATTTTGGCTAAATTAATTTAATCATTTACCTAGACCAAATTGCTAATAATCAATTTATTTGATTATAACCTATAGTTTGACTATGCTATCCTAAGTTCATTATTTGATTAAAAGAACATGTCCCCTTTTAATTAAATAAAAGACCCCATTCTTCTAACCCACTTAAAGTGCACACATAAAGTCCTTTTTCTATTTTGCAATTAAAAGAAAAGGCTTTGTGACTTTTGTCTTATATGACAAGTCAACTTATATTCTATTGGTTGATTTGTGTGTGCACATGGATCACTCCTATTTTCGAATTCCACCGTTGATCATCCACCATCTTCATCTTGATCTCCACCGTCCATACATCTTTAAAAGGGAGAGAGCTTTCCCCCTCAAAGCATCCACCCATGATTATGCTATCGTTATGCTGCAGGTTTGAAGACCAATTTTTGAAGGAGTTTGAATACAAAAGCTTTTTGTGGAGAACTTCTATTTTCTTGTCTCTTTCTCTCTTGCACCCATCATGGGCTTTTAGCTTAGATCTTGCATTTACAGATTAGATTTTGCTTTCATAGATTAGATCTTATTTTCATGCATATTTGAAGATCATGGAGACTAGCATTCTTTCTTTTCCTCTTTGAATCTCTCATCTCATGGTGTACTTGCATGGGCACAAAAATAGGTCAAACTGAGGGCCTCCATTGCAAACCCTTGCACTCTATGAGTAGAGAGCTATGGATCGATTTGTGAGGGCTCATTCTTGAGTTTTCTTACATGTAATGATTCATAGAAGTGTGACAACATTTTGGCACACATTTTTGGCGCCCACCGTGGGCGCCAAAAATGTACACTCGAAAGTGTCCCACTCTAAACCCTTCTATCCAAACGATTCCATGAGTTGGAATGCTTGGATGCCGGCTTAGAGCTCCCTATCCATGGAGTGCAAGAGAGTGTATTTCAAGTTCAAGGGCTCTCAGATGAGCCTTAGAGATACTCTTCTTGCTAGTAAACCATGCAATGGGAGGTTCCAAAGACAAGATGCAAGAATGCAAATGTCCCAAGGAGTTCCTCAAGAATGCAATGCAAATGAAGATTAAGATAGAATGAATATGAAAAATGCAGCTATTCTAAGCATGGATGAGAGTGTTACAATACCATTATTAAGCTATGTGAGATTAAACTACATGTAAAAATGAAAGCTAAACTAAGATGCTATGGTATGAGAGAATGTAGACAAGAAATAGAAGTTCTCCACAAAGCTCCAAAGAAACCTGTTAGAAAACCTGCAGCATAACAATATTCAAAAGATGGATTGATTGAGGGGGAAAGCTCTCTCCCTTTTAAAGATGTATGGACGGTAGAGATCAAGATGAAGATGGTGGATGATCAACGGTGGAATTTGAAAAGAGGAGTGATCCATGTGCACACACAAATCAACCAATAGAATATAAGTTGACTTGTCATATAAGACAAAAGTCACAAAGTCTTTTCTTTTAATTGCAAAATAGAAAAAGGACTTTATGTGTGCACTTTAAGTGGGTTAGAAGAATGGGGTATTTTATTTAATTAAAAGGGGACATGTTCTTTTAATCAAATAATAAACTTAGGATAGCATAGTCAAACTATAGGTTATAATCAAATAAATTGATTATTAGCAATTTGGTCTAGATAAATGATTAAATTAATTTAGCCAAAATGTTGAAAAGGGGGCTAATAGTCTAGATGACCATTTTTAGGTGATTACAGATTCCTAATTGACATATCACTTACACATGAACATTACAAGTGTCAAGTGACATCATAAAAGTACATTACATACTACAAGTGACATGTCACTAATTACACAATGAATTAATCTAATGCATACATTAAATTTACATTTACAAATTAAAATACATAACAATGAGGTTCAAATCTCTTCAATAGAATCGACCTTGGTTTCACTGTTTGCACTTAGATTTAGCTATTGGTTCTCTAATTTAACACTATGGTTGATGTCCTGCACACTCAATTTGAATATCATTAGCTCAAGAAAATTACATGCGCACACACACGCGTGTGCACGCGCACACACACACACACATCAATTTAACTTACATAATCAAATTCAACTTTAACATTCCTAATTTTATTTCAATGAGCTTTTTTCATTTCTAAACAATGATCCAATATAAGGAACTTGCATAATTGAAATCCTAACATAGGAATATTCCAAGGAATAATCCATGTAAGGAATTTTTTTTTGATAAAAGTTACAAACAAAATTTATTTTTTAAAATCAATTTAAAATAGAAAATGTCATTTGGCAATCATAATTATTAACAAATAGAAATCAAAAATAAATTTGATGGTAGTTACAAACAAAATTTATTTAAAAATGAAAATGTTATTTGACATTCAAAAAAACTTTAAAAACTAAATTAAAACGTGTAATGTCATTTGACAAACATAATTATTAATAAATTGAAATAGAAAATAAATTCGACGGGAATTACAAAAAAAAATTATTTTTAAAAATCAATTTAAAATAGCAAATGATATTTGACATTCACAAATACTATAAAACAATTAAAATATGTAATTCCATTTGACAATCATAAAATTTTGAGGAATTTCCTTTTGTAAGGAATATGTAATTTCCTTTTGCTTCAATCTTCAAAACTTTTAGAAATGGGTAATTTAGAGGGTGAATAAAATTGTCTAGGTCTTCTAAGAGTGAAAAATAGGTCCTTAACACATAGTTTTATCATATGGACACTTAATTTTCACTTAAATAAGACCTTAGGACCACTTTTTAGCACTCAAAAGTGCAACTAAAATTTGAATTCAAAATTCTATTAGATGGAACTTCATATAGTAACTCTTAATAATAGGATTAACTTAGGCACTTCATTAAGTTTAGTTTTAGATTATCTCTTGCCAAATCCTAATTGACATGTCATTTACACATGAACATTACAAGTGTCAAGTGACACCATAAAAGTACATTACATACTACAAGTGACATGTCACTAATTACACAATTAATTAATCTAATGCATACATTCAATATTCATTTACATATTAAAATACATAACAAGGTTCGAATCACTTCAATAGATTTAACCTTGGTTTCACTATTTGCCCTTAGGTTTAGCTCTTGGTTCTCTGATGTAGTACCATGGTTAATTCCCTACACACTCAATTCGAATACCATTAGATCAAGAAAATCACATATATATATATCGATTAAACTTGAATAATCAAATTCAACTTTAACATTCCTAATTACAATCTAATAAGCTTCTTGTATTTCTAAACAATGATCCAATATAACAAACTTGTGTGACTGAAACACCATGATATATCCATAAATTTCATTCTTGAGCACCTAATCATACTAGATCTACTTTGGATTCCATTTATGTTACCAAAATGAACTATCTAAATGCACTCATATATAATATCAATGAAGCATCATAAGTAAAACATAATAGGGCAATCATCACAAGAATCTGACTAATATCTATTTCCATTTAAACCCTTCAATCATAGAACCCCTAATTCATTTTCATCTTTATTAACATTCAAGTCCATTACTTTTATAACAAATCTAGTGTAAAAACATACCCTAGGTCAACGTGCAATATTATGATTTAATCACATTCATACAGAATTGATAAGCTCATCTCAACATAGATAGATAGATAGATACACTGCATACCAAGGCATCTCAACCATATAGAACCTAATTCATGTTTCCATATAGTTGGTTAAACTCAACATAATGTAGTATTTTATCATTTATAACACAATATTCTCCTGTAGTTACTTGCATAATAGTTTACCCTAACTCTTTACATTAAGTTATCTTATGAACACTTTTCCAACATAATGATAGATTTATCTCTGAGTTTCTATCAATCCCAATGAGAGTGTGTTTTAAACCATAATATCATAATATCCATTCATTCTATCATCTCATCTCACTCTTCTATCCATTCTATTTTCCTTTAAGAGAATTACTAGAGGAATTCATATTTAAATAAGTGCATGCAAGGAGGGGTCTCACAATGTTTGATTTCTTAAATTGATGATAATTTTTTGTGGCATAAGAGGATGTATCATGTGAATTTTGATAATATTGTGAATATAAGTTATATTAAAGCATTTAGAGATCTTCCAAAGTTGTTGAATCTTGTTAATGTTGTGCCTAATGTCAAATGCGTAAGTAAACTAGATAAACTTTCAAAAGTAAGAATTATTCTTCTAATGGAATGTTGGATCTTGTACATACTAATTTATGTGGTCCATCTAGAACTAGAACTTTTCAAGGTGGCACATATTTCATGTTGTTTATTAATGAATATTCAAGGATTATGTGGATTACTTTCTTGAATGATAAATCTGAAGATTTTGACAAATTCAAAAGCTTTAAAGCTATGGTTGAGATAGAGACATAATTGAACCTAATGTCTCTTTATCCCATGTTGTTCATAAAATATATTAAATTCACCTAATATGAATTCACCACCTCTGTTGGATCTTAGATATCAAAGTATTTAAAGATGAAGTTGAGATAGATACACAATTAAAGATAAAGAGTTTGAGATCCAACATAGGTGGTGAATTCACATCAAGTAAATTTAATGTATTTTGTAAACAACACGAGATAATGGGATATATATTTGCTCTGCAAACCCAACAACAAAATAGTGTAGTGAAAAGGAAGAATAAAAATATTCTAGACATTGCAAGGAAAATGATGATTGAAGAAAATGTCATGTCTTCTTATTAGAGAGAAGTTGATAGTATTGTAGTTTACACATTTAACTGAGTACAAATCAAAAGTGGAACTGATAAGTCTCCTTATGAATTATGGTATGACAATGTTCCTACTATGAGATATTTCAGATTTGTTTGAAGTAAATACTATATTAAAAGAGATGAAAACTTAGGAAAGTTTTATGCTAGATGTGATGAAGGAATCTCTCTTGGCCATTTTGCAAAGAGAAAGGAATACAAATGTTCCAATATATAGATTAAAGAAAATAGTTTAGAGTGCAAATGTTAAGGTGGATCAAGGCAATTTGAGAGTCTAGATCTTTTGGGCATGATTTTGATGATCATGATTTCAGTATAAATAGGGGAACACAAACTCATAATCAAGTTTAGATTATTCAAGGAAATCAAGATGAAGAAGTTGGTGCAAATGATGAAGAAGAAACTCAAGAGTCTAGAATTCATGCAAAACCTAAGACTCCAAGGTATGTGAGATTGAATCATTTAGAAAATTAGATAGTAGGTGACATTAGTAAAGGTGTTCAAAGTAGAAGAAGAATTTTTGGAGATGAAGTTCAATATTTTTTATTTCAAAGATTGAATCTAAAGATTTTAATGAAGGATGTCAAGATGAACATTGGGTAAAAGCAATGAAAGAAGAGTTGTATCAAATTGGAAAGAGAAACACTTGGATTCTTATTCATGGACCTAAGGAAAAGAATGAAATATGTACAAAATGAGTTTTATGAAAAATATTGAATAAGGATGGTGAAGTTATTAGGAATAAGGCAATATTTATTTTTAAAGAATATTCACAAATAAAAGGTATCTATTTAGAGGATACTTTCTCTCCTTGGATAAAATGAAAGATATGAGATTATTTTTTGCTTATGTTATTTACAATAAAGTGTATAAGATGGATAAAATTTTGTATTTTTGAATCATGAATTGGAAGAGGAAGTGTACATATAACAATTGGATGGGATTTTATTGATTGATTAGAGCAATTCAGTTTTTCAATTGAAGAAATGTTTGTGTAGATTGTAGTAAGCCTCTGGATCATGGTATGTAACATTGGATAAGCATCTACTAAAGATTGGATTTAATGAAGGTATTATTTATAGTAATTTATATATCAAGATTGATCATGTTAACATTCTGATTGTTGATTGTTTTATTAATGATATCATTTTTGGAAGGAACAATAAGTTGAGTAGAGAGTTTACTAATGCAATACAAAATGAATTTGAGATGTTAATGATTAGAGAGATGAAATTATTTCTAGGATTTTAATTTACACATTCAGATAATAAAATCATTATATCTTGGTGTAAGTATGTGAAATAGTTGTTGAAAATTTTCACATGAAATATTCAAAGCTAGTTGGTACTCTTATAGTGACTAGATGCAAGTTAGCAAAGGATGGCTATTCTTTAAAAGGAAATTAGACAAGATGCAAGTCTATTATTAGTGGTTTACTTTATCTAATTCAAACTAGACCTAATACCATGATTGTTGTTTTTATTGTTGATATATTTTAAGCAAATCCTAAGGTATTTTATATTGTTGTTGCTAAAAGAATATCCAAATATTTGAAAGGGATAGTTAATTTTGGCTAATGGTGTCCTAAAGATGATGATGTCACTTTGAGTGCATTTATTAACACTAATAGGGAAAGTAATATGGATGATAGGAAAGGGTACTAGTAGTGGTGCATTATTTTTCTTAGGAAAGAGATTGGTTTCATGGTTTAGAAAAAAACAAAATGTAATTCACAATCAACTACAAAGAAAGAATGTGTTTCTACTTCAACCAATTGTACATGAGTGGTAGGGTGAAGTAGATGTTGAAGGATATTAAATTTGTCTATGATAGGCATATTGCTATCTACTATGAAAATTCAAGTGCAATAAAAATTTCCAAGAATCTAATGCTAAATTCAAAGACAAAACATATATCTAGAAAGTTTTCTTTTTTGCGAGAGAAGGTTAATGAGAAAGAAGTTAGATTGGAGTATGTTCCTGTAATACCCCTAAATTGGCACATTGGTATTCTAAACCAATTTTGGTTTATCAATATTACTTAAGTCCTATTGTACTAGGCATTTCTAATTTTAATAATCTCTACTCAACCTAAGTGTCAAATTGTAAAAATCATTAATCTATATTAATCGCTTACTTTACTTAATTCTTAAATATTAGTTGAATTAGATAAACTAATCTATTAATTTAGTTAATTTAATTATATGTCCTAAGTACTGTAATAAAATTAAATCTACCCCTTTAGCTAATACACATAAAGAAGGAATTAAAATACTTTGGTTTAGTTAAATATATGTCATGATTATTGAAACTAATTATTTAATTAGTTAGAAGGTCTAATTATGACCACATGTTTGAATTTATCAATATTGTTTCATAATTCATCTCATAGAAAAAGAGAATTAATAATATTGATTAAATCAAATATGTGCTCATAATTGTTCAAATTGATTATTTAATTTATTTATTTTTTTAAATTATGACCACATATTTGAATGGATCAAGGTTATCTCTTATTTCATCTCATTCAACTCCATTAAAATTGGAGGATTGAATCTCACTCTTGATCTAGATCATACACTCAGATCAATCTTGACTGTTGATCAAATTCTAGGATTCTATAAAAGAAACCTTCAATCTCTCATTTTGGGAGGATGCACATGAAACATATCAAATTGATGCTAATTTGATTACTCAAGTGTCTTGCATTCAAATTGCTCTTTCCTTCATATGCTCATCATGTAGACTAAAATGTATTCATCTAGTTATTACTTTTCATTATTCTTAGATTAATTTCAATTTTATTTAGATTAATCTAATATCTTTACATTCGAAAAACATTAAAAACATAGATTAGATTGCATTTCCATTCTTTCAAATCCTTCATACTAGTTTGCTCTTGTTGTTAACCTCTCAATCCTAATAGTGGATAGCAAAACCCCATCTAGTTAGAAGGCAATAGATCATCTTGTGCATTCATACCAAATGGATAATCCCATGTTCATTTTAGGATGTTTCTGACATGTAAAGATCATGTTTAAGTGTGTGTGGATTTAGAGGCCCATAATTAGCATTCACATTTCTGGCACCCACCATGCGGCTCAAAAAAATCAATTTTTCTAGCTCATTTTTGAGGTTTTTGAGATTTCTGTGTGTTATGTCCATACATAATAGCAAATTCTCACATCGTAAGAAGTTTTCTCGTATAAGAAAATTAGAAGTTTGCATCATTCTCTGCATTTCCTTGCGTGAAACTCATATTCTTGGGCAACAAAAGAAATTTATCACATGACATGTGGTGAATCCTCACATGCAACCTTCCAAAGTCTCGCACGAGACTTGACACCAATAAAGAAAAAATTGCATTTTTTAACTCTAATTTTCATAATTTTGATTGATCTGACCTTTGTTTCAGAAGTATATATTTTTTGATTTTTTATTTTTGAAGTAGCTTAATAGGGGTTTGCAGATCAATTGCCAAAGATACCTTGCCACGACCATATAAACAATGTTAACATTTTGATTGCAGGACATTTTTTCAAAGATATGCTTGTCAAAGAACAAATTCAAACCCACTTAAACAATATGTCTTTTTTAATGATTTCTTACACACATAGTTTAATAGGGCTTATGAACTTTGTAGGGCTCTAGACAAAGTAATAGAGGAGTATGCTCTTTGCTATTTGGAAGTGATGACCAAGAGTAAATCAAAAACCTAGAGGGGGGCAAGAAAGTTAGTGGTTCTTCCAAGAAAAGATTTTTATGAAGAGATGATGATTTCCTTTTAGGAAAATCAAAATCTTGGAAAAAGACATGTTGGGATTGATAAGATAACTCATTTATGAACATGTTATGTGTGTTTGGGTAAGGTGACAAGGTAGAGGACTATGCTCTTTTCCCTTTGGGAAAATAAGAAACTTGGACCCTTGAATTTTAGCTACGTATGAGTCAACCTTTAGAGGGCCTCCTAGAGTGATCCAACCTCTAGGAACAACCCAAGTGAGCACATACTTAACACCGGTGATTCCAACTCACTCTAGTAAAGAAGCTTTGTAGAGAGAAAGACTCCAAAGCCATGTTAATTTCTTCTTATTTATGACATTGCATATCAAGAAGAGGTTATGTCTGTTGCACTGAGCAATGTTGTCCCCAGTCTTGCTAGTCAAGTGTGTGCACTTACAGATGTCAGTGTGGGGATCTGGCCTCAACTTTATTCATGAAGCCATTGGGGATTAATATGAATGGAAGCCTATTAAAAACTTTCTAGATAGTTGCTACACGGTTCACCTTTGAAAGGGGGCATAATATTTGTGCAAGGAGGGGGAGGAATCTCTCTTGTTGATCCTCACCATAGGCATGTACCTAGATGCTAGAAGGTGGTATACATCCTTGACCCCTGCCACAAGGGTTCTCATTGAGTGTATATGTTATTGAGTCTTTGGAATACACCAAAATCACAAGCATCCTCTAGTGGGTGACATGACTATGTGAGGTGAATGCATGCACATAAGTTGTGAGACAAAGATTTTGTTGCCCCTACCATTTCTAGTTATAAGGATAAAAGAGTGTCTTTTTTGAGTCTACAAATTTTTCAAATTGTCTAAACAACAAAAGGTCAAGACTCTCCCATCCTTCTAAGTTGCTTTGTCCTTAGTCAAATTTTTTATGACTACTATTTTCATCCCTTGTCTAAAAATCAACATATTATTTACAAACCAACACAATATCCAAAATCTGAAAACTATGTCCATGTCTAACTGAAACTTATATATATTGTCAGTACTTTGTTTAGAAACTACCAAAATCATCAGAATCTTTTCATGTATAATCCAAACCTGCCAGTTTTTTCCTTTCCTCACTTATAATTCTGCAAAACTTCATGTGAGAAAACACTTTTAGGACTGTCAGTTAGCATTTCCTTGTGTGGTCCTCTATACTTTGTTGCACAACAAGCTAAGAATCGTCACATGATATTTTACCCAAACACTGTAATTTTGTTCAAAAACTTGTCTATACTATTAGTTTGTCACTTCCTTGCATGGCTCTATCTAAATCTTCATGCAAGAAAACACCTACAAATTTGTTATTCTAAATCCTCACACATTTCGATGTACTTCCTTATGCAGGCTTGTTTGAATGCTGACATGAACTTTGGTCATAAAACTATTGAAATTGGTATTCCATAAATGTTTTTTATTAGATAAATAGGTTTTACAGGGACCCTGAAACCCAAGAATTAAAACAATAACATGGTTGATAATAAGCGTGAAAAGCCCAACCAAAGGAGTTCAAGTTCAAAGGCTGAAAATAAGCCCAAGGCCCAGCCTAAAAATAAAGATCATAGAAAAGACCAAGAACAATAACTACTTAGAAATGAAAAAGGCAAAAGACCTAACAAAAAGCCAAAAAATAGATTGAGACAAAAGAACAGGCAGTGGATTAGTCCTTGTTCTTTCTCTCCAAGTCTTGCATGGCCTGAGCAGCCTCATAGGCCATCTGGTTCTCCTCAGCCTCTTGCTAGTGTGCCCTTTGATCCTCCTCGTCCTGACCATTTTTGATGTTGTCCTTTGCAATGTCAACCACTAGTCTGGCTTTTTCCCTATCTTTTCCTTCCTCTTCTTCCTTCATAACTCTATCTTTGATCTAGCCAGTTAAAGAAATAATGTTGTTGTTAATGGAGCTTAGCAGCAAAATCAACTGGTTTGAGAGATTACAATTGTAGATTTTGAGGTTGTTAATCCTTCTCTCTACCAAACTAAGCCTCTCACCATTGCCATCTCTATTATTAGAATCTACTCCATTCCTGTTGTCCTCCATATGACCCACCTACTCTTTGACCTCCTCCAGCTCATGGAAAAGCCACTTGATTGATCTAAAGTTATCAATCATACTGTTGTAGGCATTGTTCAAGAGGTTTAGCCTAGATTCCCTTGCATTATCTGAAATAGCCACAATCATCAGGTCTATGAGTTCTTCAAGCGACACCTCTTCTTGGTTATCCACAAGGACCTGTGAGTTCATGGCCTCTCTAAAAATGCCCATTTTCGAGGTCCTAACATTAAAGTTTTTCCAAGATTTCCTCTTGTCTTTAACCTGCACCTCCCTGCCCTCAATCTCAGAATCCATTTTTTTCTCCTCAGGTTGGGCATGAGTATGGATAGGAGAAAGAGGTAGCAAAGACATATCTCATTCTTGCTGCAATCTCTCATCCTCCAAACCCTCCCTCTTACGTTTCTTCCCTCCCTGATCTTCCTTATTTTCCTCCTACATCTCCTTTTCCTCCTCTTTCATCTCCACATCCTTCACAAGTTTCTTCTGCCCATGAGCCCTAGGGCTTTTCCTACTTGGGGTAATGGAAGAAGATGAATTCTTGACCTAAAGGGTGATAATTTTATCAGCGGAAGAAATCTTGCCATCCTCGGAGCTAAAACTCTGAATAAGTTTGAGGAGAAGTTGGAGCTTCCAAAGGTCACATTCTCAGTCTAAGGTGGAGCATTGCGTATAGTCTAAGCCTTAAAGTGCTCATAAATGAGCAGCAAGAGCCCCTCATGCAAAGTGGGGTTATCAAAGGGCTTCTTTTTGAAGCTAACCACTGCCTTGCTCATGGAAGTTAACAAGTTAAAAGGAAAAGAAATTTTACAACTATGTTGAAAATGATTCAAAAGAACAAAGTGGTGGGTATGAGCCCGATCAAACCTAAGGTCCAGAGTAATGTACTCGATTACAGCTCTTAGAACATACCTCCACAATTTTTTCATGGTATCAGGAACATAGTACATGTCAATCTTCTTCAAGGCTTTTAGTTCCTCTGTATCCTTCACAAAATCCTGCACAGCGTTAGCCAAGAGCTTCTTGTCCCTAAAAAAACTTAAAACCCTCAATCGAGATTTTTGAAATGGTCGATATCACCTCCTTAGTGATCATGAAAGAAACTTCATTCACCTTAACTCTATCGTCCTTCCATGACCCAATCATACTATTGGTCACCTCCTTATCAAAACCATGCAGTTTCACAATGTATCTAGTAATCCTGCCCTAATCCAGCTGCTCTCGAACTTTTTCCCTACTCCTCCATTTCTCTATTTCACCAACTGACTCCTTTCTGCACCTTTCGCCTACCATATCTGCACTTTCCATACCCTCAATTCTCATATGCACCTCGCACTGTGACTTATAGGAACCTCTTTGTTTGAGCATAATACAAAAAGAAATAAACTTTTTGTTGCTCCTATTACAATTGCAAAAATTGACCCAGAAAGCATGTCAAAAAGTCTATAATAAATTATAACAATTACAATTTCCCATGTTACCTTTTTGGGAAGTACCCTTTCCCCTTGATCCATTCTTTCTCATAATTGCACATTGATCTTCTTCGTACTTCCTTAGATCTTGTCCAGTTTGACCATACTTTTGACATCTGCTAGCAAAATATTTTTGGGATGCCATGTCATAATTTGGTTTGCACCAACCCCTATATTAGCAAACTTTTCAGCAACCGGGTTAGCTTCCCAGAAAACATGAGTGACGTGGACTCTACCAAATTTGACAAGAGTCACACGAGTCTCATCAATAAGATTTGCAATCAACCATGATGGCTGAGAGTTTCCATTAATACATTTTATAATGTTGATAAAGTCCCCTTCAAGCCAAAGGTTAGTAACTCCAATTTCAAATGCCAATTTGACAGCATTACATGCAGCATTTGCTTTCGCAAAGTGGTTGGTTTGATATCCTAGCCGGAGGGAAAAAGCCGCAATACCATCACCATTTTCATTCCTTATTATGCCTCCACTTCCCAAGGAGCCAGGATTTCCCTTGGATGCTTCGTCAAAGTTGGCTTTATGCCATCCTTTCGGGGGGAGAAGCCATTTGGCTTCCTGTCTATTCATCTTTCTGTCTTTTGCCTTCTCCTTTTTTTTGCCACCTAATTCAATATCTCCCCCTTTCCTTTCTGAATAGTTTTCTTTAATGTTTGCAAATATTTTCTTTCCTATCACTATAGCCAGCTCCTCTCTATCTCTAAAGATTTTGTTATTTCTCTCCTTCTAGATGCTCCAACAGAAATGAGGCAGGATCTAAGAACTTAATTCTTGCAAATCAGACCTATTGAACATGCATTTCCATTGATAGAAGAAATCTAGAAGGTTAAAAGGCACACACCAGCTGAAGCCCAAGTCCTGGGTAAGGAAAACCCAGACCTCCATAGAGAAAGAGCAATGAATGAACCAAGTCCTGGGTATTCCATACGTTTTTCCTCACCTAGTTATCAGTATTTCTTTGCCTAAAAGTCATTTCTATGTGTGAGTCTTGTAATCATCTAAAAATGGTCATCTAGACTATTAGCCCCCTTCTTAGCATTTTGGCTAATTTAATTAATCATTTACCTAGACCAAATTGTTAATAATCAATTAACTTGATTATAACCTATAGTTTGACCATGCTATCCTAAGTTCATTATTTGATTAAAATAACATGTCCCCTTTTAATTAAATAAAAGACCCCATTCTTCTAACCCACTTAAAGTGCACACATAAAGTCCTTTTTCTAATTTACAAATTAAAAGAAAAGGCTTTGTGACTTTTGTCTTATATGGGAAGTCAAATTCTATTTTATTGGTTGACTTGTGTGTGCACATGGACCAACTCCTATTTTCAAACTCCACCATTAATCTTCCATCATCTTGACTTTGATCTCTGCCATTTGTATGACTTTAAAACAGAGAGAGCTTTCCCCCTCAAAGGATCCACACTCTTGAGTATTGTTATGCTACAAGTTTATCATTTGTATTCTTAAGAGCTTTTGTGGAGTACTTCTATTTTCTTGTCTACGTTCTCTCATCCATGGAATTTTAGCATAGTTGCATGATAATTTAGTTTCCATTACTATAATCTAGCTTACATAGCACAATAGTTGGATTTGTAACAGTCTCATTCTTGTTAACATATTTGCATTTTGCATTTCATCTTAGCTTACTTCACATTTGCATTGCATTATTGAGACATCTTTTGTAGACATTTGCACTCTTGCATCTCGTCTCTAATAGAACCTCCCATTACATGGTTTACTAGCAAGAAGAGCATTCTTAAGCCATAGCTAAGATCCCTTACATTCAAATCATACTCTCTTACACTTTGTTGACAGGGAGCTCTAAGCTGGCATCCAAGCATTCTGAACTCATGGAATCACTTGGATAGAATGGTTTAGGGTGTGACACTTACTTAGTGTACATTTTTGGCACCACTTTGTTTTATCCTTTATCTCGCTATTTTTGTTACATTTTCTACATGTTGTCTGCACTTTTCTTCTTCTTTTTTATAGCCACAAATTTTGGGCAACATTTTGCTAATTTCATATGACAGTTCTTATAACTATAGTGTGATACTTTTTGGGTAAAAGTATCACACAACAATACTAAACCCTGTTGCCCTTTCATAGTATGTTCCATTGCGCAGCTTAGGCAGAAATATTGCATAGAAGGTGTAATCACCTAAAAATGGTCATCTAGACTATTAGCCCCCTTCTTAGCATTTTGGCTAAATTAATTTAATCACTTACCTAAGCCAAATTGTTAATAATCAATTTATTTGATTATAACCTATAGTTTGACTATGCTATCCTAAGTTCATTATTTGATTAAAAGAACATGTCCCCTTTTAATTAAATAAAATACCCCATTCTTCTAACCCACTTAAAGTGCACACATAAAGTTCTTTTTCTATTTTACAATTAAAAGAAAAGACTTGTGAAACTTTTGACTTATGTGACAAGTCAACTTATATTCTATTGGTTGACTTGTGTGTGTACATGGATCACTCCTATTTTTGAATTCCACCGTTAATCATCCACCATCTTCATCTTGATCTCTACCGTCCATACATCTTTAAAAAGGAGAGAGCTTTCCCCCTCAATCCATCTTCATTTTGAATATTGTTATGCTGCAGGTTTTCTAACAGATTTCTTTGGATCTTTGTGGAGAACTTCTATTTCTTGTCTACATTTTCTCATCCATGGCATCATGGCATTCTAGCTTAGCTTAGCTTTCATTTTTACATGTAGCTTAATCTCACATAGCTTAATAATGGTATTGTAACACTCTCATACATTTTTTAGCATAGATCCACTTTGCATCTAATTCTAGCTTAATTTTCATTTGCATTGCATTCTTGAGGAACTCCTTGGGACATTTGCATTCTTGCATCTTGTCTTTGGAACCTCCCATTGCATGATTTACTAGCAAGAAGAGTATCTTTAAAGCTCATCTGAGAGCTTTTTTATTTTTAAAATATACTCTCTTGCACTCCATGGATAGGGAGCTCTAAGCTAGCATCCAAGCATTTCGAACTCATGGAATCGTTTGGATAGAAGGGTTTAGAGTGTGACACAAATCAAGTGTACATTTTTTGCGCCCACCGTGGGGCTTGAATCAAGTTTCTAGCTCCATTTACTTTTATTTTTCATCTCTAATTTTTTACAGCAGCATATTGGATCTAATCAAATGCTTTTTTAGAATTATCACTTTGGTTTTAAGGCCAACCCATAAGTAGATTGGTTTGAAGACCAAAAACTTAGTTGGTTTAAAGATTTGATCATATCTTTTAAACCGCTTGGATTTTGGTTCTAAAATTTTTTTTGCAAGTTGGGTATGTGCTCAAAATGTCTCAGTCTGATTTTCAAAGCATTTTAAAGTTATTTTCAAGAGTTATGAGTTTTTCTTTTTTTTTTATAAAAAGTCATTTCTGATCGCAAATCAATGAATTTTTCAAAAAAACTTACATTTTCAGAAATGGTTTTCAATTCTAATGGGGGTTTTTTTTTGTGTTTTGAATTTTGAGGTAGTATTAAGGATCAAAAACTCAATTTGATAAATTTGTCCTGTTTTGACAAAATCAATCTCTAGAGCGCAAATGAAGAGATTTTTTTTAATTTCTTGCATTTTTGGAAAGCTCTCTGATTTTTAATAGTGGTCTCTTCTTTTCATTTTTATTTTTGGATACGAAATCATAGCAAACAAGTCCAATCTTGTTGACTAGGTCAAAACCAAAGAGTAAAAATGAGAGCATTTGTGATTAACTTGCACTTTCTTTGCATGTACTTGGTTGGAAGATAAATTGGATTTTTGAGGAAACTCACCACTTTTTATTGCAGATTTTTATATTATTTCACACTAACTTTTGGTGCTAACAAGTTGTGATTACAGGTTGCCATCCTTATGAAAAAAAAAAAAATTGAAACATTGCATAAAAAGAACGCATGTCAAAGCTTCAAATGCGCAAGGGCTACTAACATTGTTTGCAAGGCTGCCCAAAGCATAAAAACTCAACCTTGCTTGATTTTTGTTTCCATGTGTGGCATTGAATAATTGTTCATTTTTTATAGGCACATAAAACTTGTGATTGAAGTCTTTTGGTAATAGGAGAGTATGCTCTTCACCCTCGTGGTGAATCAAAAATCTTGACTTGCCATTTGATTTCAAAAGTAAGGGGTAACTGAATCTTCTTGGCGTGTTTGGGAGAAGATGATTGAAATAGGAGAGTATGCTCTTCACCCTTGTGGTGAACCATAAATCTTGACTTCCAAAAGTTGATCCACTTTATGTAGTTAGAATCCTTTAGAGGGCCTGCTCTTAGACAACCTGAGAGGAATGATCCAAGTGGAGACAAGTCAATTACCTGGCTCTTCCAACCCACTATAAACTCAAGGCTATCAAGGACACAAAACTTTGGTAGACGTAATGTTTTTCTTCGCCTAGTGTGATTGCTTATGATATTTCGACCATAGGGAGATCACTAGGCAAGAATGCTTAAGGTACTCTTGTGGTCGTGAGATCGGTTACTCATCGCAAGGTGAGGTGTCTCGTAATTGGGAGCAAGAGGAACACTATGAATGGAAGCCCTATCTAAATACCATAAGTTTGTAACTACCTTTTTTAGCCGTTCAACTTCTTGGTGCAAGGATTGATCCTAGTGGACTACCCAGATCACCCCAAGATTTACACTCACCATATGTGTTCCCTTGGTTGTGCTTATGGCACTTTCATGATAAAGCCAATATCTCTTGTGGGAAACCATTTGGTGTGAGGAAAAGGAGCATCAAGCGTGGGCCAAGATGTTGAGTAATGAACCATGACTTCTAAGTAGATATTGCTAGATGTGTTCTCGAATGTGCTAAACCTATGAAAATGTTTTGAACATACACATGATGATAGTTCTAGGGATTTATTTTAAGACCTCACATATGCTTGTATCATGCAAGGCTGCTTTGTCCCTTTCTTGATTGCTTGAAGACTACTTCATGTGTCACTATCTTGCTCAGAAAGAAATTATTTTTGAACATCAAACTTGCTATGCTATTAACTATTGTCAAACTTTGTCAACCAAGTCAAAACATCAAGTGCAAACATTTTCTTGTGTTGCTTGCTAAGAGGAGTCTCATCATTTGACTTTTCTTTTATATGTCTCTAGTGCTTGAACATGCTTAAAGTGGCTCTTTGGTCTTGGTGCTCTTGGTCTTTCTATCTTCATGGTCTATGCATGCTTGCTAGTTATCCTTTTGCTAAAATGGTTTCCTTGATTTCTTGACTACACCCTTGGGTTGGGAAAGTTGTTCACTTGTCACCCTACTTGTTCTATTTATTTGGCTATTTGGGCATCTTGCCTAGCTATTGACTTGAGTCATTCATGTCATAAGTTTCTTGGACATATTGTTTGACAAGTCACTTTAATCTCTCTCTACTATCTTGGCAAGTGAACACTCTACCTCCTATAGTTTCAACATCAAGTTATCCTCTAGGCTCTTTTATGCTTGGCTTTGCATCTAAAACTATGGGATCTAAACCTTGTGCTACCAAACTTCAAAAAAAATAGAGGATCATGATATCCTCCATGTCACTAAAGAGTTTCAAGATCTATATGCACAATACAAAGAACTAGAAGAGACAAATGATCTTTCTTACCTTCATCTCTCTAAGCGCATGACAGAAATGAAGTCTAAACTTGAGAAAAGGTTAGAGGAGAAGATTGCATCATTACATGAATCTTCCTTAAGGTCTTTACATGCATGTGAGTCACCTTCTTTGAGATCATTCTCTTCTTCTAGGTCTACATGCTCTACTTCAAGACATCAAATTTTTTCATCTTCTAGATCTAAAGACCTCTTTAGAGAACAAGCAAGTGATACCTCCTTTGAGCCTATGCCAAAATTTCATGATGGACCTATCTTTGACCAAGATAATAATGAAGACATGGATGCATTCTATTCACTTGAGAAACAACCAAAGGACTGTAGACATACTTCTAATAGAACTTTTGCTCCCTTAGAAGATTCTTATGATGACACATTGCAAAAACTTCTTGGCAATAAGATCATCCTGTTACCTAAGTCTAGCTCATATGGAAACCCATTCTTGGAAATCTATTGTGCTTATCATCAAAATAATGAGCATAGTACTTCAAATTGCATTGAGCTAAAATATAAAATCCAAGATCTTATTGATAATGGAATTATTGATACCTCTAATTATTCATGTGATGAGGATACTTCTCTTGAGCAAGATTACATTGATGAACCTATGTCTAGTAGCGGCTCTATTACATCTTCCACTTCTTCCAACACTCATGCACCTCCCAACACTTCAAATCTTTCCAGCATGCCTCCATCAAATAAAGAACCTAATGCTTTCCACATAGACTACGTGTATCCTCAAGGGCTACCTCTAAAAGAAACTCAAGCTAACCTTCACTTGACTACAAATGTTTTCCATGCTACTAATCCTAAACATCCTCAACCTTCATGCACTACTATGCCTAATCCAAACACTACTCCATTCACTCTTCATTCTCCCTTGTCCTTAGAAGTGGCTCCATGTCAAGAGGACTCTCAAAAAGAAACAGCTATAAATGTCAAGAAAGGTCAAGATCAAGCACCCTTTCATCTCTTTCAATATTTTCCCCCTCCATATCCTATATCTTGTCCACCCCCCAAGTATGATGAAGATACCACTTCCATTATCTCCCTTAAGCTTACTGAAAATTATGAGAAAAGTTCTCTTCATATGCTATCCAAGGCTACTTGTCAAGATCAAAGCATCGCCTCATGTTCTACTTCTCCACATCCACTTCAAAATTGTGCTCAAGCTTCAAGTGCTTCTATTAAAAATTTTATTCCTATGAAAGGTACTCATGAGTCTATTGATGGCTTTGACCATGTTTCTCACTCTAAAGATGTTGATATCCCTTTCCAATATCCCTCTGCATCTTCTAAATCTATCCTTGGTCCATATCCATCTAAGCTAAAGCATTCAAACCTTCCATCCATATTGGGGCCTTATGTTCCTCCATCTCCTACATTCACTCCTAGCTCATTCCCTAGCTCTTCCATCATACCTCAAGATCAACAAAGACACTCATCCTTGGTCACTTTTCACCCATCGATACATCTAAACCAATCATATCATCCTTATTCATCCACAAATCCCAAGTCCTTTAGAAGTGAGAATAAACATAAGAATCCATTGAAAAAGAAAGATCACTATGTCCCATCTAATCGACATGTGAATGCTAAGAAGGAGAAAGCACAAAAGAGACTGCAAAGGTCCACTATTAAAAAGGCTAAATCAAAGAAAATATGGGTTCCTAAACCCATTATTGAAGAAATGTGTTTTGAAGTATCCAAAGAAAAATCTAAAGCTATATGGATTCCCAAGTCTCTTTTAAAAGACTTGAATATTGAAAATACTTCAAAGTTGACATTCAAGCTTCCAAAGGCTTCCACTCCATCTTCTTCCAAAACTCTTTCTAAAAATATTCCAAAGCCTTCCACTGCACTTTTTTCCAAATCTCTTCTACCAGCTCATACATCTAAATCTCAAGCTACTTCATCCATGATTCCTCCATCATTCCAATACCCTTCAAGGTGTGTGTTAATGTTGATCTTGTCCAATATTTCAACTACCCTCATGAAATCCTCTAAAGCTTACACTTACTTTCTATACATGAACACTTATCCTCAATACATTCTTCCTACTACCATTTCCCTTTCATCACCCTATCAACATCTTTGAGCATACCTTTCTATGGTCTTGTCTTATCATGACTTATCTTTCCTATAGGAGCACTATATACATTCAAAAAGCTTGAGCTCTTTCTAAAAATTCAAAAAAAAATTCAAAAAAAATGAAAAAAATGAAAAAAATGAAAAAGTGCCTTGGTGAAAACCACTTCTTGTGGCACCTTGGTAGCAAATGTAAAGAGAAATAAATTTATCCTATGGTGAAAACTACTTCTTGTGGCACCTTAGATAAGTACCATGATGAAAACTTGGCAAACAGGCATCATGCGTAATTCTTCCATCATCCATCTATCCCCTCTTCTCTCTTTGATCTTGACAATGTTGAGCTATCTTTGCATATTGGCTATCTTATCCATAATATTCTTTTTTGTGCTTTCTCATTCACTCATTGCCTCCATCTTGAGTTTTATTCTTATTGCTCTATCCCATCTCTATACTATCTAGTTGACCCCTTGGTCTTGATCATAATAAATGAAACATGGTTCTCATAGGTCTCTTGACATGGCTACTCTTTTGGACTACACACTTTCATGCTATCTTACTCATTAGCTTCCATCACTTATCTTATATGCTATCGCACTTTTTGGCTTCATTGCTTATCCTACATGCTATCTTTCTCATTACTTCCATTGCTTATCCAAAATATGCTTCATATGACTATTTCACCTCTTTCCCTAGCTTGGGTACTCTTGAGGAGTCAGTCCTTGAGGATCACTTTCACTTGCTTCATACTCTTTTTTCATCCATCTTTGCTTATCCACTGGCTTGTTGCTCCATCATATCCTATACCTTGCTAGACATTGGGAGAAAATGATGTGATCTTGCTTGAGAACTAGTGATCTCTAAAACCTTCTAAAAAATCCAAAAAATCATATATGATCTTGAAAAAAATCCTGAAAATTAGAAAATGTCCTGAAAAAATGATCATCTTAGTGAAAACCTAGCAATAGGCACTTTGATGTATCACCAAAAAAATTGAAAAAAGTCCTAAAAAAATATGCCAAGTGGTGAAAACCTAGAAATAGGCACTACTTGAAACCCTTGCACCTATGTCTATCAGCCTCAATCACTCACTTCACTACACATTTCCTAGCTTGGAATTGTTTCTTGTCCTCATCTCAGGGGCATAGCTACTTAGCCTATTGAGGTATTATTGTGCATTAGGGTTTCTTTGACAACTCACAAAACAGTATTTCTCAACACTTCCCCCACTTTGACATCAAGTGTTTCTCAACACTTTTCAGATAGTTTACCTATAGTCTCCGATGTTGCAATATTTCTCACTATCAGAATCAAGTCTTGAAGAAATGGCCAAGTGACTTGTACACACACACTTTAACACTTAAACGACTGAGCTATGCTGATCTTTATCTACTTTGTGTGTTGTCTATGATGATTTCTTTGCCATGTGTTCCCTCCCTAATAGTCTTTCAAGGATTTCATTGACTAGAATACTGGGGGTATGGGACATATTTTCTTGATTTCTGCTTGTGGGTATACTTTTGTTTTTCTATAGTGTTGTAAGCATTTATACTAGTCCTATTCAACACATTGACTTACAAATGTATCATCCTTGACTGTTTTGCAAGACCGCACTCAGGGTTTATCCTAGTGCTTATGCCTTGATACAGGTGTAATCTTGCTAAATTAAACTTAGGGAATCTAATCATGTAGTTATCTTGACTTACATGTCTCTGATGCTTAGATTGGTTTTCCACATACCTATCTAATATTGATCATATTCATATCCTCATAGTTATACTAGTGATGGTTGTATGATCTCATGATGTCCCAAATAAATGCTCAATGATGAAATTAAGAGTCTAAATGTTATGCACTTCTTGTTGGTAAACCACTTTGCATATTAGCTTGCATTTTAGGTTCATTTTCTAGATTAGTCTTGCATTCTTGCATATGGGGAGAGCTCTCTCTTCATCTTTTTCTGGACATATCAGCTAAATCCTTTCATATATTTCTTTACTTTCTTCTTGTTCATGTCTTTTCACCTTCTTAATCTTTCGCTTCATCTCTTTTCTATCTTGTCATCACATTATATAAATTTTTGACCTCTTAAATAATTTTGACGTCCTAGATTCATTTTCGGGATCGAAATTCAAATTTGAGTTCATCTTGATGGTCAAAATTGCATTTTAAAATTTTACCTTCCTCTGAGCAGTTAGCTAACCATTTGAGGTCTAATCTTTGAATTATCGTTGGGGCATCTTCATTTCTTCATGTCTTCATCATTTCTATGCTTCATATCTACTTGTAGTTACCTTTTTCACATCCAAATCATCTCTCTACTAGATTTGACCTAATTTTTATGTTATATCCTTCAAGGTCAACTCTAGTCAAACTGGGGCATTTTATCAATTTCTTATAGTCATTCTTGGGTTCTAATCATTTATCTATCATATCAGACATTGCTATATCTCAATTTTCTCATATCTAGCTAGTTTCTACTTCCTCTTACCTCATTTCGATTTCGATCTCGAGGGGGCAAAAATACTCTATTGCTAATTGTTACAGCTATCTATTTCTTAGGAGCATTTGTTTGACCTTATCACTTGCTCTCGATCTATTCGCTTTACTAGGTGCTAGAATTCTTTTCAGATCCTAACATCATCTTCCTAGTGTTCAGTACTACCGCTATTAGGCTGTGCATTCAGGACTTGCCATTTATTTCTGCATTTCATTCTTTGAAATTATATATTTATATCTATCACCGCCTACTTGGCTTTCTATTTTCTTTGACATAATGTGTTCCCAGATCGATCACACATTAGTCAAAGAGGGGCAAATGAAATCACCTAAAAATGGTTATCTAGACTATTAGCCCCCTTCTCAGCATTTTGGCTAAATTAATTTAATCACTTACCTAAGCCAAATTGTTAATAATCAATTTATTTGATTATAACCTATAGTTTGACTATGCTATCCTAAGTTCATTATTTGATTAAAAGAACATGTCCCCTTTTAATTAAATAAAACACCCAATTCTTCTAACCCACTTAAAGTGCACACATAAAGTCCTTTTTCTATTTTACAATTAAAAAAAAAGGCTTGTGAGACTTTTGTCTTATGTGACAAGTCAACTTATATTCTATTGGTTGACTTGTGTGTGCACATGGATCACTCCTATTTTCAAATTCCACCGTTGATCATCCACCATCTTCATCTTGATCTCTACCGTCCATACATCTTTAAAAGGGAGAGAGCTTTCCCCCTCAATCCATCTTCATTTTGAATATTGTTATGTTGCAGGTTTTCTAACAGATTTCTTTAGAGCTTTGTGGAGAACTTCTATTTCTTGTCTACATTCTCTCATCCATGGCATCATGGCATTCTAGCTTAGCTTAGCTTTCATTTTTACATGTAGCTTAATCTCACATAGCTTAATAATGGTATTGTAACACTCTCATACATTTTTTAGGATAGCTCCATTTTGCATCTCATTCTAGCTTAATTTTCATTTGCATTGCATTCTTGAGGAACTCCTTGGGACATTTGCATTCTTGCATCTTGTCTTTGGAACCTCCCATTGCATGATTTACTAGCAAGAAGAGTATCTTTAAAGCTCATCTGAGAGCCTTTTTATTCTTGAAATATACTCTCTTGCACTCCATGGATAGGGAGCTCTAAGCCGGCATCCAAGCATTTCGAACTCATGGAATCGTTTGGATAGAAGGGTTTAGGGTGTGACACAAATCAAGTGTACAGAAGGAAACTATCACATGCATATATTGAGAAATATCGCATGACATACTTCCGACAAAAACTATTGCTAGGTCTGAACTTGCTTGCTGATTGAGTGATTAGTTCAATTTTTTGGTTGTACTTGTTGTTTGCTAAATTATTACAGGTATGTAGTGGTTTTACAAAGGTTTATTTGCAAATTACATGTTATTTTGAAGCTAACTTGTGGGGCTAATGGTTGTGGTTGTAGGTTGTTACCTTGAAATGTTTGTCGAATTACCTTATAAAAAAGAATGCATGCCCAAGCTTCAAATGCATAGGGGCTACTAACAATTATTTTAAAGCTGCCCAATGAATAAAAACCCAAACTTTCTTGCATTTTCTTCTATTTCATATGTGGCATCTACTAGTTGTTTCATTTTTTGTGGGCACATTAAACTTGCAATTGTGGTTCTTTGGTGATAGGATAGTATGCTCTTCACCCTTGTGATGAATCATAAATCTTGACTTGCCTTTGGATTTTGAAAGAAAGGGGGATAATTGAAGTTTCTTGGTGTGTTTGGAGGAAATGATTGGAATAGGAGAGTATGCTCTTCACCCTTGTGGTGAATTAGAAATCTTGAGTTTCAAAAGTTGATCAACTTCTTGTTTAGTCTAGAATCCTTTAGAGGGACTACTCTTGGACAACCTAAGAGGAATAACCCAAGTGGGGACAAGCCAATACCTAGCTCTTCCAACCCACCATAAATGCAAGGCTATCAAGGACACAATACCTTGGTAGATGTATTTTTCATCTTCACTTAGTGCGATTGCTTGTGGGATTGTGACCATGAGGAGATCACTAGGAAAGAACACTTAAGGTTCTCTTGTGACCATGAGATCTATTACCCACCACAAGGTGGGGTGTCCCTTAATTGGGTACACGAGGAACATTACAAATGGAAGCCCTTTCTAAACACCCTAGGTTAGTAGCTACTTTATTTTTTCGCTCAACTTCTTAGTGCAAGGATCAATCCTAGTGGATTATCTAGATCACCCCAAGATTTTGCACTTACCATCTATGTTCCCTTGCTTGTACTTATGGCACTTTTGTGACAAAGCCAATATCTCTTGTGGGTAATCACTTGGTGTGAGGCGAAGGAGCACTTAGCGTGGCTAAGTTGTTGAGTAATGAACCATGACTCTAAGGTAGATTGCTTGGCTAATGTTTTCAAATGTATCGACCTATGTAAACGTTCTTGCAAATCAAACATCTCGGTAAAATTGGTAGGAAGGTTGTTTTGATATCAAAAATGCATATTGGAAAGGTTATTTTTTACCCTTGTTAAATTGTTTGAGACATGTTTAAAACCCCTACTATTTTCAAACCTTGTTGTTACTCGACACAATCTAAAATATAAAAATGTTTGGTCCTAAAACTATCTAACTATCAAAATTGAAACACAACAAAATTGGAGTGAAATTTTGTCTTTTTACACAAAATTAGCACTTAATTGCACATTCTTTGGAGAAATATCGCATGAAAATTGTTTTAAAAAATTATTTCACCCTACAATTATATATTTTATCATCCTACTATACTAAAGTCTATCATCTTGCCTTGTGTGAACTATTGCCCAAAAAAAAAAGTGTCACCCGAGTATTGTAAACTATGTCGTATGACATATTGTGCTATCCTACTATCGCCTGGGTTCTAAAAGAATATCACTTGATAATTTTTGCTACCAAAATAAGGTTTATGTTCTACTTTATCTAATCTAGGGTCTTATCGCTTGAGTCCTTTCTAGTCCTAGTCACACATCTGAATGTTAGGTGTTGCCCAAAGTTGAAAAGATAGGTTTAGCCCATTAGATATAAGTCTTAAAACATCATTGATGATCACTTGTCAAAATTTAATTACCATTCTATGCTAGTCATTCACTAGCTATTCATTATTGACCTTCTTACTCACTTATTTAGCTCGAGTCACTAGTGTTGTAAATTCATGAGCACCTTTGACAAGTCATCTATTCTACCTTGACAAGTGATTATTCTTGATTGTAAGAGCTTCAAATCTGAAACACTTCTCTCATCCTATTAAGAAAAGACACATCCTTACATGTCGGTCACAACTAGGTTCTAGGTTGGTAATGGTAGTCATTCCCCTTTCATTTTCACATAGTTAGAGACTCCACCTAGATGTCCTCACAGAAAGCCTTGTATGGAAGACTCCAATTCTAGTCAAATGTAAACAGCCAACATTTAGCACAATTTTCTTTACAATTTTGAGAACCCATTTGGAATACCCATTGACACACCCATAAGTGAAAACACTTCGACCAACATGCATCTTGATGAAATCAAACACCACTTAGAAAAGCAAGCATGTGAAAATGAAAGACTTTTGGAAATTATTTGTTCTAGGCAAAGAGTGGATCAAAAAGCTAAAGCTAACTGCCATGACGAAAATAGAAGATAATATTATCGTAATCCTTTTGACCAAATTCCCATCAGTGGCAACAATAAAAATCACACACCTCCAAGGACTCCTAGAGTCAACACAAGAGCATGTCCATCACCACCTAGACAATCACAGTCACGTCATGAAAGTGGAGAGGAAATCACTAGTGAGGATGTTCTAAGATTTCAACAAGATGAACTCGCTCAAAAACTAACGTTAAAAGTTTTACTGCAAAATTGGGATCAATAGTTTCAACATATAGAAACAAAAGGATGGAAGCTCCCCCAAGATTTTTATGTGTAACAAATAATCCAAAAAAAAGAGCCTGTTGAGGCTGAAATCTTGAGAGAAGAAATGCAAGAACTAAGGAAACAACTTACACAATTGCAAACTACCAAAAAGCCACCTAAAACGTCATTTATTAAATCAATCTGTGCTCTTCCATTTGATAGGATTTTATACATACCTCTATTTCCTAAGGATGTAGAGGTTCCTAAGTATGACAAATATGATGCAAATGGTGACCCTCATGATAATGCGAGACATTTATATGCTATTGGTATAGATTTCAAGCATGAAGACTCCTATCTTATGCATTTTTTTTCCTAGAAGTCTAAGAGGGAAAGCTATGGAGTGGTTCACAAAACTGACTCCCCCTCTCAAAACATTTAATGAGCTTGCACAATGCTTTATCCAACAATACTCTTACAACATTAACATCATGTAACTATGTTGGACTTATGCCAAACTAAACAAAAATAAGGAGAACTCTTTGCAACATACCTTCAACGATGGAGATCCCTATACTCTAGGTACCCTCGGTAGGTTCCTAAAGCTGAGAAAATTGACATTTTTGTCAACATGCTTGTAGCTGAGCTATACTTTTACTAAAGAAAATAGTTGTTCAAATCCTTTAATGCAATGGTCAAAAGTGCATATTGCATTGAGGATGTTGCCATCCAAAAGGGTGACATTGTTGCAAACAAAGACAAAACTAACAATGGAAATGGCAAAGACAAAAGCAAACCTTGGAATAAAAACAAATATGTTGTCAATAATGGAGTAGTGGACAATCCTAAGACCAAGAAACTTGTGTTTAAAATTTTTGATGCTATCTATGCTACAAAACAACAAGAAGGTTGAAAACCACAAACATCTGACAAGAGCTCTAAGTTTACCAAAACATGACATGTTTATACATCAATGTTCAAGCCTTATGAAGTGGTCTAAAAAACCTTAATTACAAACAAGCTAATTACTCTACCAAATAATTCCTATCCCTATGACCCAACCATTAGACCACTTTGGTGCAAAGAAGATCACATTTGCAGTTATCATTGAAGCAAGGGTTACAACTCTAAAAAAAATTTCAAGCTCAAATATGTAATTCAAGATCTCATTAAGGCTAGTAAGGTTGTCATTGATGGCCTTGTAAAAAAATCTAACCATAAAGCTTTTAAAAAGCCCTTACCAGAATATGAGAAAGGTGAAACCTCCAAAGTTGCTAAGAAGAATCATGATGCCACGATCAACTATGCTTATGCTAACACAGGCAACCTTATAGGCATGCTTGAGCCCATTGAGTATTTATGCATAGCAAGTTCTAATGATGACAACTGGCCCAATTACGATGTTAAGGATGAACAACCCAAAGTTTTCCTCAAAACAAGAAATGTTCCTCAATACCATAATGACACTAGATCCAAGGTGGTACTCTAAGTGGCCAAATCTTCCTCTTCACAGAGTGAACCACTTAACGTCATCACTAAGGGGTAATCTAGGGTTGTCCTAAAAGTTGCTCATGATCCTAAGAATGCTTCATCTTCTAAACAACTAGCTACTTCTAGGATCTCCAACTATGACCTTGTCAATCAACTACAACATACACTAGCTCAAATTTCCATTTTTGAGTTATTAAAGTTATCCCCTTTGCACAAGAATATCCTTGAAAAAGCTCTACATTATGCCAATGTTCCCATGGATATTGATGCAAAACAATTCCAATCTATGGTGAACCATATCTCCTCACCTCATGACCTTACCTTTTCTTAAGAATATGATCAAGCTCAAAACATCCCCATAACCTTGCTGTCCATGTCAAAGTCCAAATCTTCCATGCTCGTGTTTGCCAAGTCTTGATAAACAATGGTGCAAGGTTAAACATCATTTCAATTAATGTGATCCAATAGTTGTGCATGTCTAAATTTTCCATTGACCCTAGGTGGAAGATCACTATAAAAGACTATGATGAGGTCAAAAGACCTTCCAAAGGTCTAATTATGCTTCTAACCAGAGTTGGTCTAGTAGAAAAGGATGTTGTTTTCCAAGCGCTAGACATACCACTTGCATACAAATTATTGTTGGGACAACCATAGATTCATGACATGCAAGCAATACTTTCTACGTACCATCAGTGCATCAAATTCCCTTTCAATGGTACTGAGATAGTTGTCCCTGATGACAACTCCATATCTATCAACATGTTATCCATAGTAGAAACATTGTTTCCACATAATTTCTCTTCTCATGAGCCAACACCATCCTCTGCAGAGTGAATAGAAATTAAAAATGATGAGCCTCAATATAGGTGAATACACTCTAGACTCTATTGCTACTCTACCCATTTCCCCTCAGTCTTATGGGAAACCTTCTACCAAAAAGAAGCCTTCTACTTTTTTCATGACTCTTTTTGGCACTTTTATGCAATCCTTAGTTCCCCTAGAAGCAGAAAAAGAAGAAAAACCAATCAAAGATTGGATCTATAGGGAAGAACAAGATGAGGAAGCAGTCACAGTCACCACTCCCATTTCTCCTAAATGCTATGAAAAGGGATATAAATTTCTCACAAAAATGGGCTATCAAGGCCACGAGTCCTTAACTAATAACAAAAAACTTTAAGTCATACTCAAGGTCATGATGCTCAAGATATCACTAGCCTAGGTTTTGGGCTAGAAGATGATATACCAACATTTGACTAAAGAGTACCCATGTCTAGTGAATCAAAAGATGATGATCCTTCCTTTGTTGCTACCACTTCACAAGATGAGGACTTTATGCCTCTAACTTCTCTCCTTTGGGAAGAAGAAACACCAACTACCAATAATGATGTTGAAGCCTCCACTTCTCAATAGCTAGAACAAGAGGAATTTTCCCATGAAGACATGAATAGAGGATGGATTAGACAAAATATTACTCATCTAATTGCTAGAGATCAAAGTACAGACTCTCATGAGTATGAATGGGAAAGCCTTTTGGATGCATCTTGTGAGCTAGGATTGGATGTCATTCATGCCTATGCAACCCAACCGAATGTAGTTGATGAGTCTAGTATAGGGTTAAACAAGTTTGGCTCATAAAATGTTTTAGTGAATCATGTCGGTACCTCTAGGTCTATTCCAGATTTGGACTTCTTTGCAATGCTCACTATAGGCTAGACTTTGCATGTCACCAAAGATGACTCTTTTCATATTAACAACCTTGAATATTCCACATCACTCTCATCGATTCACCCTGATCTCATAGTCAAAAACCTAAAATATCATCTTGTCAAAATGACTATGAGATAGCTTGTTACATAAAAGCCACTGAACCCATTACTCCTTCCACTAGAGAACCCACAATTAACATGATGGAATAAGATATCAAGTACCTTAGTCATAAAATTAAAAGAAAAAACAAGTGTTCAGATGGAGAAAACCACATTGTGGTGGTATCTAAACCTTAAAAAAGAAAAAAGAAAAAAGTATCTAATGGTGAAAACCTCTTTGAGGCACCTACGAAGGTACTTGGTAGTCGGCCAAGCTATTTTCATGACACATATTCAGTTCTCATTGAACCTACATTGCCTATCAACTTGGGGATAGAGGAATCTCCTAAAATTATTCGTGTGGCTCAATCACTATCAATTGAGGAAAAGGAAAATTTTGCCAAATTCTTTGAAAACAAGAAGATCAATTTTGCATGGATGTACTCAAATATGCTAGGGCTTGACACAAATCTTATCATGCATCATTTATCTATATCTCTTAGTGTAAAACCTGTTAAACAAAAACTAAGAAAGATGCATCCACATGTAGCCCTATTAGTCAAAGAAAAGTTGGAAAAACTCCTAAGTGCAAACTTTATTAGAGCTATCAATTATACAAAGTGGATTTCCAACATTGTACCTATGTCTAAACATGATAAATCCATCTGAGTTTATACTGAATTCAAAGATCTAAACAAAGTGTGACCCAAGGATGACTTTCCACTACCAAACATAGACATGATAATGGACATAATGGTGGGTTAAGAAATGTATTCCCTCATGGATGGCTTTTCTAGATATAACCAAATTAAGATTGCTCTAGCTAATCAAGAGAAGATAGTTTTTACATGTGTCTGGGGTACTTTCTGCTAGAATGTCATGCCCTTTGGGCTCAAAAATGCTAGTGTTACCTATCAAAGAGAAATGGCCACCATCTTCCATGATATGATGCATAAAAATATGGAAGACTATGTTGATGACACACTGGCTAAATCTAGAAAATGAGACACACATCTTGAAGACCTTAGTCTAATATTGGACAATATGGAACAATTTCAACTTAAGCTGAACCCAAAAATGTGTGCTTTTGGTGTCACATTTGGAAAATTGCTAAGATACATTATATTAGCAAAGGATATTGAGGTTGATCCTAAAAAGGTCCAAGCTATCATGGAAATGCCTCCTCCAAGAAATATCAATCAACTTAGAAGTCTACAAGGACGTATGCAATCCATCAGAAGATTCATTTCTTAGTTGGCTGATAAAGTTCAATCTTTTAACAAGAATTTGCATAAAGGCTCTTCTCATATTTGGAATGATGAATGTCAACAAACTATAGACCAAATCAAAGGGTACTTGGCTAAACCTCTAGCTTTGATACCACCCATTCTTGGAAAACCTTTGATCTTGTGTATCTCAGCTAGAGCTTCTTATTTAGGAGCATTATTAGCCCAAAGTGATGAGACCGGTAAAGAACAAGCTATATATTACATCAGTCAAACTTTGGTAACTTATGAAATGAACTACACCAGTATTGAGAAAGCTTGCCTTATAGTAGTCTTTGCTTCTCAAAAACTCTAACATTACATGTTGGCACATATAGTTCATTTGATTGCTAAAATTGATCCTTTGGAATATTTTTTGAGCAAAGTTATGCTTATCGGTCATCTAGCTAAAGGGATGATGATTCTTTTAGAATTTGGAATTCAATATGTTGAACATGAAGCCATCCAGGGGTAGGCCATAGCTGACCAATTGGTAGATTTTCCATTAGAGGATACAACACCCATGCAAATTAAGTTTCCAGATGCCTCATTTATGTGCATCACTAAGAGAACTTGGAAAATGTTCTTTGACAGTTCCCATAGAATGGAGTTGGAGGAAGTGTATTGTTTATTTCCCCTCATGGATATATGATCTCAATAGAATTTGACATTCAATATGTCAAACGTGAAGGCATCAAGGGGTAGGCCATAGCTAACCAATTGGAAAATTTTCCACTAGAGGATACAACACCCATGTAAATTGAGCTTCTAGATACCTCAATTATTTACATCACTGAGAGAACTTGGAAAATGTTCTTCGACGATTCTCTTAGAATGGACCTGGAGCAAGTGTCTTGTTTATTTCCCCTCATGGATATACCCCAAAATCCTACAAACTCTTATTCCCTTGTACAAACAATATTGTAGAATAACAAATGGGATCAAAATGGCTCCTAAATGGAGAATCACTGAATTGCACATCTATGGAGATTCTCAACTTGTTATAAACCAAGTGAATAATTAATATCAAACAAAAAATGACAAGTTGATCCCTTACAAGAAGTTGATAAACACTCTAAAGAACTATTTCACTTTTGTGGCATTCCAGCAAATTCCTAGAGCAGAAAACAAGCTTGTCGATGCTATGGCAACTTTAGCATATATCCTCCAACTACAAAAACATGAATCATGATTTGAGTTCCGGGTGGAAGAACTACATCATCCTACCTATGATTCCCTAGATAACTAGGTGATCTACACTATTGTAGGTCATGATTCCTCCTGCTATGTGGCTATCTTCTCTTACCTATGTGATCAAGTTATTCCTGAAACCCTCACGCATAACCAAAAATTCCAACTCCTCCACAATGCTTCACATTACACTTTGGTCTCTGGTGACTTGTATAGGAAGAGTCTAGACAGAACATTTCTTACGTGTTCAGAGCTAGAAGAGTCCAAAAAGGTACTTGTTGAAGTTCGCAACGATATTTGTGGGGCACATTCTAATGGCCTTGCACTTGTTTAGAAATTGCTTAAGGTAGGTTATTACTAGCCAACCATGCAAGTTGATGTCATTCATTATGCAAAGTCCTATCAAAAATATTAGCTTCATGGAAACTTAATTCATGCTCTTGGATGTGATCTAATTCCCTCTGTGAAATATTGTCCATTTCAAAAATGGGCCTTTGACTTGGTAGGAAAAATTCATCCAAGTTCATCTAATGGTCACAAGTTCATCAACATAGCAACTAAGTATTTTACCAAATGGGCTTAAGTTGTGTCACTATCTGCTGCTATAGGCAAACATGTTGCCCTATTTATACTGAGCCACATCATTTTTTGTTATGGTATTTCGTCCTCCATTGTCACTGATAGTGGAGAGAAATTCAAGAACAAGGACCTCAAACAACTATGCAAGAAATTTTGAATCAAACAACATTGGTCCTCTATCTACTACCCTCAAAGAAATGGCCAAGTTGAGGCCTCCAACAAAACATTGTTGAAAATCTTACACCGAATAGTGCACAAGTCTGGGAAAGATTGGCACCTATAGATTGTTAGGAATAAGGTGTCTCAACCTTGGATAATTCCTATTCTTATTATTTGTTTTGTAAATGTATTTTTTGCAAATAATGTAATTAAGTGTGAGTGTACATGTCTAGTTGGCATGTTGATGCATCACTCCACTTGCATGTGTTGGCATCTTGAATTATGAGGGATTCCTATGATGCATAAGAGCTATCTTTGGAATATTTAATTGTGTGTAAGTAGATCATGACTAAAATAGTTATGAAAAATTCCTATCATGCATAAGAACTATCTTTTGAAGATTTAATTATGTGTAAGGAAATTATAACCGAAATGATTATGATGGATTCCTATGACACGTAAGAGTTATCTTTGGAAGATGCCCTAAGCACATTATATAAGCACTTTGAGGGCTATAGATAGTTGAGGAAGAGTGTGTGTGAGTAGTGAATTGTTGGTTGCTACTAGATAAGTCTTCCATGTCCTAAAAGAACTTGCACTATAAGTGTGTTGTAATCTTTGAGTTGAAGGTAATACATTGTGCAAGTTTTGGAGGGGTGGGGATATTTTACCAAAAGTTTTTCCCCACTAGCATATCTTTGTGTTTATGTGTTATTATTTATCGATCTATTTTTGTATTCCTACTTGGCTACAATATTGTTGTTTACATAATATTGAATCTGAAATTGTAAGGATTTGAAAAGAATTTGCACAATAATTTCCTTAAGAGATTAGTGTAGGAAGCTATTTCCAGACATAATACATTGTGCAGGTTTTGGAGGGGTGGGGATATTTTACCAAAAGGTTTTTCCCCACTAGCATATCTTTGTGTTTATGTGTTATTATTTATCGATCTATTTTTGTATTCCTACTTGGCTACAATATTGTTGTTTACATAATATTGAATCTGAAATTGTAAGGATTTGAAAAGAATTTGCACAATAATTTCCTTACAAGTGGTATCAAAGCTTGATCAACTTTTGATCCTAGTTGTTGGGTACAATTTTTTGAGCTAATCTCAAGTTGAGTTGGAGTTTGTGTAAAGAATTTTGAATCTTATTTGCAAATTGAGATGGCTAGTTCATCACATGGAAAAATGGAGGTGGAGAAATTTAATGGCAGTAATTTCAAGTTGTGGAAACTCAAGATGGAAGACTTGCTTGAAGATCATGATCTATGGGAGGTGACTTCACTTGATGTGAGACTCACAATAATATCTCAAGTAGATTGGGATCTCGAGGATTAGAAAAGTAAGGGTCTCATTAGACTCTATCTAGCTAATTTTGGTCCTCTTGAATGTTCTTGATGAGAAGATTGCAAATAGTTTGTGGACACGGCTTGGGTCTATGTATCAGGCCAAATCTCTAGTGAACAAGTTGTTCATGAGGAAGAAGTTCTATTTTCTAAGAATGGAGGAAGGAGGATCTATTATAGATAATCTAGATGCTTTTAATTTTTTGATTGCATAGCTGACATCATCTGGTGTCAAGATAGAGGAGGAGGATTGATGTATGACCCTGTTATGTTCCTTGCTGGATTCATGGGACCATCTTGCAATGGCTCTTGGAAGTACTTTAGTCGCTTTAAGAATGGATGATGTTGTGTCTTCATTGTTATCTAAGGAGACGAGGATAAAGTCATCAAATTCAGCTAAGAAAGCTCTCGTTGTTCACGGTAGATCCAATGATAGAGGCAAGCAAAATGACAAGTCTGGAAAGGGTGGATCCAAATCCCACGAAAAATCAAAGACTCCTGGAAAGTCCAAGGCAAAAATGTTGGAACTATGATAAGACTAGGCACTTTTGTAAAGACTATAAAGATCCAAAAAATAAGAAGACCTCATATTCATATTCAAAAAAATCTCAAGAAGATGGTGATGCTTTCATTGTAGCCTTGGCAGTGCATGCATCTGATGATGCGTAGTTAATAAACTTAGGTGCTTCTTTCCACATGACCTCTCATTGAAGCTGGTTCTCCAAGTATGAAGTTTTAGATGTTGGAAAGGTGTACTTGGGTGATGATTCTCACCTAAAGATAGTTTGACAAGGTTATGTCACTATCAAATTCCCTAATGGACAAGTAAAGGGGATCAACGGGGTAATGTGCATCCCTAGTTTGGCATGAAACCTATCATCCGTAAGTATGTTAAATGATGTAGGTGTACAATTGTTTTTTTTCTAAATATGGATGTAAGATGATGAAAGGAGTTATGGTACTTGCTAAGGGTACTAGGAGAGGTATTATGTTTTAGCTTGATGCATGCATTTCTCAATGCAATAGTTCTTTTGTTTCAAAGAAGAGAGCAGCTATCATTTCATCTCCACCATCTGAACAAGCAGTAAACAAGACTATGGTTATTGGTTCTAATGGTAGTACAACATGTTTACCTAAGGGCGCAAACACATTGGAAGGAAAGCTTCCTATAGAAAAGACAATGTTGTGGCATATGAGATTTGGCCACATTGGTGAAAAGGGTCTTAGAACCCTAAAGAACAAGAACTTCATTGAGGGGTTAAATGATTGTAATCTTGAGTTCAACTTATGTGAACATTGTGTCTATGGTAAAAAAAATTGTCTTTAATTTTACTCTAGTTCTCATAAATCTTCAGATGTTTTGGATCTTATTCATTCCAATGTATTTGGTCCTCTAAAAGTTTCTTCAATCTCCAAGTCTATATTTTTTGTATCTTTCATAGATGATTATAGTAGAAGGACATGGATTTATTTCCTGAAAAGTAAGACACAAGTCTTTAGTCAGTTCAAGGAATTTAAAGCCCTTGTATGGAATCATACCAATAAGAAGAGTAAGTGTGTGAGAACTGACAATGGTGGTGATTTTTGCTCAGTAGAGTTTGAACAATTCTGCTAAGAATGAGGTATCAAGAGGCATAAGACAACTCCTTATACCCCACAACAAAATGGAGTTGCAAAAAGAATGAACAAGACACTGATGGAGAAGGCTAGGAGAATGCTTAGTGGAGTTGGTCTTGAACAAAAGTTTTGGGTTAAAGTTGTGGCCACTACTTGCTATTTGGTTAATAGATCTTCTACATCGGCTCTTGTTGGTAAGACACCAATGGAGGTATGGTCTAGTAACAAGCATTCAATTAGACATCTTCATGTTTTTGGTTGTAAATCTTATGAACATGTTCCAAAGGAGAAAAGATCTAAGCTAAAAAAAAAAGTTGTCAAATTTACTTTCATCAGATACCGAGTTGGCATGAAATGATACAAGCTTTGGGACCCTATGACTAGTAAGGTGTTATATAGTAGAAATGTTAGTTTTAGAGAGATAACATCTTCTCCTATTGTGCCACAACTAGATGGAAAGAAAAAAAAGGAAGATATTGTTTAGTTGCCTTCTACCCCTGAGAAGACTGAACTGAAAGACCATGTTGGGTCTAGTGATGAGGAGAGCTCTAGTAGCTTTGACATTTTAGAAGAAGAAAAAGAACAACCTCAACCTCAGCCCTTGAGGAGATCCACAAGAGTAAGGAAGCAACTAGAAAGGTTTGGTTATTCTATGTTAGATTCTAGTTGTGCCTTTGCTTTGATTACTAACACTAATGAGCCTAGATCTATGAAAGAGGCTTTAGATATGGAAGATGCAGGTTCCTAGATTGAGGCCATGGATGATGAGATGGCTTTATTGGATAAAAAAAAACTTGGGACCTTGTACCTTTGCCTAAAAGATGAAAACTTATTGGTATCAAATGGGTGTTCAAGAATAAATTATGTGCAGATGGCAATGTTGAAAGGTACAAAGCTAGATTGGTTGCAAAGGGGTATTCACAGGTAGAGGGAATAGATTATGGTGAAATATTCTCTCCTATTGTAAAGTTGACATCCATTAGATTTATGTTATCTTTTGTTGCATCATATGATTTGGAGATAGAGCAGATGGATGTGGAGACACCTTTCCTTCATGGTGATTTGGAGGAAGAGATTTATATGTCATAGCTTGAGCACTACATTGTTAAAGGTAAAGAATCTTTGGTTTGCAGAATAAAGAAGTCTCTGTATGGTTTGAAACAATCTCCTAGGATTTGGTACCTTAAGTTTGATTCCTTTGTGTTGTCAATTGGATTTGTAAGATTGAAATCAAATCATTGTGTTTATTTCAAATTTGAAAATGATTTCCTTCTTATTGTTGCATTATATGTTGATGATATGTTGCTATTTGGAAAGGGTAAGGGTATGATTTTTTATTTTAAATCTCAGTTGTCAACATAATTTGAGCTAAAGGATCTTGGGGAAACAAGGTACATCTTGGGTATGGAAATTAGTAGAGATAGGTCTAACAAAAAACTTTGGTTGAGTCAGACTAAATATGTGAAGTCTATGTTGGAAAGGTTCAACATGGTAGATTGTAGACCATTGTGTGTTCCTATTGCTATGGGAACAAAGTTATCTATAGATGATTGTCCAAAATCTCCTAGTGAGGTGGAGGACATGAGTAGAGTATCTTATGCTAGTTTAGTTGGTAGTCTTATGTATGCTATGGTCTATATTAGACTAGACATTGCCAAGGTAGTAGGAGTTCTAAACAATTTTATGGCTAATCTGGATGGATACATTGGGATGCAGTTAAGTGAGTATTCAGATATTTGAGGGGTACGTCAAATTCCTCCATTTATTATCATGGTAACTCTTCTAGAGCTCTACATTCAATTTGTATTCATGGGTTTATGGATTCAGATTGGGCAGGTGATATTGACAACAGGAGATCCACCAGTGCTTATGTGTTCACTATGTTTCGTGGTTCCATTAGCTAGATGAGTAAGTGACAACCTATGGCTTCTTTTTCCACTATAGAAGCTAAGTACATGGCTACTACTCATGCTTGTAAGAAATCCATTTGGCTTAGGAGATTATGTTCTGATATTGGTGTTCATACAAGATAGATTACTATTTGTTGTGAAAGTTCGAGTGCTATTTTCCTATCAAAGAATCCAATTTTCCATGCTAGAATGAAGCACATTGATGTGTAGTTTCACTTTGTGAGAGATATGGTGGAAGATGGAAAGGTAAATTTGGAGAAGTTAGATACTATAAAGAATGTTGTAGATGCATTGACAAAACCAATGGGCACAAATAAGTTTAGATGGTGCTCAGAGTCTATGGGTCTTTCAGCCTATAGTAGTTAGTTCTTGTTATGATCTTGTTGCTCTTACAATGTGTTCAACAAGTGGGAGAATGTTAGGAATAAGGTGTCTCAACCTTGGATAATTCCTATTCTTACTATTTTTTTTTCAAATATATTTTTTGTAAATAATGTAATTAAGCGTGATTGTATTTGTCTAGTTGGCATGTTGATGTGTCACTGCACTTGCATGTGTTGACATCTTGAATTATGATGAATTCCTATGGCATATTCCTATGATGGATTCCTATGACATGTAAGAGCTATCTTTGGAATATTTTATTGTGTGTAAGGAGATCATGACTAAAATGGTTATGACAGATTCTTATGATACGTAAGAACTATCTTTCGAAGATTTAATTATGTGTAAAGAAATCATAACCGAAACGGTTATGATGGATTCCAATGATTTGTAAGAGCTATCTTTGGAAGATGCCCTAAGTGCATTATATAAGCACTTTGAGGGCTGTAGATAGTTGAGGAAGAGTGTGTGTGAGTAGTGAATTGTTGGTTGCTATTGGATAAGTCTTCCACTTCCTAAGAGAGCTTGCATTGTAAGTGTGTTGTAATCTTTGAGTTGAAGATAATACATTGTGCAAGTTTTGGAGGGTTGGGGTTGTTTTATCGAAAGGTTTTTCCCCACTGGCATATCTTTCTGTTTATGTGTTATTATTTCTCTATCTATTTTTGTATTCATGGTTGGCTACAATATTGTTGTTTACATAATATTGAATTTGAAAGTGTAAGGAATTAAAATGAATTTCTACAATACGTTTCTTAAGAGATTAGTGTAGGAAGTTATTTCTACACCTACTTTTCTTACAAGATAAATTTGGCACTTTGGGCTTACCAAACTACCATTCATACTCCTACAACGGCCATGCCATTTTCTCTAGTCTATGGCTCTAAGGCCACCCTCCCATTAGAAGTTTAGATCCCCTCATTGTGAGTCTCCTTACATGGGTTGATAACTAATGAAGACCATAGAGCTATGTAAGTATAGGAACTAGAAACTCTTGATGAATGTTGGAAAGCTGCTTTTGATCACATGAGGGATTATCAGAAGCACATGTCCACTTAGTATAACAAGAAATTTCACCCACATGAGTTTCAAGTCGATGAACTTGTTCTTAGAGAGAATCCAAAAAACCAATAGTATAGGGAGCAAAAGGGAAAGTTTGAACCTAATTGGTTAGGCCCATACAATATCACTATAATATTCAGGTCTAGTACTTATCAACTATCTACTCTTGAAGGGGAAGAACTTGCAGAGACTATCAATGTCCTATATTTGAAGAATTTCTATGCTTAGAGGCTTACAACTCAGCTATCTTTTACATACTTATTGATCCTAAAAAAATCCTAAAAATGGAAAATGTCCTAAAAAATGATCTGATGAGAAGGACTGGAAACACTATGTACAACACAAGGCATGCAAACAACAATAACACATTGAAAAAATGATTAAAATGCAAAATTTTAGTGAAAACTACTTCAAAACAAAATGTGCAACATTTCCTGCTATATGTAGGTGATACAAAATGTTGATTAGATATCATGTGATAGTTTCTGATATAATTGTGCAATACATTTTTGTCATGTGATATTTTGCACTAGTTCATGTGACAAATGGATATATCCCATACGGAATACATTTTTTGATACAAAGTATCATGCGATATATTACAAAGTACCCATGTGATACTTTTAAAATATCGCATGATATTCCATGTTTCACTTCCAAAATGTGCAAAAAAGGGCCAAAAAAGCTCCAAAAAAATAGTAAAAAGTACTAAACTTACTAGTGCCTCGTAATTAGCTAGCCAATTCTATAACTCGTTGCACTCAAAATGGTGTCTATAGGTTAGAATGCCTACTAACACCATTTTCTCTCTCCAAATTCACACAAGACAAAATGATTTTGAAAATGACACTTGGACTCCTTTTAGAGCCTTCCAACCTCATTTTGACCTAATTTTCAAACTCCTCAAAATTCTACAAAAATTGCACCCCTGGCTAATTTTGATGTCCTAGATCCATTTTTGGGATTGAAAACAAAATCTGAGTTCATCTTGATAGTCAGTTTGCATTTTAAATTTCTACCTTCTTCTGAGTAGTTAACTGACCTTTTAGGGTCTAATCTCTAAAGCATCACTGGGGCATCTTCATTTCTTCATGTCTTCATCATTTCTACACTTCATATCTTCTTCTATTCACCTTTTCATGTCTTAAAACACTTTTTTACTAGATTTGACCTAATTTTCATGCTTTATCCTTTGTGGTCAACTCTAGTCAAAATGGGGCATTATATCATTGTTTTATGGTCACTCTATGGTTCTAACCATCTATCTGTCACCTTGGACATTGCTACATATTGATTTTCTCATATCTAGCTTGTTTCTATATCCTCCTTACCTCATTTTGATTTTGATCCCAAGAGGGCAGAAATACTCTATCATCGCTTGCTACAACTATCTATTTCTCAGGAGCATATGTTTGATCCTTTCATTTTCTCTCAATCTATCTACTTTGCTAGGTGTTAGCATTCTTCTTGAATTCTAACATCATATTTTACCTATTGTTCAGTACTACTGCTACTAGGCTATACATTCAAGATTTGCTATCTCTTTTTGCATTTTGTTCTTTAGAATCAGATATATATATCTATTGCTGGCTACTTGGCTTTTGTTTTCTTTGACATAATGTGTTCCTAGATCGATCATACATTAGCCAAAGAGAAAAACATGTAACCACCTAAAAATGGTCATCTAGACTATTAGCCCCCTTCTCAGCATTTTAGTTAATTTAATTAATCATTTACCTAGACCAAATTGCTAATAATCAATTAACTTGATTATAACCTATAGTTTGACCATGCTAACCTAAGTTCATTACTTGATTAAAAGAACATGTCCCATTTTAATTAAATGAAAGACCCCATTCTTATAACCCACTTAAAGTGCACACATAAAGTCCTTTTTCTAATTTACAAATTAAAAGAAAACACTTTGTGACTTTTGTCTTATATGATAGGTCAACTTCTATTTTATTGGTTGACTTGTATGTGCACATGGATCAACTCCTATTTTCAAACTCCACCGTTCATCTTCTATCATCTTGAATTTGATCTCTATTGTCTGTATAACATCAAAAGAGAGAGAGCTTTCCCCCTCAAAGAATCCACACTCTTGAGTATTGTTATGCTATAGGTTTATCATTCAAATTCTTAAGAGATTTTGTGGAGAACTTCTATTTTCTTGTCTATATTCTCTCATCCATGGCATTTTAGCATAGTTACATGATAGCATAGTTTACTTTACTATAATCTAGCTCACATAGCATACTAGTTATTTTTGTAACACTCTCTTTCTTGTTAGCATAGCTACATTTTGCATTTCATCTTAGCTTACTTCACATTTGCATTGCATTATTAAGGCATTTTTGTAGACATTTGCACTCTTGCATCTTGTCTCTAATAGAACCTCCCATTACATGGTTTACTAGCAAGAAGATCATTCCTAAGGCTTAGTCGAGAGCCCTTACATTTGAATCATACTCTCTTGCACTCTATGGATAGTGGGCTCTAAGCTAGCATCCAAGCATTTCGAACTCATGGAGTCACTTGGATATAATGGTTTAGTGTGTGACATTTTCTTAGTGTACAAGTCTATCTAGAATTATCTGAAAATAGTGAGTTATTATGAGCTCCCTTGTCAAAACTTGATCCAAATCTAATCTATGTCTAGAAACATTTAGTTCTTCCTCTATCTGCAAGAGTGTAAAACTCAGATTTCTTACTTAGTTTATCACTTGTGATTCTCACACGAACTAGTCTCCTTACTTGGTTGTCCTATTTTACTGTCTTGTGTTTTTTATATCTTATGTAATGATATTGAAAACTCTTAGTTGTTCTAGCCATTTCTATGACTATTCATACCTAGACTTACAACATGTTTACTCACTTTGAGAAAATGGTCTAGTGTGATCCTTGTTCAAAATTTGTCTTAAGTCATTGTCTATAATTGTTGCAACAAGGAGTGGAAATGTGTTTCCTTCCCATAGACCATGACATGATAGAGATAGAGGTAGAAATTGAGGAAGAGGTCATCCCCATCTTTACATATAGTTTGAATTTAGTGAAGGGTCCTCACTATCTCTTTCACCTATTGGTCCACCTAGTGCTTGAAGAATATTTTTCGTAAACTTACAACAAACTAGGAATCAATTATATCAAGATCATCCAGATATTGACAAGACACCTAAACTAAACTTTTGTTCCAATCACCTATACAACTGAAACATACTGAAACCTTCTACACTCCTAGAATGGTTGATGAAGATCAAGAAATAGGAGACAATAGTAGGAGACAATACCAACAAGACTACCAAAGAAATGAATGATGAACGAACCTTACACTTAAACAAAAGAGTATGGGGATACTAAAGAGATACCCCTAGAAGACATAAAGAAATGTCATAAGGATAAAAACTTTTAAGAAATGATGGAAATCTTGCTCCATGATGAGAAAGAAAAATATTTCCTCAAACTTGCTCAAGGAGAAAAACTACCTCAACATTTCAATGTTTTTGATAAGAAAAATAGGTTTTAAGGGATCTTGAAACCCATAAGTTTTACATAAACAAGGCTGATAATAAGCCAAAGAAGCCCAGCCAAAATAGAGGTCCAATAGTTGAAAAAAGACCCTAAGGCCCAGCCCAAAACAAAGGCCCACAGAAAGGCCAGAAAACAAACAAACTAAAATAGACTACAGAAAACCTGTCCAAAAGCCAAAAGCCAGGAAGACAAAAAGACAAAAGACAAGAATACTAGTCTTCAGTTATCTTCTCCATTTCCTGCATAGTCTGAGGTGCCTTGATTATCTTTTGTTACTCCTTTGCCATTTGATTCTGGACCTTCTTAATGCCCTGATCCATACTGGTGAGAGTACTGATTGTGGCCTTGTCATCATCCAACCTGGCCTTATCCCTATTCTGTCCTCCCTCCTCCACCAGCAAGCCCCTATCCTTAAGTTTACCAGCAAGGGATTGGATGTTGTCATTCATCAAACTCAGAAGAGAAATCATCTGACTTGCCAGGTTGTGGTTGTAGTTTTCAAGATTTCTTAATTTCCTTTCATCTAAGCTTTTTCTGTTTTCTTGGTCCTCCTGGCTGTCATTACCTGTCTTATTCTTAATACTTTCCATCTAGGATACCCTTTCTGTAACTTCCTCCAACTCATGGAAGAGCCATTTGATTGATCTAAAGCTGTCAATCATACTATTGCGGGCATTATTCAAAAGGTTCATTCCAGTCTCCCTTGCATTGTCTGAGATGGCCAGGATAGCTGGGTCTATGAGCTCATTGAGCCTAGGCTGCTCCAGATTGTCCACTAGGATCTGAGGGTCCATAGCTTCCCTAAAAATCCCCATAGTAGCAGTCCTTGCATTGAAATTTTTCTAGGTCTTAATCCTATTTTTGACCTACACTTCCCCCTCGTTCTCACCAGTGATGACATTCGCTTTTTCCTCCGAAGGAGGCTGATACTGGACAGGGGAGAGGGGAAGAGGAATAGCATATGTCCTCTAATTTCTAGTCTCCTCAACTCTCACAACCTCCCTCTTCCATTTTTTCCCAGGTTTCTCCTCTTCCACCTCCTCCTCCGACACTTTGTCAAAATCTTTCGTATCCATTTCCTCCTCCTCCTTAGCATAACCCTCTTTTGCATGAGCTTGGCCATGATCCCTAGGGCTTTTCCTACTGGGAGTTGTAGCAATGGATAGTTTCTTGGCTTGATCTTTTTTCTTCTTTCCTGTGGAAACATTCTCCTCCTCCGAGCTAATGCTCTCAATGTCATTAGAGTCAGAAGAAAAGTTGGAGTTGCCTTCATCAACATCCTCAACATGAGGAGGGGTCAACATCCTCAATGTTGAAACAATTGTCACACAAGAAGAGGAAACTAAAACATCCAAGATACAAAAAAAACTTTAGGCCATGCAAGAGGAATTGGCCCAAATGATGAGAGACACAGATAAACTAGTTAAACAATACACGTTAGACACCATTTGTCCATATCCTTTCGATAAGGATTTGTATATGCCTCATTTTTCTAGAGGATTTGAGTTACCCAAATATGACAAATACTTAGGAACATCTAATCCCCAACATCATTTGAGGGAGTTTGGAGCTTTGTCTATGTAATTCATGCATAGTCAAACGTATCTCATATGTTTGTTCTTCTTCTTCTCTCAAGGTAGATCAACATAAAGATGAACCTCTTGCTGGTCCATTAAGAAAAAATATGAAAATTGCAACATCCTCCATAGTTACCAACTATAGTATCCTTGAACAATTTCAATGAATGAATGCTCAAATAAAAATCTTTGAATTACTTAAAATATTGCATGCTCATAGGAAAATTCTTGACAAAGCCCTCAATGAGGCAAGCATACCTCAAGATCTCTATCTTGATAGGTTTCAATCTATAGTGGGTCATTTGAGCTCACCTCGTTATTTATCCTTTTCTAAAGAGGATGATAATTCATTGAGTCATCTGCATAATCAATAGTTGCACATTGAAGTTATGATACATCAAAAACATGTTCATCACATTCTCATAGACAATGGAGCTAGTCTATATATTTGTTTTGCTAATTTTCTCAAACAATTAGGTTATTCTGAAGAGTTTATCGACCCTCATCACAAAATAACCATCAAGGCATATGATGAAGTGAAATGTAAATCCCTATATCTTGTTCTATTTCCTCTTTGAGTTGGTCCAATTGAAAGAGATGTTACTTGTCAAGTTCTAGACATACCACTAGCATACAATATCTTAGTAGGGAGACCATGGATACATGAAATGCAAGCAGTGCCTTCAACATACCATCAATGCATCAAGTTTCCATTCCAAGGATCTGAAGTTACTATACCTACTAATACTAGTTACACCTATAACATGTTAGAATATGTTGAAAGCTTTGTATCTGCTAATAGAGAATCTACTAATCATCATGTCAATAAGCTAAAAGAAATGGAGAAGTCACTCAAGTTAATAGAAACTGGGATGGGATAATATCACATTGAACTAGTTCTATCTTTGACATCTCTTCCTGAGTCTCTCCATCACAATGGGAGACCATCTAAAGTGAAGAGACCTTTTGTGCTATCACCTCAGACTAAATTCAATGGTATCTTTGTCAAAGCTACTATAACTTTGGAAGATGAAGATGAAAATAGATCCATCACTACATGATTATATAAAGAGGAAATTACAACTGATCTCATAGATTAGTCTCATGAGATCACTAAAAAAAAGTATTGCCTAGGTCTTAAACTAATGAAACACTTTAGTTGCAAAGGAAATGGTCCAATTGGATGTAACAATAATGGCTTGATTGATCCAATCAAAGAAATATCTAGGAGGCCTTATGACACAATAGGCCTAGGCTTCAAGAAGGTTCCCTTCATCTAGGGATCAATAAATTGATACCAGAATCTAAAAGTTCATCTAAACATGAGTCACAAACTGAGTCAAATAATCAAGTGGATAGCTCTAATGATGAGGATACTTTTCCTTATCCAATTCCTTTGGATCTTGCTAAGTTCTTTGTGGAACTAAATGACCTCATACCATGTGTTAGTACTATTGATGATGATAGTGATTATTTTGAAAACATCACTGATACTTCCCATATTCAACAAGAACAAGGTGAGTCCGATCATCCTATAGTTCTTGAATGACTTTGTAAAAATAAAAATGATAATGAAAGTGGAGAATGGGCCCCCATAACTATTGGGTAATTCTACAATCTGAACTCCATGTAGCATAGATTCTCGAGAGTATGAATTTGATTCTCTCTCAAATGAAACTTTAGACAAGGATGTAGATCAAGTTCATACATATGAAAATTAGCTTGAAATTTAGGTGAACAATCTAGGGTTTGGTCGGATGAGTCTCATCCTACTAGTGTCAATGAGTCTTCAATTAATGTCATTAGAACTCAAAGGCATTTGAATATTCCTTTAGACAAAATTACTTTAGCTCTTGAATTACTTGTCCAAGCATTTGATGACTATACCATGAATGTCATCAAACCTACCACATCTCTCTCACTCACTTATCCTGAGTTAATAGACTAGAATTGTAATACTACATCTAGTGAAGTCCCTATATTTTAGAATTACTATGCTCTTGCCTATGATTTACACGTTGTTGAACTAGTAACGTCCTCCACAAATGAATAGAGTAACAATATGATTAAAGCTGATATCAAATATCTCAGTCACACAATTAAAAGAAAAGCAATAGACATTTCGATGGTGAAAACCACATTGTGGTAGTATTAGAAACTAAAATAGTAAAAACAAAAGACATATCCAAAGGTGAAAATCTCTTTGTGGTACCTAAGGATGAGATATTTGATGTGCTTCTAAGTCATTTTCAAGAGAGATCATCAGTGTTGATAGAGCCAACACAACCAATCAACTTGGAAACTGCAGAATATCTTCATATAATACACCTTGCATAATCTTTAGCTACAAAAGAAAAAGAGGAATTTGTTGCCTTCTTTCAAGAAAAAAGATTAATTTTGCATGAAATTACTCAAATATGTAGGCTTAGATTCTAACCTCATAATGCATAATTTATCTATTGCACCAAGAGTAAAACCTATCAAACAAAAGCTCAAGAAGATGCATCTTCATGTGATACTACTTGTTAAAGTTGAACTAGAAAAGCTTTTAAAAGTTGGTTTCATCTATACTATTGATTAGGTTGAATGGATCTCAAATACTGTTCCAGACTATAAAAATGATAAGTCTATCTGAGTTTGTACAAATTTTTGAGATCTAAACATAGCATGTCCAAAGGATGACTTTTTACTACCCAATATTGATATGATAGTGGATATGACAGCAGGATATGAAATGTGCTCACTCATGGATGGTTTTTCTAGTTATAATCAAATTAAAATTGCACCAAAAGATCAGGAGAAAACTACTTTCACTTGTGCATGGGTTACCTTTTGCTAGAATGTGATGCCATTTGGTCTAAAAAATGCTTGTGCTACATATCAAAGGGTAGTTGCAATAATCTTCCATGACATGATACATAAAATAATGGAGGACTATGTCAATGACACCTTGGCCAAGAGTACACAACATAACACTCATCTTCAAGATTTAAGACCAATCCTAGATTATATGGAAAAATTTAGTCTCGAGTTGAATCCTAAGAAATGTGCATTTGGTGTCACATCAGGGAAATTACTTGGCTATATTGTATATGCAAAAGGAATTGAGGTGGACCTAGAAAAGGTTCAAGCAATAATGGAAATGTCTCCACCTCATAACATTAGTCAAATGATGAGATTACAAGGAAGACTTCAATCCATTTGTAGATTCATCTCACTTTTGGTGGATAGGTCACAACCTTTTACTAAGACTTTGCATAAAGGTGTAAAATATGACTAAAACAAAGATTGTGATCATAGTTTAACACAGATAAAATAGTACCTTTCCAATCCACCAGTCCTGATGCCTCCTATTTATGGGAAGCATCTCATTTTATATATCTATGCAACAGAGTCATCTCTCAATATCTTGCTAGCTCAAGAGGACAATGACAACAAGGAATGAGTTATCTACTATCTTATTCGCACATTAATTTCTTATGAAATGAACTATAGCATTATTGAAAAAGCTTGCTTGGTGGTTGTCTTCGCATCCAAAAAATTGAGGTACTACATGCTTGCTCACACTACATGACTAGTTGCAAAAATTGATCCATTGAAGTATTTACTTAGCAAGACAACTATGACAGAAAGGTTAGCTAAATGGGTCATGATATTGAGTGAGTTTGATATTACATATATAAAAAGAAAGGCTATCAAAGGACAGGCAATTGCTGATCAATTAGCAGAACCACCAATGCAAAGTCTTCTACTAGTGAATATTGAATTCCCTAATGAATCTATTTTAATGCTAATACATCAAACATGGGTGATGTTCTTTGATGGTTCCTTCACACAACAAGGATTCGGTGTTGAGCTCTTCTTCATAACACCACAAAAATATTTATTGCCTAAGGTGTAAAGGATTATATTTCCTTGTACAAATAATATTGTAGAATATGAAGCCTTAATCAATGGCATGAAGATTGCAGTTGAATGGAGAGTAGATGAATTGAATATCTTTGGCAATTCACAACTACTAATCAATCAGGTCAATGATGTTTATCAGAGAAAGGATGAGAAGTTAACACCTTATAAATGAATGGTTAATGATTTAAAAAATAATTTGCACATGTCACTTTTCACCAAGTACCTTAGGCAAATAACAAGGTTGTTGATGCAATGACTACTCTTGCTTCCATGCTACGGATGCCTGTAAATGATTTTCAACATGAATTCTTGGTAGAGACATTACCCTACCCTACTTATTATTCACTTGAATCTTAGATGACCTATTCTATCATAGGACATGATTCATCCTACTACCATCATATCTATTCTTACCTACATGATCAAATGGTTCCATACAATCTAACCCAAAACAAAAAAAATGTCGCCTAATTTGTAGTGCATCACAATATGTCATCATTGTTGACAATTTTTTTAGGAGAGGCCTTGATGGCACACTCCTTAGGTGTTTATAATTGGATGAGTTGAAATGCGCATTAATCAATGTACATGAAGACATTTGTGAATCTCACTCTAATGGCTTGACACTAGCTCATAAACTTATTAGAGCTGGTTAATATTGGCTAGATATGGAGCAAGAGGCAATTAAATATGCCAAGTTTAGAAAATAGTGCCAACTTCATGGAAATTTGATTCATGCTAATTCCATTTATCGTGCTTTAGCCATTTCAACAATGGGCCTTTGATCTAGTAGGTTAGATTCATCTATCTTCTTCAAATGGACACAAGTTCATTATCATAGCTACATACTACTTTACAAAATGAGTGGAAACAGTCCCTCTTTATGAGGCTAATGGAAAAATTGTAGCTTTTTTCCATTTTAATCACATCATATGCAAGTATGGTGTACCATCCTCTGTCATTACTGACAATGGGGAATAGTTTAAAAAAAGGGACCTCAAAGAGTTGTGTTCAAAGTTTAAAATCGAGCAACATTGGTCTTCTATTTATTACCCCTAGGGTAATGGACAAGTAGAAGCATCAAACAAGGTTATCCTTAAGATCTTACATCACACAATCAACAAATATGGAAGGGACTAGCACCTTCAAATCAATCTAGCTTTATGGGATTATAGAGCTAGCATTAGAACTCCAATGGGAACAACACCCTTTGCTATGGTATTTTAAGTGGATGTTGTGCTTCCTATTGAGGTAAAGATTCCTACTTTGAGAATCTCTCTAAAAGGCCTCATTAATGATGATAATTACAAACTATCTCAACTTCAAGAGCTATAATTGCTAGATGAACATCGACAAGTGGCATATGATCATCTCTGAGCTTATCAAAAGTGAATGTCTAATAGATACAACAAGAAAGTCAAACCACGTGACTTCTAAGTGGGTGACCTCATCCTGAGGGAAAACCCTAAATATAAAAAACAACAGATATAGAAAGGGAAGTCCAAACCTAACTAGCATGGGCCATACATAGTTATTACAATGCTTGGATCTGGTGTTTATCAACTTTCAACAACTAAGGCAGAATCGCTCAAAATGGTGATCAACACCCCTCATGTGAAGTAATTTTATAGTTGAAATGCTTTCAAATTTCTTTGTACATACTTAAATGTCTTGAAAAAATCTATTATCTTGGTGAAAACCTAGCAATAAGCACCTTGCTAATACCAAAACAAAATTCAAAAAATACAAAATTCAAAAAAATTGAAAAAGGTCAAAAATTCAAAAAAAAATTGAAAAACAAGAAAAGTGCCATTGATGAAAACCTAGCAAATAGGCATTACGGTAGAAAAAATAGAATCTCTACCAAGAAGGTGAAAACTTGGTAAATAGGTGCCTCTTATTTCAAATGCTACATCTTGTGGCTCATATTGTGGCTCTTGTATGGTTGCTTTCTTTGCTTTTAGTTTGCTTCTTTCACTCATGCATCCATGGATTGAATCTAGTCATAGTCTCAGGGGAAACACCTTGTGGTCTCAAAGGTTGTTCTAAGTACGCTTGTCTACTATCGCTTACTTCACTATTGTGATTCCTCTCAAAGAAGATCTCTTTCGTATCAGTCACCAATTGTTCTAGCTGTGTCTGTCTTCTATCACTTAGTTTCCTACTAAGATTTGTTTCAATAATGGTTTCTCTCTGACGTCAATCACCAGTTGTCCTAAGTCTCTCTACTATTGTCCTCCTACTGAAGATATTTCTTGCACATATGTTTTGAATATCAACACTTGACATCAATCCTATAACACAGAAATGACTACATTGACACTATTTGAGTTATGATGAGATTTTATTTATTTGTTTTGCTTTTTCTTTATCATTTCCCTTAGAGCAACTTGAAGATGTCTCTTTTGACTAGAGAAGTGAGGATTGAGGGCGTGATCTTTTCTTTGCTTTCTGCTTGCTCGTTTTGTTCCAATGATCTGAAGCATATATATAAAAGGGGTGTCCACTATAAGAGCCTCTATCTAATTTTGGATACTTCAATGGAGTTGGTTCTCCTCCTTGACTATTTGAGTAAACTCTCTATGCTATAGTATAATACTAATACTTATCCTACTACATGAATGTATGGGTCACTACAAGTATACTTAGTGCATTTCTATCTTAGGTTACGAATGAAAGGGTCATTGCAAAAATAATCATTACTAAATACTTAGCATAAGAAGGATCTCTCATGTGTTTGGTGTTTTTTCAAGCAAGAAACATTTTGGTCATCCTAGTGTTTATTTTCTAATGCTTATGTTCTCTTGCTACATTAAAAGGGACAAATGTTCTGGTCATTTTAGCTTCTTGTGCCTTAATGCTTACATTTAATTCCAACAAAACTAAGACACATGTCATATTCATATTCTCATGATTGCAATATTAGTGTGAATCGTATGACATTCATAGGACGAACTAACCACTTAGTGATAATAATTTTACGAGTTTAGTAACTAAACCTAGGGATACATCTTGCATAGGGTTGCATTTCATACTCCACTTGCATAATAGTACATTTCAATTACTACTTTCTTTACATCTTTCAATATGAGAGGTTGATGGTTTTCACAAAGTGTCACATTCTTCTCGACTACACAAGTGTTCAAATCCTTCATTTGTTCTTTTGAATTTCACTAAAATCCTATCATCCAAAATAACACTACAACTTGCATGTGATGTTAGTCAAATATCATATTTGCATAATCTTGTTTACATTTCACATCCATATATCAAAAAAATGAGCATTCATTACATATATGGCTATGCATATAATGTACGAACAAACATAAGAGACAAAAGTCTGACACATACAATGATACAAAAACTATAGCTCATATATATAAATCTCTCTAATGGATTCAAGTGTACATCGATACAAAAATGACCACTACTCAAGCACTATCAATCTTAAAATGATACAAAATGATGTTGGTACATCAATCAATACATAACCAAAACAATGATAGAAGACAATGGGCTAATTTTGTCATTCTCTTTTGTCCTTAGGTGGAGGAGATGGAGGAGGAGCTTCTACTCTCATTAGTGGACGTACACCCTCTGAAGCTCTAGCATACTTAGAAAATATGGGCATCTACTTTATAGTATCAGGAATTACTGCAATATATCTAGCATAGTAGTAAGTTGCCCTAGCATCATGTAATCAAGCCTCATCTCACTACTACTCTAACTGCTCCCGAAGCTCACAGATCTCTTGATCTCACTCTGCTAACTACATATCTCAAACTATGAGTTGAATCTGTAGCTCACCTAGTTGTCTCTATATCATCCTCACTCTATCTCTAGATCTGCTCAGAGCATCTTGGGTCTATTCCTGAGCCTCTTTGCTATGTAGTTCTAGAGCAAGTTGGTCCTACATTACTTCATTACCTACATCTTGCTCTAGTTGTAATGAAGGCTAATCTTCTACATGTTTCCTATAGGAATCACCACCGATGGCACCCAAGGTCCCCATCTCTCCTCATGCTCTCCTATGTCAAGTCCCACTCTCACCAGCACCTAGATCCACTCTCATCTGACATGGCGGGATCTAAAATTATGATGTACACTATCTAGGTAGCTACTATTGTGGTTGTTGTAGTTCATGTATTGGTTACACTAGAACTGCCATCCCTACTAGATTTATGAACCATAGAAATAGATGACTCACATAATGCTCTCTATGCTCAAGTGTCATCCCTCCATCTACAACTGCAACCATATAATCCCATTGCATCATCATGATAGCTCACACATCAATCATAGACCTCCCAAGGTCTAGTCTAACTAATCATCCCTTCTTCACCTCCTCAGTGAAGCAGGCATAAGCATAATACTCCTATGAGGTATCTTGCGGTCAGCCATACTACTGCTACACACATGTCAATGGAAATCTCTCAATCACCTAGAATGAGTGGCCAATCAATAGTTATGAGGCAAACATATATCTGAGCTCCACTCAAGCATCATCCCATACCTTTGACTCTCTCCATGGTTACCATATCACTACCACCAAGTCATCCAGTTGCGATCTCCACTTCTCATTTTTACCCAGACCAATCTGAGTCATATATTCTTGGCACCTATAAATTTACAGCTCCTAAGGCTACCTCATATCATCACAAATGGTTCTAGTAATAAGTAAGTGCTCCCATGCCTATACCTATAGAACATAGACACCTTTTGTTTTGCTCTTTGTCTCTCTGAAGACAATCTCATACATCTTGTGATACATATCGGCTATTATACACTAACTCCATCTAAAATGTGATGGCTACTGCAACATCCTCTATAGCATCCAACCCCAACTATACTCCAATCTATGTTGGCCTTTGTTAGGCATCAGAAAGCAACTAGGGAAAACTCCAAGTACCACTGCCAATCTTGTGTATCACTATATAGATGTATCAACTCCTCCCATGGAATGGCTCTACCCATAATGATCTCATCCTATAAGATGGCCCTCGGTGCCAAAGTACCAGGTCTAGGCTAAGTTTCGTACTCTATCCAAGGTTTGTGAAACAAAATCCGGAGTATCCTATAGATGTCCTTTGGTGTGATGGTCATCTCTTCTAGAGGAAAATGGAATGTGTTTGTCTCCAAATGAAAACACTCTACTAGTGTGGTCAACAATCCTTGATTCACCCATAGATCAGGGATATCACATAGATGGGATAAGCTAAGAGTGCCAATATGAGCCTACTCTACAACATCTAGTTGTCTGATCAATGCCCCTATGGTAAGATAATGTGATCTAAAAGAGACATCTAGAAACACAACCAACAAATATGCAAACGACATAACATGATCAGTATCTGCCATCCAACACACCATACTGCTCCTAACACTAGTACATTTGAGGTCAATTTTTGACCTTTAATTTTGACCAAGGCCTTTTTTTGGCTTGTTCAAATTTATTTTATTTTGTTTATGAGCCTAATTTGGTCAAAATTTTGATCAAAATGCCCGATTTGGTTGAAATGTTGAGTAATCAGGCACACAGACATAAAAGAAGAAGAAAAAGGTGGACGTGAGATTTATTTCACAATTTGGGAATTTTAGGCAAGAGCTAATTTGGAGGTTTACGTGCTTTAGAGGTATGCATTTGGGGAATTGAATTTGGAGATGGGGGAGGGCTTCTAATTCTAGGGGGAGTTTCTAGTGCTTGTAGAGGGGAGGAAGGTTGAAGAATTTTATGAGTCATAAGGCATTTCACCCTTGTTGGGGTGAATTTCTAATGTTCTTCCCATAATCACGTTGATGCCAAAATATTCCACCAGATCTAGATTATTGTTCATCTATCAAAGAGTGTGAGATTCAACTATGTTAATCGATCTTAGTGGAGAAGACATGAATGCATTCTTTTGAGGTCTATGAGTGTGAGATTCAACTGTGTTAATCCCAAGGGAGAAGACAATAATACATGCTTTGTAGCTAGGTCTGTGAGTAATGTGAGTTTGAAGATGTTTGCCTTCACACATTTGCTACACATTTCTTTAGTATTCTTGTCTATTAATGTAGGTAGATTTTTATTCTTGTTCTTGCTATAACATTAGAAATCTCATTAAATGGATTTAGTTGTTTTTCAAGTGCTTCATGTAATTAAGAACTTGCTCTATTCAAGACTTTATTTCTCTACCCACACTATTACACGTTTATACCTGGGATACCATGTTTTTATCTGTGTTTTATCATCATCAAAAAATGTCAATTTACAGGTATATAAAGTCACAAGAAGTTGGCATAAAATTCTCAAGTAGGTTTAGAGGTATCACTTTTGGCTAGTGGACCCTGTATGAGATTCCTGAACCCTAGCTAAGAAGGTTTAGTGACAAAGTGTACCTAGATTATGAAGAAAATAAGGAAAACCTTCATCATGGTAAACCAATATAACAAAAGGTAGAGTGTGTAGATCTATTTGGCTTCCTTTTAAGTGTTATATCACTTCAATTTTGTAAAGTCATGTTCTCAAGTTGGATTTTAATTTGGAAGATTGTTTGGTTATAGTGGCAATTGATTGGGTCCTCAATGCATCCATTTAATACTCAACCAAATTGTTATTTGTGTTTATTTTCATGTTGCCACTCTTTTATTTGTCAATTTTAGCCCAATGATGCCAAGGATGGTTGTATATAGAGCACTTCCATACTCTTGCACTTGAAGGTGTACCTACATTTGGGGCACACAATAGGTAGAAGCTTATCGATTTGTCATATTAGTTGATGTATTTTCTTTCTTTTATCTTTGGATGTTGTCATAAGATACACCAAATGTCATCTATGAAGTTCAAATTTTAGTGAATTTTTACTCTTTCCAAACTTCATTCGAATTCTATATGTATGATCATAGTTGCATCTAGTAATCTCTAGTCTCACAAAAATTGTTTTCATTAAGGTCAATACTGATTCATCCTTGTGAATTAAAATACGAGGCCTCTATGTAAATTTGTATTACTCATATTTTCACATCAACTTAGAAAATTAGTTTGATTATAGGTCACTTGTAAGAGAGACACTAAGTTTCTTGTTTGACATAATTGAGGCTCATAATCTTACTAATTGGAACCAACCTTGTTTTATGAGTAATTTTCTCTTAGATTTATTTGATGATTTAGTTGATGATTATAACCATTCAATGCTAAATTGTTGCCATACTAATACACTAGAATTTCTATTTTGTGCCTTTTTGTATTGTGATATATATTGTTCTCTACAATGATAACAGACATTTGTTGTCTCATCTAGTTATTGTATCACTAGACTAACTTGTACAAATGGATATTTTATCAAATGACTAGTTTCTTAAAGACATGTTTCCTATCTTTTTTGGTTCAAAGAAAATAAGTTCAATTCAAATTCTTATCTTATAGGGTCATGATATTGTTTTGTATTTGTTAATTAATTACATTCAAGATTTTTTTTCATAGGAAAAGATGTGTGTGGCTCATAGTTACACTTGTGATTTTTTAATGAAATATTTAAGACAAGTAGGAGTTGCCAAAAAATGATGACCAAGGGATTTATTCTTAAGGTTCTAGTTAGTTATTAAGTTATATTTCTCTTGTGGCAGATTGATAGAGATGAACAATAAGGAATCTTTGGAAGAACGTGCTTTATGCCTCAGCAAGAAAGAGACACAAGAAGGTTTTTAGGCTAGGATGATAGAAGCTCCAAAAGGGAATATTGAATATTGATTTTGACCTTTTAGATGTTTGAATATTTTTTTGATTATATTATATGAATATATCTATCAATATTTTCATATTCACATTCTATAATCCACCATCAAAATGAACAAAAGAGAAAAGAAAATGATTAATCTAACTAAAATCTTTTCAAGCTATATGAAAAAGTTTGAATGAATGTTTCATGACAAATAGAGATATGATACATGGTTTAATTATGTATAAATAGATGGGACATAGTCATGGAAGGTAGTATAACGTACAAAAGTATAGACCAAATGGTTTCTTACAAAAAAGCCCTAAATACTTGGGAAAATTGGGCAAACTCACAAGTAGATTTCAAGAAATCTATGGTATTTTTCAGCACCATGACACCTAGCCATTCAAAGTTGGTCATCTTATATGATATTTATTTCTAATTTTACTCAAAAAAATTCATTATCATGCACTGTAGTAAATCAAATTACATTGTTCAAAGTTTTTATTTATTCAGGACAAAATTTCTATCATAATTTGATTGCATGAAACTTCTTTCCATGAATGTTGTCCATCATACACCATGATCTATCATTAGAATAAAGAAAGTATAACAATGGACAAAGAGAAGATCATAAAGTATGATTCATAATATTGGTAGAAATAATTCACACAATCAAGCCCTAAAATATTTTTCATGATTAATTTCAATCTGAAAATGTCTACTTGCACTCTAGTTAACATAATTGGCATGATTTTAATACAGGTGTGAGAAAGATATAGAGCCTTTGTAGAGCACATCTGCATACGATCCTCCATTACCATTTCAAGTGTCAATACTAAAACAAGTTGTGAACAACACAAGTTTTCCTCTTGTTTTGTTGGATATAATAGGAATGTCCTAGCTACGCAAGGATGCACATCCCTCTAAATATGGTGGTGGTAGTGGCTCCTCAATATGTTTCAATGGACTCTTGCTTGATAACATTTCCTTCTACCACTTGGAATGAGTGATGGGATGGAAGTGTTGAATAGGTGCTCAGAGCCAGTATTATTCAATGGTACAAAGTGTGGAAGAAAACTTAGATTGCAGTTGTGCATCTTATTTATTTCTTCTTATGTGATAGTTTTGTTTTAATTCTAACAAAAGCTGACTAGATATAATTACTATTGTTAACAGGGCTATGTAGTTGTTCCGAATGTTAATTCCATAATTTCTTCTTTATTTATATGCTCAACTATATATATTTATATTGTTGAAGTTTACTTCCATTGATTTTCTCCCCTTTTCTGATTGTTGGCATTTAATTCCATATATATGATATATCCTTTCTATTGAAGTGTTGCAACTCTTATATATCCAATAGACATTTCTCTTTATTCTTAATAGATCGTACCCCTTCTTATTATTGTTTACAAAACTAATTCTAATATATATTTGACCATTACCTATGATAAATATAATGCAATAATGTATTATGATCTCTGGACTTCACTAATTTTTCAACTATTAGTCAATATTTGTTTAGCCACTATAATATTGATCAAACATGTTTGAATAAATGATTCTACTATCAAGATCGAAATTGATTTTCTGAAGTGTCATTAATTGCTATCAATATGATTAAAGTGACTCCTATTAAATTTTTCATCTTGAAAGTTTGTCTTTGATATTAAATATATCCCTTGTATCTCCTTCCAATATGTGCTTGTTAGCAAGTATGACGTACGACATTGTCCATGTGGATGTATAATTTCTTCTATTACATTGTTGTTCCCAATACTAATATGATGTTTGTTTATTAAAAGAGGCATAGGCAGATCTCTTTGGCAATGGTATATGTTTTCATTAATTAGTCTGAGCAAAGACCATGCCCTCGAAGTATTTTTAGTGCTAGCTTTCCTCTTGTCCATGTTGATTATAATTTATTATAATTTGTTTGGGTAATTTGATTGTATTGTTATTAACTCTTATTCCATATTAATATTTATTATATTATTATTTAATAGTGTTGATATATTATGTTATTAATCTATATTTTTTCTTACAATACAAAAATTTATGGTATGAGAATTTTAATTGTAATTTATCTTTGATACATGCACTAATTTTATTATGCAGTCTCGATATCAACTAACTTAAATTAAAATTAATGCTCTCAGTTTGTGGCCTAGAAAAGGGCTCATGGAAGGTGTTTTAAAAGAGTTTGGTATGCACAAAGATGATGTTTATAACTTTATTGTTTTTGTTTCCAAAGATGTTTAATACTATAATTGATTTGAGTTTGCTTATGTTGGAATGTGGGGATAAACTAACCACTACCCTATTAATATTGCTTTAATGTTTGAAGACTAAAATTTGAAATTCAACTGATGATATCAGAGCTTCATGTCCAATTCAATAGTATTTTTGGCCTTGTGGCTTATTCTATTATATTGTGTTTGTATTCATACACAAGAATGTTAAAATTTCTTGTAATTGGTTGTTGAGCAATCATAAACATCGTATCCAAGCACAAGATGAAGTAGGTCTCTATATCACCTGGTGACTAGTGGTCTGTAAGCATTATGGTGATGCACAATAATCTCTATTAGTTCCTATAAGGCTTATCTTTTATTCTAATGTGATTTGTTTTTTGTCATCTTATAGTTTCCAAAGAAACTATGTTTCATGTTGTTGAGTTCTCACCTCCTGGTCCCTTGTACCCACTTTTGTTCTCATGCTACTAGCCTATTCAAGTAGTATTCTATATATAAAAAATTAGGTATACCTTAGGAATCTCTTATGCATGCTATCCTATATCACCATCCTCCACAAGATGAGACTCTATGGAGCACATAAATAGCTTTTTGTTTGGTATTTCAATTGACACATGAAAATGACATAGCCCAACAAAATAATCTACAAAATCTATTGCTTATGATTACTATTGGATTGGGGTACATTTCCAACTTTGAACCTTTTAGCATACAGATGTTAGAATCTTTGTGCAAATCTTTATATTTTAAACACTTTATTAGTATGAATTGTAGCTTAGATGATAATGTGATTGGTATAGATGAATCTTATGTATGTATAGAGCACAATCAACTTATACATGTAACTACATATTGTATCCATTATTTTGATTCTCCTACCTTATCTTATAACTATCCACCCTAATTTCTGAGAATCTCCATTATTAAAAGGTGATCAATGTATGGGTTCTCATTCCTACATTTTTTGGTGACCACATTTATATATAATATAGCTTTCTTCTTATTTGTTTGCTTATGCACCTTAATTTGATTGGCACTCCCATCCCTGAACTTGTACCTATAATAGTAACCCTGTGCCTTGTGGCAACTTGGTTATTTAGTGTATGAGCAAACTAGTATTCTAGCAGCATTGTTGTCTACCTCTTTCTTGTTCTCTTTTTTAGTACAAAGTTCACGTGGCAATTACATGTGGACTAAAGTGAACATGTGGAGTATTATGATGATGGGTGGTGGGGTTGGAATATGGGCTTGAAGAATATGCTCTAAAAATTAATTCCTACCTATGATTCTAAAATGTCTTACTTGATGCAATTCAGCAGTATAGCCCATCATGACTTATGTTAACTTTCATATATGAAATTGTAACTCAAAGTTTGTTTGGTGATGATAGAGCTATTGCATTTGGTGTGTTGGTGTTTCTAGCCTTATGATTTTTATTGTCTTTAACATTCATATAATAGATTATCATTCTGAATAATTTCATTGGGTGTCTATTTCCAGAATTCAGAATAGTTGACATGACTGCAAATATTGTCCTTCCTTTGCAAGGACACTGGTAAGTTATTTGTGTAACTCTTAAGTTTCTCAATTCTAAGTTGGAACAAAGGTTCCACTTCAAATTTTTTATCTTGTGGAAATTTTTTACAAACAAACAATCTTTTCTCTTATTAGATATAGTTTGGAAGCCATTACAATTAATACAGATTCCTTATTAAGGGGTATCACACTTATGTTGTAGATGCTTAAGTAGAACCTAGGGCCATCAATTTTAGTTTTTGGGCTGGCTACTTTTTCTCTAGTTTTGGAGTGCTATGAATATATGTTATTTCTTGTTTTCTTCAAGTTGTAGATATGGTTATATAATATGAATATAATATATTTCCAAATTGTACATATTAATACTAAATAATATATCATAAAATTGTCTTTTTTCTGCCTCTTTTCCAAGGCAATTTGTTCGTTAGGGTTGATTGCTTTTTTGTTGAATGCATTTTTTTAGAACCGTATTTGAAAAGATTATGAAGTGGTAAATATAATATTTATGCTTTTCTGCAAAACATGTATGTATAGTTCTCTTCATTTTTGTGTAAACAATGAAAGCATTCATTGAACATCTATGGAAGAAAAAAAAATTTATGCCAAGTGTGCATGAAATTAAAGCTACTTCTATAATGTTGCTTAACATGCAATATAATTTTCAATATTATAGATGTTACTAGTAATTTAGAGCATTATATTAAAGAAATTAATCGAGCCTTATTTTTAACATAATTGTGGTTAAACAAATTATTATTTAGTGTGTACAACTTTATTTGACCATCTTTTCAATTTTCTTTGTAAGTGTCTCGAAAGTGCCTAATTTCAAGCCACTCTTATAGTGATGATGATGATGAGTAGAAATATATTCTATATGCTTTTGTTTGAAAAACATAGAAAAGATGCTTGGATATCTAGATTCAATAATTATTAGTTGACTGGGTCTTGCCTTTTATACAAGTACTAGTGGAGAAAGTATCTATGGCAGAAGGTTTGCAAGTTTGTCATTGTCCACTCTATTATAATTTATTACTTCACTTTGAATGTAAAATCATATTGTTAGCATTTTAATTGATTTATTTTTATTTTTGCAGATGAGAATTTTTAGTTAAAACATGAGGAACCTGAAATTCTTTCGATGGAAAATGTTGGTGCAGATACCAATGGATCTTAGTTTTTCATTACTTTTGTTACAACACCTCATCTTGATGGGTATTTACTTGATGCTAAACTTGTAGTTGGTCAAGTTATGTTTTACTTTTGAAAAGGCATGCTTTGCCTATTTTTATAAATTCTAGTTTTATAGCAACCTGGTTCTATGTGTAAATTGATAGAATTTATTATCCTTTAAAAGAATAAGTAGTTTCCTATTAACATTAGACACCTTTTTAATTTTTAACAATTGACCTACAAATCTCCATAATCTTTTGTAGGTTATTCTCTACAGTGCATTTCAATTGGTACATATGCTACTAATGGGGTGATGCTAATATATAGTTGATAAATATGGTTACAATTGATTGCCATTTTCCCCATTGTGAACATTTCCATAGTTCCTTTCTCAATAGTAGATATGAGTAGATATGCAATATTGTTTTCTATGTTACTCGTTTAGGTCTCTTGTAGACATTTCTTGATATGCTTGACACGATTTTTCATTTTCAAATATAAATAGCTTCTCTTCTTTTTTTGTATCCATGCTAAAATATTTTGCTACTTTCAATATATAAAATGTCAACAATTTGAAATGTAAACTTGAGATGATAAGTTGTTTTCTTTGAGTATTTTGTTAATTGTGAAGTAATGTCATTTAGCTTTTAAGAATTTTTTTATAACTAACTAACCATCTTCCTTTTTCTATTCAATTATAGGGAGGCAACTTCTCAAAGAGAGATGGTAAACACTTGCACTTTACTATTGTTTGATTACTTAATAGCTGATGTATCTCTTAAGTCTCATGTTAAAACATACTCCCTGTAATGTACAATATGATCTAAATCCAAAAACCTTCTCCTTTCCTTATTCTAGATTGGGATGCTTGTAGGGATGTTGAATGCAAAGATAATACTCCTATGACTTTAGTTTTGAGTACACTATTCTACAAAGTGCATGTACTTGTGATAATTGTAGACACTTTACCTAGAGTTTTGTTAAAGTTTTCTAATATCTTTGTTGGGTATATGAAGATACCCATAGAACCCAATGCTTGTAAGAAAATTTTTATTTATTAATGATTCTTGATGTTGTACAAATATACTTGAACTCTTGTGATAACTACCTAATATAAACTATAACTGTCTTATTATTCTCGAGAATACTATAGACATTTAGTCTATTGGGAATTCAGTGTCTAGTTAAAAGCTAAAACTATATGCATGGCTCTTTGTAGGTGCATTGCACCCCTTAATACTATATTATTAATATCAATTATAAATGTCGATCTAAACTGAGACATTCTTTTCTTTTTCTCTTTAGTTTCCTGCAACAGTATGATATTAATTCCTTTTAGATCAACAACTTTGTATAAAAGTTAGACAAGTCAATTTATACACAAATCATGTTATTTAGGAATCATGTCTGAAAAAGATAGTGATAGAAAAACTACTGACAACAACAAGTGAAGAGCCATCATAGAGTATTAGGCTCTAGTTCGCATCATAGTGAAGAACACATTGAATAACTTGGGTATGGTAGAATGCTTCTCATAGTTCTGTTCCTACAATTTAAGTCTGATTATCCTCACATATAGAAAGAAATTGGTAACATGCATCTAGTGTAATGTCCCCTGTAGAATAACTTAAATTTTTGCCTTAGTCTAAAAGTTCTAAAAGGATCCAAGGTTGTGAGCAACCAATAATTTCTAAAGGTTGTATAAAATTATATAAATAGTTATAGAAATTTCCTAGTTCACCCTTGGCTTTATTCAAATTTGAACTCCTTTACACTATAATTTATTAATGAACACCTTTACATTAATAGAGGAAGGTAAAAGATAATATTATCCACACCCAAGTCTAATATGATTTAAGGTAATCTTTTTTTAGCACTAGTTTAATATTGAGAGTTGACAAGAGTATGAAGTTGCTATTCTAGATATATTTTGATGTGTATAAGATAGTACTTATCCAATTGTTGTTTTCTAGTTAAACCTCTATATTTTGTTGTGGCCTATTGATGATTTTTCTAATATAATATCAGAGTACTAGTGCACGCTTATTCTAGTCATAGATGGGTCATGTACACTCTTCACTAAATGTCTGCTAGGTTATGAAGCCTTTCCAATTTGAATTCTTCAAATATGTAATTGATGATTCTCCTCCAATCTGCTAGATTATACATACATACATACATACATATATATGTATGTATGTGTGTGTGTGTGTGTGTGTGTGTGTGTGTGTGTGTGTGTGTGTGTGTGTGTATGTATGTATGTATATATTGATAACTCATAATTCTTCCTCGCTGTCCAATCCATTGACATTGGAATACCTTCATTGTTGTCCTTTATCTCATTCCAACCCCAAATGCTATTACCAATTGTATCTTACCAAAAAATTCTACAATTTTGCACATTATATCCCGCACCATTACTATACTTTTTGAAACCCAAAAAGTTCTCTAAGACTCATCCCACCCACAATCTAACACCAGTAACCTTCAATACTTCTCGGCTTCCTATTGCTACTTACAAAATTTTGAATTCTTACCACTATATCTTCCCTACAAAATTCTGAAAAATCTGTCTTCTCAATGAGATTGTTATTCAATTTTCTAGGTGGCACTTCATTGTCTATCTTCTACTTCTTCTCAGCTTTGTCCTATTTAACCTTCTCTATTTTCCTCTTCTGTGTCGAACCAAAACTCTCCATGATACTTTCTAAAAACTTATTCTGGTACAATTCTCTGTAAAATTTGGGTGTCAAACAACAATTTCACAACTTCCTTCTAAAAATTCATGAACAAAAACCAATAATGATTGCCTTTTTATTACCAAACATACTGCATTCGTGCATTTACTCTCTCACATGAATCAAAACATAAAGCCATTTTTTATCATTGTAACAAATGAACTAACTATCAGAAGTCACTCCATGCAATTATCTTCACACCTTATAAAATATATTCAAACATTTGACCATTGTAGCTCTTAGCAATTAAAATGTGTCTCCCTCCAATCGCTATATCTTAATCCTGCAAATAGTGAACTATTTTTGATTTCATGTCTATCATTATAGTAATGGCGACACTTCCATCAGTCATTGCTCATCGATATACCTCCATTACACAAAATGTGATTCATGATCAATTCCAACTCATCACTATAACTCACAGTGATACCTCTTTTTTAATACATCCATCTGTCACTATAAACTATAGTGATCACCAAGCTTCATTGCTTATTGCCAGAGCACATCTATTCACTCTTTGGTCATCAATAATTGCTACATATCACAATGACAATTTCCATCTCATTGCTAATTGCCAAAGCTGAAACCTTGTCATTTTGATTAGTGATAATCACTATATCTCATGGTGATCTTATCGCTAATTGCCAAAGCTAAAACCTTGTCATTTCAATTATTGATAATCACTATATTTCTATTGCACAAAATGTGATCAACAATCGATTTCAACTTATCGCTATAACTCACAACAATACCTCTTTTATAATAAATCCATCTGTCATTGTAAACAATAACAATCACCAAGCTTCATTGCTTATCATGAGAGCACATCTATTCACTCTTCAATCATCAATAATCACTACATATCATAGCGATAACTTCCATCTCATCACTAATTGCCAAAGTTGAAACCTTGTCATTTTGATTAGCGATAATTGCTATATCTCATGGCGATCTCCTTACTTTATCGTTGATCACTATATCTTTTTTGTGTTTCACTGCATATAATCATTACAATGATGAGCAATAGAGATGTTGTATCGCTATAAGTCATTTTGATGAGTGTTTTTTGGTGATAAAAAGGAGGAGATATTGCTAAACAATATAGCAAACTCTTCTATTTCTATACAGAGAAGGCCTAATCTTGAGATAGAGATGAGTGATAAGGAAAGTTTATCGTTATGACATATAGTGATCCCTTTTATTGCTATGCAAAGAAATTGTAAAAATAATATAGCGATGAGCGATAAAGGAGGCTTATTGCTATAACATATAACGATCATGGGCAAATAGAAAACAAATATAATCATTACAATGATGAGTGATAGAGATGTTGTATCACTATAAGTCATGGCGATGAGTGTTTTTAGTGATAAAAAAGGAGGAGATATCACTATAGAATATAGAAAACTCTTTTGTCATGAAAGTAGGAGATATCACTATATAATATAGTGAACTCTTCTATCAAAAAGGAGGAGACATCACTACAAGTCATGGAGATGAGTGTTTTTAGTGATTGAAAAGGAGGAGATATCACTATAAGTCATGGCGATGATTGTTTTCAATGATAAAAAAAGAGGAGGTATCACTATAGAATATAGTGAACTCTTATATCAAAAAGGAGGAGATATCGCTATAAGTCATGGTGATGAGTGTTTTCAATGATCGATAAAGGAGGCTTATTGCTATAAAATATAGTGAACTCTTCAATAAAAAAGGAGGAGATATCGCTATAAGTCATGATATCACTATAGAATATAGCGAATGTTTCTATCAAAAAGGAGGAGATATCACTATAAGTCATGGCGATGAGTGTTTTAAGTGATCAATAAAGGAGGCTTATTGTTATAGAATATAGTGAACTCTTCTATCGACAAGGAGGAGATATCAATATAAGTCATGGTGATGAGTGTTTTTGGTGATCGATAAAGGAGGCTTATCATTATAGAATATAGTAAACTCTTCTATCAAAAAGGAGGAGATATCACTATAAGTCATGGTGATAGTATTTTGGGTGAGCAAAAATGAGGCTTATAGCTATAACATATAGCGATCATTGACAATTTGGTCAAAATTTTGACCAAAGTAAAAATTGGTCAAATTTTTTATGACAAAAATAGTGACAAAACAATTTGTCAAAAATTTGATCAATATGAGTTGAAAATTTGACCAAGTTTTATCCAAAAATGAGTCAAAATGTACTAGTGTAATGTGCTAAAAACACATTGCATACATGATACAACGATTGACAACGATGTAAAACAACCACTAAAACATCACATTTTTGACAAAATTGACATGCAAACATGATCTCACATGAGGATGTACATTTTTATTGGAAGAAATGCCTTCCTTGTGTGAGGAAACTCCCTGGACTGTGCAAGAAAATGATCTCATGTGAGCAAAGACATAATTACACACACATAACAAACCTAAAATAAGACTTCTCACACGAGAGACGGGTATCTCCCATGTGAGAAAACCCACCATCCTATGTAGAGAAATGCCCTTATGGAATTTCCTCGCATGAGATTTCATACGGGCTCACATGAGAAACTGAGTTCTCACATGAGGACTTGTGAATAGTTAATTATAAAATGCATGAAAACATGAAAAAAATGATCAAAATACATGAAAATTGCAATCTTCAGTTAGTTTATCAATTACTCACTGAAGGTCCATAGTCTATTAGTCAACTGTGTCATTTGGAATGCTCAAATTAATGACTCTGCACTAGGACCACCATTCTTGCCTCAAAGCTCTCTTCTTCACAAAAGACAGCAACACAAATGATTTGAAAATGACCTTTTGGGTTCAAATTGCTCTGATTGATGTGAAAATTGCCCAATTAGTTAATTTGGCTGCTCTAAACCCATTTTCAGGATCAAATTTGAAATCTGACAGACTCAAAACAACTCCAAATCATAATTTAACATTTTGGGACCAACGCAATTGAATGCTTGTGCAGTTCCTCATACTAATACTTTGTGAATTGAAGCATATATTCACTTCGCACATTACTTCAAAAAAAATTTAAATTTTTTAGAAAAAGTCAACTCTAGTCAACCGTGGTCAATTTTGGTCAACCATGGTCAACCAGACCTTCAAATTTCTTCAAATCAACTTCATTCTAATGTGTCATCTTTTGAATTTTCTCTTGAGGGGGTAGGATGATGATTACATCATTGAACATCTTTAAATCTTTCAAATATGGCTTCAAATATAAATATAATGTCTTATTCGTTAAGGACATCTCATCACTTGGGGCATATTTGTTCCCCCTATCTAGCATTATATGATATTCAATTGATCAATCTTATAACAATCCTTCTCATAGTTTGATGGACATGTATTGGGGCATTCTAACCCTGACTCCTAAGGATTAAGCCTTGTTCTGAGGATAATTCTACGACTCATGATTAGGTCTTGTTAGATTTTTATGGACTAGTATTTAGGTGTTCTATCTAGACTCTAGAGGATTAAGCTTCATTTTGGAGATAATTCTAAGCTATTTCTTTCAATCACTATTTAATGGACAGGTATCGGGGCAATCTAACCTTGACTCCTAAAGATTAAGCCTCGTTCTAAGGATAATCCTATGAATCGTGATTAATCTTTTCATCTTCTAACGGACAAGTATCGAGGCAATCTAACCTTGACTCTTGAGAATTGAATCTCATTCTAGGAACAATTCTATGAAGTTTTATAATCTTTGTTCTTTCATATTGGTATCTAGGTGTTCTATCTAGCTTCCCTAAGGCTAAGCTTTGTTCTAGAGATAACCTTAAAAATCTCATCAATTGGTCTTTGTGTAATCAATCTTGGAACCAATCTTAGCTCTTTATCTATATTCTCAAACTTACTGATTTCTTTGAATCAACGTGTTGCTTGCACATTTATTCAAAGAGGGGCAAATGTAATACCCCTAAATTGGCACATTGGTATTCTGAACCAATTTTGGTTCATCAATATTACTTAAATCCTATTGTACTAGGCATTTCTAATTTTGATAATCTCTACTTGACCTAAGTGTCAAATATAGAGAATCATTAATCTATATTAATCACTTACTTTACTTAATTCCTAAATATTAATTGAATTAACTAAATTAATCTATTAATTTAATTATAACTCCTAAGTACTTAAATTAAATTAAATCTACCCCTTTAGCTAATACACATAAAGAAGGAATTAAAATACTTTGGTTTAATTAAATATATGCCATGATTATTGAAACTAATTATTTTAATTAATTAGAATGTCTACTTATGACCACATGTTTGAATTGATCGATATCGTTTCCTAACTCATCTCATAGAGAAAGGGAATTAATAATATTGATTAAATCAAATATGTGCTCATAATTGTTGGAATTGATTATTTAATTAATTAGAAAATCTAATTATGACTACATATTTGAATGGATCAAGGTTATCTCCTATTTCATCTAATTCAACTCCATTAGAATTAGAGGAATGAATCTCACTCTTGATCTAGATCATACACTCAGATCAATCTTGGCCGTTGATCAAATTCCAGGATTCTATAGAAGAAAACTTCAATCTCTCATTTTGGGAGGATGCACATGAAAAATATCAAATTGATGCTAATTTGATTACTCAAATGTCTTGCATTCAAATTTCTTTTGCTTTCATATGCTCATCATTTAGATTAAAATGTATTCATCTAGTTATTACTCTCCATTGTTATTAGATTAATTTCAATTTCATTTAGATTAATCTAATATCTTTGCATTCAAAAAACATCAAAAACATAAATTAGCTTGCATTTGCATTCTTTCAAATCCTTTGTACTAGTTTGGTCTAGTTGCTGATCTCTCAATCTTGAGAGTGAATAGAAAAACCTCATCTGATTAGAAAGCAACAGATCTCCTTGTGCGGGCATACCAAATGGATGATCCCATGTTCATTTTAGGATGTTTCTGACATGTAAAGATCATGTTTAAGTGTGTGTGGATTTAGAGGCCCATAATTAGCACTCACATTTCCTACTAAAGAACAAATAGAAAATACTTTCACAAAGACCATTTTTTAGGATACTTTTGAGTATCTTAGAGGTAAGCTAGGAGTTCTTACCTCTCTCAATCATACCTAAGGTGCATTAGTATGCATCAGTCCAATGTATTTCATTGAGATATATTTTTTATGGATTTATGTGTGGTGTGTTCTACTCAAGTGGAGTAATTAGTCTTGTGAGTTAGATGTTCAGTTTTGTGTAGAAAGATTCAATTTTCATGGTGCAAATATGTGCCCTTTCCACTAATATCAAAGTAGGAGAGAAATTCATGTGAAAAAACATCAGGAAGAAAGTTTCACTATGAGTTATTTCACCAACATTAATTATATTTTATATAATATGTTGCCATCAATGCCAAAGGGGGATATTGTTGGAATAATGTGCAGATATATGATTATGAGATGTATTGCCACATTATATGAGAGATGTGTTGTCATTGTTGTCAACATATTTCTCTGATTGTGACAATATTCCTAAGAAGTTTAGTGAGTTCATTGGTCCAAAGTAGTCAATGTATTGAAGATCAAAATTTGTGAATGGGGGTGCTTAACAGAGGGGTCTCTATAGTATATTTAGTTCAAATGCATAGTTGAGCAAGTTATGGATTTCTATGTTGAGACTACTTTTATAGTTATTAAGTAGTGACAATGTGACACTATTTAGATTGGTAGTGCTTTGTATTACAATGTTTTGGTATGTGAATCTATGTTTAGTGTTTGGGACATTGATGCATCTCTTCAACTCAATTGGTTAATGATTTGAAGGTTCACAAGCTAATTTTCTTGATTAAAAGAGGTTATTGATTTTGTTCTTAAGGTTCAATTAATGTTGTTGATGATTTCAAAAATTTGAGTTGACTTAGATGTTCTTGTGGTATTTCATGACTCTTTTGGATGTTTCTAGATTGTGCTTCTATTGTGTTTTTGGTTTACATTAATTATGGTGCTCGCAATTAGAGATTTCACTTGGTGAGTTGGTGTTCTTCATGTTCTTGGTTGATATGATGATTGTAGCATATTGTGGATTATCTAGGCATAATTCTTGAATGTTTCTCATGTTTGAGGTATATAATTTTGGACCATGTTATGTCTTAGTCAACATTCATTCATTTACATTGAATATTATACTATGCATGGTTGTAATTTTATAATTAGGTGGAAAGTTTGAAGCCAACCTTGTTGGTATTTCCAAGGTTGATGAATTCTATAAATAAATATAATGATTTGTATTTGTGGATTGTGTGTGTGAGTGTGCAAGACTATGTATATGAGAGAGATGTGTAAATAAAGACATAGATCTAGTGTGGAAAAGAAAGTTGTATTATGTGCTCTAATGGAGCTAATATAGGTGTGTTGAAGATGTTATTATGCAATTTATGACTTGTGGATTGTAGTCCATAGTTTTGGTATGACAATGAGCCTTCCCAAGGAAGTGAGACTTTATTCTCTTTTGAGCAGTGAGCTCTACACAATGTGCCTAAATGCATGTGAATTATCATTGCAATACTTCCAACAAGGTATAGTGATTTCAACAAATTACATCATCTTGTGGGTTCATTACCATGATGGTTTTTCTCCTAACACGACAACACAAAAAATCTTGGTATTGCGATGTGTTGTGAATTTATGCTTACATGTTCATTTATCAGATATGAAGATTAAGGGCAAAGTTAGGTTTAATTTTTGAAGTTTTTAGACAACTGATTCATCCCCCTCTTAGTTATTTGTTGCCCTATTTCTATCACTTTATATTGCATTACATTCTTTTAAAGTTATAGATATATTTCATTATTTAGTTGTCTCAAACTCCTTGGTCACCAAAGCACTAGTTGAAGAGTTAGTGTTAGGATTAACCTTAGACAAAAATAATAATTACATACAAATATAACCAATACCAGAAAATAATAGATCGCATAAAAGAGAACACAAGGCACCAAGATTTAATGTGGTTCACCCAATCCTTGGGCTACACCCACCAACAAGAAGTCCAATATTATTATTATTTAGTGATCACAACCTAATTACAATCCGTAATCCCTTACAGGTCAATATCACTACAAGAAGCTACAATATCACCATGCCTCATGAAATCCTTGACCCTAAGCCTTTTTATACAAACTTTTGCCGCTTGCAATATTAGGGCTAGAATAATAGAAAAATAGTAGCTGACGCCTTTTACAATACAAGGGCATTTTTGTCTTTAGGGGCGCTGCCCCTAAAAACCCCTTGTATTGCAATAGGGAGCACACTTGGGGCACTCGCAAGGGTGCTACCCCTTGACCTCGTCTTGGGGGCACTGCCCCCAAACCCCCATAGAAATAATATGGGGAGAAAACCACATCAAATAAACCTCTGAGTTTGATTAGGCTCTATATCACAACAGTTATCATAAGGTACATTTAATCTTTAGGGTTCTGATATCTTAAGGTAATAAATCCCGTACTCTACATTTTTATTGACAATCTTTAGCCTTGTGTGACAAGTTTACAATTTGTTCCATTTTTGGCAATGAGGCATGGAAAATCCTTCTTTGTCATTATCCTTCTTTGGGATATGTTGTCAACATGGCATCTTGGAAGGGGATTATATTTCAAACCCTTTTGGTTATGACATATTCCATTCATATTGAAGGCACTTTGGAGCCAAAAAGTATTTGACATGCTTGGGAAGCTATCAAACCTTAGCTATGGTGGGTAGAGTCCAATTTTAGGGAATACCTCTTGTTAAATAAATATACTATTTGGCTTCTACTAATTTAGTTCTAAGGGCTTCCCTTTTCCCATTTTTTACGGGTTTGTGCCTTGCATTTTTAGAAGCTTGGGATCTATACACCACACACATTTTTTCGAGAGCTACTATGAATCTTTGTTCCTAGAAAGATATATAAAACATGAGTACCGATTTGTTCAACCAAATTGAAAGACATTTGACATGGTTGTGTCTACTCTTCCTTTCAATATGCTACACAAGATTTCTATTCACTTTGTGAAGCCTTGGTTGAAAGATTGACATTGGTTCCCTAGTATTATGTTTTGCAACTACAAGCCACAATTGGATTATCATTGACTCTCTCCACATCTTCCCATAGTTCTTGCATTGAACCTTGAGTGGCTTTTACAACCCCCTCAAATTTTTGGTGACATAAAATTATAGAATATTTGGTCTTCCATTATTGGGCCCAAGCTGACTAATGTTTTGAATGTATTATTTTCCAAGACTTACCTTTGGGTCATAACCAACAACATATGGGCATTCTTGATCATCATTGCCTTATTGATACTTTCAAACAACCCTTTGAGTTCAGTCATAATGCCCAAAACTTGTGGAGTTAGATTCATGACTTTATTTGCCAGCTCTAATGAGAACTTTTTCCCTAGAACATGGCTTTTTTATGGAGTGGCCTTTTATCCCCTTCAAGTTTACCCACATTTGATACACTTTTAGGTTAGAGATTGCTTTTCTTCATGGAGAGATAGAAATGTTGTTTTATTTTTTCTCACAACCCTATTGATGTTGATATTTTGCATTTTACTAAAGTGCATACATATAACAATGTATTGCTCCAAATTCAAGTGCAAGCAAATAAAATTGCTTTGTGTTGGAAACTTTGCTACCAAAGATTGCAAAAACAATCTCTATCCAATAAACTAATCAAAGCAAGAGATATAAGATTTGAATAGAAGAAACATCAAAAATATTAAACCCAATGTTAATCCCAAAATTAAGTTGCCTCAATTGTTGAAAATCCATAGTTGGATCATACTTCTTTATGATGACAACAAAATATAAGTCTGTTAAACATGGTTAATAAACCTATCTTATGTGAACTTGTAAGAACAATAAATAATGATAAACACTAACATAAGATATCAACAATAAGGCATAAATCAATAACATAGCCTCCACATAAACTAAACTTGGTTGCTGGTCCTTGTAAAACCAACCTTTGAATTTTATTTTGAAACTCTAGGTTTCTAGTCCATGTAAAACCAATTCCTGTCTTTGTTACTTTTTGTATGGGGTTTCAAGTCCCCTTCAAACATGTTTTTACCTAATCAAAACACCATAACCTCCACATATAACACAAATTTACATTGAGAAACCCTTCCAGCGAAAAACTTCACCACGAAAAGAGAACAAACTTCCATTGATATGATGCAAGAGCATCTTGGGTTTGCTCAGTGACTATTTTGGAGTTCATGGGAGGCTCAACAATTGCTTTGGAGGGTGCTTGGACTGATACTCGGTCGAAGAAGGACTGGTGCTTGACATGCTTTGGGAGCTCAACATGGTCTTGGAGCTCGGCATGGTTTGAGAGCTCAACATGCTTTTGGAGCTCAACATGGTCTGGACATGGTCTATGGAGCTCGACATGCGTTGGAGCTCGATGATGCTTGGTTTTACTGGTGCTCAGCTTGGTCTTGGTTTTTGTTGGTGCCGAGTTGTCTGTGAGCCGACTTTTGGCATTTAATTTATGTATAGGTATTTAGTTTGTGTTGTGGCTAACTTGTGGCTTAACATATATTTAATATGAGGGGTTTATTTTAATTTGTAATTGCTAGGTCGACTTGTGGCTTAGTTGGGTATAAGTAGGGGGTCTTAAGGAGTCTTTTAGGCATTCATTCATTTCAGAGGAGTGAGTCTGAAGAGTAGCTAAGGAGTGAATTTTCCTGAGTGTGTGGATAGAGCACCAAATGTGAGGCAGTTTACACTTGGATCTTGGATAAAGATTGGAGAAGAGCTAGTGGCTGCAGTTTAGAACAAGGAGATTGCTTGGTGGCTTGTGAGAACAAGTTGAGATCTTAGAGGTTTTTACCAGAGTGTGGATCTGGGCTAGCTAGAGTTTGGATTGGATCTTAAGGGATCTTGTAGAACTATTACTTGCTTTGTATTTGGCCATAATCGGGAAGGCCTTACAACCTGATACATTGCATGTAATAGTTATCTATGAATAAAGAGTTGTGATTTGGTATCAGATCTTGCATTGTTATTATGTTTCCGCCGTATGGTTATTTGTTGGGTTTAGGACATCTCCTTTGGGGATTCTCCTGCCTCGTGCTGCATCATGATAACAATAAATGTGCTTTTAATATGATCACTTTTATTATCCTCTTTGTCTCCATCATAGAAACACCTATGCACATGTGAACAACCTTCTTATACCTCTCATCCAACCTTCAAACTTGCAAAGAAATATACATCAACTATTTTGATACATTGCAATACAATCTACACCCAAAAGATTGTATTTTTAGATAAAGAAGAGCTCCAAAATTGCTAATGAAGGCTTCCAAAGGAGCCTCTACATTCCTCATGACCACGACCCTTGGAATGCCTCCATGCAACTCAAAAAGACACCAATTTAGCTTCTAATATCTTTTGACCAACATGGACACCTATATTTGCAAGATAAACATTAAATTAAATATAATAAAATGACTAAAAACCAAGAGACACCTATTGCTTCTTCCATTAATCCCACTTGGAGAATCCCATATGTCATTTCCCCCCTCTTTTTGAATAAAAAAATCTCTTATTCTAGACATCCATAAGTGGGAAAAATATTATTAAGTAATTTTATTCACAACCTTCTTTTATTGTTGCTAGTGTAACCCATCATCCCTTATAAAAGTACTACAAACAATAACAAGAAATAAATATTAGAGATTATTTAACCAATACATCATAAGTACCTTAAGACACTTTCCAAGATGCTGGAACAATGCCATAGGGTTTTACTGTAAGGGAGATGTTAATCCTAACACTTTGGAGGTGGCCCACCTTCAAGAACTTTGTGAGTATTGGGGAAGTGCCCCTTGTATGGTTGTCAAAATCTCTTTCGACAAAGTCTGTGTCACATGATCATTCTCTACCTTGAAGTTGCCAATGTGGTGGTAGCTTTTCGAGTCATCACTCTCAAGTCCCGCTATCTTAGGCTCGTCGCCACTAGATTGGTACACAAATGGGTTTGATAGGCAGTGTTTTGCTTCTCCACTACATGAAGCCTCTACCTTTAGGCAAGATTGAGGGGTGTGAGCCCAATGGTGGTGGTGATAATTGTTGGCCAACTTTGATAGGGATAAAGGGTGGCCTAACTTGTCTAAATGGTTCCCTACTTGGTTTGGCAATCTCACCTTCTTATGAAGACAATGATGCAAAATACATTGCTACATAAGAGGGGCGGTCCCTCTTGGATGACACCTCAAACTCTACTAATGTATGAAGTTGAATGAATGACATAGATCTGCTGCCCTCACTCTTACCCTCGCTTTCTACTTTTACTCTTGCAACTTACCGACTTTTTTTTCTAATTTTCGCTCTTCAAATATTAGATGTGCTTTTTTATTTGAATTGTATATTTTATTCTCTATGATGTATCCTTTTGACTTTTAAGAAGTGATCTCACTCCTCCCACCCCTTCTTTTCAAAAATAATGTACTTTGATATAAATTAACAAACTAGAACAACTCCTCATAAAAAATGTTGCATAGTTCTTTAATATCTAGCGAGTGTATAAATTTACCTTAATTATTGGAAAAGTTCAAGCTTTAAAAAAAAACATAAAAATAAAAAATTGAATTAAGTGCACTAAACCAGCCTGAAAAATCTAGCAAAGAGGACTGAGGTGGCGAACAAAAATATTTCAGCTAATGAAGTTCATGGCGGTAATTGCTAATAAGATTATTTCTCTGAACTCTTTCCCCCGTTTCAAATTTCTGGCTTCGTGTTTTCCGCAGACACAATCATCTGTTGCAGCGCAAAGATGTATTCTTGGAGGGCAAACCCTACCCTGTCTCCAGAAGATAGCTGAATTGATAACATGGCACATCGAAGAGTATGGCGGTTAAAAGACATAAGCAGGGCAAAGAAGACTTCACATCCCTTGCCTCCAAATCCCCCGAAGAAGGCGTTTCCCATGAGCCTCCACGGAAAACAATGGGAGGATTCTTACCATTGGATGAGCAATCTGGACGACAAGGTGGCGATGCGGCACATGAAGATGTTGATCGAGCAGGAACAGAATTACACGGAGGCCGTCATGTCGGACACTCTGAAATTGCAGCACAGGTTGCAGTTCGAGATGGCTTCCAGAATGTACAATGATCTTTGCTCTACTCCTCTCCGCTGGGGCCCCTGGTAAACACTATTTTCGTTATATGTTTTGCCTGCCGTTTTTTCTCTGTCTCTGCCTCTCAACTTTATGCGCACAGGGTGTACTACAAGCGCATAGCTCATGGAAAAGCGTATCCGATGTTATGCCGGAGGCTTGCAAGTGCCAATGAAGAATTTTCATGGAACAATACTCCCGCTTCAGGATTTGATTTTAAAACAGGCCAAAAAATAGAACAGAGGTTGCTTGATTTCAATGAAGTGGCCCAACAGTCTGGAGGTACGTTCACATTTCTTAATGCTAATGAAATAAAAAGAATTAAGAGGTACATGGTAAAATTATTTACCAGATATTACATATTTATCATTAACAAGATGATGGATCATCTGATTCTTGAATGCGATCAGAAACATCGTCGTGCATACAATATATGTACTTTAACAGAATTTTGACTCATCTCATGCACCGTGAAAACTTCTTGTTCGTCAGGCAATGAATTGTCTGACTAATCACGTTTCTCAACTCTTAAGGTAAAAGGAACGTTTCACATGCACTACAAATCTCTCTGCAATGTAGCAAAACTCAGACACTTCTAAGATTTAGCATATTTCCACAATTCATCTAGATGTGTGCATTGCTTCTGGAAATTTGATTGTGTTTGAATTTCCAGAAGCAAAAATTTCAAACAATCAAATTTCCAGAAGCATTGCACACATCAGACAATTCTTTTTAGCTTGATGCTCATCAATACATTTTTTTTTGTTGATAATTGACTGCCGATTCGCCCACATTTATTTTTTGGCACTTTAAAGTCACAGTGTATTTCTGGTTTGCAATAAAAAATTGAGGAAGCTATTTTGCTATTTTCCAGAACTATCGATGTCTGATATAAGAGCATGCGTACAAGACAGCTCATTTTCCTTTTGGAGTGACTCCTGGATTATTGTGTTCATGGTCAGTGTATTTCATGAGCTGCTCCTGTTCGTTTCTTGTAATCCCATATGTTTGCTGGTCATCAAACAACACAGTACCTTCTCCGTAGCTTAACAGTCAAGACAATTGCATAAGTATTAAGATGTTCTACGATTACCTAAACCACTCACAGATGGGACAGCCTTAGAGACATACAAGAATTTAGTAGTTGCCAAACATGCTGATAGAAAAAATCTATGCCCCACGGAGTTTTGGGGAAGGGGATGGCAGGATGTGTTTCTGGTACATGTACTCTTCAGGGCCAGTTTTTAGAGGACGATGTAAAAATTAGGGGAATATTTTATATATATGTATATATATATATATATATATATATATAGAGAGAGAGAGAGAGAGAGAGAGAGAGAGAGAGAGAGAGAGATGCATAACTTAACATTTATAAAACATTCATCATAGACATTTTTAGAAGCTTAATATAGAGCATTAGACTTGCATTGAGATTTCACATGTGAGTCAATAAGCAAATTAACAAAAAATTAAATGCGGTCATTGTCAATACATGGCATACATATAGCAAAAATGCCCAAAGGCTCCATGTTTCAAGCATGAAATGTCATAAAATTTAAAATCTAAATCGTAGACATAGTATAACTAAACTACTAAATAATAAGCATAGAAGTCCAACTCCATAACCAGATGTCCATAAGTATTTATAATGTCAAGATTTAAGTAAATATATGATTGTCCATAAACAACACATGGTACATCTAGGGATCTAAATGAAAATCAGAACTAGAATTTGTGTCACTGCTAGGATGAGGCTCTTCCTCAACCAACGGAACCCCAACCAATCATGGGGGTATGTCATTCTCTCAATTTGCAAAGCATCTTTGGGATTGAAATCCCAATGTAAGGCTGGATTCTGACGACACCTAGTACTCTGCCAGTCCTATAGCCACGGCACATTATGAACAACCACTTATTTCTCCGATTGATTAGAGTTAAGGTTGTCCCTCTTGGCTGATTGGATGAAGCTATATGTGGACCAATTCCTCTCTAACATAGGAATGGAAACTAGTGAAAGAAGATGAATGAAAAGTATGCTCAGCTCTAGTGCATCCCTATTATGCTGTGACTGCCATTCAATAGAGTAATTTTGAGCTAATGTAGCTCTATCTGTCCTTGGCTTTGGTTTTGCCAAAGGTTAGACCATGAAGATTGGTGAATGCGAGCCATTGAGTGTGAAGTTTAGCAGCATCATTTTCATTGTACATTTTTGAAAGGGCCTTAAAGAAGCCTTCCTTCACCCCAGTTGAACACATAAAAAGTCTCATTTAATAATGAAGCGATAAGAGATCTACTTTGCTATTTAAATTGAAATTGAAAACTTGAGAATCACCTCTTTATCACTAGATGGAGCTAGTCTCCTAGGTCTTGGTGCATACCATTTGGGATTGAGAGCATAGATTGCCATATGAAGCGGGGTGTTCATAATGTTCCTCCACCGCATCATAAAGGGCTTAAGATGCTCATAAAATTCCAACGTAGGATCCCTGCTATAAATAACTTGCTTGATTTTCCCAAACGTGCTATCAAAAGTCTTATAGATCTCTCCAATGCTAGGAATGTCCATATCAACATATCTAATGATTTGCACAGTAGGCTCAATGAAGGAGCAAATGTATGGGCAATTAAACAAGTTACAAGTTACAATTTGCAAACATCTTAATTATTAAATAATAAAATCAGCAAATGCCAAAATCAATTTTTTTTTATTAAAATCAGCGATACTAATTTTCTTACCTTATCGTGGACCACCAGTTATCATCAAGTATTTCATTGTTTCACACTACTTCCTTTTGGTGTATTTGACTCGTGCAATCTTCCCCACTTTGCATTGATCATTATGGATTGTAGACCCTCTTGAACCTTAGGCATCCTATCCAACAAAATAAAGGAGCTGACATATCTAGCCTCCATGGGCTTGAGGAGTTCCTTCTTTGAAAATGTCTTAGACAATGCAAGAGAAGTGTGATGGTTGCAAATTAACATTTGCACATCATTAGCCTTTGACACCATTGCCTTCACCCAATCAATTTTCCCAATGTTCTTGAAGGTATTGCTTAATGCATGCATGCAACATGGGGTCCAAAAAAATGTGCTTATAAACACCCTTCACCATCAATCCAGCTAACTTACACATCCAGGCTTAATCAATGACTACTTGCACAACATTAAAGGGTCCAACCTCTTTGATAACATCTCTCAAATTCTGAAATCAGAAGGCTGTATCCTTCCTTTTCATTGAGCAATCTATAGCTCTAAGAAAATAAGAGGCTGCTACACTAGTGACAACAAGATTAATGAGTGGCTGATGTTTGATATCAGTCCACCTATCCATGATGATGGAGTATCCATCCCTCAACCATGTACGCCTCATATTCTCCATCAAACTACTCACTTTGGAGTACTCTATTAAGAATGGTGTGTAGTTTAGGTTTGCTATGGGGAACAAATGAGGGACCAACAGCATAGATATCTTCAAATATTTGTTTAAAATATGAACTTGAGACTTGGAATGATATAACATGAACGTAATGAAATTTAGCGATAGATGATTTAGCCACCTCTTGTACGTGCAAATTAAACAAATCAGCAATATTAGTTCCTCTCTTACTCTTCTTTGCCTTTCCTTTACTAGAAGTGGATGTGGCACTTTCTTCTCTCTGAGAAGGATCATCCATGGATCTTGTAGCCATTGACAAAGTAAGTTGCACATTCTTTGTTAAAGTCCCTATTTTTAATTTCAATCCCTCAATGCAATCTAGTTGCCTCAAACTTTGGCACTTGTGTTTTTTTCTTTCAACCTTTTACCCGTTGACCACCTATCCACAAAAGATGGCAGTGGACTGTAGTATAACTGCCCTTGTATTGTTTGTGGCACAACTGACACTCCCATATCCTACTACCTCTCAATTTTTTTCCCATTATTTTTATCAACTCTTTTAGTAAATTGTAGGAGAAGTCTATTGGGGTTGAATGGGCCTTTTGCAAAGTCTCTAAGGGCTTTGGAAGGATACTCAAATGGGTTAGATGTGTGTTAACCCTAGTATTGGGGTATGTCAGGATGATTTTCCGGGACACGGGGAAAATGGGCCTCATTTTTGTGATGGCTAGGGGACAGTGGCAAGGGGAGGATGGGGCAGGGAGGGGTGTTGTATAGTATGCACATAAAAATGCTAGTTATGGAATGATCTTTCAGTAGAACATAGCAAATTAAAATAATTGAACATAGCAAAATTGCAACATGAACTAGAACTATTGAACATTCAACATAGTAAGATATTACATACCCAAAAGTGACATTCAAAAATCAAAAATCAAATAGAATTTCAAGTACCCATCCCAGTGGTAGCATGGTTGCGGAATGGTGGAGGTGGGGGTACTTGGGTACTCAAGCACCTGGTGTGGGGATGTCTCAGGGACGGGTACTTCGAGGGTTTTGGAGGGGGGTGCAAGTCCCCATGTTACATTGGTTAGAGGTTGCTGCCCTTGCTACATTCACATTGCTTGAAGACCTCCCCATGACTGCCATACTACTAGGTTTACTACTATGAGATGTTTATTCAAATTCAACTTCCATACTATCACTACTTCCCTCACTCCTATTGCTGCTTATGATTTTATTCTTTTTAAAATGTCAATAGAGCTGTCAGTCAAAAAATAAAAATTATAAACTCATAATGCTCTTCCTATGTGTTACAAAACTTGAAAAACTTTAAAAGAAATAGCCATAAACAAATGGAAAATGAGAAACATACATCTAATGAAGAAGATTTGATGCCAAAACCTCCTCTTGCAACTGCTCTTCACTCCCTCACAAATTGCTGTTCCTTCACTTCTTCTTAGCAAATGATAAAATGAACTCTTTTTAGTGTTTTAGTTGTTTTATCTTTTAAAGTAGGGTTTGGAATATTTTAATAACATTTATTAGACACGTGGGGCTGACCAAAGGAAGGGATTAACAAAAGTGCTTTTTTAATATTCAGTTGTTGTTTTTTGAGGCTGGCCCGTTGGGGACAAGAGTCTGTTCTAGAGATGGTCAAGAGACAACTAGGTGCCCCCGGGGGTTTGGATTTCTATAACTCAGTACCAAGCTAACCTTACTTGATGTTTTGGGTACCGTTTCTGAGCTAGATGGGGGGTAGGAAAATGAGGTCCTTGCATCCCCGTACTATATTGGGGATGGGAGTAGGCCAAAAAGGCTAGGAGACATGTTCTCGTGAAGCATAGAGGAAAACGTGAAATTTTAATTAGTAAATGGTAAACACTTCTGTGTATTAAGTGTTTTAGTGCATTGGTGAAAAAATAATTGGTGAAGGGATTTTTTATGTTCACTAGCTTTTGTAGTATGATTGACCTCTTTAGCATGGGTTGAATCTACCTAGTTTATGTCCATAGTGTTAAAGTGAATCTCTTTGCTTTGTAGGGTTAGAATCTTGGCCTTTTTCTTGACAAATTCTTGCCTTCATTAGTCGCATAGCTTGTTTCTCACACTATCAGCTATTGGTAAACATTGGCTAAACCATACAAGTGGGAATTTGTTCCATCAAATATCACTTAGGAGTGCAAACAATCTCATCCATTTACAGCCACATTAACACAACTACTTCAAGAGAATGATCTTGTCCAACACTTGGGTTATTGCTGTGGCATTCACTTTGCCTTACATGTAGATGGCTTGTTGGAATTACTATTTCTTGGGTTTAAGTAGGAAATAAACTAATTTAGATTAGAAACCTTGAATATCAATATTTAATTATATTACTTAAAGAAATGGATATCTAGCATTCCAAACTTACGGGTTTAGTTTAAAACAAAATCTACACAAAGAAATTGCAGTAACAATTTGAAACACCAATGATGATTGTTGCTTAATTTAGTTTCTCTTATAAATCACAAGATTAGTGATCAAGTTGAGAGTTCTATCTATGATTCTTTACCCCATGGATTTACGTGGTTATCTTGTCCCATTCCATTCGGTTGAGAAAGTTGTAAATAACCAAGTATCCCATAACACAAGTATTTGAATTTATATCCCACAAAACAACAGATATGAGAATTAGCAGTTATCAGAAATATTCTTACATTCTTAGAATTTACCCCATGTGACTGGTTGACCATATGATACTCCTCATAGAAGGAATAGCTACAATGTATCTTGTGAGGTTAGAGTTGAACCATACACAATATCTCACCCAATGCTTCTCAAAGCTAGTGTAATATGCAGTCTTGTTTGTGCTCTATTTTTTTTCTGATTGTGTTCAAGTTGTTTGAATTGTTTTTCCAATACAAGCAATGCTAATAATAGTACAGATAAGAAGATAATATTGTAGCACCTTTACAAACTCAAAAGAATGAACAAAACTCAGAAATAACACAACTGAAATTCTAGATTTAATTCATGATCTAATTTTTTCAATATTTATCAAATAAAATGACATCCTAATTCAAAAATGACATAACATATCAAAATCCCACATACCCACAAAATGCAGCCAGCAAATAATTGAAGCTGCTCTCAAAATATCTATTCCAAAGGTGCCAAATGGTTCCAGGATGGATGGCTAGCTTTGGAAATGAGAAAGAGCAGCAAGGACTCTAATAAATGCAAATTCTAGCACTTACAAATCCCAGTGGCTGTCCTAGAAACCTCACGTGGCTCCTCAAGAAGTGGTAGGGATGGGACATAAAACTTCTACAATCATCTCCAAATCTATTCTCTATGTTCCCCTGAGTCTTTGGGATGGGGATGGCAAGGGACGACGACATGCAATTCTGGTATGGTGATTGTTTTGGGTCATTTTTAGGAGACAGCAAAGGACAACTGTTAAAAAAGAGGGAATTCTCCATGTTTCAGCCATGAAATGACATAAATTGTAAACAATAAACATAGAACTACAAAAATGTAATAATATATCACTATCCATAATCAACAGATGGCGGGTCTAAGAATCTAAATCATGTAGATTTGATGCCCCAATCTCTTCTTTCAACTGCTGTTCACTCCTTGTGAAAATAAATTTTATTACCCTTCTTTTTGGTTATTCTATGCTTAGATTAGGCTTTGGTATTCTTTAATGTGGTTTGGCTTCCCTTGTGGCAATGACTAGCATATTTTTTCTTCAAACTAAAAAATATGTTCTTTTTAAACTGGTCTATGAAAAGTGCTCTAGGCTGTAGGGGATGGCTTAAAGTCCTGAGTATTTTTGGCTGTCCCCCATGTACCCGACCACTCTAAAGGCATCTCTACAATGTTTCTGGAATTTCATACACATTGGGGATGGGCAACGTGCTTCAAAATCTGTCCCCATACTGTCCTTGGCACTTGAACGAGGGTAAAAACATAAAGGACACATCCTCGTGGAGAATTGATTCTCTTTAAATCTGATATACAATAAGCTCTAAAAACTTTGATATGTAACCTCCAATATGCCCAAATGTGTCGTTTGAATAAAATCTCAAAGTATTCTCCAGATTGTATCTCTCGACAACATTGAGAATGTTGCTACCAAGGGTTTTTGTACTCACAAACCAAAAATGAAGAAGCAATCTCCTGCAAGACATGAGCAATATCAAAATCAAATTCAACATATCTAAATGAGAGTGCCAAATCCTCCTTTTATAGTTTTTTAGAGATTTTTTGGAAAAACACATTTTTTCCCTTTTTTGCAAATGTTTTTTCCTCTTTTTCCTTGCTTTGTTATAAAATCACTTTTTAGCTTTTTTCGCTTTTTTTTTGAAATACTTATTTTTCTTTTGTTAAGAGACCACCTTTTATAAGTGTAGCATTAAATAATAAAGGCTCAACCGTTAAGTTAATATTTGGCCTCTACAGTCCCTTATTTAATTAATGAAAATAATGATAAAGTTAAATCATTAATTTAGTTATAGTAACTTATAACTTAAAGTTGCTCCTAAGCATCCCACTATTTAAAACTTTCCATCCTCTTTCCAACAAGCTATAACATTGAGCCGCGTGATAAATATATTTAACTAAAATGGCAACATTAGTGAAATCAATTAAATATAGCTCAATAATGCACCCAATTAGCAATAATGGTCAAAATGCATCAGAATTAAAATCGACTTTGTAGGAGTGATCTTGATGACGAAAGATGATAAATAAACATATTGGGTGACTTACTAAAAATAGACACTCCATTCAAGAATTTGGAACCCAAACTGGAAGCTACAAATAACATCTGAAAGCATCATATGATTCTTCCAAACCTCTAAGCTTATTGGTGACATCAAATTATCCCTTTGAACAACTTGACAACCCATTTGAGCAATATCATTGAAGGTTATGTGTGCCATGTGTCCACCAATTGAAAACTCCATGCATATCAAGATATTAGATGTAGAGTAAATAAAATCATCTTATTGGTCTAATTAATAAATAATGCTTTTGTATACTTTTGAGATATTGGTCGGTGTTTTAGGCTTCAAAATTTTGACTTTCCCTATCTCAAATTAAGAGCAAGTTTCTAAATAAGGGTTTATGCCTCCATATATATCAATATGATTTTTGTACATCAATTTTTTTGCATGAGGTAAACATGTTCAAATATAGCTCACTTTAGCAATTGGAATATAAAAAAAAAACATAGGTCCCAAGGGATGAAGAAACAATGTCGTAGAATATGACCTCATTTTCATACATGGGGTTTAATGAAAATATGTATCCCGAGCATGAATTGTACATTTGTTTATACTTTGCACTCTCCAAAGCAAGGATGGTTAGCTTACCCAATCAATGCTTGTAATGCCCCTTTTTTGGGACATTAGAAAAGTTAAAAGACATATTTTTATAATATTAAATTTGACTTGGAGAGCGTAGACTCAAATTATAAAAGGTCACTTCAATATTATAAAGTGGGCTAAATAGGACAAAGAGAGATAAGACGAAAGGCTAGGAAGGGAGTCGAAGAGTCACAACTGTAAAGATAAAAGGAGATGAGACTCATTCATTTGGCATGCTTGATTTATTATTCAGATTTCAGTCTCTCTCTTTGCGAGAGTATTCAGAAAGCTTCAGCTTTCAGCTAGTGTGAGGACGTAGCCCCTCGTGCCGACAGACAGTAGATGCAAACACATTGTCCATGGAGACGTCACTTCAGGTGTCTTGTATGCGCCTATAGGTTCTTCTTTGAGTGTTCCAATCTGACTATAAATTTTGTGTTTAAGATTGGATTTTGAATGCTGGTTATTGTATTGTTGTTGTATAATGCAATAACACATTTGAGGAATTTTATGAGAGTTTTCTGGTTTTATATTGTGGGTTTATAATTCATTTTTATATGCTCGAATACTAAGTATCATTTTGAGAAAGAACGATTTAATATCCGTTGGAGTTTCTGTGGATTTCTATTGTGTTTTGTAATACATCTACATAGTTCTAGATATATTCTGAGGAAAAATCCAGTAAATATCTGGTTTGGGATATTTCAGTGGTATTAGAGCCTAGTTCCTGCCAACCTGTTGGGTATAACCAGAGGTTCAATCAAAGAGGGTTTCCCTGCTAGCTTGTGAAGAACTTTTGGAGAGTCTAAGAGTCAGTTTTGAGATTCATACAATGAGTTGAAAATTGGCTTGAGTTGTCTTTACCACAAGAAGCAACCAGTCGGGGATATTTCAGAACTTGTGGTTGGACGTAGACCCAACCAGAGTTTGGTCCATTTCTGAAAATTCGTACGTGTGCTTCGAGAGAGGAAGATTACACAATTGAAGTTTTTGAGGGAAATCATCCTCAATCTCAAAGCAAATCTGTAACGAGGAGTTTGACCCCAGTTCGTAATTACCAGAAAATTGAATCAGGTATAGTGGTTTTGATGGTGGTGGAAGCCAACTTGGTATCTTTGGGCATTACATATATGAAGTGTTGAAGTTGCATGCGGGTGAAACAACATCCTTAGAACTCACAATGAGCTGGAAGAAGGAAGATTTGAGACAAACTTAGCATTGTGTTTGTATTGGACTAGTATTAAGTGCGTGGCTCATCATGATTTGATGGACACTGGAATATTGGCTGGCCACAAGAGCTCATTGCAAATGCAAAAAGTTTCTTCTTCTTAAGTCATGGCGTAAGAGTGGAATTATCGGTACATACAAAGAGCATATTCATCGTGTTACTACATGGAAATTTTATAAGTTGTTGGTCAAATTTGGTTCTGAACAATATTCATGAACCCAAAATAGCTTGCTAGTCATGTACAAAGTGTTGGAAACATATGTATTTAATTTTGCTTTCTGTTGTTGGGTGTTGGAGAGTCGGGTTGCAAGCAAAAAACTCCTTCCTCTACAGTTATTGGGACAAATAATTTTGTGGTGTCAGGCCTCTAAGGAAAATAAAGACAGAGGAGAAAGGAGCTATTAACTTCCACTCCCATGGATATAAATTCACCGTGCTAGATTTGGAGGCTGAATCGATAATATTGGTGGTCACTGGGTATTAGTGTGACCTATCTTGGTGAATGACTACAAAGATACAGTCGTGCGAAGGAGACTAGCTAAGGGGTCGGTTGATCATCTTAGGAAGTATCATTGAGGTTTGTGTGTCGTGAATATAGTCTGTGCAGAGGGACGATAGCGGTGACAAAAAGTCCTTAAGAAACGTAGCATTCTATCAGTTACGAAATTGCAATGAGAGACAGGAATCTAATCCTTTTTTTGGAACCACGTCTCTTCATTTTCCCATAATTGTGAACTACCACACGTTTGCAATTACTTTGAGAAGCTTCGAGTAGTAGCTGGGGGTGCCGGAAGATAGTTACCCCTTTGAGTGTGTTGTTGAACTTGAAAGGAATTGAGTTCCATTGTAAGAGTTAACTGAAGGTAGGTCCATGAATGGCTTTGCTGTAGGTTTATGGAAGCGAATGCATATTCCAGGTGTTGGCAAATAACCCATTTTATGCAGGTCTGCCGTCTACGGGGTAGATTTGGGAGGTCGTTGCATGATATTCACCCAATATTGATGTAAATATTTGATTTGCAGTAGGGAGATGTCAAAACGTTACCGAGATTGGTCATATCTGCCATGAGATTCTTTGGCATTAGAGAGAGTTGATAGTTACAAAAAAAGATTAAAAACTTGCATACGACCACCATATGTTGAGCTGGGAATCATTGGTAGCAGCAATGATATTTTCTTAATCTTTAGTAAGTTTGATGAATTAGCCGAAGACTGGGAGGTAACGCTTCCTTGTTATATCCAAACCTTTACAATATTGGTAGTCTTTATATAACTTAGCCATTTGTAATATTGTGGAGGGAAGTCTCTAATACTTGTTGCCGAACAATACAAGGAAAGAAGTTGTAGTGCACGGTTTGGAATTATCACATTACTATTTGAGCCTACAGGAGTGTGCTGGTATCATGCCTAAAACCGCTGGGGGGTACAGAGACATTTGATGTATAGTGGAGCAGTTACTTCAAATTTATAAAATTTGATGGTTGCGGGATGAAGTTAATTATTTTCCTAGTAGTGAATCACAGTAGCAGAATATGTAGCAGATGGGAGTAGCTAGACGATAGCTCAGACTTTCTCCATAGTAGATATCGCAAGTGAATATCTTCATTTGAGTAGCGACAGGGTAAGGTTGATAGCAGGAACAATATGCAGTAACTAAGGGAATTACTAGACGTCTAGGCATCTTGACAGTAACTCGTGAAATAGCGCATGACATTGAAGAAGACAACCTCACCATTCCTCAAGAAACGTACAACCAGTATAGTTGTAACCGTATGAAATCTAGAGACTGTGAAGAGGAGTTTGGTCGCAGTCGGGCTGAGTAGACTCCATAGTGGAAAATGACATAGTGACTAGGTGTCTAGAAGTGGACGCTAGGCGGGCACTTATAGCACAATCAGATTTCCATATCGACACCCACCAATAATAGCAGGTCTGTTCAATATTTACTCATTTCGCATATTAGATACTGCATGCTTGATTAAACTTCACAAGAAATTGGAACTTTGTCATCAGCATATTTTATAACAGTAATTGGTTCACTATCATGAATGTAAATTGTTATCACCATTTTATATTTCAAGCTACTAATCCTGAACTTGCTTGAAGTTTCAGTTTCATTGGTTTTAGATTACGGTAAAAGCAGGTTTTGAAGGGACCCTGAAACCCTTTAACAAAAAGCAGAAAGATAAAGCATTACAGCCCAACAAGAAAAAGAAACCTGCAACAAACTGTAGAACAGTATCAAAATCAGGTTTTACAGGGACTTGAAACCACTAGAAAAGTCCAAAAACAAACTAAACCAGGTTTTACAGGGACCTGGAACCACTAACAGTCTACACGAGAAAAACCAAAAACCAGGACCAGAGACCCCAACCAGTAACCAGCACCAGACAGGAACAAAACCAGAGAACCTGACCTAGAGCCACTATTGCAGCTCTAAGATCATTTTAGCAGCTTCCTTACCAATTGCTGCAGTCTCTTGAATGGTATTAGCAATCGAAGTAGCAACAACTTTCATTGCACTCTTCCTCGAGCTCTGCCTTGTTCTTTTGCTCGGACCCTCAGCCGAAGTGATTTCTTCATTAGCCCTTTTGCCCAGGCTTGCAGCGGCCGCACATATACTCAAGGTGACCTGCTCCATCTTAGTGCCACTCTCCTTGATTAACATTCTGAGGTTCTGCTCATAGTTGTTAAGTTTGTTAGGGATGTCTCCCATCTGCCCTTCCAGTTGGCTAAGTTTGGCATTGATAGTATCCTGGTTTTGTTATAGAATTTCCACCTTTTTCTTCAAACCCATCATTTCATTATAGATCCAGGAATCTACTTTGAGCATGGTGTCGGCTTTAACCTTTGTAGAATGCAGGAAGGTGAGCATGGTATCCCTCTGCATTGAATCGCTATCATCTTCAGCAGTCTCTGTGGGGGGGAGCGGACATTGTCATTTTTATCCTCCATTTCCGTTTGATCCTCCTTTCGAGCCCCGACAGAGTCCTCTATGTGAGCAGAGTCCTTCCTTTTTTCTTCCTCTATCCCCTTGACAGGAGAAGCAGTCTTAGCCGTATGGTTCTCCTTACTCTTCTCAACAGGGTTCCCGACAGTGTTATCTTCCGCTTTATCACCCCCACTAGATATAGCCTGGTTACCCTCATTAACAGATTTACTCTGTTTAGAATTACCTTCACTATTGGCTTCCTCTTTCCCTTTTTCATTATTACCTTCAGTCTCCAAGTACCCGTCCAAATTAGAGCTTAAATCCCTGGCGTCAGTATCATCCTCATCCTCAGGGTTAATATTCTCACGGCTTTTCGATTTCTCAGTCTCAGACTCCTCATCCTCTTGTTTTTGAGAAGCCGAGGGTTTCAAATTCAGGGCTTTATCTTTACCTTTAACAGAGTCACCCTTCTTACTCTTAATGTAGTCCTTCTTCTTGTCCTTAGAGAGAGTAGAGGCAATGTGTTTATTTTTACAATACCCCTCAATAAGAAGAATCAGCCCTTCATGTAAAATGGGTCTGGACTCCTTCTTATGAGCTTCTAAACTATGAAGTAAAGAAAACCGCAAATAGAAGGGGAAAGATATTCTATCTTTGTGTCTAAAGTGATTTAAAAAAACAAAGTGGCATTTATGAACTCTTTTACTTCTTCGATCAAGTATGAAATACTCACGGATACAGCAAAGAACATCCCTCCAGATCTCCTTTATCTGATGCACATCGAAGAAATCACCACTCTTTTCCAGTTGCTTCTCCCAATCTTTCGTTTTCGGAAACTTTTTGTAGGCTGCATTTGAAATACTGGTTTGCTTGGTGAATTTTATGCCTGCCGTGGGGAGCCCTATGATCTCTGCAATAAAATCCTCCATAAGTTTCACAGTAACACCATGGAGAGTGACTTTGTCATTAGACCAGTTCTTAAAGAAAGTCGTAGTGATGTGTGGCTTAAAACCTTTGAGTCGCTCCAGATAACAAGTCACATTTCCTTTCTGCAGAATTTTCCATACATCCTCACGGGCCTTCCAGGCATCACAGTTTTTTGGTTCTTGCTTGCGCGGTTCGCCCCCCATCTGCAGAGAATAGAGAACGCACTCAAACCAGAGTAATCGGATGCAGAGAATGAAAGGTTTAAAATGAAAACTGTTTTTCGTCCCATCAAAAGAGACTCCCTTTTTCGAATATACGTGCGAAAACCACATCGAATTCATTTGAGTGTACTTCCTTGGGGAAGAAAATCTGGCAATAATATGATCACTCCACGAAATCATTAACTATCTAATCTTTACAAATCTTTCCCATTTGTGCATGGATGGCTTCATAATGAATAATTGCTTTGAGATCAACTTGGTTAGTTAATTCATCGGTCCACCTCACCATTTGCCCCGTTAGGACAGCATAGTTGGCTATCCAATCAGCAACACCGTTGGCCTCCCGAAAGGTATGGGATATGACAAGTTTTTCAAATTTTTGAATAAGGTATTTGATCTCCTTGATTGTGGCCTCTATCGACCATGAGATAGAACTTTTATTATTTAGGATATTAACAATATTTAAAGAGTCACCTTCCAACCATAAATTCGGACATCCCAAATCCACGGCAATTTTCATAGTATAAAGGGCAGCCGTTGCTTCAGCAATGTGACTATTAGTCCGGCCTATAGGGATTGCTATAGCATCTTTAACATTTCCCATATGATCTCTCAACACACCTCCACAACCCGCACTTCCCGAGTTGCCCTTAGCAGCACCATCAAAGTTTCATTTAATCCAACCATTAGGGGGGGAACTCCAAGAGATGGTCAATCTTGGGTTATCAGTTTGAAGTTTAGGATTTTCAGAAAGCATTGGATTATCAATAGGAAAGGTTTGATCAGGGTTCTTCAGAGATCTGAAATTCTCCTTAAAAGCTCTAATAATATTCTGACCAAGCACCCATCCTGGAACCTCTCTGTTTCTAAAAATTCTATTATTTCTTTCTTTCCAAATACCCCACTAGAGATGAGGAAGAGTAATTTTCCATAGGAATTGAACATCAGAATTCTTAGAAGGGCATTTCCAGCTTTTAAAAGAAGATTCCACATTGTTTTGATGAACCCAGGTCAAGTTCCAATACATTAGGATCTCAGTCCAGACTTGCTGGGTATAAGAGCAGTTCAAAAACAGGTGGTCTCTATCTTCAAATCCATTCTTGCATAAAATACACCTATTCACCAAATTTATACCTCTTTTCTACAAGTTATCAAGGGTCAGGATTTTATTTTGAAGCAGGACCCAAAAGAAGATGTTAATTTTAGGAATGAGACCCTTAGTCCAAGCATTTGGTTAATGTGGCCATTTCATAGCATTTGATGAGTAAACAGGATTTGGATTAAGCAAGAGTGACATTGATTTGGATTTAAGTCCAACACCAACAATGTTAAAATCTGATTTGCAAACTAGAGATCTTGGAAAAGGTTCTTGTGTAGGAAATAAAGATCTCCTAAGCAGTGGATAATTTTAGTGATTACATTTGGTGTCGCAAGTGAGCACTTTTGAACACTCACTTGCACAAGCAAGTAGTTTACCTAGGGAAAAAATACAGGGCTAGGATTAAATCATGAAAAATACTATGAAGCCACAAGAGCAATTAGCCCAGAATTCTGAATCCGCTATAAGAGCATAAATACTTGACATTTATAGAGAGTATAAAGAACTTCCTACCCGAATTTAGAATGATTTATCATTTAGTGATTATGTGGATTTTCATCTAGAGTAGCAAAATAAGATTGATATGGCAAAAAGAAAGTATTTGGAATTGGTTCAGGATCTCCTTGCAAAAGACCAACGCAAATGTGTTTATGAAGAATTTTTGGCAGACCAAAATCATCGAATAGAGGGTCTTGAAATAGAAGAACAGTCAACTACCATTGATTTGCAGCCTTCTCGCAATCACGTAGAAGATGTTATGCAGGGTGCAAGTTTCTACGTTGGTGATTTGGAGGTTAGCTTTGACAAATATAACTCACTTCAGCAACTGGAATAGAAAACTTAACAAAAACATAGGTCCCAAGGGATGAAGGAACAATGTCTTACAATAAAAGGTAGCAAATTTTATAACCTCGTTTTCATACATGGGGTTTAATGAAAAATATGTATCCCAAGCATGAGTTGTACATTTGTTTGTACTTTGCACTATCCAAAGCAAGGATGGTTAGCTTACCCAATCAATGCTTGTAATGTCCCTTTATTGGGACATTAGAAAAGTTAAAGACACATTTGTATAATATTAAATTTGACTTGGAGAGCGTAGACTCAAATTATAAAAGGTCACTTTAATATTATCAAGTGGGCTAAATAGGACAAAGAGAGATAAGATGAAAGGCCAGGAAGGGTGTCGAAGAGTCACAACTATAAAGATAAAAGGAGATGGGACTCATTCATTTGGCATGCTTGATTTATTATTCAGATTTCAGTCCCTCCCTTTGCGAGAGTATTTGGTAAGCTTCATCTTTCAGCTAGTGTGAGGACATAGCCCCTTGTCTCGGTAGATAGCGGACGCAAAACTATTGTCCGTGGACACGTCACTTCAGGTGTCTCATATGCGCTTATAGGTTCTTCTTTGAGTGTGTGTTACTGTTGTATAATGCAATAACATGTTTGAGGAATTTTATGAGAGTTTTCTGGTTTTATATTGTGGGTTTGTAATGCATTTTTATATGCTTGAATGCTGAGTATCATTTTGAGAAAGAACGATTTAATATCCATTGGAGTTTTTGCGGATTTCTATTGTGTTTTGTAATACATCTGAATATGTTTAGTTCTGAATATATTTTGAGGAAAAATCTAGTAAATATCCGGTTTGAGATATTTCAATGCTGCAGTTGTCTATGAGCTGATTTGCATTTGCCTTCTTTCACTCTTTGTCTAGTCTGTCTTCAATTTGCAAAAAATGGTGAGATTCAGGTCCAAGAGCTCTATGTTCATTAAAATAAACTCCAATGTTATTTCCAGTTTGATTTCACTCCGTTCTTTGGTTGTCGTTCTTCTCTTTGTAAGAACTTAGTTTGGAAAGACCTAGATGTGGAATTAACCATGGTTCTATTATTTACAGTAGCACTTTCTTCACCTGTAGGAGTTTTAATTGGCCTTGGGATACCCAAATTCAACATTGTCTGTAATACTTGTGTCACGAGATCTCTCATTTGTTGTTGACCTTGACAAATGTTGACAATAGCATTATGTTGATTTTCTGTTTTTCATTTGTCAAAACCACCTTTTCCCCATTTATTTTTCTTCTGTTTCTCCACCCTAACTTTGCTACCTTCTGTGTTCTTTATGATGACTATATAATGTCTCTTTTAGTGAGTTGCATTAAAATTGTTAGTTCCAATCTCCTTCACGGGGTGTGAAAAGGCCATCCAGTATCACTCCCTCCAGATCGGTTAGACACTGTACCAGTCTCTCCAGGCAGCAACACTCCTCCAGCGGTTCTCGGCGACGATTTACGAATCTGAATCATCCACAGTTATATCCTTCTGTGACTGATTTCTTTGTACCAAAAAAGGATCCTTAGTCCTTACCTTGGTTTTCTTGATTTCGTGTCTTGTTTTGTTTCTTCTTAGTCATTGTTTGGTGCTCTTGCTGTGGCCAGCTCATTTGTTTGTATGCTCAGTCCCATAAACCCTTGTGGTTTTTTGTTGGACATTAGTATTATTATCTTATCTCATCTTATAGGTTGGCAAGATCAAAGCTTTGATACCATTGTAATGACCCTTTTCAATTATTTTCTAAACCCTCTATTGTTTCAAAAAATTCCTACTTATTCAATTTTTTAAATAAGTAGGGAATATTTGGTAATGATAATCAAATGCCAACATGTATCATTGCAACACTTGCAGATCAAATTTTTCTTAAAAAGTAAATAGCAGCATAGGGGCTGCGGCCTTTTAATTAAAGAGCAAGAAAATTTAGCCTGGCTTGTACTAGGTGAGGTCACAGAGGAAAAGGAAAGAGACATAGTGGGATTATAGAAGAGCACATATAACTTTGAAATATTGCTCTATCATAAGAATGTCAGCGAAGAAGCATGTTGAGATTGATTACGTTTTTCTTCTTTTTCCTTTGAACATTCGTCCAACTTTGCTTAGCACCTTTGAGAGTCTAGTATTCCCTTTCTTTTTGGACAAATTCTCCCATAGTCTCATTTGAATACAGAGTTCTCTAACTGCTCTCTTGCCACTAGATCTTTCATCATTCCAACTTTAACACTATTTTTTCCTCTAAAAGGGGGTTCCTTAATATTCCTCGCATTCCCAACCAAACCTTTACTAGGTGATGGCGCTGTCATGATTGGTCCCTATTTGGTAGAGGATCTGCTAATGTTTTGCCTGTAAATAAAGATAAACAACAATTAACAAAATGATGAACAATAAGACACAAATACACAACAATTTATCTTGGGAAAACCCTCCAAGTTGAGGGTGTAAAACCAAACTGCACAAGAAAAATATTTTTTATATTAAATAATAGAGGTACAAGTACAATGCTTTCAATTGAACATAATTCTTATCACTCAAAGCAATCATATATATATATTGAATTGAGAGACTCTTCGTATCATAACTGAAAGTCTCTTCATTTTTCTAATGCGAGTCTCTTCATAGTCTCTTCATATTTCCAAACACATGTCTCTTTGTAGGTCGCATGTCTCTTCATATAATAAAATGTTAGATATTTAGAGTGAGACACCTAGCACAACTTGGATGCCACACTGTGCTCACTTGGTTATAAGAAAGATACAAATGAATATGACCAAAATATCATCATATATCTCTTGTCTAGCTGTTGACGCAATACAAAGCCATTATCTCAATTTCAATGGAAGCCAAAATGAAGATATATTGAATAAATCATATGACAATATCAGAGTAAAGATCTCTATGGCAGCTATAATCTTCAACACTCCCAAGCAAGAGAGAGATCTTTAGTATGGTAGGCACTCATAGCTGCAACCAAAAATGTTAATAACCAATTCTCATTGCAAAATTTCTCAATAAAACATTGTTATCTCAGCATAACACTATTCACCATAGCTACTTCTAGAGGGTGAACCATAAAAGTATAAGATTAAAGTCATGGTGTCACACACATGACTTCCACCATGCCTACTCACAGAGGGTGAATCCACCATACCTACTTGCAATGGGTGGAACAAGGGCTTTCACCTTAGACTTCTCCTAGAGAATGCATTTCCACCAAGCCTACTTGCAGAGGGTGGATCCACCATACCTACTCAAAGAGTGCGGAATGAGGGCTTTCACCTCAGACTTCTCCCAGAGAAGAATGTATTTCCACCATGCCTACTTGTAGAGGGTGGTCCACCATACCTACTCATAGAGGGTGGTTTCACCTTGAACTTCTCCTTCACAAAGAAGAACTCATTAACATCATGTATAAGAATGGCTGAGATTCCATCTCTACATAGGCTCCCTCTCAGCAAGGACAACTTTGATCACCACAATAGGATAGCTGATTCCAATTTTGACCAAACAAGGAGCTTTAGTGGTTACACTGTCACATAAGCATGCAAGGAATTAGATGCAACCTCCCTCTGAATCCAAATAGTCTCCCTTTGAGTATCATTTCCTGTATATAATCTTTCTCTTTTAATGAAGATATGCATCGTCAATTCTGTCCAAAACTGCAAGGAGCGTCCCCATACAATTTGCATTACTTTGTATATAATCTCTCATCACCCCATTGCTTCTTGATCTGTCCCACAACCATGAGAGATTAATAATAACTCATAAAGTCAACTTATCATAGAGATCAATGCTAAAGGCATACACTATTTCAGTTACATAACAAAAATTCATAATCATAGGATACTTATCTCTTTGTAGTGAGATGTAGGAAAGGAAATTGCCGCCTTATATTTGAAACACATAGACTCAAGGCATCTTTTTACAAAGTTCAAGGATCCATTTCATACTGCTAGACAAACATTTCATCCCATCCAATGCTTGCTAATAGACCTTCCACAAGAACACTTGTATCCATTCCTAGATCAATCTCAGAATGATGATCATAGTGATCTAAAAGAGCATCATGTGGAGCATTATAATCCCACATACACAGTCATATCATAAGAGCAAGATGCAAGTAGATTCTGTTGACGAGGCGAAAATTTGACCCTCCGGATCGCGTATGTGTGCCCTTGCAAAATAGTAATTGGAGTCCTGTATGTCCTAAAATCCCATACCTTTATCAGTTTATCAACAGACTCAGTCACCAGTATACAATCATTGTATTTGTTCCAAAGAGAGAATCTTGTGAACTGAAATTATGATTGGGTTCTTTCCCATCTCAAATCCTCCTAGTGCAATCTGCTGAAGCCGAAGCGAAAACATCAGCATGTCTTGGGTTCCGAACTGCTGCATAGACACACTAAATACACGCATCGACTGGGGTCTATCGATTGTTCAGAGCCTAATTGTATCATCCCAAAATTTTTGACACTATCATCACCACTGGCCGAAATGACTAGATTTTTATTGGACTCAGACCATATACTGTTGTACAGCCTGTCTGCTGTATCAAAGCACAAAACTCAATGATTCCATTGGGTGTGAGTTCCAAAACATGCTGCCAACCATTGCTGATAATACCATAATTCTGGGCCATTGCAACGGCCAAACAAGTCTCCATAAAGGGGCTAAACTTGACAGCATACCCATTAAAGGCAGTTGTAAACACATGCAAGAATCAACTTTCAGAGGTGGCAGCAGAGAAGATGAAAAGGATATGGCTGCTGGTAATGAACGCCAGTGCATCACCCCCTTCAATCATATTCATTTCCAGAAGCTTTTGCAGAAATTGTAGATTTATGAGAACCTTTGACTGTAATTCATATGAGGCATATCATAAATATCTTCAGAATGAATCACTGACTGTATTCAGCCTTACTGAAGCAATCCTAAGCAGAGTTGAATTTTTCTGTTGCACATTCTTCACCCGAAAATATCAATATTTGAAATTGCAGAGACAAATGACACACCCAAAACATTACAATAATAGAGATGATACCAGAAATCATTTGCAAAATGCTATATTGTCGAGAGAGCACCTTCTGTAACAATCAAGATAACATTAAAACAAACAAAGCAAAATCGATGCTTCCATATCCAAGCGTCAGACATTACAAAAGGAATGATGTGACATACAAAGTATATATATTAATAAAACCATAATGAATCACTGACGACCATGAAGAGGCACCAACACCACATAACTGGTACATACAAAGGATAACAAAAATAAATTCCCTACGCAGTCCAGTCAAAAATTAAATTTGCATGATGATATGAAGTCATTTAGCTGCTGGAAACATGGTGCCGGTAAAATTGAAGCCATACAAAAACTGAAGCTGCATGATAATGTGAAAACATGGAGTCAAGGAATATAATACAATACCAGTAAAAATGAAGACAAGGAATGTAATACTTAGAATAACAAACTTGAACAGAAGAGTGTTCTTGACGGGCCATAGACAAATATTAGTAACATAAATTGATGCATGCAGTAGTAACCAGGTAATCAGAGCTCTCTCGCAGCTACAATTCTTAACAATTACATATTGTGAACAAATATACTCGATGCAATCAGCAATAGAAAAAAAACTAAAACAAGAGAAACTCCCTTATGTGCTGTTTTCTAACCTGGCTCTGATACCATGTTAATGTTTTGCCTAGAAATAATGATAGGCAACAATAAGAAAAAAGTAGGATAAAAAGGCACAAAAGACACAAGAACTTATCTTGGGAAAACCCTTCTACTTGAAAGGAAAAACCCAGCCACACCAGAAAAATATTTTTTTCATTGACAATAAATGTTCAAGTATAATGCTTACCACTTGATGTGATACTCTTCACACAAGGCAATCATGTATATATATAAAACTTAAAAACCCTTCATATCACAACCGAAGTTCTCTTCAATTTCCAAATACAAGATTCTTGACATTTCCAAATGCATGATCTTTGTATGATATATGTCTTTCATATAATATTATCTCAAATATTATCATAAATATCTTCTCCAATGGTTGACACAAAATGGAGGTATTAATTCTATCAGAGATAAAGATCTCCATTGCAGCTACAATCTTCAACACATTCAAGTGTGAGAAGATGAACACAAGTGCCAACTCTCTGAGAAGGGGTTTGACTTTAATCAACAATGTATGCTTTCCTTTGAACATTTTTAGCTCTAATTTGAATCCTCTTTCACCAAAAACTTCACTTTAATAAAATATTTCATAAGGCATCATTATACTCCATTTGGACATCCCATTTTACAATATAATAAATATTATGTATGTTTTCCCTTTTACAATGTTTAAAAATATTATTATAACTTTTTGCCCTAATTTTATTCTTATTCAGAATAAATTATTGACATAATATTATTATAAATTATTTTCCTAATTGAGAAATAGATAAATAGACTACAGATCTCCCAATCACTTAAATTCTGAGAAAGGAACATCCCAACTGGCAATGCAGTGGTGGAAGTCTGGCCAGAAATGTAATAATTTCTGCAATTATGTCATTTGTTCCAAGTGACGACACCACTCCAAAATGGTGATTATGCAAGGAATTAACTCACCAAACCATGACATGTGTAAAGGACATAAAGTGGTAAGTAAATGCTGTGTTTCTTGCTTGGCATTGCCACTCTAAAAGGGAAATGCAAGTAAAAACGAGCTCAGGAATCTGTGCCTAGTATATTATGAAGCTACAGTACAAAGAATGTTGTATTTCTTAGACTAAAAGCTTATTATTTCTTTCAGAAAGCAAAAATAAAAACACTTAAGCTCCATTTTGCCCTTATGCTGAGAAAACTAGGTTGCTCTCACTGACTCTTTGTTGACAGATGACTTGGTCACATCTACCATTGAACTTTAAGTGATCCTAAGTGAGAGTAAGATGGATGTCTATCTAGCCATCTAAGTTCTAGACAAGCAATATGGATATCTAGGATGATAATCTCTGTATGTAGGAATTGATTAAAATCACCATGGTCCTCACTTGGTATCCCCAAACAACTAGCTGGCATTTTTCAGCATAATTCAATTTGTTTTATGTTTTTGGACATTGTACTGATTCTTTAAAGACTCTTTTACTTGTGAAAAAATTTCTTGCAAGAACATCCTGAAAAATTACGCTCTGTAAAATTAAATTTGTTCTAATGTTTTGTATTATCTTAGAAGTTTGTTATCAATACTGGAGCTTGATCATATGTTACTTTGCCCTTGTATAAGAATATTTACTATGAGCTTCTATGAAGTGCACTGATGGGAGAAGAAACTATCCAAAGAGAAAGTTCTATCCAATTATACACAGATTTATTTTGATGTGTAGTTGTTTCACCAGAAGATAAACTTGGTGGAATATGCTTAAGGTTGTTCTGGATTGAAATTTAGTTATGATTGATTGGGATTTTGCCACGGGCTTTCAAAATCATGTCATTCACTACCTACAGGTTTTGCATATGAAGATATGTGTGAAATATCTCCAGATCATCGCTTTCTTGCATATTCAATCTATGTAATGGATAAGGGCTTTTTCACTTTATGTGTTAAGGATTTGAATGCTGGATCTCTACTCCACAAACCAAGAATTGATCGTGTTGATACGTTGGCATGGTCAAAGGATGGACATGTTTTATTTTACACTGTATTAAACAACTCAAACAGACCATCTCGGTATGTCATGTTTTGGTTAACTGCAATCAAAGTTTAATTTCATTCTTGACCTTGTATTTATTCTTCTTTTAAAATATGGTTCTCCATCTTTATTAATATTTTTTGCTTTTATTACCAGGGCCTTCTTTAGTGTTTTGGAATCGAGTGAACCTGATACCTTGTTAATAGAGGAATTTGATGATACTGCATATCTAACTATTAGAGGCACCAAAGACTACCAGTTTATCACTGTCACTTGCTCCTCAAGCAAATCGTTGCAGGTAAGTTTATCTTATTTTCTCAATTTTTTTGGCATTTATTTATTTCACTACCAAATAATCTCTGTGCATGTGTGGCAATAGGTTTATATACTAGATACAATGAACCTTGGTGCTGGGCTGCATAAAGTATGGGAATGTGACCCTGCTGTACATTGCTTATTGGAGCATCATCAAGGATATCTATATATGTTTACAGATGCCCCAAGAGATGGAAATTTTGTTGATGGACATTATTTGCTTCGTCACCCTGTTGGAGCATCCAAATCAGACAATTGGGAGGTCCACATTTGTTTATTTGTCTTAATCTGTTATCCCAATATATTGAGTAGCTATGCATAGCTATATAATGATTTGCAGAAATTTGAGGATCTTTCTACATGTAAGGAATGTTTCACTAATTTAATATGCAATTTGTTCAAAAACATAAAATACTGGGAATTTTAGTTATTTATTTAACCACAAATAGAACATATTTCCTAAAATATTTGGCAACTGTACACAATCTGACTACTTTTTTCCTGAAGTTGGAAATATCAGTATGTTGTTTTGCTTAGTGTCATTGTCTTTAAATTAAGAAAACAAAATAGCAATCTGTTTGCCATTGTGCCATCCATGGATGGTGCAACTGTCTACATCAGGGACTTGACAAAAGCTATTTTAACAACATATATTTAGACTGTAGTCTTTCATGAGGCATTTAAGACAAACTTTATCAAAAACTATAAATGGTATGCAAATTATTAACATATAGGACTACATTAATAGTAGCCCTCACCAGTGAAAATACACACTAACTTTAGGAATGTTATAATCTATAACATTGTTAGTGTTTTAATTTTTCATTTTAAGACAACGAAATGGAGAGGAGTTTTTTTTCATCACAATATAAAAAAATTCAAAAAAAAATCCATATCTGTCAATTTCGATTTGGCTTTGAGTTAAAATCAATACCCAAAAAAAATCTAAAAAATACCTCATTCTTTTTGTGATTTTTGTTGGTACCTGATTCTGTTACAACTTCTATCTATAAACAGGGTTACATCTGGATGATTCAGTGATGTTGAATATAGCGAACAAAATAATAAAAAATCATATAATTTCCACATGCAACATTCTGTTCATCTCTAAGCCTAAAACAACACTTTTAAGGATTTATTCATTATTATTCTTGGTTGGCCAGCTAATATTAAATATTATTACTTAAAGTTTTAAATGTTAATTTATTGAATTTGAAGCTTGTAGGGCCTTTCCCTTCTCTCAATTGATTTGCAAGAGAAGGCCAAAAAAATGCAATGAAAATAAAGACTAGAGTTAACAAAAAGGCTCAAATTTACAGTAACTCATCATTTACAAGCCACAAAGCAGGGGCCTGACTAATTCAATATGGCTTGATATTTCCAAAATTGCTTACAAAGAAGCTAAAGGTTTGACAGAACAACAAAATGACATGTAATCAGCAAACAAAGACATCCCTACAGAAAGCTCCCAAACATCAACTTGCAGATGCTTATGTAGCACAGTATGCCTTATTGGTTGTATTTGGAGCTCCTCGCCTGTGTGGAGGCTGTCACTTTAAACTTCAACCATCCAGTTGCACGCACTGATTCCTAGTGACATTTATGGTTCCTTATTGCACTTAGCAACAATTGATTTGTCCTGCTTGTACAGATCTAATTTGAGGGCAATATTAACACTGAGGAAGCCTGAATTTTTCTTTATGATTTTGTATCTAAAGAGACCTCCTATCAAAGAAAAAAACTGTATTGATTTCGGTGAGTTCTTCATGAAAAATCACGAGTTTATATCAAAAACTACCACAAGTTTTATAAAATGTTGTTGGCAAGTTGCTGATGTCTTTGACTTGTTTAAATTATGAGTGCTCAGCTAATTTTCAATTTACTGTCCGCATGATATGTAGGAGTTTGATATGTTTTATAGTTGAATATGGTGTGAAGAAACTTACTAGTTGGATCAAAATCCTTGAAGCTCTACAATCTTGCTTCAGTTATTGATGTAAAGATATTTGAAAGGATCCTATTAAGAAGATTGAATTCTTAAGTGGCATTTTTCCAAGATTTTGGGGCAGGGACATAGTTTCAGTGACAGTAATTTTTTGTCCTCAATTTCAAGGGTGCTGTGGGGAAACTTAAACAAACTATGACAAGATGGAATTTTAAAAAGGAAATAAAATGTTGTGATGACAGTCATATCTGCTGTTATCTTTTTAGACTTTTTTAGCATTTGTTCCTCAAAATGTTATGTTTTTGAAATTTTATGCACACATAATGCAAGCTGTTAAATTCTGAAAAAAAGGATGTGCCCACCGAATCTCAAAGTACCTTGGACAGCAGGGATGTGATGGACGTCATACCCCTGTGCATATGTTCCCATAGAATATAGTTTCAAAGTCGTTACAGTGCTGCAAAAGTGAATATTTTATTGTCATATACTGCCAGGCAGATTTAAAGTTGCAGCAATCCTTGCTCGTTTGCAGAACATGGTATTGAAATTGATACAGAAATGGTTGTGCTCAAATTCAACCTGCTTAGTTAGCTTAACCAAGGAATCCATACAAAATTTAATTTATTCTACAATTTTTTTTGTAGTGGAACACTTATTGTAATCATAATCAGATGTTTTTTAGGGTATGGGGTTTTTCCTGGCAGACAGTTTCTGCATGTGCTTTACTTATACAAATGTCCTTCATTATTTATTTTCCGTTCTCACATAGGATCATATTATTCTTCTAACACCAGATTTTCTGTTTATTACATGATCTTTTCTGCTAGGCAGACAGACAATTTTCACATTTGAATATGTCAAGCTGCTAATAGGCCCTCTCTGGTGATTAAGTTTGAAAATAGTTAGAAATAGGTAGTATTTGAAGCATTGGCTTTAGAAGAATCATTATGGTTTGCAATGTTGTATCATTCCATAAAATAGTACTAAGATTTCTTATTTGCTTAAGAGAATTTAAGACTTGGCAACAATAAAACTCATTTTTATAATATGATTGGGCTGCTACCCCATTTTATTCATATCTTCAGTTCCTGGATTTTTCAGTGTTGTGGTTTCTTTCCACCTACATTTACTTCTTGAGTTTTTACTTAACAGGCAGTCTCTGCATATGCTTTACTTATACAAATATCCTTCATTATTTATTTTCTGTTCTCACATAGGATCATTTTATTCTTTTAACACCAGATTTCCTGTTTATTACATTATCTTTTCTGCTACAGACAGACAATTTTCACATTTGAATATGTCAAGCTGCTAATAGGCTCCCTCTGGCGATTAAGTTTGAAAATAGTTAGAAATAGGTAGTATTTGAAGCATTGGCTTTAGAAGAATCATTGTGGTTTGCAATATTGTATCATTTCATAAAATAGTACTGAGATTTCTTCTTTTCTTAAGAGAAGTTAAGACTTGGCAACAATAAAACTCATTTTTTTGGTATGATGGGGCTGCTACCCCATTTTATTCATATCTTCAGTTCCTTCATTTTTCAGTGTTGTGGTTTCTTTCCATCTAGATTTACTTCTTGAGTTGTGTTCTCTTGTTGGTTGCAGAATGTCTTTATTGATGAGCCCAATATGAAGATTGAGGATATTGATTTTTTTGCCAAGCATTTGGTTCTTACTCTCCAAAAAGGACGAATACCTGCAGTTTGCTCTGTGGAGTTGCCATTACCTTCTGATTTGAGGGTACTAATCTTGGCTATTGATTTACAGATGTTAAAGTCCTATACGTACGTTAGTGTTTAACGTGAAGGTAGATGTCGACTTTGGAATTTGAGCACTGAATGTTCCACTGCCTGGTATTTTGAAGCAATGTATATTCAGCCGATATTGATTTTTCTAAATTTAAAATGTCTGAAATTTGTACAAACAGTAGGAATGCATTCATTGTTTTGGAATACCAGAGTTTACAGATGAAATTGTTCCACAGATTTGAATAACTTATTGCATCATTTACGTTTGCATGTATAATTTAGGGATCAATGAGTGTAAATAGTCAGCAAGTCATCATTCTTCTAATTGTTGGCAACTCATAAGATGCATTTGGTACAAATTCTTGACTCACCAAGTATTCAGGTGGTTGGTTTACTGATTCATTGATTTGAAACATGTAGCCCCTACATGAGAAACCTGTAATTTCCCCGTCATTAAATAAAATAAAATAATAACTTTATTTTGGGTCCCGATTTGATTTATGTATATCTCGGGCCCATCTTTAATTTTTCGTAGGCTTAGGTGTTTGTTGTGTCGTGTTGGCACATTGTTTCTACTTTGGGAGTTTTCCTCCGACGGGGTATAAATGTCCATTGGGTTAGTTATTTTTGATAAAAAAGCAGCCAAAAACTAGGGGGCTGGCCCTTTACAACAGTGGTGGAACAACCATAAAAAACCTACTGGCAACCAACACTAGACCAGCACACAACCAAACAGTCCCCATTGGGTTAGTTGTTGTAGGTATGTGATTTTGGATTATTTTATTGTACCACGAATTCTTGTTGGAGTACAATATTGTTCACTATTTCAAAAGTGAAAGAACTTTCCTACTTGGCTATTACAGTTTCGGTGGGATTCAACCCTTACTCGATTCCGATTCTCTATATTACTTTGCTTCAGATCTGGCACATTTGGAGCACCATCTTTGTCTGCTAATATCTTTGTTGGTGAATATCTTGTTTATATTGGGCATCTCAATCTTCATTTTTTTAACCTACACCTATGGTTATTTCTAGATTGCCTTCAGACTAAGATCCCCTTCGGACTGAGATACCCTTCAGTCAAGATTGTCTTCGGACGAAGATCCCCTTTGGATCAAGGTTGCCTTCAGACCAAGATTCCCTTCGGATTGAGATTGCCTTCGGACCAAGATCCGCATTGGACCGAGATTGCTTTGGTTCTAAGATCTCCTTCGGACTAAGATACCTTTTGACCAAGATTTCCTTCGGACTGAGATCGCCTTCGGTCAAGGTTGCCTTTGGGCAGAGATTGACTTTAGACAGAGATCACCTTCAGGACATTACAATGGTATTAGAGCCAATGATTCTACCAGCCTGTGGAAGTGAATGCAAGTTTACACCTGAAGGAGAAGGCGAGATCACTTTGTTGGTAGAATGAGGGATCCACAGGATCTTGTAATAAAACTCATGAATCTTTTAAGAAAGTTCAATAGAAACCAAATACAGATCAACAAAAATTAAAGGCTTATGCAGAAAACATTACAAAAATTGGCAATGGGAGAACAAAATGGGTATAGTGACAACTCTGTTACGAGAAGGACAAACCCTCAACCCTCTCACTTTTGACCTTCGATACCAATTTACCTCCAAGGACGGAAACACCGCGCAAAGAGAGTTCACTTTCTAGGAAATGCAAGAACACCTTCGAGAAGATTGGAGGAACATGAACATGTATGGTGGTATTGTTAGAAATAATAGTCCACCAAGATAACTGAGAGGGGGGGTGAATCAGTTATTCAATTAAAACATTTATCAACCTTAATTAACCTAAACCATGCAACCAAAGTAAACAACAACCATAACAAGATGCACATACACAATTACACCAGAATTGTTAACTAGGGAAGCCCTTGATCAGAGGGAAACCCCGATGGGAATGATGCCCACAAAGATATACTGATATATATATTCCTTGTTAGAGGATGGACTCTGTTAGGAGTCTATAAACATATTAAGTACATAAGAGTCCCTGTTAGGAGACTTTGAATCCCTATTAGGAGTTGTGCCAACCCTGTTAGAAGTTGTAGAAGGCAAAAGGACCCACTGTCTAAACAACTTCTGGGGCAAGACCACTAAACTTCACTGTGCAACTGATCTCTCAACTATTCCTTGTAGAATAATTGTTCGTACTGTGCTTTAACCTCTTTCCTCTGTCCTGTCAATTGGACCAATCACTGTCAAACCTTGTGGACCAAGTTACGAACCTCGGATCCAAATATCAAACCTCGGATCTCAGAATAAAACCTCGGCAACGAAGTTCTCTCCAACTTCACTCTGCTCTACTTATCCTCGCATATCAACTTGTTTCTCTTCTATTCCGCTCTTCGTGCTTCATGCAATTGTTCATACATTCATACATAACAAAGGAAAATATCCTTCCTTTATACCAAATCCATAAAACAATTCCCTGAGTCGGATATTACACCTCAATTAATTATTATAGGACCTCATTAAGAACACATTATACTTAGCAATAACATCAATCAATCACTTTGTAACTTGAATAACTTTCCATATGTGTAATATTATGACGAGTGAGCTTAGCCACGTCATCACCAACATGTCTTCTACATGCCTTTAACCTTGCTTCTCAAAATAGCAACTCTGCTAAGAGATATAACAAGTTTAGTAGAACATGCTTCTGTAAACTCTATCTCAAAATAGTCTTCATCAAAACTTGCATAACTTCTTCCAGACTTAATATCTTTTGCTTCCAAGGTTAGCTGCATATACTAGACACTTTGTAGTATCTCTCTTTAACCTCACTAGTGAAAATTCTCAACAATCCATCCGTAACAACTTGATCTTTACCGTTGTTCTTATGTTAAATACCACAGAAAATTGCTATGTTGACATCAATGACAAACACAGTCATGAATGTAACATATCATCATGATAATGATCTAATCATTTCTCTACAATACTCCCCCATAGAAGTATCATCAGCATTCATGCTTCCAACAAATATATCCTACTAAGACTATGTTGATCTAAGAATGAGATATTTAGGTGGGGAAAATTGTAGTTATTTTAATGATGATCTCAAGAAAAAGATTGGTAAAAGTAAATGTATCACCATTTGATGGATCCGGAGCCATCACTTCATAAACATGGGTTTTGAAGACAAAAACCTATTTTCAGCTCAACCTGATGCCCAAAGAGGAAGCAATCAAGTTCGCAACACTCCATCTAGAAGGAGTGGCGCATGAATGGTGGCACCACAGATTGTTTACTCTCGGCCATGACCAAGTGACCTCTTACGCCGAGTTTACTGAGAGGCTCATCAACCGTTTCAATGGGAAGGATCTTGAACTAAAATTCAAAGATCTTGCGTAGCTAAGGCAAACATGTACGGTAGACAATTGCATCACAGAGTCCTAAAGGCTATCAGTACTTGTCACAGACATTTTTGAGAGACATTACATCGTGTTATTCATGGATGTGTTGAGGGAACCCTTGAGAGGTTGGATCAAAGGGTTCAATCCGTGCACACTCAACGAAGCTATTAAGAAGGTGTGTGACATGGCTGCATCTTCCTTTAAAACTTACATAGCTACTCCAACACCTCTCCCAGAGGAAGACAAAGACAAGGAGATAATTCAGAAAAAGCCTCCGTTCGATGAAGACTCTCGGTAAGAGCTCCGAAGGAGAAAGCTTTGTTTCATTTGCAATGAGCCATGGGGACTGGGTCACCATTGTCTTGGGAAGGGGAAGATTCATTACATTGAGGTGTTTCTTGATGATGAGGAAGGTCAAGTATCTAGAATAACTGGTGAAGAAACTAACCAGGTAGAGAGAATAAATGCACTCATACAAAATGGGGGCTCAATCGCTACCCTGACTACAATGGCTAGTAGTATCTTCAGGGTTCATCACACTTCATGGAAAATGAGTCAATCATGATTGATAGTGGCGCTACACTCAATTTCATCAATTCTTCATTGGTTGCTAGTAAGGCCTTGCATGTAGTAGAGAATGGAGGATTTGAGGTTAAGGTTGCCAAAGGGACCTTGTTACCCTGCATTCACGTTTTTCTACGACTCAACATTGCCATGGGAAACTATACCTTTACAAATGATTTCTTTTTCATAGATTTGGCTGAAATTAACATCATATTGGGCATCTAGTGATTGTTGATCAGTATAACCAAAGCTTCAAGAGGATGGACTTTTCATTCAAGATGGATGACAAGAAGGTTTTTTTAAGAGGAATGTCAAATAGAGGACCGAGGGAAGTCACAATCAAGAAGATGGAGGCCTTTTTTCAAACAAAATATGATCCTAGGATATAACTTCGACACTGCGGTGGCAAGTAAAAACATGATAGTCAACACTTTACCTAAAAACATGACAGTCAACACTTTACCCCATTCCTTGGATGATTGGCGTGCCCATCTGTTGGTCAAGTACTCCAAGAACACTTTTGCATGTCAGCTGATGGATGACTATTACATGATGAAGATACAAAGTGATTGATGATATCATTTACCATGGCAATAAGATCTACTTGGTGCTTGATTCCAAATTGAAGAAGCTGATTGCAAAAGGTTTTCCAAAATTGGATTTACAATTGCTTGAGGACAAGCAATTATTGGGACGGGACGATTGTAGTATCCCACTCATTGGATAAAATAAAATAAAAACTTTATTTGGGGTCCCGATTGATTTATATATATCTTAGGCCCATCTTTAATTTTCTGTTGGTGTAGGTGTTTGTCGTGTAATGTGTCAGCGCGTTGTTTCTCCCTTGGGATTTTTTTGCTGACGGGGCATGTATGTCCATCGAGTTAGTTGTTGTAGGTATGTGATTTTGGATTATTTTATTGTACTGCGAATTCTTGTTGGAGCTCAATATTGTTCACCATCTTAGAAGTTGAAGATCTTCCCTACTTGGCTGTTACGGTTTTGGTGGGATTCAACCCTCACCATATTTCGATTCTCTATATTACTTTGCTTCGAATTTGGCACATTTGGAGCACCATCTTTGTCTGCTAATATAAATTCCATGTTCAGTGATAGTTTGCATACATTCCTTTTCCTCGGTGAATATCTTTGTTGGTGAATATCTTGTTTATATTGGGCATCCAATTAATAGTGTGCATTTGTTTTGGGCATCTCAATCTTCATTTCCTGAACTTACACCTATGGTCATTTCTAGATTGCCTTTGAACTGAGATCTCCTTTGGATTGAGATAACCTTCGACCAAGATATTCTTCAAATGAAGATCCCTTTCAGATCGAGGTTGCCTTCGGATTGAGATAGCTTTCGCCTTTGGATTGAGATTGCCTTCGGATCAAGGTTGCCTTCAGATTGAGATGGCCTTCACCTTTGGAACGAGATCCCTTCCCCCCTTTGAACCGAGATTGCCTTTAGATTGAGATCCCCTTGAGATAGAGATACCCTTCGGCCAAGATTGCCTTCAGACGAAGATCCCTTTCGGACTGAGGTTGCCTTCGAACCAGGATAGTCTTCGCATTCGGACCGAGATCCCCTTTCGGATTAAGATTGCCTTCGGACTAAGATAGCCTTCAACCAAGGTTACCTTCGGGCCAAAATAGCCTTCAAACAGAGATCGCCTTCGGGCCAAGATTGCCTTGGGGACATTATAGTCCTTCAGAAAAATATCACCCTCGGGCCGAGATCGTTTTCAGACTTAATCACAAATCATATATCTTAATTACTGGTAGAAGATAACCATAGAGGATGGTGTAGTGTAGTGACTCAACTTCTCTGCGGCAAGATAAACTTTACTGACTAAAAACAATTTACAATGGAGGCTGTCAAGGATAGAGTTTAATACAAAGGTTGCGATAACTTAGTAAGCAATGTCCCTATTAGTTCTTGTTGCAAGGATATATTTTTTGTATTTCTTTCATATGAAAGCTTTGATCCTTGTCTAATTCGATAAATTTAGAAGCTTCTTCTATTACATGCACAAAGACATTTATTAGAGCTTATAAACATGACTTTCATTACCTTACTAGATGGAAAATGAAAGACCTTTGACTTGTTAAATGATTTTTTAGGAAAATTTTGAATAGGTTCAACACCTTCAATAAGTTGCAAAGAAGAAACATATCACTTGAAACTTTTTCTTTGAAATGAACTCTTCTTCTCATGGAATGTTTTGAAAGCAGTTTTCTTTCTAATCTGTTGATAGTACAACTATTGAATATTCCTCTACAAAATATTTCTCTTTCTTTTAAGTTCTATGTTTAGCATAGATATTCATGAGTGAGCTTAATGCTATGTCCCTTTTTAAGAATTAAAATACTCAAGAGACTGTAATGTCCCTAACTAGGACCTTACCTGTTTTACCCTATAATTCCAAACTAGGGTTTGGATTGCGCTTGGGGATGGCAGTTTGTAATGATACCTACTAGGAGGCTACTAATTCCCAATGATTAATCTATATCACTATGGATAAATAAGATTAAGTTAAGAAACAATTACTGATTCATATTACATATTAAGCTTTAATTCCTTATTATCCTCCTAAACATCAACCCTAAGAAGGATGGTGATTTATTGTCTTTATGGCACTTCAACACTAAGCTACATGTAGGCTACCTTAAGGCTTACAAAATACTTATACCTATCTTGAGACTTCTCCCTTAGGGCCCGTTTGGTTGCTGGAATATAAATTAAGCATTGGCATTTGGAATGCTGGCTTTGGGATTCTAGAACTTGGAATCCAGATTATGATCAGGGAATCCAATTTGGGACTGTTTGGTTGACCAAGAATTCATTGTGAGAATACAAATTTCCTCCGTTTGGTTGCACATTGTGGAATTGGAATACTAGCCAAAATAACATGCAAAATATTATCATCCAGCTGTAGCATTATCATCATGCAAAAAAATTCAATACTTATTTGGTTTGTTGAAGTCCAAACATTTTTAACAAGTATAAAAAGATTAAGTCATGTTGAAAGTAAACATTATCATAACGGATGAGGATGAGATTGTACTAATGGATACTAAAACTTTTATGACTCTTGCTCTATAAAAAAAAATACCATTGATTATAATTCACATAATTACTGATATGAAATATGTATATTGTTCAAGTCTCGGTGAATGAATCCGAATCACAAGAATTGATGAAATAAGAGTCGGAAACATCCCATTAAAAATATATATATTTGTAGAGATCCAATAAAAAATTTGATCATCACAACATTCAAACTCACAGGGGCAAAGTCTAAATTTTTATATTAAATTTTTATGAAATCTTACTTGGAAACACTTTTACGCCAGAAAAAAATCAATAGAGTAGATTGTTTTTGTCCTGCATACAATTCATTTAATGAGAAACAATGTATGTGAAAAAGTTATTTCACCAAACTTTTTTGCAGTAACTACTGAGGCGGATCAGGCGGAAAAAGCCTGATAAATTACTCAACAGTGGCAAATATATGAGCAAGTAATAGCGAAAATTTTTCCCACCATTTAAAAAAATTAAATTTCAAAAATTAGTGCAAAAAAAAGTGCCCCCAAATGGGCATCCAGAAGTCAAACCCAATCAAATTTTACTTTAGTTGAAATCCGCATTTTCAAAAAATGGGATTTAAAATGGGAATTAAAACGGGAATTCCAAATAACAAGTATTTGAAGGAATTTGGAATCCTTGTTTTGGGGGTCAAATGGGGATACCGGATTCCACTTTTTTTCAATTCCAATTCCGATTGGGCGGACCCAAACAATGGATTAGAATTTTTTTAGAATTCCGAATGCCAATTCCATTCTAATTCTAGCTACCAAACGGACCCTTAAGGTTTTGTAATATATGTCCTTACCCATCTTGGGACTTTCTTCCTACATTGAAAGATTTTACTCCATCCCTATTTTTTTAACAGCATTAGTAACTAATTAAGTAATGGGCTGTGTATATATATTAGTATCTTATGTATTGCGCTTGCCACATATTAAAATAATATCTCCTAAGTTAGATTATTTCTATTTTTAATGGTCTCTTCTAGATACTGTAAACATGTATAATAGATTCTTTTTATTACATGTATGTTTCCTTTTGGAAACAAGTTTTTGTAAATTTTATAAGAACAATCTGTTTTTAGTAAACGAGTCGTTCAATATTTTACCAAATATCTGTCTTATATGGTATCAAAGCGGGTTTATTATTATTTCTTAAATTATATATATATATTTCCAAATTCTAAGGTGTCATCCATTGTAATATCACACCCAGGATACTTAATCAGATTCCTTAAAAATAATTTCCAGAATTGTCAAACCACAAATGCATGCACAATTTCAAGTTTAAAACCAACAAAATACGAAATATTTTCAGATTTAAATACTCAAAGTTATTGTATTATAATGATCAGCAATACAATAGCATAACACCAAAATCCAATCTTAAATACAATAGCACAATCAGATTGGAAAATACTAAGAAAGAACTAGTATGCACAATGTGAACTCCGTCTCGAATCCACCACAAGTTGAACTGGGTTTGCCTCCGATTCACCAAGAAGAGCTTGAAGGTTTCCATCCTCAGGATCTTGAATAGAAGTTGAAGCTTCCTCAATTTATCCAAGATAAATCAGAAATCAAATCCAATGTCCAAGCATGCCAAAATGAGTCTCCCTTCCCCTTTCAATGCACCAAGCTGTGACTCTTTAGTTTCCACTTTTTTGTCTTTCGTCCTCTTCTCCTTTTGTCACCTTTTTCCATTTTTAATTTAAAATAACCTAGGTTGCATGGTTAATTGTACCCACTGCCTTGGTACTTGTACCCACGCACCCAAGTAGTGGGAACATGTACCCCAAGTACCGTGGGTACTCAGTGAGGGTAGCATAGCTAAGGACCTTAACTAATTTTGGATTTTTTTTCAGTTTTTGTTTACGTATCAGCTTGTTGTTTATCAAGCTTAATTCAATACGTAATCAGTTTGAAACTTTGATACAATATTGATTAACAATAAACGTTATCTCCGTTCAAGTCAGAAGTTTATCATTTGCAATATGCCATTGTTATATGATTTATGATTTTATTCATATTTAAAGTCTGCCTTCTCTATTATGCATCTAAATGTTTATCATATATTATTATTAAAAACATATAGAAAATCTGAAACTGAAAACAATACATTACATTTGCAAACTTTAGCACTGTTCTTGTTTTGAAAAATCATTGTCATGACTCATAATTTCAAATTTTCTATAAAATTTTAAATTATAATTTAAAAAAAGTTTGACATACCCAAATACACTCATCCCCTATTTTGGAAAATAGCTGTACTCGTACCCTAAGTACCCAGTACCCCCGTTGCCGTGCAACCTTGAAAATAACCGTTTAAATAATTTGCAGTTAGCCCCAAAAGTCACCTTTTAAATATTTGATGGATTGGACTTTTAAATTATCTAATGTCCCAAAAAAGGGACATTACAACCCTCCCTCATTGAGATTACTTGTCCTCAAGCAATCATTAATCTTTAGACCAATACCAAGATCCCATATTAGTCTGCAAGCTGCTCTATAGCTCATTCTGGAATCGCTGAAATCAGGACATGCTACACTGTGAAGCCTAACGTTAGGATACAACTCATCTATCAATAAGATTCCTAGATCCTGTTAAAGTAACTAAGATCGTTTCTGCAAATGTATAATCATTGCCATTGTAATTGATGATTTCCAAATGTAGATTTGGATCTCATATGAATATGAGAGGAGACATGTCTCTATAGTTAATCACCATTTAGTTTATAAATAACTATATGTATAACTCACCTTTAGCATATATATAATATTAATATATTAACCATATATATAATATAATATAATATTATTATATTATTATATAATAATAGATAATGCATAATATATATAATACACATTATATATATAAGATATATATTGCATAATATGTAATATATATTATATTACATATATAATATATATTATATATATAGGATACTTATCTTAAGGACAATTTATCATCAATGAGGTAGCTTTAATAAAATCAATCCAACAGAGGCTACAACAAAGTCATGTCCCGTAGCTTATGTAAGTCATAGACATACACACACACACACACACACACACACACACACACGTACACACATATATATTCTTATTAGTAATATGAGACATAAAACAATGTTCATATAAATCATGAATACAAATACCCAATGTAATGAGTATATCACTTTGACTGATGCTATACTTCAACAAATCTCAACCTAAAAGACACAACTTCACCTATTTGTTGCATTACTATGAACATAGCCACACCAAGCCTCAAACAGTGAAGCAGCTCATCATAACCCACAGAATGCAAAGCACTCAACTTGTCAACTCTTGGATCCCAAATTAGTCTAACTGTCCGATCTTGGGAGAAATAGATGTGTATTGCCCTACCATCTTCTTGTAACAACCATTTGAATGAATGATCCAACCAACAGATGCCAAACACACCTCTAATATGCACAAGAAGCAAACCAATAGAAATCCAAATGTCGCTGCTATAAGATATACTAGCATTAAGTATGATGCTGAAGATGTCACTATTCTCATGTATATGGAAGAAATCACACATGGTCATGTCTCTACAAATGCCCATGCGACTCAATAACTCCTGTAGGGCAAACTAAATCTGAAAATGTAATAGTAGACCACACAGGGCAGCCAGTAACAACTGAAGTATGGATGAAGAGAAAATCACCAACCAATAAGTAAACCGCTGCCATGTCATATGAACTAAGTGATAAATCTATAGATGAGCTGTAGGAACTTTCATTATGCATCAACGGAAACTCTAGATACCCTGATTCACTACATGAGTCATCAATCGAACCATCCTCTTCACCAATGAAATGGCTGCCATCAGGTGAAATTTCAGAACTAATTTCACTTAATTTGTTCTCATTCTTGTGTGGAAAGATTGTTACTTCATGATATTGTGAAGGCATTAGACTGCTGTTGCAAAAATCAGAAATTTTGTGATTTCCTTTTGTCATGTCTTCATCCCTCACAAGCACAACTTCTTTTAACTTTGGAAGGCTTGTGATCATCTTAGTCTCTTGAGTGAAACTACCTTGAAAGCTGCCCATGGAATCTGTTATATCAACTCTTTCATGGCTGCATAATGGAGCATCATAGATACATCATCAAAGCTCTTAGAGTTCCACTTCTTGCTGGTCTTTTTGATCTTCTTTAGCATAATGTGTTTCATTAGAATAGGGAAAGGTGAAAATGCTATGCCCACTTTCAATTTCACAAATGGTGTTGATCCTTTCAACCATTTGTATGATCTTATTGGCTTTTGAATTCAGATCATCTTCCTTGTGAGTGGCTTCCATAGAAATGTGATTTTCAGCCTTGTACGATGAATAATGTGCCATACTCAGTTGAAGTCAAAGTTAATCTACCTCCTCTTTATCATTTGCAAACTTGATGGCTATATCTCTATCTTTGAGCAGTTCCAAATTATCTGATTTCATCTTTATGAATGCCTTTTTGATTGTGAGAAGGTACGCACCATGCTTCCATTCACCATTCCCTTTTTCCTTTCCTCAATTTGAACTTCCCACAAAGCTTTCAATGTTTTTATCGGTATTATCAAAGTGCACTAAGGTTGCAACAGCTAAGCCATCTGAGACTCTTAGCTTTTCTTCCAAATTAAATGCTCCAAATTCCTCATCTAGAAAGGAAATTTCTGATTGGTCCTATTGGTTCCCAAAACTGCAGATTGGAAATCAAAGAGTTTGCCACTTCTCCGATAGGACTTCTCAATCAGTTTTGCCAACGAATGGGAATCACTTTGATTACCCTGCACTTTAGGTCTGCTACACCTAGGTGGGTAGACCTTCTCCTCAAACTTGGTCACTTAGTTCAGAGCTTTTCCAAAGCGAATTTAAACTTTGGAGTTCTCTAGCTGGCAAGGTCCTTGAACTCGATGAAACTGAAACTGAATGCTGAGTGTTTGAATTGAATGGATTGTAAAATATTTGTAAATAAGTGATTTGATACTTGTAGGAAGGAAGTTATAGATTTTTTGACGTCAATAATAGAAAGACCAGTGCTTTTGCTCATTCGGGCATTAGAGTCAACTTTAGTGAATTTTCATGTACAACTTTATAATGTTCTACGCACTTATACTACTAACAATTAAATAATCAAGATCCGACGGACCAGATGTTACACAATCTTAAATTATTCCAGATTGAACTTTAACTCCTCTGGTAGGAAGACAACTGGACACAGATACAAAAACAATTATATATTTCACTATATCTATGATGATCAAATTTAAAATGTTAAATGACCATGCCCACTTATCCGACATTTAAATTGTGTATAAAATTCTAAAAAATAATTACAAAGAATGATTCATCTGCAGTTTAAATCTCTATGCCATTTAAAATTAAACAAAAGACTTTATTTAAATAATTGAATTTATATTACAAAGTCATATTAAACTCCTTATTCCTCCGCACAGGTAATATAAAATGCTTCTTGTTGAGAATATGTGAATATGATAAATCTGTTTCGTTACAAATGAATACCCCCTATTTATATTTCAAGTTATGGGTGATGACTTTTAAATTTGAGAGTCACATCTTCTTGGAAATAATCGAACCTATTGTAATTCACCTTTTAATTTCTTTTACAATATTAGCCTTTTAATGATTAGATTTAATATTTGCGGCATATCCTTTAAAGAATTTCTAAATGAACTCTATACGCAATACCAATGCAAGCCACTTGATTTTTAAAATTGCTCCAAATGACGACATCCAACTTTGATTGGTCTCTGTTTTGTATCCCAAGTTTGGCGATATTTCCAGACACTTAGCAAGCATGCACCTCCCGATAATATTTGAGCTTTAAAAGTTCTCTTGTCGGCAATCTTTGTTACATAATACCTTTCAAATGTATTAATGTAATATGAATATTTAATGATTGTATCTTCATTGTCCAATAGGTTTAATGAAACACTTGTCTTCAAAACTCCCGATGGTATAATGTTTTGATTATTTTGCATAAGCGACATCATTCCTTCATACTCGTCTTCGAGGCTGTGAAGGCTCTATTCTGTGTATTTTTTTGTGTGGGCTTCCATATTTCATTCCAGACCTGTCAGCTCTGCCTATAATGTGAAGAGCGACACTAACTGTCATGCGTCGATTCTCCAGTTTATATTATTTGTTGGTGACTCCTCTTTAAAAGGTGGAGATTATATTAGCAGGTTGTTACAAATTAATATGTCTGCAAATTCTGAACTTTGCAAGGATGATGTCACCCCATGCTTCATATGTTGCTTGTCATGAATAAATTTTAAGTATTACCTGGATAAAAAGTATTATAAGTGAATACTATAGATCACTCAGCTAAAGTGTGTAGTTCCTCATCCATCATTTCCAACCTGTGACTATATTGGCATGCCTTTCTTAAAGGCAGCATTGATTTGAAACAAAATAATGAAGTACAACTTTCTAAAGTGACTGTTTCTATAACTTCCAAACCTTATGTTTCAATTATCATGATCAATAATGGAGATTAAATTTTAAGCTCCATCAGTGGATCTTGTTGGGCACATATGCCCCTTGTGGGCATAATGAGACTCTAGCTATCTCTAGAGGAGCAGACTGAGCATCCATGCTTGACATGATGCAAGGTGAAATTGGTTGGCGCCAAGCCCCCCAAAATGAACACAGATTCTTCCCTCTATCAAACATTTGATTTTGATCATGTAACACCTTATTTCTTCTGATCATGATATGCTTTCCTTTCATCATTTCAGTCTACTACCTAAACATCAAACTTGTAGTAGGTGTGCCATCCTCATGAAGAATATTCATTGGGTCCATTTCATCAATGAAGTCTTTGGTATCTATCATACTTGCCTTTGAGAGATCATGAGATGCAATGTGGTCTTTGCTGAATAGAAGATCCCCATAGTCATGTATTTGATCAATTGCACAAACATCTCCTTGAATGCCCTTCTCTGCACAATCTGCCCCATACTTCAAATATTGTTTCTCTTCACAATAAGGCTTTGAGAAGGGCTTATCTTCTAGAAGTACATTTTCCCTTTCACCAAGAGTTTGATCAGCTAGGATACTTTGGAAATTTTCAGCTCCGTGCTTCAATGCTATCTCCTCTTCACACATATCTGATTTTGTATCTCCTTTACATGTTTAACAACCCCTCCTCATAGGATGAACTAGTGCATGAATCATTTGCTAAATACACATCCTCATTCATATCTTGAGTTTCATCATCTTCAAAGCTGTCATCAGGCCTTCTATCTTCGTCATGGTGCTGATGGATTTGGCTGCATAGGAACTCCTCTTCAAACAATGGATTTGAGAATATAGTGAATTCATATGTATCTTCTATCACTTCTTCTTTGAACAATGGGTTCGATAATATAGAAAATTGAGGCATACTATCACGAGAGCTTTCATTTGTATCATCAAGTGTGTCATCAACAAGACTAATGTGTTCATCAACATTATCTTCTAAAACTTCCCCATGTTCATACATTGTATGCAGTTCTACTTCATCCTCGCTATATGATTCCTGTGAATTACCATCTCCTTCATCTAGTAACCCTTTAGAATGCACTGATCCATCGCCTTGCTCACCATGGTGATTTGAGAAAAAATTTGGACCATTTCTTTCAATATGTTTTTGATACTCTATATCTAACAAGGCTGAAATCTCTTCCACGCTCAGAGAATCCTCTTTCTCATTTTGACATTCACAATCATTTGTAGGTATATAAGTATCATCATGGGCTGATTCTTCCCCATTTAAAGCTGAAGCTGAAACTTGACTCATATGTTATTTTACTTCTGCATTTGTTTTCCTCTGCAACTAGTTCATTATCCATGAGTTTGAGAAAGTTAAGAAACTAATGATCATACAAGAGATCTAGTTCTCGCATCTTGTTGAGAAGAGCAGATGATGGAGATCTGTATTCTGAAGGTATTTCTCAATAAGCATCAAACATCCTCATAAAGAATTGTGTTGCAGATTCATCTTCTTGCTTTTCTAAATTCAAAAATGGGTCCAAAGGAGATATATAATTGGGACTTCCATCCAATATTTGGAAGAGAAGCATCAAATCAAGATCTTTTGGCGAGATTCCCAACTCACGAAACTTTCATATCAATTCCTTGCATGGAGGCATTATGTTTGAAGGTACCTTCTGAAAAATATTCAACATCCTTACGAACACATGTGCTGATGTCTCACCTTCATATCTTTCTAGATTGAAAAAGGCATCAAGTGGGTGTATGTCTTCTTCCTCCATGGTGTAACATAGATCCGCTTCTTGATCATAGTACATGTTCTCCATAGTAAATGATCAAATCACTTCCTTTTGAGTCTTCTCCCTCAACAGAGTTACCAATTGAAATTTTTTCAAATAGAGTTGCCACCTCTTTTGAGAAATTGTTGATCTTCCGGGTTTTTACTTCTAGCAGAGTACGCTTCCAATCAAACTGATAGAACTACCTTTTGATTCTGGTCTTACGAAATTTGAAACTCTAGGTAACTTCACAACACTTGTTGTGAGCAAATCTGTTGGTAGACTTGAATGGTGTGTGTAAAAGTTATCAAGATCTTTTGTAAATCAAAGTAGGTAAACTTCTAAAATATCCAATGGATAGTTCCCCAGCAGAGTCACCAATCTGTTGGTTCCCAAGACCGCACATTGGAAATCTAAGAGCCTGCCATTTCTCCAATAGGACTTCTCAATCAGTTCTGGCCAACGAACAGGAATCACCTTGATTCCCCTGCACTTCAAGCTCCGCGACACCTAGGCGGGTAGACCTTCTCCGTGAACCTTGTCACTTGGTTCAGAGCTTTTCTAAAGAAAATTTAAGCTTTGGACTTCTCTAGCTGGCAAGGTCCTTAAACTCAATGAAGCTGAAACTAAATGATGAGTGTTTGAATTGAATGGATTGTAAAATATTTGCAAATAAGTGATTTGATGCTTGTTGGAAGGAAGTTATGATTTTTTTGACTTATAATGTTCTATGCACTTATACTGCTAACAATTAAATAATCAAGATGCAACAGACCAAATGTTACACAATCTTAAACTAGTCTAGATTGAATTTTAACTCCTTTGGTAGGGAGACAAACTGGACACAAATACAGAAACAATTATATATTTCACTATATCTATGATGATCAAATTTAAAATGCTAAATGACCATGTCCACTTATCCAACATTTAAATTGTATACAAAATTCCAAAAAATAATTACCAAGGACGATTCGTCTGTAGTTTAAATCTTCATGCCATTTAAAAATAAACAAGACTTTATTTAAATAATTGAATTTATATTACAAAGTCATATTAAACTCCTTATTGCTCCATATAGGTGCTATAAAATGCTTCTTGTTGAGAATATGCGAATGCGTTAAATCTGTCTCATTACAAATGAATACCCCCTATTTATATTTCAAGTATGGTTGGTGGCTTTTAAATTTGAGAGTCACGTCTTCTTGGAAATAATTAAACCTATTGTAATTCACCTTTTAATTTCTTTTACTAATATTAACACAAGCCTTTTAATGATTAGATTTAATATTTGGCAGCATATCCTTTAAAGAATTTCTAAACGAACTCTATAACACAATGCCAATGCAAGCCACTTGATTTTTAAAATTGCTCCAAGTGACGGCATCCAAGTTTGACTGATCTCTGTTTTGTACCCCAAGTTTGGCAATATTTCCAGACACTTAGCAAGCAGGCACCTCCTGATAATATTTGAGCTTTAAAGGTTCTCTTGTCGGCAATCTTTGTTACATAATACCTTTCAAATGTATTAATGTAATATAAATATTTAATGATTGTATCTTCATCGTCCAATAGGTTTAATGAAACACTTGTCTTCAAAACTTCCAATGGTATAATGTTTTGATTATTTTGCATAAGTGACATCATTCCTTCATTCTTGTCTTCAAGGTTGCAACAGCTCTATTCTGTGTGTTTTTTTGTGTGGGCTTCCATATTTCATTCCAGACCTGTCGGCTCTGCCTGTAATGTGAAGAGTGACACTAATTGTCATGCGTCTTCTATTCTCCAGTTTATAATATTTGTTAGTGACTCCTCTTTAAAAGGTGGAGATTATATTAGCAGGCTGTTACAAATTAATACATCTGCAGATTCTGAACTTTGCAAGGATGACGTCACCCCATGCTTCATATGCTGCTTGTCATGAATAAATTTTATGTATTACCTGGATAAAAAGACCCATAAGTGAATACTATAGATCACTCAGCTAAAGTGTGTAGTTCCTCATCCATCATTTCCAACCTGTGACTGTATTGGCATGTCTTTCTTAGAGGCAGCATTGATTCGAAACAAATAATGAAGTACAACTTTCTAAAGTGACTGTTTCTATAACTTCCAAACCTTATGTTTCAATTATCATGATCAATAATGGAGATTAAATTGTACGCTCCATCAGGTCCTTCAAATAATCCCCTTTAAAATCCACATGGTTTAGCTCATGTTTACAATTTTGAACAGCCCCTTGGAAGAAATTTTATCATCGAAGGTACTACTCTCAGTTTCATTAAAACTATTTTGCTCCACTTCAAAATGCTTGGCCTCATCTTCTATTATGTCAATATTTTCAAATGATTCATAATCAGGGAAAGATTCATTCCCTTCATTGGGAACATCAAAATGCTCGTTGATAACAACTTCTAAGTCACGAAGAGGTCAGAGTATCGCTTACCATTAGCCAACTCTTTACAAGCTTGGGTATTATTATGAACTGAAGGACTCTTAACTTCCTCAATGCTTATTTGAATTTCTTGGGTCGACTCTTCTTGTTATCCTCACAAATGCAACCAAGGGACCAAGTATGCTTGCAAGTAAAACAAATCTTCTCTTTCCTCATTTGGTTCTTGCTTATTTTCTGATATCTTGCAACTTGTATGCCCATTGATATCAACTCACTGTCAGTCATGTGATTCAGGAACCTTTCAATTTATGCTCAATCAATTCCTCCTTGAGCTCATAAGCAGTGAGTGAGATTTTCTATTCACCTCTTGAAAATGCCAACATATCTGATTGTATTTGTTTACATACTTCATCATCCTCATCTAAGGTTAGGGACATGATAGGGTTAATGGATGCTCTCACATTGTCACGACGACGTTTCCTAAAGTCACTATAAAAACAACGAAGTAACTGAAGAATCATTCCTTCACAACCGAGATCCAACATGATGATAAAAATCTGGTTTTTGCTATAAGTTCCAAAATTTTAGCTCTCTTAGGAAAGGTAGGGCCTTTGTCATCATGCGGTCCAACTAGGCTGTCCACAATCAGCTGCAATTTTTTTTCAAAATGCTATCATTGTAAGGTGTAATAGGAGCTTTTATTTTGATGATTTTACCGAGACAAGAAGCTACTGTTAGTCTCACAACTTCAGACAAATGCTTCATTAACCAAGATTGTACTAAGACAACCATTGAAGGCTGCACGACCCAATTTAAAAGCCTTCAATTAGACTGATCCACTGTGGATAAATAGGAATCCAACTCTTCCAATTTTGAAAGAAGACCATCATGACAGTCTACGAAATCCAATTGCAATCCAACTATATAGAGCACATTTCCTATTTTGGTTTCTTTTTGCAGAGTTTTTAGCTCTTAATTATTAATAGTGTCATTAAATTCCATGGAGAAAACCTTGCTTTTCATATTTTCTATTTTCCCAATTTCTATTAATTAAAGGTTGTCCTTTCTACTAATCCGATAATAGAATTCTACACAACTTGCGCTATGAAGGATACAAGTCTGCTATCGATTAGCAATAACTACCCTTGTGTGCCTTATTTCAGTGAAATGATTCCTCATTGGTTTCTTTAATGTTTAACACAAGTTTGCAATTTGTGTTGGTCAAGAATTATGCATTACAAAATACTATGGAGAGGTAACCAATGGTTATCCCTGGCCTGCATTGGAAGTTTAGGGCATATATTACTTAAATATGAAACTGTAATATTCCCAAAGGGCCCGTTTGGTTGATGGAATAGGAATAGAAAAATTGGAATACGATTTTTATTTTCTGTTTGGTTTGTCACTTGGAATAGGGAATAGGAATACGTATTCCCATTTTCCCTCTAAAATGAGCTTATACCCATTACAAAAAAAGCTGTTATTGGAATAGCCATTCCTATTCCCAATATTACATGCCTATTCTCCATTCCTATGCCCACGGCCAAACGGGCCCAAAAGGATATTGGGAAATCTCCAGTTTCCCACATTGTTGTACTTTGTCAAACAAGTTGTTTGGTAGTTATAAGTCAAAAATTTCATTTGTTTAAACAGCTTTCCAAACAGGTATGTTTGTTTACAAATTAGTCATCCATGAGTTTTTAAGTTATATTCATGTTACCTTCAATCATCTTTTAAATAATTTGCTCTCAGCTCCAATTGCCACTTTTTAAATATTTGATGGAGTCAACTTTTAGATTCTCTAATGTCCCAAAAAGGGGACATTTTTGTATGTCTTCTAGATTTTCGACCATTTTTTTGTCATCTTTGTGCAAAAACAACCATTGTTTTCCTTCTTCTGGGCAACATTTTCTCAGTTTGGGGCTTCATTTATCCCCATCGTCTACACATTTTTTGTTCTTTGTGGCCCATTTTCTCTAGTCACGAGATACTTTTGTCTTTGGTGTGACAATTTTTGGCTTGTTTTCTGTTCAAACGCCTTCTCTACAACATTTTCATGCTTTTTTTTGTGACTTAAAGGCTCTCGCATGTCCATGGAAAGATCGTTTTGGGTCAAACAACCAGTTTTGATCAATTTCTCAAGCCCATGGCTTGTCTTCTCTAGTGCTCAACAACTCTGTCTGCATCAAAAACACGTTTTGGCATCCTATTTTTGTCTCTTTGTAGTCAGTTCCTAGCTTGTACCCTGCATTTGGTGGCTATTTTTCCTTTTGCAACTCTCTATGGCCAATTTGTATTAAGAAACGACCATTTTTTTGGGCTTTTTGCATTTCTCACGTAAAGAGTTTTGGGTTTTCCTAGTTCTATGACCTATTATTCTGTAATTTCTTGAAGAAATTTTCAGCTAGTTAGGTTTTTCCCAGCACCCTCTATTTTTTTTTTTTGCCAGATCCAAAATCTGATTTTAGATTCTTGATGGGTTTTCAAGCCCTTAGATGGGTTGCCTTCAATTTTTTTTGCCTGTCTCATTTTCTATGCCTCAAATTTTGTGCCAACTAAAATTGCATTATTTATAGATTCTTGGTGAGTTGTCTAAAACCTCAACTAGGTTGTCTTTAGAATTTTGTGGCGTCATTTTTCGTGCCTCAAATGTTGTGCCAACACATGCACATTGAAATTTGTGCCCGTACTTGCCTTTGTAGTCAACACATCAAAAATTATCTTCTATTTTTTCATTCCTTAGAAAGTGTGCAAGGGTATTTTTGACCAACATTCTATTGGAAGTTAGTCAAAAAGTTGAATGGCAAAAACTAAATACTTAGAAGCAACACATGATGACAATCTTCAAATATAGATGTCTTGACAACATTGTTTTGGGCAAGAGTACTCGTCCTGCATATTGAAGGCAAAGATCAGAGTAAATTTGATGAGCAAAATCGAGAAGTTGTTGTACTCATCAAACTTTTGGTCAGCAATGATAAGGTGCCATAGGTTTTTGTTGGTAAAACAATTGCACAAATTCAAAGTCATCTAAATGGTTTGCATAAACCTTGGATAAGAGCCATGCATTATTTTTGAAGAAAATGCTCTTCTTGATTATGATGAATGATCAGGTATCCGTACTAGATCATCTCAATAATGTCAAGGATATTCAAGATTAGTTGGAAACCATTGGACGCAAAATGGAAGGAGAAAACATGGTGGTAATCACTTAGAAGAGTCTTCTATCTTCCTATGTGTAACATCCACTTTTCCCGAGTCTTAATTAACAACTAACATATCAAAGAAATATAGTTATTACTTCATTTTCATAGGAAGATAGGTATATCAGTTATGTTCATGTGAATGAGATCAACAATTACAATCATTTAAACGAAATACTCATAACTAACATCTGAAAACACCATCAATGAATTTACTATAGAAATTAAAATCTACATACCATGGAATTCAAACCGAAAATCAATGTAGGGATGCTTCTGCAATCACCTAGATTAGTCCACAAATATCACTTAGGATCAATTGACGATTACCATCAAATACCACTATATCATTTAGGGCATCACATACCATTGTATCAATTAGGGCATCAATTACCATTTGATCATTTAGGGCATTAGATACCACTGTATCATTTAGAGCTTCATATACCATTGTATTAATTACCATTGGATCATTTAGGGCATCTGATACCACTATATCATTTAGGACATCACATACCACTGTATCAATTAGGGCATCAATTACCATTGGATCATTTAGGGCATTAGATACCACTGTATCATTTCTTTTCTTCTGATTTTTTAACTGTGGCAATAACATAAGATTAGAAGATATGCTCATAATCATTATTCTTATAAATGAAAGACTGAATAACAATCCATCAGATAAATCTATCTCTCGCAAATAAATATATTCCACTTATAGTTGGAAGATCAATCGATCTAAATGGTTGCCAATTATATTGACAATAAGAGTTGCTTTCATTTAAAGAAATAACTGTATCGATGATACAACTCAATTAATCTTACCTTCTACTTGAATATACATCATAAAAGTAAAAATACTTGTTTCCGACAAACATTTGAATGCATAGCTTATTTTTATCTGATGCACATCTACCATCTTGTGGAGAGCGGAAACATTGTTAGGGGTTTAACCACCCAACTTCAGACCATAACTTATCCCCACACTACCTCTAATGAGAAAGACCCTCCCTACCTGGAATAATTTGAAAAGGAAAGGGGTCTTGTTGGACACTCAGCAACCTTCCTCACTTTCGACTGTGAAGATCTCGAACGCTAATCCTAGAATGAAAATAGCTTACGTTTTTGGCAGAATAACAGTATAAAGAAATCATGGAAAGGAACAATGCAATGATTACAATTTGATAACAACAAAGTTATTGGTGCTATGAAATATGTGGTCGATAATATGGAAGAAGATGGGTGATGAACACAGAAGTCGGATGCTTGGAAAATATAGAAGTCAGATGCTTTGAAAATAATAATATCTTAAAAAAGAAAGGTAATGTGTCTCCTTGGCTTCCAAGAAGCCGTAACATAAAAGGAATATCTTGGCTCTTGGATGCCAAATAAATGTGCCAACTATTCAATCGGTTTTCAAGTAAGAAAATGAATGAAAAGATGGAAAAAGATTTGAAAGTTATAAATTGGAAATAATTATAGTTTATATCTATCTACATGTATGTAGATATATTTGTGAGGTGGCATCATTTTATTACAAAGAAAATGATATTATGGTGTCACTTTATTTTATATCTGTGTGTACATACATAGGTATATATTATAATAATATAGAGAAAGATCAATCAAAATCTTTGAGGTACACATTCTATTTTAATTAAGTCAATTAATGTTTTAACTTGTTTATTTAATAGCTCATGCAGTTCCATCAATTATATCCTGATGTTCAAGTCGCTAGGTCCTCAAACATGGTGATTCACGATTCATACCCATTTGCCTAGTGATGGTGATGCTCCTGTGCTCAATTATTTTCTGACAACGCTTCCACCCCTTTGACATGCTTCCTACAAAGAAATTCTCCACAGTTAAATCATATTACCATAACAAGTTATTTAATCATAAATAATCATAATGGCTAACCGCCTTTTCAATTCCATGAATTTATGATAAATAATCAACTAGCTTGTTATCTTCATATGAAACTATAGCAACTAACCATCTTACCATTTCGCAGGATTATAACAAATTTAACTGTCAACTACCTTATGTGAACCTCAACAGCTATATGAACATTTTAAATTAGGTCAAAATTTGGGATGTAACACTAGGAGCACTTTGTTGAAACTCTCAACATTGCTTCTACTCATTCTAATGTTTTGTTTTCAGATCTCTATATGATGCTTTAACAAGATCACCAGAAACAACTTGGCAGTGGTACCACCTCGCCTTAAATGCCCAAGCCTTCTCAACTAAATCCACAGGCAACCACCAACTCTCTCTGTCTTGTTAGCATAAGTGATTTGTTCAGTCCTCAGAAGACTCGAAGAAGTAAAATGTTTGTTACAAATATTGCCATAATTTTTGGCATATGAAGTTGGAGTGTCGGAAATGCTTAGTTGCTCATGCCAAACAATCTAGTTCACACCCTAAAGCACATGTTGTGGAGCACTCTGAGCAGGGTGAATTTTCCTGTTACACCTTCATAGCTAAAAGACCTGCAACTCATGTAAAATCTTCTATGTGGTATATTTATTTATTTGCCTCCTGACACTTCATTCGTTGTTAGGATTGGTTCACTCATTTCCAACCATTCTTAGATTTAGTTATTTTTGGAGAAGAGTACACTGTTGCTGAAAGAGGTAATATACAAATTCAAACTAGAGGAAGGAAACTGATTTTTCTTGATGTGTACTATGTTCCAAGAACGAAACCTAATGTTCTCTCCATTAGTCAAATTTGGAGACATTCACCTTCAATTTACATCAATGTAGTATCATTGGTCTATTTAGACTTGCCGACTTTGGCGATTCTAAGGAGCTCGCTCTAGCAGCCCATCGCTCCTCTTTTAGTACACTTTAGCATCAATGGTATCTTTGTCAACTTGTTTGGGAAGATCTTGTCATTGGACTACTAGAGATTCAAATATAGAACCGTGGAGTTTGCAGAGGATGTTAGGATGGGAAGCAACATCGTACATTGTTTTTAGATGACAACTCTTGGAGAGCTTTTAAGGTATTACAATTGGTCCATGCTAAATGTCTGTGGACCAATGACTACCCCTTCTGTTACTGGGTTCATGTATTTTTTACCTTTTGTTGATGATTTCAATTGAAAAATGTGTATTTTTGTTCATAAAAACTAGAAGTGTTTGTTTTATTTCAAAAGTTCAAAGGATTTGTAGAAAAGGTGTTTGGTCAATATATTGTTACTCTTAGAATGGACAATGGGGGCAAATTCTGTTCCACTGCATTCTCCCATTTTTGTGAACAACATGGCATAAAGTGCCAAGTAACAACATCCTACATACCTCAACAAAACAATGTCATTGAATGTAGAAACAACATGATTACTGAAATGCTCCACTCTAGGGTTGAACACTAGAGCATTCCCAAGAAATTTTGGGCTGAAGCAGGCCACACTATCGTCTATCTTCTCAATTGCTTTTCTAAAGTGGTTGTCACTAAGTAGACTTTGGAATAGGCCTGGTTTGGGAAGATCTTGTCATTGGACTACCAAAGATTCAAACCCAAAACCTTGGAGTTTACAAAGGATGCCAGGTTGGGAAGCAACATCACACACTGTTCTAGACAACTCTTGGAGAGCTTATAAGGTGTTACAACTAGTCCATGTTGACATCTGTAGACCAATGACTACTCCTTTTGTTTCTAGGATCAGGTGTTTTTTACCTTTTGTTGATGATTTTAGTTGAAAAATGTGTATTTTTGTTCATAAAAACCAAAGGTGTTTGTTCTATTTCAAAAGTTCAAAGCATTTATAGAAATAGCACTTAGATTAGTAAGAAGCAACATGCCACATCTCTTTCCTCAACGGAAGCTGAAATTCAGGGAATAATCAAAGCAGGTTGTGAGGCAATTTGACTTCATAGGATGCTTTCAAACATTCATATTTCTCAGGCAAGCCCTTCACCCCTCTTTTACGACAATCAAGGAGTTGCCAAACTTGCCAAAAATCTAGTCTTCCTTGAGTGCACTAAGCATATTGACTTTCATTGTCATTTTATACGTCAACTGGTTGAAGATGGATTTGTGGATTCACAATTTGTTCCTATAGTTGACTAGACTGCTAATATTCTCACCAAGTCCCTAGTTCCAAAGAAGTTTGTCGAATTTATGGGGCAACTTGGTGTCATTGATAGGTTTACCATTAAGGAGGGTATTAAAATAATATCTCCTAAGTTAAACTATTTTTGTTTTAATGATCACTTAAACTATTTTTGTTTTAATGATCACTTCTAGATACTGTGAATATCTTGTATAATAGATTCTTTCTATTATTTGTATGTTTCTTTATTAAAACATCTCTTTTTTATACTTGGTAAGAACGATTCGTTCTTAGTAAATGCTTCATTCACTATTTTACCAAATATCTATCTTTTACCACACACACACTCAGTAAATCAATATTTCTAATCTCTTAGATAATCTAGAGCACATCAATCCTAGTAATGTGTAGCATCCCCTCTCTAAACAGTGTTGAAAATAAATCAGCAATAAAATTAAATAATAAATCATAATTATAATTATTTTCCTAAAGTATAAAAATAATTATAATTATAATTATACTTAATTACAAATATAAAATAATAATATTATAATGTTAAAATAAATAATACATATTTGAGCAAGAGCTCTTTGCGAGCTGGAGTCCCTGCCTTTTGGGTTTGAGAAATCATCTTGAAATGTTTAAGAAAATATAGTTTGTACTTGATAAGAAAATATTTAAAGTTGAATAGTTTGTTTGTAAAAAATTAATGCTAATTTACAATTTTATAATCAATTTATTTGTAAAATTTATAATGATTGGTTTAGGAAACATGAAAAATAGAATAAAAAGATTACATTATAAGCTAAAAAATGAACATCATGTGTAAATTTTAGTTTTAATATTTACATTTTAATTTTAATTTTTTAATATAAGATGAAGTCTTAAAACATTGTATTTTTATGAAGTCTAAAATGATTAATGTGTAAAATCAAAAAATTAAATACAAATAAATCTTTAAATTTACAGTTAGAATCATATTTATTTAATTAATTAAGTTGTATGTATACATTAGTTTTTACTTTTTCAAAAACAATGTAAGTGAAATTCGTGGTAAAGAATTAAAACGATAGATGAACATAACGCTAAAGTATTCTCTCCCCCTCACTTAATCTGAAGGAAGTAGACAAAGGCATACATTGCCCTATTTTTCTCATCTTATCAAAAAAATTATTATAATTAAAATAGAGAAAAAATGGAAGATCGAAATGCTTAAAGAAAGGTAGAACAATCTAGAAAGCTCATAATACTTTTTATGGAAAAGTAGTACAGGATTCTGGAAGAGATTATTGAAGTAATTTTTTTAAAAGAGACCATCATTTCGATATTTTGGATGAAATTTCAGAGAAAACGATCAAAACATTGACCATCTGAAATGAGGATGGTACAGTTAAAAGTAGTAAATCCTGAAATAAAGTTGGCAGCCAAAGTAAACCCAATTTCAAAGCCTTTAGGGTATTATGCTACATAGGACATTCTTGTTTTTGCTAGGGTTTAAAAGATCCTCACTCCCTAATTGAATGAAATAATGGATTTGATTATATTGTTATTTGAGGTAGGTAAATCTATGTTGCATTCAAGCTAAACAATGAACATTTCTGAAAATGGCCAAATATATTGTGGGATATGCCTGTGATGGGGATTCGAAACCTGGACAATACATATTGATGCAACATGTATGCTCATGATGAGAACTACCGTCCCAAGTGGAACATTGATGGGATTCCATTTATTGGTTATTGACAACCGCTGACAAGAACATTAAATACATCCTTATCCTATTGGATCTTTTTACATTTTCCAATTTAAAAAATAGAATTTATGGGCAGGAAAATAGTCTTTGACCTATTCGGAAAAAGGATTTTTGTTTTCATAAATGAATTTAAAAATATACTTACCAAAAACTTTAGGAATATGATTACTTATTGAAAAAAAAAGAAATAGAGGGGGATCAAACAAAAACATTAGTTCCGTGCCTTATACAAGGCAAGGACTAATAATGATTAGATCATAAACAATAATAAAGTTAAAATTAAATAAACAATAATATAAAGTATAAAGAATAACCTAAACTAGTTAGTCACATAATATATTGACTATCAATTAAGATAAAGAGACAAATAACATAAATATTAGGTCATGACTTATGGATCATACCATGTCCAAAGGAAACATCCATTCTGTATAAAGAAAGAACAATGAGGAATCACCAAGAAGATAGAAGACTTCATTAGAGATGACAACTTTTGTTACAAGCACAAACGCTCAGAGTCCAATCAATGTTTTCTTGACTCATATTACAAGGATTTTATACAAAAATTGTTGAGTGTTGATTATCGGGATTGAATACGAACTAGGGAGGAGTTTCATATGTTCTGCAAATACAAATGGGAAGATTTTAAATATCGAAAGGATATATTAGGATCTAAAAACAATAGCTTGCATATTTATTTGACAACAAACAAGTATCAAAAGCTACGAGGAAACCATTGTGGCTAGCGACGAAGAAATAAACAAGGAGCGACCAAGTGGAATCAAATTGTGTTGAATACATTGAACTTTTAATTATCGTTACTCAAAGAAAACCAAGTCATATGTGATTCACATTCTCTGTTTTGTCTCGAGAAGATTAATATAGACTTTTGGAATTGACTACTGTTCTATGGATATTGTGAATGATGTGAGATTATATTGATGACGTTGAATGTATTGTTCATCACATCATAGCCATAGTGAGAGTCTGAAGTGCACAATGTTTGTTGTGGCTATGAAGATATTAGGGTTGCATAGTAATAAAAAAGAGGCGACATTATTCAATCTGCCCTGGCACATGTAATGTCCCCATTTTTTTAATAAAATATTTTAATTAGGTTAATTAATTTAATGGTTCTAAAAATTAAATAATAACCCAAGGACTTAATTAATAAAGGGCTTAAATAATAAAATAGTAATTAAAGTTTGTCGATCGAGGTCCTATTTGTAATCCTCTGGAAAACTTTTCAAAGGCCTTTATAAGGTCGTCGGTGGCATTGTAGGCATTATGGATTGGATTTGATTTCTCCGTGTTTTCGGAGGCTAAAGGTTGAGGAAGTTGTGTGCAGTTTCAAAGGTGGAAGACCCTCCCTATTCTGCTTGTTACAGATTCCATGGTTTAGTGCCACCTTGTCATCCGAGGTATCACTCAAATATCTCTTTGTGTGTCAGATTTGATAATTGTCATCATTTGGCGATTGCATTGTAACTGCTCAATTCTCGTCCAAAATATGTAATCAAGTACTATCATTTGGAAATTAATGTATGTGTGGCAGAAGTTTGACGACTATCTTTGGAATCTATTGTGTGTGGATGTTCTAGATTGTGTTGTGGCAAATATCTTTGTTGGCATATGATTGTTATATTTGGCATCTAGTTAATATCTTGATGCACATTTGTATGGCATCTCCAAGTTAATTGTCGTCTTTGGAGATGCTGCATGATCACTATAACCTACACCTTAGGCGTTGGCATCTAGTCTCAACCGTACAGTCAATATCTTTGTCATACGCCTTCAAATTGACATTACCTATGGATAGAGATAGCATTCGGGCCAAGATCATTGTCGAAACATTGCAGAGATTGCCTTCGGATCAAGATTGCCTTTGGATCGAGATTACCTTTAGCCTGAAATTGCTTTTGGATCGAGATCCCCTTCGGATTAAGATTTCCTTCGGACCGAGATAAACTTTGATCAAGATTGCCTACATACTGAGATCCTCTTCGAAGGAAGATTTCCTTCAGACTGAGATAGCCTTTGGCCGAGATTGCTTTTAGACAGAGATAGCCTTCAGGTGCAATTGCCTTTGGATTGAGTTCCCTGTTGGAGCGAGATTGCCTTTGGATCGAGATAGCCTTCAACCAAGATCCTCTTCGGATCAAGATCACCTTTGGACCGAGATAGCCTTCGGACAGAGATCACTTACGACTAAGATCATCTTCGAAATATTATAGTGGTATTAGAGTTGGTGATCCTACCAGCTTGTTTGGAGAATTGAGAGTTTGGACTTGGATGACACTATAGCACCCAACAATGCCATATGGTCTCTAACCAATTGGAAGGCACATCTATTGGTTGAATACTCCAAGAATACTTTTGCATGCCAACTATTGGATGGTCAAGTGCAAGATGACAGATACAAGGTGGTTGGGACATTATTTACCACAGAGAGGGAATTATTTAGTACCCGAGTCCAAGATGAAGGAAAGAATTCTGGAGGAAGATACTTGCAAAAAAAATTGTCGAACCAACACTCGATGATCAATCAGATGGAAATATGGTTTCTACCAGTGATCCTCCAAATAGGCAGGCTCTATCGGTAGTTGTTCAAATTCCATGCGATGTGGGCTCAATCGAGGATTTTTTGCAGGAGCAATATTTGCAATTGGTTGAATATGGAGTTTACCCTTTGGCTGGCACGAGGCATACATGATTGACACCTCTTCGTGTGAGGGGCATCCTCATGCAAATTACAAGTTGTACTTGAGCTATGAGATCCTTGGAGAAACTTACGAGCATGGTGTTATGAAGGCTTTGGATCTGATCATCGAAGTGTCTCAATAGGATCCTAATGACTTTGGGCATGGCCATGTTAATGTCAGAGTGGCGCAACGAAAGCTAGATAGATATTTACTTTTCTTGCCTACATTCAAGTGTGTGTACATGATCATGATGCGGCATGAAGACTTCAGTAGATACAACTATCAGTGTCTGTGCTTGGTTTTGGATCCTAGAGCTGTAGTGGGCAAACTGTTTGATGATGGGTTGCTTGAGGGAAAACAATCTTTGGGTGGCGAGGATTTGTAATGTTCCCATTTTCAAAATAAAATATTTTAAATAGGTTAATTAATTAAATGGTCCTAAAAATAAAATAATAACCCAAGGACTTATTTAATTAATTGATTTAATTAATAAATGACCCAAATAATAAAATAATAATTAAAGTTTTTCGGCCAAAGTCCTATTTGTAATCATTCGGGAAACTTTCTGGAGGCCTTTATAAGGCCATCGTTGGCATTGCAGGCATTATAGGTTGGATTTGATTTCTCTTTGTGTTTTTAGAGGTTAAAGGCTGAGGAAGTTGTGCACAGTTTTGGAGGTGGAAGACCCTCTCTATTTTGCTTGTTGTAGTTTTAGTGTTACAATGCCACCTTATCCTACCGTTGGAGGTATCACTCAAATATCTCATTGTGTGTGCCAGATTTATTAATCATCATCATTTGGTGATTGCTTTGTAATTGTTCATAACTTATCCAAAATATGTAATCAAGTACTATCATTTGGACATTAATATATTTGCATCGAAGAAGTTTGGCGACTATCTTTGGAATCTATTGTGTGTGGATGTTCTAGATTGTGTTGTGGCGAATATCTCTATTGACGTATGATTGTTATATTTGGCATCTAGTTAAAATCTTAATGCACATTCATTTGGCATCTCCAAGTTAATTGTCATTGTTGGAGACGTTGCATGATCACTATACCCTACACCTCAATTGTTGGCATCTAGTCCCAACCGTATGGTCAATATCCTTGTCATACGCCTTTAAACTAAGACTACCTTTGAATAGAGATAGCATTTGGGCCAAGATCATTGTCAGAACATTACAAAGATTGCCTTCAAACTGAGATTGCCTTTGGATCGAGATAGCCTTCAGCTTGAGATTTCCTTTAGACCGAGATTGCCTTCAACCAAGATTCCCTTCGAACCGAGATTGCGGTCAAACAGAGATAGCCTTCAGACAAAGATAGCCTTCAACTTGAGATCCCCTTTAGACAGAGATTCCCTTTGGACCGAGATAGCCTTTGATCGAGATTGCCTTTGGACTGAGATCCCCTTCAGACCAAGATTTCCTTTGGACAAAGATAGCCTTCGGCTGCACTATCCTTCGAAATGAGGTCCCCTTTAGACCCAGATTGCCTTTGGACCGAAATAGCCTCTAACCAAGATCGCCTTCAGACCGAGATTGCCTTTGGACTGAGATAGGCTTCAGATCAAGATCACCTACGACCAAGATCATCTTCGGAACATTACAACACACATACTTGGAGGAGTTGGAATGCCAAGATTCTTGCGATGGAGATGGTCTATTGGGGTGTTGTCATGATTTGTAGTAAAGAGAATTGACTATAGTTGTACACCAACAATAAGTGTTTTATATTTTCTTATGTTAGGAGTCCATTTTCTTTGAAAGACTTATATAAAATGAAAAAGGATGGAAAACAATGTCCTGTGAGTCTATATCCGTTTGTTTGTTATTGGGAAAAGGATTGCGAGTCTCTTGCAGATCCGGAAGGGGACACTACAGTGGTACCAAAGCATGTTTTCACTAGCTTGGGGACATTATGATGAATTAATGAATAAATCGCTCCAATAAATGGATCTAGTATGGTTGGACGTTCTTGTCTTTAGTGGATTTGTGACCCAAAGAGATGGATCTAATTGTGGTTGGATGTTCCCATGTAATATCCCCTTAATAACGAAATCTATTATATATAATATAGCTAGTTGATCATTAGATGAATAAAATAAGATAATTAAATAATAACAATAAATAAATAATCATCAAGGCAAATTACATTTTACCAAATTGAAATAACTAAATCAATGTTTGTATTAGACTAATCAAATAACATTTAATAATAATCAACATTCAACTAATATTGAAAATGGATAGTGTTTAGCACTAATAATAAAAGTAATAAATAATAATAATTACTAATTTATAGCTGGTCTTGAGTGAATTGGTTTAAAACGAATCCCAAACTATTATTTGATTAACCCCCATACTAATAAAAAGAGTTGACAGTTTGGAAGAGCAAACAGACTTTTCAAAAGTCATATTGCTCTATTGGATATGAAGAAAGGAGATTCGTAGGATAAGCATAAAGGGAAGGAAACAAAAGTAAGTATTAAAAAATCTAAACATGTTGATTTCTAGGATCACTGCAAATGTACTAACAATAACATTGTATTGATTGTGTTCCAAATGCAAATGAAGGCTTATAAATAAGAGAAGAGGAGATATGTCTCATGAAGAGACATGTCTCAATGGTTAATCAACACTAGTTAACATATTAATATATTAGCAATATAAATATCCATATATATAATATATTATTATATAATATGTATAACAATATATATAATATATATTATTGAACATGGATAAATATATATAGCAAATGATGATTACCAATAATAATGATGTATGATGTATATTAGGTCGAAACAATCTGACTGAAGCTACAACTTTAACTCTCCCTCTTAGCTAGGGAGGATTTCTAGAACATATTATGTTCTCAAGCGTATGAAGAGACATCATCTCAGTATGATATTCAATTCACTATGAGCCTAAATTTCTCACCTTTCATAACACACAATTGAAACAATTTCCATAACTTTAATATAGCTTAAACACGACCTTAAGTGTGGTCTATAGTAGTAACTATGTCATGGTGTCTAGCAAGATCCGACCCAAAGAACCATAACAAGTTTGTTATCATTGTGTCCGAAAAAATCCAGCCCAAAGAACCATGATGAGTTGGTTATCATGGTGTCAGGTGTAACAACCAGATTTCTTGGGTCTTAATTAACAACTAACATACTCAAAGAAATACAGTTATTACTTCATTTTCATAAGAAGTTAGTTAAATCAGTTTCGTTCATATGAAAGAGATTGATGGTTAAAATCAGTTAAACAAAATTTCTTAATTAAGAACTCAAAACACCATCAAAGAATTTACTTTAAAAATTAAAATCCACATGCTATGGAATTTGAACAAAGGGATCATTGTAGGGATGCTTCTGCAATCACCCAGATTAGTCCACAAATACTACTATAACAATATCATATAATGACTTCCATCTAATACCGCTATATCAAAAATCAAATGACAATTACCATTAAATATCACTATATAAAACTAGGACATCACATACCATTGTATCAATTAGGGCATCAATTACCATTGGGTCATTTAGGGCATCACTTAGGGCTTCAATTACCACTGGATCATTTAGGGCATCAGATACCACTGTATCAATTAGGGCATCAATTACCACAAGGCTTCAGATACCAATGTATCATTCAGGGCTCTAGATACCACTGAATTAATTAGGGCTCTAGATACCACTATATCATTCCTTTCCTTCCGATTGCTTAACTGTGGCAATAACATAAGTTTAGAAGATATGCTCATATTTGATATTCATATAAATGAGAGACAATCCATAAATCCATCTCTCGCATCTAAGTGTAAAATAAATGCAACGATGAAATAACTCAATTAATCTTACCTTCTTGCATATATATCATAAAAGTGATAATACCTATTTTCGACAAACAACTGAATGCATAGCTTATCTTTGTCTGACGTACGTCTGACATCTTGTGGAGAGGTGAAGCATTGTCAGGGGCTTAACCACCCAACCTCAAACCAAAACTTATTCCCACACAATCTCTAACGAGAAAGACCCTCTCTATCCAGAATAGGCATGAAACATCTTGTCATCCACTGAGCAACCCTAGTATGTACACCACTTGACTTGACAGCAGGAGATTACAATAACATGATCATGCATGAGCTATTAAATGATATTATTCTAGATTTAATGTATCATATCTGACTTTTATTTTCCATGTTATTGCAGACTCCATCTCACCTCTTCACCCTTTTCCATGGCTATACAGCTAGTGAATCCTAGGTGCTTGGATCTCAGAGCAATTGGCTTTGTCTATTGATTCCCGACAAATTCATGAATAACATATATGTTCTAGCTTATCTCAATCTGTGTTTTGAAAAAGATATTCTTAAAGATTGCAGAATTTATTGTTAAATTAATTAATTTAATCATATATGATTTCTCTTCTGCGTTCTTGCAGATTCATTTCCACCTCATCACCTTACATGGCTTCATAGTCGGTGATTCACAGGTGCTTGAAAGATTATGAGCACTTTGCCCTTTTATTTACACCTCTTCACCATTTCATGGCTACATTGCTGGTGAATCCCAGGTGTTAGAAAATTCATGAGCATTCTACTCTTTATATCCTCTATCACAAAATTGCGACAACATAAAACATAATTCCTTTTGAGATCAACATTACTCTTTGGACAGTAATTCAGATTTTAATATTCTCACACATGGGATTGTATCCAGTTGACTTAAAGAAATTTAAGGAAAGAGGACTGATAATAAGGACATTGAGTAAGTAGCAATTCATATTGAAAATAAGTCTGAAATGATAAAATCCTAGATGCCTACTTGGCTTCTTTGGAAGAAATAAAAATAATATTGAAGAAGTCATATAATGACCTGATGTATCACTGGATATGCTAGAATCCTTGCAACCCAAATTTGGAATCTGTTCTCCTTTAGTTGCAGACGTCCCAACGCAGATTACTCCATGGCTGGGTTCTTACGGCAGATTTACTAATGTATTGGATGCTTAGCCTGGAAGTATAAAATTGAAAACTTGGCTTATGGATTGATGTGGATTCGAATGCTAGAGATGTTAATAGAGCAAGATTGTAGTGGTAAAGGAAGGTTGAAGATAATACAGTTGCAAAGTTTGAATGTCTTAACACGGCAAGGTGCAAAAAACGTATATAAAGAAAAGTGTTGGACTTCATTCATGGCTTAATCAAAAGGAAGGTCGTGCCTTCTTGGCTTCCGCCAGTTATATAACATATGTCAATTCGAATACCAAGTAATAAATTGATTTATCTTGCCAAGTGTTAATCGGTTAAAAGCAAGAATATTAAAATGGAAAGAATAGAGTTGGAAGAATATAATTCAAAAATTATAATAATTTGAATGTTACTATATCTTGAATATTATTATTATAATATATACTTGCATACATTCATGTAAGTATATCAATTGGGTGTCATCATTATATTAAGTTATTATAATATAATGGTGCCATTTTATTTTATATTTATATGCACGTATATAAATACTTATTATAATATTATGATGAAAGATCAATTAAAATCCCTTGAAGTATGTTTTATGTCTTAACTCATTAATTTTATGTTTCGCATATTATTTATTTAAATAGCTTATACGGGTCTCATAGATGTATCCTATTTCAAATCGCTAGGTCCTCAACCTATCTGCCCAGTGATGGTGATGCTCCTGTGCCTAATTCTTTTTTGATAATGCTTCCACCCCTTCAACGTATTTCCTGCAAGGAAATTCTCTGTAATTAAATCATATTATCATAACAAGTTATAAATAATCATAACGGCTAGCTGCCTTTTCAATTCCATGAATTTGTGATAAATAATCAACTAGCATGTTATCTTCACTTGAAATTATAACGACTAATCATTGTACCATTTCGCAAGATCATGATGAATTAAACTGTTAACTGACTTCATGTGAACCTCAATGGCTATATTTTAAATTAGGTCAAAAATTGGTATGTAACATCCGGCAAAATCCGGTCCAAAGAACCATGATAGCACTTGCTCCTAGACATCCAGAACATTTAAGTGCTATAAGTTAATGTAGCATATCTAGGAGATAGGTCAAACTATTGATAGCTCACCTTACAATAGTGACCTTACATACATGAAAGATCGTCAACTTTCATTACATATTATATGCGAAATAGTAACCACCATGAACCAAGTCAGAGGGTGGTTCAAAGGATTTCACCTCAATTTGCTCTCATAGAGAAGAATGCATTACAAGGATTTTCACTTAGAACTTCTCCTCATAGAGAAGATATCACTCACAAAGGATTGCACCTCAAAATTACTCCCTCTGAGCAATGGTCCTGGGAAGTCAGACTCACTCTGAATCTGATATCTAATTTTCCATTGATAAGTCATCACTTCCTCATGATATACATAGGAGTAGGCCCATCAAAATCATGCAGTCACACACATGTATTTCTAGACTCCTTCTGAGTATCAATCTTCTAAGCTCCTACATTGCTTTAGAAGAAGTGTCATACTCCCTCTTAATGTAGAAGAATCTCATAATCTCAATCATCAAATATGTTTGCTTCAAGAGCCTCACTTTATCTATCTTGATCATCAGGGTCTTTGGAGCTACTATCATTAGATCGAGTCTGCACAATATTTGGTAGCATATGTAAAGTACCAACCTTTTCCTGTAAGAATATCCTCAAACATAAAGAAAAAGATCAAGGCAAATAACCCTTATAGTATGTATAGAATTACAAATAAGAGAGACTACAAAGAGTAGATAAATGTAAAAGATCAGAATTCTTATCTGCACATGAAGATTCAGAAATTGTCTTTTTTAGATTATTTGAGAATATAACATATCCCCTCTAAATAAGGTTCAAGTGGGAATGGAACATTGACTTTTATTCCCCCCACAATGTAAAATTTTCACTCATTCTTATATTGTTGAACAATTTTGTATCAAATATGACAGCTTCTTTCTAAGTTCCCACTTGCGCTTTTCATCCATTGAAGGTCCAAATATTCATTTAGCTTAACAGTAGAAGCGAACATGTCCTTCCATTTTCTCTAACTCATCCACAATACGTCAATATCTTGATTGAGTATGATTGTGCCACATGAATGAATCCACAACTCATACGTCGAGTTTCATTCATCAAAGAGAGACTTGTAGATGGTTCAAATGAAATCTTAAAAGCTTCATTAACGTCTCACAACAACTAAAATTTCCTTTGTTCATGCAAAGGTATTTGTTTGATCTTTTGATTAAACCTATATTACGCACATCTTGCAATCTATGTATTCCACATTTATATCATTAGTAAATCTATCACAATGTGGTTTACTTGCTTTGAATTAATATGATCAAGATCACCAATAGTTGATTGAATCATTTCCTTTATATGCTCCCTCTCTTTTAACGTTGCCTCAAATGCACATTCTCGAAAAAAATCAAGGCAAATATATCATATAGTACATATTGAAATAAAAGAATAAGAGAGAGATTAACATAATACCCAAGGGTACTTCTACATAATGATATAAAATCATTCCAATATAGATAAAGATGTAATATACTTTGAACATATATGCATATATATATTCAATCTTCTAAGTATATTTTAATCTATGTTTTCACATATTGTTACTTATTTGTGCCACTTATCTCATAAATTTTCCTTTTATCGCTCATAACTTTGTACCTATTTTGCACATCCTTTTTTGCAACTATATTCTCATTTGCTATTTGACTTCATACTTGAAATACATTAAGCATATTAATATAATGACTTGTTCATGGTTCATGAAGTGAACCTAAATATCCTTGTAGATCAAGCTGTTGATCTACTAAAGACCCTGTACCTGTCCTAGTGCTGTCTTTTTGCTATGTTTTCCTGTTTGTTGTTTTAATGCTTTTGTCTTTCTTTGTTTTGTTTCTTTGGTGTTGATGCACAGTTCCTCATGGGTTTTCTTAGCTGTTTTTGTCTGATACTTTGTAAAAGATTTCAGATCCTTTAAAACTTGTTTTTACTTAATCAAAACGATATAGAAGTCAAATTTTAACTGTACTTCATTTTTACCATTTATACTCTCATAATGAATTTCTTTGTGTAACAAACATTATAAATATCATTTTAAAAGAAAGCATATATATATATGTATGTATGTACGTATAACTACCATATTTCACAATATTTTGTATAAAGCACATTATATATTATTGAACATATATATTTTAGTTATATCATCTCATATTATATGAGTATAAAAACAAATATATAAAAAAATTATATTCGTACATACCTTTATGGTTGTATGCTTTAGTAATTTCCTCAGTGGATATGACAAACCGATGGATCCTATTTGGAGATATCCACTTGAGCACCCTTTACCATGGTGAGTAAGCATTCAAGTCATCCCTGTCACATGTTCTTGTATGATCAACATACATGAGTCAATCGCAAGATAAGTGTTTTGCTCACTCGAGGTCATGTTGTCCCCATGTCTTGTCTGTGGTGCCCATACTCTGCCATTGTTTTGTCAAATCGATGACTTTGGTGAGTATATTCACATCGATACCGCACCTTACGAAGTTATAACTTATGATGAAGTTATCTGATTCAAAAGGGTCTCGACAGTAAAGAATTGCCTTCCTCTTGTATTTCCAATCGTATGTTTATATTTCTCCTATGTATTAAGTGGAATGCTTAACATGGGCATCATTTGCAGGTTTGCCCCACCTATAGATATTCCTCATATTTCAATTACGCGCTTTGTATACTGGTCAATCAATAGGCACACCTTGACCATCCTTAGAAACTCTTTATCTAGCCTTATAATCATTGCATTGTCCACCATTTCACAAATTTTGCTTTGCATTTTAAATGCTCATCGGTTCCATTTACTTTGTGATCATATTGAGACCCTACAATACACATAGAACAAGTAATGAGATCAAGCAATACAGTCATGTGTTGTACTCCCGTCTTTCGGCACCACAGTCATGGCATCTCTCTGTGTTTGTATATTGAAATCATGAGATTGTAGAACCTATGAATCCTCTTTCAACGTATCCAAGAGAATAGTATCCTGGAATAATCATATCTTCCTGACTCCTTTTCTATATCAAGTTTCACTTTTTCAAACTTAAACATTTGTCAATCGGCTCAATCTTATCATATCCAACCACTCTAATGTTATTAGAACATAAGTTTTAGGGTGTCGATGCATAATCCAATATATTGTTGTTCAATTACATGTCCCTAGCGATACATATTGCCACACCTATGTTGTCATTACTACATGTCATGTGTGGTTAACAACTCACACCACGGGAGAACCACCCACACCACTATCTGCACAAAGGATGGTGATTGGGTGGGTGACATAGGAGAGGAGTAGACTGACCCCACATGCCCAAATGATCTTCCTAGCCACAAAAGCCCCAATACTATCTACAAACTAAGCAAAGGGATTCACATAAGTATGTATGGGAGAAGTGATTTTTGCGCAAACCTATGCGAACATATCACTTTTTCTTTCGCAGCTAGTAGGGAATTCTTTGATCTGATGACAAGGAATTGTTTTGCAGCAGACATAATTCCAAAAACAAAGGGAGAGGTCAAAATAAAACTTAATATTTTTTCTATACATTTGCAGTCAGTTCTAATACTATGTTGATTTCTAGGATCGCTGCAAATGTACTAACAATGCCATTGTATTGATTGTGTTCCAAATGCAAATGAAGGCTTATAAATAAGATAGGAGGAGACATGTTTCTATGGTTAATTATCACTAGTTAACATATTAATATATCAGTAATATAAATAACCATATATATATATATATATATATTATACAATAATATATATTATTTAACATGGATAAATATATATAGCAAATGATGATTACCAACAACAATAATGTATATCAGATCGAAACTATTACAAGAGGAATAAGAATACGTACCATATAATTTAAAAGGAAGAGTTTAAGGAATATTAAGGTTAAAGACACAGCCTTTGAAAAGGGAAGATGGGAGTGGAGTATAGTAAAGAAAGGAGAGGAAAATTCAAGAAAGATAGAAAGTAGATAAAGTATTAAGAGGTAAGTTTATGAATTTGAAATTATGTTATTTTAGTTTTATATAAGATAGAATATTATGTTATTTTTTACAAGATGGAGAATCGTATTATATATATATAATATAATATAAATGTAAGTGTATATAGGATAGAATGAAATGAAAATATATTAATGTCGTTATGCTTATGTGATATTTTATAAAAGGGTTAATATATTTTCTTATTGTGGTGTTCGAAAAACAAGATAGATTTAGAGTGGAGTGTTATAAAAGGATTTAAATAGAGTGGAGATTAATTAGATTTGAAATTATATGTAATGTCCCCTATTTTTAGTAGTTGGTAGGTAGTTAGTGTGGCCAGTCCATCACTGTGATCCTCGTGGTTTGGTAGGATGTTTAGAATATCCATGGTGGTCGACTCACTATTTTTAGCAAGTCAATGATGGCAATTTCCATTTGGCAGACACCTAGGTGCTATATTCAGTCAATGATGATTGGCACTCTCAAGGATATATATTGAGTTTAAGTTTTATAAATTGCTTTTGGGTGCCTAGTGGTGGTATAAATCATTATTTCTCATGGAATATAATCCTAAGTCTTAAAAGCAATGCTTTCAAGTGAAAGGTGTGTTGAAGAAGCCTTTTAAGTAAAAGGTGTCTTCATGAAGCTTTTAGCTTAGGAGTTACTTATTCAAAAATTTAAATGAGAGCTTCTAATAGAAAGTGTACTGATGAAGGCTCTTTAGTGAAAAGTGTGTGAGAGAAGCTACTTGTTTTGGTGTCTTGAAGAAGTCATCTTTATTTATTATAAAAGCAATACTTTGTGAGAAAGGTATTCATTATTCATGTTGCTTATTTTTTTTGAAATTGGTGAAGTTTATTAAAAGAAGAAACTGGGGTTTCAACTTCAGCCATTGGAAAGCAAGGATTCTTCAATTGTGCAAACATTTGAGGAAGTGAAGTAACTTCTGAATTTGATCTTCCACGAGAGCTTCAAGACGGAGGCTTTAGTTGTTGTTCAATGGTGATATAAATGTTTGATGATTTTGGTGATGAGGGTTTGAGAATATTTCTTCAAGCTAACAAGAAATGTCTTTATTTTTTCTGCACTTTGAGTTGGTTCAATGCCGCTGAATCGTGCTTGCTTTGCTGCTGAGAATCAAAGCTGACTGTCTAAGGATGAACTCTGAAATCTGTATGTATTTGGGCATCTGGTTGTGCTGTTGAATCGTTGCTATACTTGGAGGCAGTGTGGGATATCAATTCACCCTTTAGAAGGTCTGAAATTGGCATGGGAAATACCCAAAACAAGCTGTGATCATTGTTACCTGGCCTGCATTTGCAATAGACAGAGCTGCATTTGAGTCTAAGGCAGTGTCTCTTCCGTAACATTATTCCTTTCCAACCAATGGCAATGTTCTACATCAAGTGCCTTCAGTCTGAACATCAGCTGCAAATTATTTCTTCATCAAATTCCCAACGTCTCTTATCTATATGAGGTTTTTTAATAAGTTATTTGCATATATATGTGTGAGCATGGCAAATACTTGTAATTGATCAATTGCAAAATAAAGCCGGGATTTGATTCATTATCATTTACTTTGCATTTCAAAGTATGGTTATTTATATATTCTGGAAATTGCAAAAATCATTGATTGCAAAACACAAGAAAATATAAAACATGCAAAATAAAGGAATTTAAACTTCAGCATAGATTGAGAGTGAGCCAGCAGGGCTCATTACACAGTGTTGCTGCTATGGATAGAAGATGAGCCTTTAAGCCATTCTAGGAAGCTTTGGAACAGGTCTCCAATGAAAGGAAGCTACTATCATTGTCCAAGAAGATTTCCAGAATTTCCTACTAGAGAACTAACTGGTCTCACATACTTCCAGGTTCTAGTTTCTCTATTTGAGTTATAGATGACTGTATAGCCTTGTAAACTGAACTACTGAATGCTGGAAGTTTTCTTGTTATTATGTTGACTTTTGAGCCAAACTGGAAATAGGTGTTCCAACTGTCTTCAGTTTACCCTGATAATCTCTCTTTAAAACTTTATTGTCATTAACTGTGATAAACTTGAGACTTGCAGTTTTAAGACTGTAAGAAATTATAACCGATAGAGAACTAGGGGAAAAAAACAGAGCATTGTTTCTGAATATTGGTGAATCGTTTTTGAATAAGTGAGTTATTTCAGTTTGAGTGTAGCTCTTTACAATCAAAAACACTTTTCCAAGAGCTACCAACTTAACAAAACTCTACTTTAACATAAAATTCTGTTATCTACTTAAAAACCTACAAATGGGACCATATGATGGCTTTTTGAACTGAAAACGACAGATTAAAGAAACAAATCATCCTTGTAGAACTCTGCAAAATCAGCTCTTTTTGTCTCTGCGAGTCTCTAATTCCATCAGCTGATATGCTCTTGCATGAAAATTTGATTAAGGCAACATAACCATGTTCTTGCCTCTAATTTTTACTCACAAAGACTCCTTTGCTGGTATTTAAGATCTCAATACATCCCTACACCCTAACGAAATGACGGTGTTTCCATCTCTCTGACAAACTCAGCTTGTAAGTTTAAACACCATGCATGGTTGGTACATTACGAAATCTCCATTATAGAAATAGGCTTTGCCTATATTCAAAATAGCGCATATGTTGATTTCATACCCTAAGTCAACTAATGAGATCATTGAGATCTCTTTAAGATAATTAACTTTTCATACCTTGGGGCAATGTCCGCCTCATCATATTCCCTCATTAGGCGGTCTTCTAGGAAGGTTAACCACATAAATTTGATTGTGCTTGATTACATGGTTTGGTACATCATTAAGATGTTACTCTAGTCTTCATTTGAATTTTTATGTTAGTCGAAAAAATGATTTCGAGAAGAATCCCTCTTCACCTGCATACCATTAACTATTGTGGGTTGTTCGATAAGCAAATCAACTAGTACGACCTCATGTTTGAACATTAATGATCTTGAGTGATCAGATTCATGGAGCGTCCTTTCATCCAACTCAAAGAGTGTATTATCAAAGTGTAATGTTCCCAATGGCACACCTGAGTTTTCTCGAGGGAAAACACCCGTAGAAAGCACCCGAGGGTAACGACTGAAGGAAAGTACTCAAGGGCAACACCCAAGAGCAACACTTGAGGGCAACACCTGAGGGAAACACCCAAGAGATAATACTCGAGTGTAACACCCAAGAGCAACGGCTGAGGGCAATACCTGAGGGAAGGTTTCCGAGGGCAAGTACCTGAGGGAAACACCTGACGGAAACAACTGAAGGCAATCCCTGAGGGAAGGTACTCATGGTCAACAATCGAGGGCAACACCCAAGGGAACACTCAAGGGAAACGCTCCTTGAATGGTTGCATGGGTGTTGGAGAGGTTGTTATTATAATCATACAAGGTAATGGTAATCCAATGCAAGAGGGATGGCTTAACGATATAGTGGTTGTACAGTGAACAAATTGGGCGTGTAGTGAAATAGATTTGGTAGTTCGAAATCAGGAGGGATGTACTGTCAATTGATAGATAAAGTTGCAGGTTGTACAGTGAAGGGGTAGTGAATGTAAGGGGGGGGGGGGTCAGTGTGAGATGGGATTTGACCATACAGTGTCCATACGGTTGCATTTCTTGGGATTTGACTTGGTGTGCGAATTCTTCTTTAGATATGGTGCATGTGATGATGTTGTGTAGTAGTATTGTTGTTCTCTGCTAATCATCCTACATTAAAGTACTCTTCCGAAGTATTACAAATAGATGGAAATAATAACAATACACATTGAACAAGAAATGATTGCCAACCAAATAATATTCATGTATTGAGAGCTTAGTTACAATAATGAAAGCACTCCAAATTTGCCAGATCCAAAGCTAAATAATAATCAAAGTAGAATAAGTTGAGGGTTGTGTCTCACCAAAACTAAGATAGCCAAATAGGAAAGGTCTTTCACTTCCGAAATGGCGAAATTGAGTACAACTCCAACTAGAATTTGTAGTACAATAAAATAACTCAAATTTGATACCAAAAACATCCTACCCGCCGGTCATAAATACCCTATCAAAGGAAAAGTCTTGAGGTGCTCAACAAGTGTCGACACGACAACAAACACCTTCGACCAAAATGGGTTCGAGATATATATAAATCAATTGGAACCCCAAATACCTATTTTTTTTTTTAAAATTAATTTGGGGCCCATATTAATTAAAGTAATTAATTAAAGGTACTTTTCTATTATATAATTTAAATTTTGGAACCAATTGATTAATTAATTAAATTAAATTGTTACAATAAAATTTGGGAACATCACAAATCCTTGCCATGCAAAGATTGCTTGTCCTCATGAAATTCGCTATCCAATCAACACCATCAGTTCCAGGATCCCAAATCAAACGTGCAGGTAGAAAATATGAGTTGACATCAAACCTCCACTGCAACACACAATCATCCAACTTTTGCTATGCTGCTGTGATATAAACATTGCTATGCCCTTCACTAAGAGACCAACAATGCCAATGGATAAAATCGTTCACGTAATCATGTACAACAATCTCTTTGGGTATGGTCACAGACACAAACACTGATGCTGACACAAACTTAGCCACTGACACGACCACAACCTTGGTGACAGACACAACCTGGGTGGTAGGGAGAGCCTTGATGATGCCGACGCATAGAACCTCGATGATTGATAAAATCTTGGCAGCGAACAGAGCCTTGAAAACAATGGTGATAGAAAGAATCTCTATGGCGGACATGGCCTTAGTGGTGGACAGAGCCTTGATGACAAGGATGAGAGATAGAACCTTGGCAATGGACAAAGCCTAAAAAACAAGCACAGTCACAACGAAAAACACACAACCTCAATGACGAGCACAACCACAGCGACAGACACGACCTCGACGAGAAACATATCCTTAGTGATGAACACAACCTCGATGATAGCAACAAATAGAGCCTCGATGACGGGCACGACCTCAGCAAGGGACACAACCATGATGAACCACACAACCATGGTCACGACCTCAATGACGGATGTGATAGACACAACCTCGATGATGGACACAACCTCAATGATGGACACAACCATGTCGACGAACACATACGGTGATGGACTCGACCATGGTGATGGACAACGCCTTGGTGACAAACATGAGCATGTTGAATAGAGCCACGACAATGGATACTGCCTCGGCGATGGACATGACTATGCTGGATAGGGCTACGATAAGAGACCTGACAACAATGATAGACACAACCTCATCGAAGAACATGACCTCAACGACGACAAACAAAGCCTCAATGACAGACACAGTCTCAGTAGCAGAGTGAGCCTTAGTGACAAACTAAGCCTCAAAAATAGACACAACTTTTGTGACAAACACAACCATGGCAAATGACAGAGCCTACGTGACCAATAAGCCTTAGCAATGGGCACAACCTTGGGGACAGACACAGCTTTGACGACAGACAGAGCCTCAGTTTTGGACAAAGCCTCAGTGACGAATAGAGCCTTGGCGACAGATATAGCCTCAACAACGAGCACAGTCACAACAATAAACATAGCCTCGACGATGAACACAACCTCAATGACGAACACAACTTGTTGCACATAAGAAATGGCTCCATACTCAATGAATTGCAATCTTGGCTCATGAAACGAAGTAGTGGTGAGCTCATGCCACCTTTTATCTATCCATGTTGTCTTCATGAAATCCATGCAAGAAATTGCTTCATTTTTTAGGTGATCTCCTAGGGTGGGTTATAGTAGCAAGATTTAGCAAATCCTCCTAGAACAACCCTGCAATCATGCCTTCATTCTCCTTATGCAATGCATCGCCCTTATCGTTGTCATTTACTTTCTCCCACTTGTGCAAATGAGATATTAGTTTGTCTTCACAAAGCTTGAATACATTACTGACCAATCTGCATGCTGCCATAGAAGGGACACATTCTAGATTACGAACAACCCGCAACATAGATTTGATAGGTTGAGAAATTTCCTCCATCTCTTCAATGCACAAAATCATAAGGCTCTCCATAGCAACTAAAACCTTAGTATCATGACACTCCATGATTGTGACGAAGAAGTGATGAAACATATCATGGATCAAGTCTTGCAACTCTTGATCTAAGAGGAGGTTACTCACTTTGACATTTGCACAATTCTCCAAAAAGATCACCATTGATGTCATCTCGTCTTTGAAAGCTATCAACGATCAAATGCAATATCTCTATCATGATGTTATCATCATACAATTCCCTAGGAGCTGGAATTCTCAAGATCTCATTGAGACATGTTGTAGCTGCCAACTTTTTTTCCTTGTCATGGTGTCTCAAAAACCTAGGTTGACTTAATGCATGCTTAATTGAAGAAAGGATCCTTTGTTTAAATCTTGAAGGTAATTGGTCCACCTTAGACAAACATACTTCCAAATATCTAATGGAAGATCAACACCCTCACTGAGTTCTTTGCAAATCTTTTGTAGTCACTTCAACTATCACAATCCAACATTGTTGGGCACCATAGTGTGATTCAAATCCCAAAATCTATCAATCATCCCAATAGGCTAACAAGATCACTTGCTTTGATATAATTGTAACGTTCCCAATGGCACTCTTGAGTTTCCTCGAGGGAAAACACCCGTAGAAAGCATCAAAGTGTTGATGGAGCCCAAAAATTTTGTGCCTCCATTTATGAGATTACGTTGTAGTGTTGAAATATAGTGGGTCATTTTTATATCTTGTTGAAGCAATGAAAGCAGCGAGTTATTAAATTGTTTTTCTTAGCATCAGCACTGAGAACTGGATCTTGTTTAATATGATGGACATATGCACAGTACTGCTCTTAGATCAATGGAGGACACATGTTTCAGAGTTGTTAATAAGCTTATGTGTGTAGAAGATATGAAAATTGTAGGAACTCTTGCACATTGAAAAGAGACAGGAAGCCACTTGCAACTATTTGAAGAAGATGCTAGGTGAAACTAGTACTTACTGTGAGCTTCGGTTAAACAGTCCTAAATTTGGAGGCTTGGAGTGTACAACTACACCACTTTCCCCATCAGTGGTAGAGAATATGTTTAGTCATTATCTATCTGATCTTGCGACAGATTTGAAAAGTGGAGTGGGTTATGTCAGAAAAACTGGTGTTTCTGTAACCTTTGACAATTCCTTGAGTCTTGCACATACTTTGCTCGAAATATCATGCAAGAGTCAAAAGGGGCTTCTTTATGATGTGATGAGAACTTTGAAGGACTATAATATCCAGGGGTCTTATGTGCGATTATTAACAAATGCAAAAGGAATCTGTGAGATGGATTTGTTTGTCTTGTAGGCAAATGGGAAAAAGATTTTGGACCATGATAAACAAAATGCTTTTTGTTCTCGTCTTGAAATGGAAATTCCAATCCAATACGATTGATGTTGACAAACCAAGGCCCAAATACTGAGTTTCTGGTTGCTACACCCATAGAACTCTTTGGGAGGGTTAGACCACGGGTTTTGTATGATGTAACACTGGCTTTGAAAATGCTCGACATCTGCATTTTACAGTGGGTATTGGGAGGAATATTATTGGTGGTTACCAGTGGGAAGTTTATAGATTTCTTCTGAATGACAGACATGATCTTTCCCTAGGGAACAATCACACGAGGAAACAAGTGGTGAAGAATGTCCAGAAAATGCTAGTAGATTGAAATCTGGGCAATCTTTGAAGATGTTTTACAGGATGTTTACATGTGCTTGGTTTTTCTCTGTTACTTTAGTCTATATGATCAACCTGCAAGGCTGTCCAGAAATTTCTATTCTTATCAGCAGAATGGCATCTTTGACCTTTTGTTCTTCAAGGGATGCGTTGCATTGTGATATGGTGTCATTCCTAGAAAAAATTAATCACACTTTGTTCACCAATTGGGATCTATCAGAGCATGTACCCACATAAAGGAGGGCTCGAATATGTAAAATCGACATTTTTCATTTCACTAATGTGTTGTATCTCTATGCAGGGATGAAGCTGGGAGCAACGTTTTGATCTTCTCGAGTGGATTGCCAGCGGAAGTAATGGCAGATGCATAGCAAGTTCAGCAAGCGTAACCTGAAGTGAAGAGGAATCCGAAAGTAAAGAGACTGAGATTGAAGGATAACAAGTGACTTGCAACATCGAGGAAGCAAGAGGCATCATATACAATGCTAACAAGGAATATGAAATTGAGAAGACAGAGGCAAAAAGCGTTGGCATAAGGTATTGCACACAACAAAACCTGCAAATAATATAAATAATGGAGCGTATTCAAATTCCCATGGAAGGCGGAAGAAGTGTTTTAGACAATTAATCAATCCAAAGTTAGGATGTTTTACCATCGCGGCAAGAGGAGCACTCATAGCGTCTTTAGGCAACATCAATTAGAGTAAACTCGAGTATGGACTTGGAAGGAGGTCGTGTTTTGCGCAGAATGTAAAGTTTGAAATACGCGCATTATATGAACCTTATCATAAGCCACCATTTCACATTACAAATTATTAAACGCATAATATAACTACTGCGTATACAAGGAGTAAATAATATCAAAGTTTGGTATTAGTTACTAGTTTTGAAGAGGTGCGATGTTTGATAATATAATTGGCACCTCATTTTCTTCTATAAATATATGTGATGTAATCTCCAAAAGACTATGATTCATATTGCTTTTAAAAAAAACAAAACTTTGCATATTCAAAAACATACATGTTATTAAGAATTTTTAAAGGGAGATTGTTCAAGTTTTGAGCAAAGCAAGTGGAGATAGAAAATCGTTGAGCATAAACACTGAAATTGCCTGAGATCGTGTTGTGTTGAATAGAGCATCAGCAACCTGAGTGTCTTCAATACAAGCTTTCCAGCAATAAAATTAGTAAGAGTTTTATTTGTTTTAGAGTTAAAATTTATTTGATTTGTCCTTTGTGATTGTCTCATTATTTGTTTGCTTATAATTCATTATTACAATAAGCAGGTCAAATTGTTCACTCCTATTTAAATCTGATAAATACGAATATTGCAAATATTGTTGTTTTATTTATTTGTATCTATTTTGTCCATTAGATGGTTAAAGCATTATAGACTGATTTAACTGAGTGAAAAGGCGAAACAATTTGAGACATTGCAATAACTGAATCATTTGCAAATATGAGATAATTGGCATCATGAAGTTGTATAAGAGAAATATTTAACTCTATTACCCAATTGAAGTTCGGCATTGGTCATTAATTTGTTCATGATTTTTAATCCATATGCTAGCAACACTTTAATTTCTTTCCTTTAAGATTTTGATCTTATTTGTTGTAATAATTCATTTTAAAATTTTCCTTTTAGCAACACCCAATTCTAATAGTAAAAATTTGAAGAAAAATAATCATTAATCACTATCCATAAAGTTTCCTCAAATACTTGCCACTTGAGGAATTCATTTTTATGTTATAATCCACTGTAAATCATCTTGGATCTAAGTTTTTGCTATCCAAGATTTGGGTGAGCAGGCCTTGGTCCAACGGAGCCTAAAGCGCAGGGGATTTGGATTGCATCAATCAATCCCATCAAGTTGGCCAAAATCAATTAAATACCCAGCATCGAGCAGGCAAGGCTGGTAGGTTTCTAATCAACAATTTTGATAACCAACAAGTGCAACGCATGAGGGAAAGCAACCAAGAGAAATACTTGAGAGAAAGTACTCAAGGGAAACACTTGAGGGAAACAATCAATGGTAATGCTTGAGGGAAGATTCTCAAGGGCAACAATTAAGGGCACATACCCATGGGAAACACTTGAGGGAAACAGCCGAGGGCATCACGTGAGGAAGGTACACAAGGGCAATAGTTGAGGGAAATGCCTAAGGGATGGTACTCGAGGGTAAGAACAAAGGGCAAGTACTCGAGGGCAACACTCCGAGAATGGCCATATGGGTTGTATATGGAGTGGCTATCAAGATAGTCGTATGGGGAAATGTTTGTACAGTGTAGGAGAGATGGTTGTACGATATAATGGTCGTATGGTGAGTAGATTGGGTGTGTGGTGAAATAGATCTGGCCATACGAAATAAGGAGGGATGTAGAGTCAGTTGATAAACGAAGTTGCAAGTCATATGGTGGGGGGGGAGAATGTAAGAGGGGATTGGTGTGAGATGGGATTTGATCGTACAATGTCCGTATGGTGGTGTTTCCTTGCATGTGAGTGAATGCCTTCCGAATGACTTGGTGTGTGAATTCTTCTTTAGATATGGTGCGTGTGATGATGTTGTGTGGTGGTATTGTTGTTCTCTGCCGATGATCATGCATTAAATAAGCACTCTTCTGAAGTATTATGAATAGATGGAAATAATGATAATACACATCAAACAAGAAATGGTTGTCAACCAAATATTATTTATATTTTCAGAGTTTAGTTACAATAATGAAAGCACTCTAAATTTGCTAGATCTAAAGCCAAACAAGAAAAAAAGAATAGGGTAAGGGTTGAATCCCATCGAAACTGAGGTAGCCAAATAGGAGAGCTCTTCCACTTCCAAAATGGCGCAACCAAGTAGAACTCCAATTAAAATTCACAGTACATTAAAATAACTCAAGTTGCATACCAAAAACATCCTACTTGCCTATCATAAATACCTTGTTGAAGGAAAACCCTCCTAAGGTGCATAAAAAGTGTCGACTTGGCAACAAACACCTTCAAGTTTCAACCAAAACAAAAGATGAGCCTGAGATATACGTAAATCAATAGGAACCCCAAGTACAAATAATTTTATTTTTTATTAATTTGGGCCCCATATTTATTAATTAAAGTAATTAATTAAAGGTCATTTTTATTGTATAATTTAAATTTTAGGACCAATTAATTATTTAATCTAATTAAATTATTACAATAAAATTTGGGAACATACAAAGTATGACACTATGCCCATCTCAAACAATGGGTTCTTAAGAAGCTGAAAAATATTTCTATATTTCTGCTCAAACCATTTTCTTGTTGATCCAGCCCTATAGAGACAATGTTTGATGTCTTTGGAAATCATTCCAAATCAAAATTCACCTGAAGGCTATTGAACTTTTCAATTACTTGGTTTCCTTTGCCCTTTCCTTACATTCTTGCTTCCATAGTTGTTCTGCAACATCAAGCTGATTCTTTGCCTCTAGAAGCATCACTTAGACAATTTCTAGTGAATGGTGAGCTCATCAACTTCTTTTTTGTTTACCTTCAACGCTTTGAGAGTCTATTTTGCGAACTTAAAAATGTGATCCATGTCTTAAAACAAGTTTAGGAAATCTGATTTCATTGTTTCTCATACATCTTTGACTGTTTGCAACTCTGCGAAAGTGGATCCTCCTTCTATGCCTTGTTGTCTCTTCCCAATTGGGTATTTCCAAATGCTTCAATTTTTTTGTTCCATCAACTTTCATCAAGACTTGTACCATTTTCTCATCTATGACCACGAATTGATTCATCCGTTCTTGCAATCCTCTAGGCCTTTGACCAAAATTAGCAAAGTCACTATGCTCATGTATTTCTCCTTCAACTTTTGAATAGTTATCACTGGACTCTAAAGCATGGCTCACTTGTGATTGCTATTTTGTTTGTTTTTTCCGATTAGCTCAACCTCACCAACAACAGCAACAGAACCTTCAATAGATTCATTTTGAGACTTCATGACCTATGCCTCAAGAGATGTGACATTTTCATCTTTGCTACATTTTGGTTCTACTTTAGAGACTTCTGTTGTGAACTTTCCTTTGTCTCCGTCATGCTCCACTATCAAATACAGTTTCAAGATTTCTTTATACACAATTATTTCAGCTAACACTGTCAGATATGGTTTTAACTTTTGTTCACATTATCAATTATTTCAGCTAACATACTTGCAACTGATAAAGATTCTTGGTCTTTTTACTCAATACAACTAATAAAAGTGATGATGAGGAATATCATCACTCTTATTGACTATTCAAAGCATTATTTTCTATATGGATGTTACAATGTTATTATCATTAACTTTTTATAAAACAGCAAAGTATATTTGAACATTTGCAGTATTAGATCATTAAAGTCATGATTAAACATCAACACTCAAGATCTATCCTTGGCAATATTTTCTAGAATTCTTACTCTCTTGGCAAAAGATGGATGTCTAGTAGCTTTCAAACCATGAAAACCCCTACCATCAGTTGAAAAAACACCTTCATCGTGGCATTGTACAGTACTTTGAGAGTTTTAATTCTTGTAAATTTTTAATTCACTGATGCAAGAAATTACTGTAGCTCTAACTTCTTCATTCAGTTATCTCATAAGCCATGGCTTAATAAATGCAGTCACAGTTGGAGCCCCAACAATCTTCAATTTAATCTAGCTTATCTATCTTCAAGGAACAACTCTCCACAGTATCTACAATACATAGTAATTCTTCTCCCTTGTTAGACGCAGGTGGCCAAGTCTTTTACCTGTACTATTAAACTTAAATGCCATGGTTCATAGGAAGGTAATTTACGTATGTGAAGTTGCTACATCAGGTCTAGAGAGCAAACAGGTGCTCAGAAATCTCCATCACTTCTTACCAAACACATTTAGCATGGTCACAAACTAAAGTAACTCTCCTAAACAATGTCTTAATCTCTCAATACTTGCTGGCATGAAGGCAAACAGGTCTGCATGACTGCAACAATCATTCAAAAATTGTCAATAGCAACCTGGTTCACAACAAGCTGAAGTTGCATATCTGGAATCCTGTTTTCTTGCAGGTTCAATGGCAGGGTTGACCCCCAGAGACCTCAATAATATACCAAGATCAATGGTATATCTCAAGAAATGTAGGATATCACTATACAGGTCTGGAAATGCCAAAAAATTACACTTCAACATTGTGGCCAGCATGCTAACCATCCAGGAATTTTGATCCATTAAACGCCCAACTCGCTAACAAAGATCACGGAGAGCAATAATCTGCCCCAAAGCGCAATGAACTTCATTTTAATTCACTATAACTCCTTGAAAGCAGGATAAGCAAGTCTGGAGATGAAAGCGTTATATGCAGGTCTGGTAATTGATGAACAGCAGTCAAATATCTAGTACCAAAGGCTGCATGACCACTCGAAGAGCCTGATAATAACCAAAGTTCATTGCCAAAGCAGTTCGGATTCAGTTATGGAGTCAAGGTGCCTTCTTGCAACCCGAAAATGTCTCTAATTGCATAGCATTGACACTCTAAATTGCATTTGCCTCCTAAGTGACATGGTAGGGTTTTGGTTGGTACAAATCCCCTTGGGCTAAATCTGCAGACAAAAGCTTAATCAAATAGTATATCAGTTATCCTCAAAAACATTAAAGAACAAGGGAATGAATATTTGATGCCCCAGTTTTGAATGATCTGAAAGGTACAATCAACTGGAAGTGATGCAACCTGTAATATCAGAGAACTTAAAAAATCTTCATTTCTGCAAACTGAAACTGAAACTCCAATCAAACTCAATGGTCTCTTCTAGATGAAACCACATCAATCTAGAAAGGGCTTTTCTTTTTAAATTTGAAACAAGAAACAGTAAGAGGGTTTTCATCCAAAGATTGTGGAAGAACTCCAAAGTCAGTCCAACAACTTAACAATATTGTTTATCAATAACATATGCACAAATGAGCCCCAACACCTCACCTCCTTTTATAGCTTTTTTGGAGGTAATTTGAGATTTAAAAATTATAATTATTCACTTTGCTTCAAAAATAACCTTTTTGAAATAATATTAGCATTTCAATAGCAAAGGCCCCCTTGATTAGGTGTCCAATTTTTGAAACACACTTTTCCAATGAGCTATTACACTAAGTTTTTCTTTGATTATTTCTCAATATTAGACTAACATTATTGAAATAATTAATTATTCAATAACTCACCAGAGTTACATAAAGCACTGAAACTAAATCATGATTGAACTCTGGTCACACTAGGATGATATTGAAGATATAGGATGATGGTCAAAGTCTACTGTGCAATACTAAACAAAAGGTGCTCTTGAAGAAGCTTGGGGAATAGTATAGGATGATAATCGGAGCCAAGTGGGTGACTTACTAAAAATAGATGTGCTCTCAAAGAAGTCTGGAGAATGCCCTGGGAATCCAAAAAAACTTATGCAAGTGTCATAGTGATCCATACTGTCAATTGGGCATATTGCTAAAAATAGAAATCCTGAAATACTGAATCTGTGACCTCGAAGAACTTTGAGGTCCCTCTATCTTTTATGAATCAGCCTAGGAGACTCAGGAATTGAGCAAAAAGCTCTTAATGTAATGCCCATTTTTTCGTGTTCTCCAGCATTACTCATGGAACACACATTCTGGGTGTGTCATCGTAACTAGAGTTGGTATTTGATGTTAACAGTGAGCCCAGACAGTTTAGAGCATAATGGTATTAGTTGTTTGGGGAATACTTTGGCAAACCAAAAGTATAAGATTTTTTGAAAAAAAAGGAAAAAAATCAACAAAGAATTAGGGGAAAAATAGGTTTTACAAAAAACTGTATTTAAAATGAAGAAAAATAGTCAAAAACTACTGTTTTCAAAAATTTATGGGCATTTCTACAGCATAGAGATATTGAGAGCAAATGGAGTAGAGAATTTAACCCATGAAATGTAAAAAATAGGTTATTGTTTTTCATATTCATATTGATGATTACGTTGCACAAAACATACCACAACACTATAAATAATATTAAGATGGTGACAGTTTTCAAATTGTTCATTACAACATTCAGATATACTTGTAGGGCAAAACTTTTGTTAGGGTTGGGTACATTTTGGGTCAATCTGTACAAAAAACAAAGATATATCTATATATATATGTATATATATAATTATTTAATAACTATATTACTGATGATTATATAGCTTATATTGTTCAAAAGGCATAACAATTTTTGGAAAGTTCAACAATTTCAAATATCAGTTGTAAAACTGTAGATTTTTTGATATTAAAATTTACAATTTGTTAAAACTTTACTAATATATAATGTGTGATTTTACAAATTTACAATATTATATGTTAGAAATAAGATATGGGTATGAAAATTAGAACATAATATAATTATTAAAAGCAGTATATAAATTAGAATAAAAAACAAAGTCCAGCCTTAGCATGGTGTAATAGTAAATTTATAGTACTATGAAATATAGATTATAAATAAGCATAATTGTTTAACATTTACAAAGGGTAAATGTTGGCTATTTTTGCCCCCCTTTCAGCACATCACCCGATATCGATCAGACAGATCTTCAATGGGTTGTTTTCTTTGTAGTGGGTCCACGCTAAAGTTGGCAGCCAACATTTCCTGTTAGCTCGGTCCCTTCTTTAACCAAGTTGACTCGGTTTGCTCTTGGTTGGGCTAACTGATATGACATCCGATGGCTTTCGTGTTTTCGTGAGCTATCTGCCCATCTTCTTGAAAGCGCGAGATGCTTCCACGCATTGCCTTTCTAGCGCTTCGTCCTACCGCAATGCCTTTGCAAGACCTAGAAGCCTGAAATTGCATAGGATGCTGCCCTCTGTCACCATCCCGGTATTTCTTCATACCGCAAAGTCTCCTCGAGGTCCAAGGTCCGGAATTGCGCCACATGGTGGATGGTCCCATCTCCAACTTAAGTCTGCCCAATATACATGCACAGATCAACGGTGGAGATTCATAATAAGATATGGGTATGAAAATTAGAACATAATATAATTATTAAAAGCAGTATATAAATTAGAATATTAAAAATAAAGTCCAGCCTTAGCATGGTGTAATAGTAAATTTCAAGTACTATGAAATATAGATTATAGATAAGCATAATTGTTTAACATTTATAAAGCGTAAATGTTGGCTTTTTTTGCCCCCCATTCAGCCCATCACTAATATCTGATTAGAGAGACCTTCAATGGGCTGTTTTCATTGCAGTGGGTCATCGCGCTAAGTTGGCGGCCAACATTTCCTGTTAGCTTGGTCCCTTCTTTGACCAAATTGACTCGGTTTGCTCTTGGTTAGGCTAACTGATACAAGATCCGACGACTCGTGTTTTCACGAGCTATTTGCCCATCTTCCCGAAAGCACGAGATACTTCCACGGATCGCCTTTTTGGTGCTTCCTCCTACTGCAATGCCTCCGCGAGACCTAGAAGCCTGAAATTGCATAGGATGTTGCCATCTGTTGCCATTTCGGTATTTCTTCATACCATGGAGTCTCCTCAAGGTTTCAAGGTCCGGAATTGCACCACGTGGTGGAGGGTCCCATCTCCAACTTAAGTTTGTCCAATATACATGCATAGATTGACGGTGGAGATTTAGCTGAAGATTAAATGATTGTCGTCCGTTCTGTCAAATGACAAAGTGCGAGATGCTGCCAAGTGTCGTTGTTCCGGCTTTTCTTCACACTGCAGAGTCTCCGCGAGGCGCTGAAGTCCAGAATTGCATGACAATCGTTGGATCTAGTGCATCTTGGGGTCTCTTTGTTGCATCTCAACCGTCTACTGGAAATGAAGGGGATCTGTATCAATGGTTACGACTTAATATCTCATTGGAGAGATTTCTCGTGGCATCTAGACCATCCTTCTCAGGGGAAGGATCTTCATCGATGGTCATCATTCAATTTAGAGAAAATTAGATTCCCCCCCCATGGTCAACTTTGCATGTTATCCTTCCTAGCAGCTTGCTTTGTCCATGACATGCCACGAGGGACAGTTCTTCAATGCCCAGCTACTTGGACCTCGATTAGTACAACGCCAATGCACTCCATGCCTCTTTAATGCATATAATGATCAAATTTTAGTGATTTGATCTCTGGCGACTGGGTGCACAGGTTTTGGTCTCTTCCTGTCACTTCCAGCATCGAATTGCACTCCATGATCAAATTTCTTTCTGATTCTCAGTTATTGCTCTCGTCTACATCTCAACTCCACCTGGTTGGGGTTTGAACTTAATGTTAGATTTGAGTTATGCTTGATGTATAAAGGCAAGTTGTAAATACTTTTTCCGGGTTCTTCTCTATTTGTATTTTTTGCAGTAGCATTATGCTTTGCAGTTTTTGCTTTCCATTAATGAAATAATTTTGTTCTTACCTCTTCTTGCCATTCATTAATCTGTGCATGTTTATTGCCTTGTTTTCAATGTTTCTTTTCCATTTTCTTAGATTCATATGTTGTGGTAAATCTGTTAGTAGTTGTTGCATAGTGAAATTTCTTTCCTTTCAGCACTTCAATCAGTTCCAAACATGTATATGGTTCCTTGGAGATAGAATAGAGTCAAGACTAGCATATTCCAGATTTTCATTGACTTGTAGTGCAGTCATAGGCAGAGTTGTAACCATATTTCTATCTTGGTGCATCACCCCTTTCCCTTTCTGCATTTAATTTCTATTCTCTAAGTGAAGTATAGCTTTAGACTAAGTGAAGTACTCATTATATTGAGTATGTGTATTCATGATTTTACAAGGCATACTCAGTCTCTGCGATCGCTCTCTCCTTCAAACAAGGAAATTAATCAAATTGTGTTCATCCATTCTCCATTTCTGCCCAATTTCAAAGATCTACACAATTAGAACAATACAGTACATACTATCAGATTGGTAAGTAAATTTGAGTCAATTCAATCTATAATAATCTTTCCTATCTCTATCAGAGATCTTGATTTTACATATTGGCTTGATTGGAATGTTTCTTTTCCATTTTCTCAGATTCATATGTTGTCTTAAATATGTTAGCAGTTGTTGCATAGTGAAATTTCTTTCCTTTCAGCACTTAAATCAGTTCCAAACCTGTATGTGGTTCCTTGGAGATAGAATAGAGTCAAGACTAGCATATTCCAGATTTTCATTGACTTGTAGTGCAGTCATAGGTAGAGTTGTAACCATATTTCTATCTTGGTGCATCACCCCTTTCCCTTTCTGTATTTAATTTCTATTCTCGCTCTCCCCTTTCCTTCCTAGTGGTAGTGTAGGTGCATCCTGCTAGTGATGGAGCCTAAAATTTATAGTTTCCATTTTTTGACATTTTTCCATCCTTTACACCATTTATGTTATTTCTATAGTTTTAAGCATCCCAAAGTATCACAAGTGGCTGAATTTGTGCAAGCAAAAACATGTTGATAGTAGGTTCAAACGATGCTGATAACTGGCCAGATTAAGTTGACTGTAATGTCCCCATTTTCGAGATCGATTTTAATAATAATAGAGTTATAAGATTAAATAAATAAATAAATAAAATTATATTTATATTGATAATGTTAAATAACTAATAATAATACCTTATAGAATATTATTATCCAAAGTATTATATTTATAATAAAAGATATAAATATTAATTAGTATAATATAAACAAATATAATGTTACCATTTATTTTTTATAACCTGAATTATATTTTAATTAAGAGTGATGATAATATAATCATGGTATATATTATACCATAAAGAGTGTATATTCTAATGTACACCAAATATTAAACATGGACATCTAATGCAAGATACTAATTGTAAGAATATATTATTGTCTGGAAGTGATTAAAAATATAACCTAAATATTAAATATAATTATATTAAGTATCAAAATATAATAATTATATAATCATATTTCCATTCTATCATACAAGTATATATAGGATAGACAAAGGATCTGGAGGGGAGAGAAATATATTGGAGATGGATTGGATGAAAGAGATTAGAGGCAGTGAACTATGTAGCAGAGGAAATGGGGAGAAGAATTGACGAAGGCTAAAAATCGATTATGAAGCAAGTGTCAAGTCACCTGACGGAATAGGAGAGAAACCAAACAAGTACTTTGTTATTTTGAAGAAGCAGTCCGCAAGCAGAACACAGATGGCGAAACAATGTGCAGACCATCGAATATGAAGGAGAAAAATATACAAGGAACATATGAGAATCAGAATAAAAGAGGGGGAAAGTGGTATTTATCGAGCAGGAATAAATATCGATAGCTTTGGGTAATAAGATGGTGATAGTAAATTATATACTAAGTTTTTACAGGCAGCGTGAGTCTCCAGCTCAACAATCTTCACGTATGATTCGATAGCAAAGGAGACGTGACTTCATTAAGAAGGGAGAGACGTATATGAAGACTAAGTCGATATCAAAGCCTTTTGGATAGGGAGTCAATGAAAGAAGACTCAATGGGATAAACCTTGACCGTTGCACACAGAGTTGAGGAAGTAAACAAATTAAACTAGAATATGGAGCCTACAGCAGTGACAGAAATATATATCTGCATAATTAGAGAACATATGGACGAAGAGATCAATGGAAATATATAATTTAAACAAACCTTCATTGATAATATCTTACCCAGCCAAGTCAGGAACAGAACATCCAACACAGTTAGTAGATTCCTAAAGTGATCACATCAGACATGAACAGTAAAAATCCATAACTCAGAACATTATGTCTGACTCGACATTTCATTACTCGATCATGGAAGGGGAAGATGAAATATCCATTGTGTGGGAAGATATTGGAATGGGAGAGAGTAGAATGAGTCCAATAATCAACATATTATTGCCTTAGTTAAATCAAAGCGGAGGCAAAGATACATTCATCATAATAAGGGCACATCAATGATGGAGGGGAAAAAACACACATATCTAACAGAGGACCATAGAAAGAAACAGATAATGAAAGAAGACAATATCAATATTTGATGACCCCTGATTAAAGGTACCATACAAGAAGAAAGATGGAAAATCATCATTCAAACCAATCATGATATCTTAGGCAGGAAAGGACTAGATATTAATCGTTATTGGAGAGCACACAGAATAATTGCAGAGATCTAGTTGAATCTTTACTCTCATGATATAATTCAAGAAAACATATACAAGTACCAGATGAGATATTACAATATAAGATCAATAGAAGGAAGGCTTGGTAATTGAACTTGAAGGAATTGGTTCCAAACATTGTAACTTCAGATGGGTCATTACATTGACTCAACATGAAAAGTTTAATGCTCTCAAACTAATCCATTAGTAGCATGTGCAATCAATACCTTGGCATCATAAAAGGACTTCTTTGTCATAGTTTCACCAGATGCTAATACCAGCTATCTAAGCAGCAAACTCAAAACCCATTTTTAAAAATGCACATACTTGGTTTAATATATTTGATTTTGCTGCTTGTCATTTGTATTTCTGCCATTGGTCTTGAAATCTGGACAATAAGGTACTCAGGCTTGACATTTGCCAATTGGATCATAACCATATGTACTAGCCTTCTTATTGGCTGTGTGGTATACTTCTGCAATCATGGAGACAGTGGCATATGTTCGTTAGAGGTAGCATATGAGGAATTGCTACATTTATATGTAATTGCCTACACCAAGAGTGCAACAGTGGTAGATATAAAAATCACAATAGAAGTATATACCTTTTGGAGCACAATACCATCACGAATACAATCATTCCAATTCACTGGGATCTCATATTTGTTTGGAGCCATGCAATCATTAGGAAGGTGCTTCTGTGAATGATGTTACTATACCATCTTTTCCCTATGCTGTTGAGACATCAACGTCAGCAGGAACTGAAGATGATAAGCGACAATATTTTACCAGAATATATATGGCTGCTACAATATACATAGACAATATAGAAAGATGGATTCAATACAGGTTCAGGATTGAACATTGGGCAACTTCTTTTTTCATCTTGTTTAATATGGAATGTCTTCTTCGCCATTATGCATCTATGGAAGGAATATTGGAGTAGGCTTGAAATGGAAACAGTAGATGAAACAATAGACGCAAGGATTGGATGTTTACAATATGTAAGAGGGGCATTTCCTCATCCACAACAATGACCAATTAACTTGTTTTTGACAATACAAAGGAGTCGCTAGAATCCATGTCACATGGTTGAAGGATATATTACGATGATGTGAGAACACTAGTATATGGTGATTGGAAGAATATTGAGCCTAGGGATTCCAAAACGAAGTTACAAGAGGTCAAATCATGCCCACGATCATGTCTCTGCCATCTATAGAGCGCTACGATAGCCTGGAGATTAAAAGAAGACCACCGTGATTTGGAGGAGAAGGATTGAAAGGAAGGCACAGATGTCACGTCTCAAGAACATAAGCTCATTGAGCACCACGGGAGATTATCATGCTTTTCCTCCTTATTTTCTTACAATAATCATGGTCTCTTTTATTTTATATAAGATTAAAACTCATAAGAATTTATATCGAGAGACCAAGGATGGAGGTTTAAAATAAAAGCTCTCAAAGAATGGTCTGGGTATGGGAGGAGTGTCTTCGCAAATGAATTAGAAGGAAAGCGATAGGAAGCCTCGCGTAAAAAAGAGGCCAAGTTCAACAAATACATGCCTTTAAAAATCACCCGTCTCATTCATAATTATGCTTGCATTCAAAAGGATAATTTCAAACTAAGTAATTAGTTTTGAGCTTTTTAGCAAGATTCGTTATGAAGCGGTGCTATTAAATGAAGATATATGTCTTGAAAAGACATACCTATATACTGTTATAAGATATAAAAGGATATCCAAATTTAAAGACGTATTCAAAAATATTTATATGCTCGGAAGAAGTATTTAATATCTACTTGTAAGGAAGAATAAGGAGCAATAATATGACTTTGTAATATGAATTCAATTATTTTATTTTAATAATAAAAGAAAAGGTCCTTTGTTTATTTTTAAATGGCATGGAGATTTAAATTGTAGATGATTCATCCTTTGTAATAATTTTTTTGAAATTCTGCATACAATTTAAATATCGGATAAGTAGACACGATCATTTAGCATCTTGAATAGGATTATCACAGATATTGTGAAATATCAAATTGTTTCTGTATCTGTGTCTAGTTTGTCTCTTCAGGAGTTAAAGCGCATTCTAGACTAATTTAAGATTGCAAATATATTTGATCTGTTGCATCTTGATTATTTAATTATTGGCAGTATAAGTGCGAACAATATTATAAAGTTGTACGTGAAAATCTTCAATGAAGTTGACTCTATTGCTCGAATGAGCAGAGGCACTGGTCTTTTTTTTGTTGAAGTTAGAAAATGTGTATTTTCCTTCCTACAAGCATAAAATCCATTATTAACAAATCTTATACAAAACATTCAATTATTTCAAAACTCAACATTCTGTTTCATTTTAATCTAGTTCAAAGACCTTGCCAACCGAAAAACTCCAAAGCTTAAATTTGCTTTAGAAAAGCTCTAAACTTAGTAATCAGGTTCCAGAAGAAGGTCTACCCACCTAGGTGTAGCGAAGCCTGAAGTGCAGGGGAATCAAGGTGATTCTTGTTCATTAGCCATAAGTGATTGTGGAATCCTATCGGAGAAGTGGCAGGCTCTTGAATTTCCAATTTGCAGTTTTGGGAACCAATAGATAGTAAAGAAGCCGGCCTTCTCTAGAGATTCAACCTTAGAGCGCAAGTCCCACACTTGGAGGTTGTTTCCATGTTACACAAGGTCACTTGAGGGTGATACCTCAACCAAGGGTGCAGACTTTTGTGTCAACAGTTTTTGGCACGCCCGGTGGGACAATCATTTTCCGCTGCACAAGTTTGCCGGAAGTCAATCCAATCTTATGCATTGAGAATTTGGGTGTTATTTTTAGTGAAATCAGCCTTTAGAGGCATTTTATCTAACACCATGGCGACTCTATGCGTCTTTTGGTTTCAATGGACCAAGTGCTGATTTGTGTGAAGATCTTTCAATCTTTTTTGTTCCTCAGATTTCTTATGAAATTCCTTGTTTAAACGCTTCTTCATGGATCCCCTCCATGAAGATATTTTTTTCAATTCTCCATATTATGAGAATAAAGATGAATTTTTGTCTTACCTCCGCTCTTCAAAGTATAAGGTGAAGGTAGCCCAATTTGAGGAGGATCTCGCTAGGATATTGGTTTTTATAGAAGAGGACACAAGGCTCAAGTTTGCCTAGTTGCAAGCTATTGAGGTGCAGGAGCCCCCAAGGCGGAAGTTTGCTTACTTCATGCAGAACAGTCCTCCCTTTCTGCAACAACATGAGGAGACATGCACACTACCAGCCACACCACAAGAGCCAGCCCTTGCTTGCCAAGAGGATACAGCTATTGTAGAGCACAACAGTGAGGTCAAGGTTGATTGCTTAGAGCTGAAGCCAGCAAGAGGATGCCCCATCAGGCATCTAGCTCTACACCAATGCAAGTTGCCGTCGGTCATGCTCATTCCAGAGCATGGAGTAGACCACAAGGAAGAGCAAGCATGTTTTTCTCAAGTTGACAATGTCCCAGTGCTACAGAGCTTCATTGTCTTCAGCATTGGGAAAGAGGTTTTTTATGCAGCAACATGTTTGTTATGCTTGTTGCCATTTTCAGTTGCCCATGTGCATGGGAAAAGAAACCAACTTGTGAAGAAAGGCAACTATTTCAACAAGCCAGTCAATGACTTTGTTTGATTATTTTGATTGTAAGTACTGTACATAGTAGAGTAAGTGTTTTCAGCTTTCTAAGAAGTGCGCATGCACAGTTTTCTGGAGCTTTCTGAAGCTCTTCAGACCCCCTTTTGTTTTATGCTGGTTGCAGAATTTGTGAAGTTGCAGGTGAGACAAGGAGTCATTCTCTTTGGTGACACTGTGCCTAATGGATTGCTTAAGGCCATTGATCCATGTTTAGTAGGCAAGCATCCCCTCTGAGTTGCCAAGAATGTTGGCTATTTTTGCTCCCAATTCAGCCCATCATCGATATCCGATCAAAGAGACCTTCAATGGGTTGTTTTCTTTGCAGTGGATCATCGCATTAATTTTGGTGGCTAACATTTCCTATTAACTGGGTCCCTTCTTTGACCAAGTTGACTCGGTTTGCTCTTGGTCGGGCTAACTAATATGAGATCTGATGGCTCTCGTGTTTTCTGGAGCTATCTGCCCATCTTCCCGAAAGTGCGAGATGCTTCCACGTGTCACCTTTTCGGCACTTCCTCCTACCATAATGCCTTTGCAAAACCTAGAAGCCTGAAATCGCATAGAATGTTGCCATCTGTCACCATCTCGGTATTTCTTTATATCGCAGAGTCTCAACAAGGTTCCAAGGTCCAAAATTATGCCATGTGGTGGAAGTTCCCATGTCCGATTTAAGTCCGCACAATATACATTTAAGTCCGCACAATATACATAAATAGATCAACGATGGAGATTTAGTGGAAGATTAAATGATCGTTGTTTGTTCTATCAAATGGAAAAGTGCGAGATGCTACTAGGTGTCGTTGTTCTGGCTTTTCTTCACACTACGGAGTCTCTGCGAGGCTCCAAAGCTTGGAATTGCACGATAGTCATTGGATCCGGCACATCTTGGGTCTCTTCGTTGCATCTCAATCATCTACTAGAAATGAAGGGGATCTGCATCGATGGCTATTACTTAATATCTCATTGGGGAGATTTCCCGCGGCATTTGGACCATCCTTCTTAGGGGGAGGACCTGTTGGTTCCCAAAACCGCAAATTGGAATCCTATGAGCCTTGCCTGCTCGATGTTGGGATATCCAACCGGTTAAGGCCAACTTGATGGGATTGATCGATGCAATCCAAAGCCTCTGCGCTTTCAGCGCTGCAAAACCAAGGTGGGTGTACTTGATCCTGGACAACAACCTTAAATCCAAGATGCTTAAAGTAGACTGGTTAAAATGTGAATACAACAAAAGCTTTCAAAACGGCAAGAATTATAGAAAGCTTTTACCTTGCAAATTATGAACTGAGAATAAATGATTGTATAAATGTGATAATGTTTTGAATAAACAATAATTATAAATTAATGCAACAAATGAATATATTAATTCCTCAAAGGAAAGAAATGAAACAGTTGCCAGCATATGGATTATGAATCAAGAGTAAAAGACCAGTGCTTAATTAAATGGGCAATTAGAGTCAATATTATAAGTTGAAACGTACAACTTTATAAAGTTCAATGTATTTAAACTATAAACAGATTAATAATCTAGACGCGACGGATCAATTATAAAAACACAATTTTAAACTAGTCTAGGATGCACTTTAAACTCCTGTGGAGACAAACTAGACATAAATACAAAAGCAATTAAGTATTTCACAATATCTATGTTTATCAAGTTTAAAATGCAATAATGACCCAGTCCACTTGTCGGAATTTTAAAATATTTATAGAAAATAAATAAAATATTTATAAAGGACACAACTTAATAGTAATTGTACTGGAGACACTCCTTAAGGATGATCCATCCAATATAGTTCGACTCCAGCATTGCACAAGAATTCATTCAATAATCCACCATCCACAGGCTTTGTTCAAAAAATCATTTCTTTACCATTGAAAGAATAAAATGTATCAAGTGCATATAGTATATGTAACTTGGTTCTAAAATTTCGGGAAATATGAATTGTATCTATTATGTTTTACATCTCATATTTATAGAGAATCAAAAGGCATTGGTTGCCTTCCAACCTTTGCACCTCTTCCTAAAAATTAACCAATGTTTAATGCTTAATATAACTCTAATTATATTCCAACATTACCGATGGTCAAATAATTTCCAAGGCTTATAACATTGGACGCAATATCTCTCTCTTTTGTGGGTGCTTTTTCTGTGCGATTCCCATCTACCGAAGAGCAATCCGCAGGCTATATTCTGTGATACTCAATCATATCATCTGCATAGACCCCTCCTTTGTCACCCATCATTCAAGCTCTCAACTTCCCTTTCTCTTGCGTGTATGCTCATGACCCTGAAATAGACACACCATACATTAGGAAAATCATTTATAAAGATTTGTAAATGCTATTATTCATGGATGAAGAGCAATCTCTAATGGCTACTAGAGGTAACATAATTATTCCTTGCTACCGACATCCGCAAATCCTTCTCTATTTATGTTGTGAGAGAGGAAAGAATTGAATCTAGAGTTATTTAATATTGTCGCTTAATATGAAAGGAACATTTGGTCACGCACGCACAAGTTCATTGCTATTCTGTATGCCAACAGGGAAAGTCATAGACAAGCATACTTATTTCCTCCATTTGCACAATATTGTTCTTATGTTTCTACAAATTGTTCCCATGCCATCTTTCGATTTTGTCTCTATTCGAACTTGCAAGAACATGTCATTCAATGAACATTTGACAACATACTACTCCGCCTTCATTTCAAAAGTTCCTGTTATAGTCTCTGATCGTGTCATGCTCATGTGGCATTGGTTCTATAACTGGAGGTGTCATCGGGTGCTATTCTAGATTATTATCCTTCAGATCATATGAATATAATCGCTCCTTTTAATAGTGCTTTCCAGACAGAGAATTGTGCAAATGAATAACTCCTTTCAATCTGTGTTATGCCCAATACGATGGGACTGTAATCTACAGATTCAAAAATAATAAAGTTCATGGTTTTGAAAACTTGCTACATTCATAACCACATATTCCCGTTTGTGCATAATTACCCTTATGTTTTGTATTGATCCATTTCCTCAGTTATCCAAATGATATGTTGGCTTTTTATGGTTGCTATTTAAATTTCATTTCATGGCTCTCTGCCACTGTATCTTCAACAGCAAAGGATTACAGGTTTGAAGAAAGTACTGTCTTTGATCTCAAAAGGCATTTGCAGACTTTTATAATTCTAGCTTACCACATTAGACAAGATCTGACTCTTTGTCGCTACTAAATAAAAATCATTGAATATTTTGTTATTCGAAGAATCAAAATGAATGATCATAATTTGCTTGAACCTTTTAGAACAGTGAAATAAATATCCCTGTTGTATTTTCCAAATATAATGCTCATATTAGGTGGTTCATCTGGAACTTCAGTGTCTAACACTAATAACTTGCTTTCTTTGCACATTGTTGCTTCACCAAGACATAATAAAGGACCCATTCCATTTTGAATGTCCAACATAATCTCATAAATAGAGGCACAAAATTTTCGGGCTTCATCAAAATCTTCATCGATGGTCATCATTCAATTTCAGGAAAATCAGATTCACCCTCGCGGTCAACTCTACATGTTATCCTTCCCAACGGCTTTGTTTGTCCATGGCACACCATGAGGGCCAGTTCTCCAATGCCCAACTACTTCTTGGACCTCAATTGGCATGACACCAATGCGCTCCATGGCTCTTTAATGCTTATAATGATAAAATTTCAGTGATTTGATCTCTTGTGGATGGGTGCACAGGTTTTGGCCTCTTCTTGTCACTTCCAGCATCGGATTGCACTCCATGATTAGATTTCTTTTTGATTCTCAGTTCTTGCTCTTGTTTGCAACTCAACTCCACTTGGTTGGGGTTTGAACTCAATGTTAGATCTGAGTTATGCCTGATCTATAAAGGCTAAGTTGTCAGTTCGGATTCTGGTATGGATGCAGGTTCAAGATTCGGATTCGTTATTCATCCAAATTTTCTTTTGGTTGGGTTTGGATTGGTTTTGGGTTCATCCGTACCAAAACATATCTTTTATTAAAGATATATGTGTGTGTGTGTGTGTGCAACAACAAATAAGTCTATACACCACTCTACTAATAATAAAGCAACATAGTAAAATACACCACCATATCTATGTTTCAATATAATATGATATTAATTGCATTATTTAACCATACATATAACATCATACGCTTGCTTGGTATCATGCATGGGATGTATTTCCATATTCAGGGACAGTTTGAGAATGAAAGGAATCATCAAAAGATAAGTGTAGTTATCTGAATTTTTTTAATATTGGTTAGAGGTTTTCTAACCAAGCTAGATCAAAAGCTGAGATTTAGATTTGAAGCCCTGGATTCAAAGAATATATCATAGCTTTTTTAAAGAAATTCCTCTATAATCGTCAATCTGGACTTCACCAATTGTCAATTTGGATTTCCTCTATAAGCAAGTTTTCATTTTCACTCACAAATGGATAAATGACATATAAACCATATTTTTGGTCTTTTTAGTGGTCACTTTTAGGGTTGGGAGGATCAAATGAACCAAATTAGGCAAAAAAACACTTTGTTTTGAGACCAAATTCAGCTTGGGTTCAGCTGCTGAGCAGCAAATTCTTCAAAATTTGCTCTGAATTCTGCCCAAATTCCTCTGACAGAATTTGCAGCAAATCTATGGCTCTGTAGGAGAATGTGAAGAGAATTTGACAAGAACTAGACTTTGGACAGAATTAAACCAGACTTTGAGGGTTGCTGGAGAGAATCTGGTAACTTAGTATAAAGGCAAGTTGTAAATACTTTTTCCGATTTCTTCTTTGTTTGTATTTTTTGCAGTAGCATTATGCTCTGCAATTTTTGCCTTACATTAATGAAATATTTTTGTTCTTACCTCTTCTTGTCATTCATTAATCTGTGCATGTTTATTGTGTTGAAGTATAGCTTCAATCGAAGTGAAGTACTTTTTATATTGAGTATGTGTATTCATGATTCACAAGGCATACTCAATCTTAGTGATCACTCTCTCCTACAAACAAGGATATTAATCAAATCATGCTCATCCATTCTCCATTTCTACCCAGTTTCAAAGATCTGCACAATCAGAACAACAAAGTACATACTATCAGATTGGTAAGTAAATCTGAGTCAATTCAATCTATAATAATCTTTCGTATTTCTATTAGAGATCCTGATTTTACATGGTATCAAAGCCATCCTGATAGGGAATTATATTCTTCAAAAATAAAAATAAAATTCTTAGATTTATCAATATTAGAATTTTATCCTCAAATTCAAAATGGTTAATCATGTAAGATTAGAGGATAGACTAGAGGGGGCATCAAATTTTTCATCATGGAAAATTCGAGTCATGATAGTATTAAGAGAAATGGAGTTGGAAGAGTACATAAAATCAAACAAATCAATACCTGAAAACATAGTTGGAAAACTCGCCAAATGCAAAAACTCGCCAAGCCCCCCAAAAGTTTAATCGGGAAAAACTCGGCGATTTAAAAAAAAAACTCGGGAAAAACTCGGGAACCTAAAAAACCGCTGAAATTTAATTAAAAATACATTTATTTTGCAAAATTTAATGAGAAGATGCATCTAATAAGTTAATTAAAGACAATACAAAAGAAAGAAACAAAGTTTAGATATATATAAATGCATAATGCGTACAAAATTGCATTCTCATGCAGAATGCTCATGGTAGGAAGCAAAATAGTAAATTACTAAATAGTTTCAATCTGTCAAACTAGAAGTAAATACTAAAAGTCTAAATACATCAATACAATGTGACAATGCCAATCACATCTTCCTCTTTCCACTTGCACTAGCAGGAAAGCGAGGGGGTCTAGTCCTAGAAGAAGTGCCCCGCACTGGGATAGGGCGTGAGCTGCGTGACTGTGAACTCTGTGGCTGTGCCCCCTCGCTCGATGTCCCTACTGACTGGCTCGGCGTCCTAGAAGAGGATGCATCTCCTCCTAATGGTAATGTCTGATCCTCGCCTGAATCATCATCATCCTCGTCCTCATCCTCAATGTCATCCATAGTGAACTGAAAATCAGTGTCAACCTCCCCCTCCATGGCCTGCCTCTCCAAATCAGCAATCTCATCTGGTGTAAAAAATGGACTTGGCTCCTGTGCTGTCCAATCAGAATAAGGATCTATCTCATCTAGATCAAGCGGACCAGGTAGTTCTAAGAGCTGTGACTTTTTTATGCGCAACTTAAGATTATAGTACACATAAACAAGGTCATTAAGCCGTTTTTGAGTCATTCTGTTTCTTTTCTTTGTATGGATGGACTCAAATAAGCTCCAATTGCGCTCACAATGGGATGAGCTACAAGGTTGGGATAGGACTCTGAGAGCAAATTTCCTTAAATTGGGGGTATTGCCACCCCAACTTGCCCACCAAGCATCTGCAAAACAAAATTTAAAAAGTTATAAAGCAATAAAAAACAAAATCAGAAGCACAACTTATCAATTAGCAAAAGTTTTAAAGTTTGACGCTTTACCTGGTGCTTGAGTAGATCTTGCTCTCTTTGCTAGCATAGAAGAGAACAAAGGACCCCTTGATTCCACATAGATTTGTTGTTCGGTCACAATAAGGTCTCTCTCCTCTTCACTTGATATCATTCTCTCAATGCATTTAGAGAGACCTTCCATGACCTCTCCATTAGGATCTGAGTAGGAATCATCAGCCCTAAAACAAATAGAAAATGATATCAAGTCTTACTACACAACCTTAAAAAGTAAAGTAAAATAAAGACTTATTAAAATCCCAACTTCAAGGACAATCAATTATCATAGTACCTGAATTTGGGATTGAGGAAGTAGCCTGCTGCATGAATAGGTTGGTGGAGCATATTGTTCCACCTCCTATCAATTATTTCCCAAATGGGGTCAAATCTGAGACTGTCCCCGTGATAGTAACTTCTAACAGCCTCTTTCGCCCTATCCATGGCCTCATAAAGACCTCCCATTGGGGATTGCTGCCCATCACATGTGCGCAAGACTAGAACCAGGGGCAGAGACATCTACATTTGAAATTTGAAAAATACAAATTAGTTAATAACATAGTAAGTTATGAATTGAAAATGAAACTTGAATAAACTAAAAGTCTAAAAATATAATGAAGTTACCTCCACAATCTCCTTAGCCTTTGCAAAAAAGCTATCATCAAAGACTATTCGTGCCACAGCTTCTCCTTCGGGCTTCTTTGAGTAAGGTGAAGCAACCCAATCAGCACACACAAACATTTGCTTCAAAGCCAATATGTGGTCAAGAATACTTTGCAACGTCAAGAAGACCGTTGCAAACCTTGTCATAGCAGGTCTCATCAAATCTTTGCCTTTAGTGGCTTTTCTCATCAAACTGAGAACCCATGGGTGATTATAGATATATTTCGTGACTCGCCTAGCATCTTCCACAACTGGACTCACCCAATCAAGTTTTCCTATGTCCTCCAAAAGAAGGTCAAGGACATGTGCTGCACAAGGTGACCAAAAAAGTGTGGGATGCCTCTCTTGGAGGATTCTACCTAAAAGATTAGCAAAAAATCAATAATCAGTAACAAACTTTCCATATTTAGTATTTACAAATTACATCAAATCTAAATTGAATAATACCATAGCATTACATCCATGATTCATATTGATTCAAATATAAAAAATTAAATCTACCTGCTGCTGCATTATCTGTGATAATTTGCACCACATTCTCTATTCCCACCTCCATGACAACATTCTCCAACATTAAAGCCAATGTGGCTGCATTTTTCACTTTGTTGGAGGCATCGACAGATTTCCAAAACACCACATCATCTTTGCAAGCAATCAAGAAGTTAATAATGGTTCTACTTCTTCCATCTGTCCACCCATCAGATAAAATGGTGCAGCCATACTTCTTCCACTCTTTCTTTTGGTCTTCTATCAACAATCTTGCCCTACCAACCGCTTTGTCAAGCAACCTACAAAATTTAAGTGTAATATTAAATAAAGTGTAAGTGTTAGTAAAAAATTAGGAAATAAGTTATAACAATTAAGATTTAAAATATAACAATGAACTAAAGTGAATCTCAATTATTTACAATTACTAAATAGTAAAATACTAACCTTCCACTCATATCCTTGCGATTAGGCGGCTTGTACCCTTTGCCTGATATTGTCATTGCATTCACCATATTGACCCAATAGGGACCATCAGCGGCATTCATTGAGATACTGTTGAAAAACCAAAAATCAGCTGCTGCAATATCAGTTTGCTCATGCACCTCCTTAAACCATGCGGTGCCCTCTAATGATGGCTGTGCTCCAGGTGTGTTCCTGGGCACAAAATAACCACCTATCCCTGATGGGGATCTGGATGGTGATGATGAAGAAGTAGGAGATGTAGAAGAAGTGGAACTGGTAAAAGAGAAATTTTGTTTGCGGATCCGTGGGCCACGAAGAGATCTTGGTATGTTCTCAAGTGCTTCTTCTTCCTCTTGCATATCAAAAGGAGCTCCTTCAGATTCAGATATGGCTGCCCTCATAGCTATTTTTGCCCTCTCCCTATTCAATTTTTTCTCTTCAGCAGCTACAAGTAGGGCATGGATGAATCTTTTTTCTTCATCAGTTACCTTGAGACAAGGATTTGAGTCATGTTTCTTTATGCCTGCAAGGTGGTATTTGAGGCGGTTTATGCCTCCAGAAATAATTCTCTCACAGGGAATGCATATCACCTTCCCAATATCATTTGGATTTGGAGCTTCATAGGCATACCGCCATGCCTTATCTCTTGCATTTTTAGGCCGAGTGCCTATATATCCAGATGGGCATGGTGTTTGTGGCCACTCTTCTTGTGGGTTTGTCATTTTTTTAATGGTTGACTGTTGCCCTACACATAAATATATAGAGAAATGAATAAACAAAGTTAGAACTTAGAAGCTAGGGTTTCAAATGATTCAAACTTCAAACTTGAACCATATCCTTAGCAAACAACAAACTTCAACCATATCCTTAGAAGCTAGGGTTTCAAATGATTCAAAATGATTTTAAATGATTTGAAAACATTTACAAAAAACAACAAAAACAAAAGAACATTTGTTATAAAACTACAAAAAGTTTTCAAACTATGATAAGATGAACATACCTGGAAAGAAATTTGTCTTCTAAAATCGGTTAGAATCCTCTACAATCCACTCAAATCCGCCTTGAATCACTTGCAATCAGCCAAGAATGCCTCCAAACCTTCTTCTCTTCACTCCTCAAGGTTCTAAACAATGCAAATACAAGAAAGAATGAGAAAAAACACACTCACTGCCGCTTAAATCCTCACAGGCCGCGTTCACCAGTAAACCGCGAGTTTTTAGGAAAAACTCGCCGAGTTTTTGCCGACTACTCGCCGATTACTCGGCGAGTTTTTACCAGTTTGCCGAGTTTTTAAATCGGCGAGTTAACTGGTTAAAAACTCGCCGAGCTAGGAAACTCGGTGAGTTTTCCATCTATGCCTGAAAATGATCCAGATAAAATGACATGGAAAAGGCACAACAAGAAGGCCATGAAAATTATTATAGACTCAGTGAAGGATCATATTCCTCCATCTATATCCAGTCTTAAAAATGCCTTTGAAATATTCTCTACTATTAAGAATACTTTCAAAATCAACAATACTAGTAGATTGGTAACTTTAAAGCAAGATCTCCTATACATAAATGATCAATGGGGAGTCAATTACATCCTATTTTTTAAGAATCTCTGAGTTAAAAGATTAGCTTGCAACAATTGGAAGTCAACTTGATGACAAAGAACTTAGCATCATAGCGTTAAGAGGACTTCCACTATCTTGGAAAACCTTTATTTGTGGTCTAAGCTCTCGACTTGACCTTCTTAAATTTGAATTACTCAAAAATGAATGCACTCAAGAAGAATCAAAGATTAGTTTTCAAAGAGATCAACATAAATCAAGAGGGAGATATTCAAGCTCTTCATGCTAATACAAAAAATAAAGAAAAGAAAGGTAAATTCAAACGTGATAGGAAGGAATTCAACAAATCATATAAGACATGAGATTGGTCAAAAGTACAATGTTTCAAATGTGACAAATTCAGTCACACTCACAACTTCTACCCTAAACGAAAGAAAATTCAAGCAGCCCTAGCAAAAATCAAAGAGAAAGAGGAAAAAGAAGAAAACCTTGCATTTTATCTAGCTCTCTCAAGTGAATTAAACTCAAACAAAAACACCTGGATTATAGACAGTAGAGCATCACGTCATATTACAGGTTTTAGAGACAAATTTGAAAGCTTCAAAGAATATTCCTATGAAGAAGTAACCATTGGAGACAATTCTACTCATCCAGTTAAAGGTATTGGATCATGTTCAATTCATCTAAATTCAGGTATTACTCTCGAACTTAAAAATGTTTTTTATTCATACCCGATATAAAAAAAAAGTTGGTCTCTATTTCTGGTCTTGTTGATCAAGGATAAAAAATCACCTTTCAAGAGGATAGAGTTCTATCTTGGCTAAAGAAATCCAACATCAAGAAAGCTATATCTATTGGATTTAGAGATGGAAGTTTATATAAACTTTGTAACCAACAAAATTTAGCCCTATGTCATGAAACATAAAATTCAACTGAAATTTGGCATAGGAGACTAGGTCACCTTCATTTCCGTGCATTGTCATCAATAGGGAAAGTTATAAAAGGATTACCTAGTCTCAAATCTGATCACTTAGGCATTTGCAAAGGATGTGCCCCAGGCAAGAACACCTAAAAATCCTTTCCTAAAAGCATACACAAATCAAAATTTGTACTTGAACTTATTCACACTGATCTATGTGGTCCTATGATTGTACCTTCCCTAAATGGGTGCCTCTATTATGTGATTTTTATTGATGACTATTTTAGAAGAACTTAGATCTACTTCCTCAAACAAAAGGGATCAATTGAAGTATTATCTAAATTCAAAGAATTCAAAGCACTAGTTGAAAACCAGTTTGGACAAAAAATCAAAACACTAAGATCAGAAAATAGAGGTGAATACATCTCTAAAATTTTCAAAGATTTTTGCATTACTGTTGGGATTGAGGAGTTTTTTGTACCATATAATCCTCAACAGGATGGAGTTGCAAAATGTAAAAATAGATCAATTATTGAATCAGCCAAAGCAATGATGCATGACCAAAATCTTCATACTTCCTTTTGGGTTGAAGCTTCTAATGTTGATGCTTATATTCAAAATAGATGTCATCACTCAATATTAGAAAACACCACTCTTGAAGAATTATTTTCAGGTATCAAACTAGATCTAAGTCACCTAAGAATATTTGGGTGTCCTATTTATATTCATATTCCTAGAGAAAAGAACAAAATTAGAACCATCTGGAAAGAAGGGGATACTCATTAGATATAGTGAAACAACCAAAGGTTACAAGATCTATGTTCCAAGTCAAAGAACAATTGAGATCAGTAGAGATGTAAAATTTGAAGAAGATATTGCCTTCAATCTTTCTAAGAACATTGATGCATATGCAGAATCTACTATTGAACTAGATGAAGATCACCCAATAGAAAATGAGAGGGAGAATGATTCTGAACCTCCTTCACCTACTATCTCAAATTCAGAGAGTATTGAAAATTCCAATTATAAAAAGAGGCCACTTTTGCCTAGGAAAATGATAGAAGAGAATCATGTTGAACCTGATGAAGAATCAAAGAAAGCAAGAGAACAAGAAATCAGTCATGTTATGTGACACTACTAACTGAACTTATCAAAACAGAACCTTCAAATGTTGATGAAGCTTTATCAAGCAAACCTTGGAAAGAAGCAATGATTGAAGAATATCAATCAATACTAAAAAATGGTGTGGGATGTTGTACCCAGACCTAAGAACAAATCAGTTGTCTCTTCTAAATGGCTATACAAAATCAAGCATGCACCTGACAACTGCATTGAAAAATAAAAAGCCAGATTTGTGGCACGCGGGTTCTCATTGAAGGAAGGATTTGATTATGAAAAAAAAAATTTCTTGTGTTGTTAGGTACACATCTGTTAGGACTATCTTAGCAATTGCAGCATCCAAAGGATGGAAAGTTCATCAAATGGATGTTAAAACAACATTCTTAAATGGTGAAATTGAAGAAGTTTATATTGAACAACCAGAAGGGTTCATCACTCATGACAAAAATTTCCACGTGTAAATTAAAGAAAGCACTATATGGCCTTATATAGGCACCCAGGGCATGGTATGAAAGAATAGACAACTATCTAACAAAATTAGGATATTCTAAGAACGAAGTTGATCCAAACATATACTTCAAAATAAATGGTGGTGACATGATTATTCTTGTGTTATATGTTGATGATTTGTTAATAACATGTGAAGAATAACTTATAAACAAATGCAAACAGAAAATAACAATAGAGTTTGATATGAAAGATCTAGCTCTTCTCCAGTACTTCCTAGGACTAGAAGTCTGGCAAAAGGGGAACTACATTTTCCTAAATCAGAGAAAATACACCACTGATATTTTGACGAAATTTGGAATGATGAATTGTAAACCAGTTACTACTCTTATGGAAGTCAACTTACATAAGTTGAAGGATGATATGGTTGAATCTAAATCTACTGATTCTACTTACTCTAGGCAAATCATTGCATCTTTAATGTATTTGGTGAATAATCGTCCTGATATATGTTATGCTACTAATACCTTAAGTTAGTTCATGTGTGAACCAAAGAAGATATCTAATGGCAGCCAAGTATATCTTAAGGTATCTAAGAGGTACAGTTGGTATGGGACTCAAATATGATCAAGTCGAAATCAATCTTCATGGATACTCAAATTTTGATTGGGCAAGTAGCTCTACTTAGCGTAAAAGTACTACAAGATGTTGCTTCAGTCTCAGATCTAGGATGATTTTTTGATTCAGCAGAAAACAATCCTCAGTTGCATTAAGCTCCACTGAAGTAGAATATATAGCCTCCTCCATGGGAGCCAAAGAAGTTGTATGGTTACGAAAATTGCTAGTTGGATTGTTTAAGAAGATCTTGAAGCCAACTATCATTCACTGCGATAATCAGAGTTGTATCAAGCTTTAGCTAATCCAATTTTTTACAATCGATCTAAGCATATTGAAATACCTTATCATTACATTGGAGATATGGTAGATCGAGGTGTTATCAAACTAGAGTACATAAGTACAAATGAGCAAACAGTGGATGTTTTTACCAAACCTCTTGCCAAAGTAAAATTGGAATACTTCAGAGGAAAACTTGATATGATTAAATTGTAATGTTGACTATTGAATTTAAGTTTCAATATGTGTTTATGCTTCTAAAGTTGTCTAATTGCATCAAATATGTAATGAAAGGTGATGATCTTTCATGGACATATATATTCAGAAGGTAATCTTTGTAAGTTGATGATCTTACAAAAGATGGGCCTGTTGTTATGGCAATTTTGTTCTGGATACGTTGGAAGTCGTTGATAATGAAAGTATTGTGATTTCTTTAGATATTGTTTTGGACAATTAGAGATCATAATACATGTTATGATAGTGTTCATAATATTGTGATTATAATTATTTGACAAGTCACTATTTTAGAGTGTTTAGGTCAGATAATGTGTTGTGTATATCTTCGATATTGATATCTTGTAAAAAAATTATCACTTCTCCCTTGCTAAGAGGAGTGTTGAAGTATAGCTTTAGACTAAGTGAAGTAATCATTATATTGAGTATGTGTATTCATGATTTTACAAGGCATACTCAGTCTCTGCGATCGCTCTCTCCTACAAACAAGGAAATTAATCAAATTGTGTTCATCCATTCTCCATTTCTGCCCAATTTCAAAGATCTACACAATCAGAACAATACAGTACATACTATCAGATTGGTAAGTAAATCTGAGTCAATTCAATCTATAATAATCTTTCCTATCTCTATCAGAGATCCTGATTTTATATATTGCCTTGATTGGAATGTTTCTTTTCCATTTTCTTAGATTCATATGTTGTCTTAAATATGTTAGCAGTTGTTGCATAGTGAAATTTCTTTCCTTTCAGCACTTAAATCAGTTCCAAACCTGTATGTGGTTCCTTGGAGATAGAATAGAGTCAAGACTAGTGTATTCCTGATTTTCATTGATGTGTAGTGCAGTCATAGGCAGAGCTATATCCATATTTCTATCTTGGTGCATCACCCCTTTCCCTTTCTGCATTTAATTTCTGTTCTCTCTCTCCCTTTTCCTTCCTAGTGGTAGTGTAGGTGCATCCTGGTAGTAAGGAAGCCGGCCTTCTCCAGAGATTCAGCCTTAGAGTGCAAGTCCCACACTTGGAAGTTGTTTCCATGTTACACAAGGTAGGTTGAGCGTCATGCCTCAAGCAAGGGTGCAAACTTGTCAACAGTAAACATTTACCGCTATCTATGATGTTAACCTAGGTAACATAATATTGAAAAAAAAAATGGAATAGTTAAAGTGTCCATCTATGCCCACAATTTTCTTTTACAGAGGACTTGTTGTATGTTGGGCTGAATGCTACTATCAGAATTGGTCATGCTGCACAAAAATCTCCTCGATGACACATTATTATAAAATAACTAAGTTTGCTTGAATTTCTTCTCTGGCGAATTGTATGTGGGCTTTTACTTGCAGCGAATGAAATGTGAAATTAAAAAGCTGAGTTAAAAAATCCACCAATCCTAAAATCTAGGAGTTTTCGCTTTATTTCTAGGTTTTTACGTGGGATTTTTAGGGTTTCTGCCTAATTTTTCACGATTTGTGCAATTATCTCGTGATTTGAATAGCTTTATTTATTGAATTAGGTACAATTGTTTACAAACTTGTTGATTGATGGTCAACAACATTTTGACCCATTCAAGGGAAAAAAATTAGGACAATGGGTGATTTGTAATTAGTCTGATTGCAAAATTTGCTTCTTTGGTTTAGACTCTAGAGCATTCATTTTTTGTTTTTAGATGTTATTTTTAGCTTCCAGTTTGGTTTCCAAGATTCTTGGAGGGATTGTCTATTTTTAATCACTAGATCAAGTCTAGACTTCCTCATTAGTCATGGGTATCACTCCTATGTGGTTAGTTTTTAATTTTGAAGCATTTTGACCAATTTAACTACTTGGGTGTAATTTTGAGCTATAGTTAATTGATTATGCTAAAATTTTCATTTTAATTAAAATTATTAATATGGCAACTCAATATTATAGCTTATTGGAAAGCTAATGAAAAGTTTCAAATGTTTGGATGTTGAAAAGTGACTTTTTAAAGTGCCAAAAATGTTTTAAAATTAAAATAAATCAATTTCGGAATAAAAAGGCTTATTAAACTAATAAAGTGATTTTAAAATGGAGTTTTCCAAGAAGTTCTCGAGTCATTAGTCTCTAGAGGACAAAACCCCTCTTGCAAAGATCACTATTGGTGGCAGAAGATGTATCCTAACTGATGATTTGGTCATTGGGATTTTGTAGTTGGATTTAAAGTTTGAGACTCTGTAATCTGTGAAGTTTTTGTTGAAGATAAATTTGTTTTATTGGTTGTTTCAAAGTTTCAGAGTTGGATAATTACAAGGGAGTTTGGGTGCTGAAATTTTTACCAAGTTCTATGAAGATATTTCATTGTCTATCCATCCAATGTTTTGTGGGAAATCATTAATCTCCACCTCTAGGTGATTTGTAAGGAAATTTATTGCTATTTGGTTATTCATTTGCAAATATTATTCTTGGTTGCATATCCCAAGCATTTGTTGTTGGGTGAGTGGCTATACTATTGGACAATGTAGTGTAGGACTCAGTATTCCTTATTAAGCTTGATTCTCCATACCTCACTAGGTGCAAGTTTGACTCAAGTTGAGGCAATAATAATTCCAGTTTGTGAGGAGTGTGCTCAACATGAAGCTTAGTGGTTGTTAAATAAGAGTTTATGTGAGGATTTAGGCTTATTGACAAAGATCAAGCCACCTATTTATGTTGGGTATGGGCATTTTGTGTCCTAATCATAAGAATAATAACTTCTTTTTATGTTGGTTCCTTGCTGGGTGATTGGTTAACATATTACTGTTTAAGGTTGTATGAAAATTTAGACATCAAGGGGATGTTGAGTTCATCTCTTGAGATAGCATTATCTTCGAGGTTTGGTGCATGTGTCCAAAAAATAGTGTGAGCTCTGATGGCTGCTCTTATTCCTTGGTGTATGCTTCTAACTTCTTTTGGTTCATAATAATCCATGTCTTGGAGGAGTGCACAGATCGAAGATTTGTGGGGGCTTGGAGATGTCCAAGAAACTCTGAGTATTAGACCAATGATGAATCATGATCACAAAATCTGCAAAATACATGTCCCCTATTGCAAATCTTTACATCTTCACATTCAAAGCCTAGAAAGGATTTTTCTTTTTCATTGTAGACAAATTGTTAGTATACAAGGATTGTCATAGACAAAGTTGGCATCCTATATTCAATGTTCATTATACAGTTAAGTTACATGGTTAAGTCACAGTTGGCAAGAGAGGTAATTTTTGTAATGCAAAAATACACATGATTCCTATTCAGTTACCATATATATTATTAAAAAATTAAAACAAAATGCCCAAAGGCTGCAAGTTTCAACTACAAAATGATAAAAAAATCTAGAAATATGCAGCTGTCGGTAATCATTGCCTCCTAACACTGCATGAAAATCAGAGCTAGAGTCACTACTATTGCAAGAGACTATCTCATTCTGATCCAAGGGAATCTCAAGCAATACATTATGTCCTTAATTATCATGTTATAATGCAGTTTTTAGGTTTGGGTTTTGTGCAAAGGGATGTTGGAGCCCACCTTTGTTTTTCATCAGTTTTTTATTTTTTTAAATGAAACTTTTTCTCACTAAGCTCTAGGGAAGGGGTATCTATCCCTTGGATGTTTGGAGGATGTTTAGGCACCCCTTGTCCATTGTAGGGACTGTTAGATGTTCCTAGTTATTTCTGTAACCCTTGAATGCCTCTGGGATGTTTCTGATATTTTTTTGTTTTCAAGGGACAAACCCATTTGGCCAGGCGCATGTCCTAAGATAACATAGGCTTAAGTGGTTGAAAAGAGTTCACGATATCAGAAACATATGCTACTTTTTTGTATTTTGTTAGTATTCCAGTGTTACTGCTATTTTGTATCAGGATTTGTTAAGTTACCATAAAGGGACACTAACAATGATGTTGCTGACTTTATTATTTCTTATGTTGCTTTGCAGGGAGGACTATTTCTTAGAGATTTAAGTACCTGTTTCCTACCTGTGCCAAAGAATGTCTGTCAAATATCTAGAGGCTCAAATTATGATTTTAACTCTTCTGTTGTACAGTTTGTCATATCATCGCCAGTGGTATTTTTTTTAAATTACCTTGTGTTGTTTTCTTTTTTCAGAATATTTTATTAATAAACAATTTTTGATGACCTGGCTGGTTTCTCATTTATGGCATTCTTAGATAATCATAAGGGTGCAAGGGCACATGTTAGTGAGGGATAATGCTGACCTTGTATTCATAAAAATAAACAATTGACATTAAAATTTGGTTTCTTCTTAATAGTTGACAACACGTCTTCTATTTATATTTAAAACTATAAGTTGCAAGTTTTTGGTAATTGCTATAAATGTAACCTGCATCCCCCTTCTAAAGAAAATTTGTATGTATTGATGTATGCTCTTGGGGATATATTTTGCTTTCTATAAATCATATTTACTATTTGTCCTTGGTATGTACCAATGCAAATTACTAATTTTCTAATATAACAATAAACAAATAGCTGTTGAGGGAAACATATGGATCAGTTCACCTAAAATATTCAATTGGATGAAGATATTTCCTTGAACTAGTGGTAAAATGATGTCAGTTACGTAATAACACATTTTCTTAAAATATCTTATAATTTTTTTCTTAAATTCTTTTCTGATAATAGGAAATACAGGCATAATTTAAAGTGATTACAAGTGATATTCAATCAAGGATTATGTAGTCATGAAAATAGGTTGTCAGTTCATTATTGAAGCACAATCAATCAGGTAAGATCTATAACAAGCAGTCATCAAATTATCTCGAACCTCCAATATATTGTCAAACACAAGCATAACTAACTTTGGCGACTTGCTTTCTTAAAATGCCCTAAGAGATCAAGATTGAGACTTTTAATTTAAAAAATCTTTCCAAATATGCAAAGGAATATCCTTGTGTAAAAAGTTTTGACAGCCTTTCAATGGTTTCAAAATAACAACTTTTGAGTTAAGGTTCCAAATTGATATACTTTGAAGCATAGTTTGCAGACTCAAACTCAAAGAGTACTTAGCAAGCCAAAAAAATTCAACTTGGCAAAAACTCGGCATATATTGAACAAAAACTCAAGAAAAACTCAGCAACTCTGAAAGTACTAAAATTTAAATTCTCTTAAAGAAACATATTTTTTTGTAGAATTCAATTACAAAAGGTATTGAAATAGAAATTGACATCTCAATAGAGAAGATACATAGTTTTATAGCACTAACATCATGTGAAAAATACATCTAATCCAATGTTTTCTCTGCATCGACACTTCTACCCACAATTTTTTTACATCTATAAATATGTGAGAGTTAAACTTGAGAGTACTCGGTCTGCAAAAAAAATTGAGAGTACTCGGCTACTCTGAGAGTACTTAGAGAGTTGGCAAACTATGCTTTGAAGGTGTAGTAGTACTGGAGTAGTGAAGTCATAGTAATAATCAATATGCTATTACACATTCTTAACAGATGATATTTAGTTTATGTTGGGTCAGTGCTTAATTTGATCCTCATGGTTGAGTTGTAATATCCCATTCTAATGTTATTGACTACATCAAATTAACTTTTAGATATGAATCCTTATGTTTTTCAGTTTCAAGTGCCAATGCATCTTTATGTTACCAAGCAATGTATATAGGAGATTAGAAAAATATGACATTCACAACACAAGTATCATAGTCAACTATAGTACTATTGGCTAAAAATTTTGTACGTCACTAACTACGACTTACAAAATTATGACTTTAGGCAACATTCATGAGATTTCTCTCTCCTCTCAGCAATAGGGGAGTCTCCCTTCTTACCGTAGGTGGCTTCAATAGGAACTTAACTGAAATTACAAAAAATATGGTTTTCTTGATGAATTCCTCTTTTTTCAGGAATAATTTGCATACAACTCTAACTTTTCAACTTAACAAAAAGTACCTTATTGCTACGATAATACCGGTGACCCTGAAATTGACGTAAGAACAACACCAAGGGCAGCAGTTTACTTTTTATATTTTGTGAAACAAAAACAGGAACCCAAAGTCTCCTGCATTTGTCTTGAATAAAGGATTCAAGCAAAATAAATAGTAAGGCATAAAGTCTCTTACTAGGTACTCTCAAATTTAATAAGAAACACTTATAACTGAAGCCCAAAGTCTTCAGCTCTAAGTAATCAGCCATTGCTATCTTTTACAATTTGTCCTTCTGTAGCACGAAGTCTTCAAAAGTTCAAATTGGCTCTGAATGCAATATGCAGCTCAAAGTCTGCACGATTAGATTTAAGTCCCTCTTGATCAAAGCTCCAAAATTCATAATCAATATCCAGAAAATGTCATCACATAAGACCTTGAATCAACACAAAGTTTGAAAGCAAGTTGCCTCTTTTATTGATAGCAATTTAGATTTACATGCAAACACAAAGTCTTAGAGTGCACATATAAACTGGTAGAATTTTCTTGACTTGCCAAAATATGATTATTTTCAATGAGCTCCCTCCTTTATATGGGAAAATAGGAGAAAGAAAGCTGGAGGAAAATGTGGAACAACCTCAACCGCCTTATCTCTAACTAACTACGTTGACTTTATTCAAAGTTGCATGCCTAGTGCAATTGCAACTTGGCTACATCTTACAAATTTGCACATGATACTATCACATGCAATTACATCTTGTTTTTCCATCACATGTAATATGTCAATGACAAATAATATTCTAAGTTTCTTACAAGACACAAATTCTATTACATCAAGCCTTATTGGTCTTCATGCTGCTACAAGATGCCTAATATTTTACGATTGCTGTGCTCATGTTTGATGGAAGCATCTCGAACTGGAGTATGAATATGCATCCTTGATTGTTTCGTTGAGTGTTCATTGACCAACTTGAAAACACTTTATACTTGTAATCATTCTTTCACCTCCTTGTAAGCTCCATCATGTGATCACTCTTTCTTTGCATTCCTCTTTCTTCTTTGCATGTTCGGGGTTATGCCTGTTGTCGTTATTGAGTTTCTAGAAAAAATCATTGAATGTTCTTTTCAAGCATAGATGGGTCCGTAAAAGCATGGATTTGGGCAAAGTATGAGAGGGAAAGTGTTTGGGATGATTGCTGACAGCAAATGAGCAAATTGGTTGAGCTCATAATGGCTCAAAAATGAATAAAAAAACCAAAAACGTCTTTTTGGAGTGGATTGCATATGTGGACAATGAGCTTTAAGATGTGCAAATAAGGAGTGAAGTGTACTGAAATGGAAACATAGCATGCTTTAATAGGTGCAATTCATACTACATATCCGACAAGCATTTGAGAAACTCTTCTTCATCCATAGGGCAACCATATGCAGGTTCATGGAATGTGTATTGGTGGGATTTATACTTGTAGTCACATGAGGGGAAAAGAGGGACTTGCTTCCATATTAAAATGAGATTTTATCTCCGACTGCATATGCAAGTAAATGGGACCTTGCGTATGCAACTTGAAGAAGACAGAAGAAAAAGAAGAACAAGAGACAAAATATATACAAAAACATGCAAATCTGAAAATGGAAATGATAAGACTTGTATACACAACACAACAAATATATACAACAAAAACCTTAAGAAAAATAACAAGGAATCAAATCTTTTTCTCAAGAAGCGAGAGAAGAAGTTGTTTTAAGCACTTGTGAGAATTTTGAAAATGCAATCAAAGAGATTTCTTGGATTTAGAAGATTACAAGATGAAGTGTTAAATAGACTTCGAATCTTGACTCAATCCTTGCAAGAGATGAGTCAAAATTCGTAGCTTGCCAAGTGTAGGAAGTTAGAGCAAAATATTGCATCATTTTAGCAATTGTTTTGACCAAGCAATATGCAACATGCAAAGGATTTGGAAAATGACGTCCAAAGCATATCAATTGATTAGAAGACTTGAATACAAGCTAGGAAGGATAGGAAATGCTTTCAAACTTACCTTGATCCAATCACTTGCTGTTTTGGTGCAAATTGCTCAAAACTATGGCATTTTTTAGCAAAATGTGCCCTAGATGGGTTGAGAATGAAGAAAACACTCAACAAACTCCAATTTTTTTAGTAGCTTGATGTGTTCTTTGGGTGATTTTAGGCAAAAATGGCCCTTAGATCATCAAAACCGACCAAGAAATGCTCAAGTTATGAGCATTTGAAGGCTGCAAAATCTGTTTTTCGAGAAAATCACCCAAAAAAGTGAAGTTATGAGAGCCAACATGTGTTTTTGGACTAAAAATCACCACTTTTGGGTGTTTGATCAAAAAGTCTCATATTTTGAAGTAAAAGCGCACTTTTGGAAAGCAAGTACACATTTTAAAACTCATGCAATTGCTTGGAAAACTGCCACCATGAGCTTTTAGTGAATAACTAACTTTTGGAGACCATTTACATGTTTTAGAAAGACATGCAATTGGGCATAAACTCGCCACCTCGTGCATTTACATGTTATTAAAACATGTATTTGAACTTAAAAAGTATATTAAGTGGTAATTTTAAAAGATGTATATGCAAATAGGTTAGAAAAACCCCATTTAAATGCATTAATATAATTAAAATAACTTATACATGCAACAACATATGTAAATGATTAGATTTTCCCACTTACATTAATTAAATAAGTTTTAAATATGTAAATACATATTAAAAACCCACTTAAACACATTAAAATGTGTTATTGCATATAAAATGTCCATTTAAATTAATGCTAGGACTTATAATTTATTGGAAATGGGTCTTCACATAGTCTTTTGCATGCAGATATATACAATATATAATAAAAAACCTCACTTAAGTGCATTTAAGTGTCTTATGCAATTAAATTTAATATCTAACTATAGTTGTTAATAAAGTAAGATGAAAGATAGTCTTGAAATAGGCTATTTTCATAAAACATAAAAAACTATGGACAAATCAACTCAGAATGAGTTGAAATTTTAAAATAGACCACAAAATCCACTTTCGATATCAAATATAATTTTATATTGTGCAATTGCCAATAAAAAACCCCCTTTTATGAGGGTTTTTAATAAAAAGATGCAATTGTCCTTAAAAATCTCACTTTTTCCCTTATAACTAAAGCTTGACAACACTGATTTCGACCTAAGTTAGCTCATAATGAGTGGAATTTCAAGGGCTATTTTTCTAAGGCAAAAACAAGACTAAAGACTATTTACAACACAAAGAAAAGATGCACAAGTTTGCCAAAAATTGAGCATTTGTAGTTAGGGAAGAAAAACTCTTACTAACAAACAATTGGGAATAATCTTGACAAAAAAATCTTCAAAAGAACACAAAGAACAATACGGAGATAATGAATTGTTTTCATGATGCCTCATCAATGTGTTAAAACAAAGAGGATGTGCCTATGAATTCATGAGAAAATTCTGTAGGGTTGCCTCAATTTTGTGATGTCAAAATTGAGGACAAGTACTTATTGATCATTCAAAAACATGCTAAGAAACATGGCAAAATCAAGAAAGATTTTTCATCCCAGTTTATTGAAAGACTACATATCCCAGACCTTAGCAATGGTATGATAGATGGGTTTTGTATAATTCTCAATTCACATGTACTACTCCTCTAGTGGGATAAGTGATAATTGTTTTGAGCAATAAGCTAACGTTTGTTATTAGAGTCAAGCTAGCTGTCACCTTTGTGAAGTAGTTTTAAATAGCTTTTACTACAACTACAATTTTAACCAAGCAACATACTTTCCTTGATCTCGACACGTTAGAGGTGTCAATGAATTCCACAACTTATCCATGTAGAGACTCCCTCTAATGTTTTTTTAATTTTTGACATTTGAAATCAGAATATAGAATACAAACTTAGAATTTACAACTGTTCTATATAATCAGATATAGAAAAACAGTGTTAAGTTTATCTGCTGCCATACAAGTCTGATTATATCTACATTATCTTTGCTGTTACAAGTTTCCTTGGATTTTGTTCATTTAGGACTTTGGCATTTCAATACAAAGAGATCTTATGTGAAACATACAATGGAAAAACTTCAAGAATGATGATGGAAATATTGAAAATAAACTGTTGGTTGTTGAAATTGACAGCTGCAATCATAGATCTTCAGACCTCTGTTATTGGTCATGTGTCTCTCTGTTGGTGACGTTTTTCATTCAGCTGGAAATATTCATATGTGCTTCCTTATTATATTCAAGTTCTTCGTTCTTCTTGTTTGGTTCAAGAGTTTCTGCCTGGGCATCGCAGTTGTATGACTTGGCATCATTGTCTTTTGTATTACTGGTTTTATCCTACTTGGCATACAGCTTGGCACAATGCGTTGCTGTTTTGTTTTGTCTTTATGCTACATCCTTACGTTGCTGGAAGCTCTCACCGTCCAGTGATGCTGTTATTATAGTCAGCAGTTTTCAAATCAATGAATATCTTAATGCCGTCTTGTCTTCCTGTAATGGCTGCCACATGGAATTTGGTGGTAATTCTTTATACAGCTGAAGAGCCATGGCTATCATTTTTGTCTTTTCAATATATTGCAAGAAAATGATGGATGCTTTTTTTGTTGTTATGATGATCTTTGTGATAAAGTTCTGTGAAGGGTATATATTTTATATATTGTGTGAAGCTCAGTGTGTGCCAGTTAGTGGTGTTATCTGCAATCGAAGTATTCTGTATTGGCAATTTTCACGCACAGGCTCTGAGATCAGAGTTTATGATTATAGAGTTTCAAATCTGCAGTTCTTATTCATTCTATTGACTATGATCAATAAGAACTGAGTTTTCTTTGTAATTTTATCATGTTTTGAGTTTATTTTAGAAGATACCTGTGTATAGTGAAGGATTCTTGGTTTTTTAAATTTCTGATCACTGATTGATCATAATATGTTGAAATAAAGGGCAGAGATATTGTAATTGTTTCTTCAAAGCTGAATAAAGGATCAATCTTTCTGAGGGATGGGTTGTTTCCCTCGTAAGGAGGGTTTTTCCCATGATAACTTTTGGTATTATTTTTTGTTTTAATTTATTGCATTTCATTTGTATTGGAATTATATACTGCTGGTTATAATTTCAACTTCGGTAATTGATTGTAACTTATTCTCCAATTCCACACTCCAAACTAGCTTGCATCCCCTTCTTCCAGCTGTGACGCAGCATAATTTAAGCATCCAAATCCGTTGAATATTTTGTCACTGATGTCAAAGTTTGATGATCAAGGTCTTATAAATTTTGGAGCATTACTCAAAGTAATAGAGAATTGAAGGAAATGTGGATCGAGTTGCTTGAACCACTTGGTTGCGTGTTTGAGTTCCTTGGTTGTGTGCTTGAGTTGCTTGGTTGCTTGCTTGAGCTGGGGTTTTATGCTAAAATTGGCTGCTTGTCTGCATCACCTGCCTGATTGCCAGCTGCTTGCTTGTGCCAAGAGCATGTGCCACATCATTAATTGAATTTTCAAATATATTGATCTCCTGTGTTATTGAATTAATCCTTGTATTGGTGTGATAGTTTATGGCACAATTGCCACTCATGTGGGTGATTAATTTGGTATGATAATAACTCATGGATGATGGATTTTGAGCGTAAACTATACACATACACACAAATATACGCGTCATAGGTTTAGGTTGAAGGAGCAAAGAAAATAGAAGAAGAAACTAGAATCAGATAAAGCTCAAGGAAGGAAATTGTGGAAGACTTGAACCTGAAATTGTTTCACTTTGAAAGTTAGATAAATATCTGACACATCTGGATCTTCTGAAGATAAATTAGAAAAAATATCATGTCATTAAACAAGGTCATTGGTGCACAAAAAATGTCTACCAATAAAGGTGGAGTTGGTCTTGAAGAATGTCAAAGCTTGAAGTCTGCAAAAGAAGAACACAACACAAATGTTTACAGCACAAAAGATTGGACACCAAGAATTAGAAATGATGCTTTCAAGAATCTTCCTATCTCAGGACAATCTTTTATGATAAGGTTTTAGAATTCTTTCTTTTATGGTTATTGTTTCTCTTGCAATTGTTTTGGACAAAAGCTGATCAAATGTAGAACGTTTGAAGAAATAATTTCAAACTTATGAGTAGGAATTCTTTTTCTCCTTCAAGGAAGTACAATGTTGTATTTATAAATGTAATATCTTTGGTCAGATTGCAAAATCTTGTAAAAGTGGTATGGCAGATTTCTCTAAGAAGAACAAGGTTGAGGAAGAGGTCAAAACAAAGGACGTCGCTAATGTTTGGGGGAAGGAGGATAAAAGCTATAGAGGAATCCTTGTTTGTGCCAATTGCCCATCATGCAGAAAGTGAAAAAGACAAATGGTACACAGACAATGGTTGTCTTAGACATATGATTGGAGACAAGAGCACATTTCCCACTCTCTAAAACACTAATGATGGTAAGGTTAGATTTGGTGGTAATGTATTTTAAAAAAATCAAAGGTATAGGAACACTTGTTGTGAATGATGGTGAGACAAAAGTTGAGAATGTTTTATATGTAGGTCTGAAAGAGTGAAACACAATCTATTAAGTGTGAGTCAATTGTGTGGCCAAGGTCACACTTTAGTTTTCAATTCAAATTGTTGTGAAATTAGAAAAAATGGTAAACATATTCTTGATGCAAGTAGGGCTGCTAACTATCTATACGTTCTTGATGATATCAAAATGGAGGATTCTGGAGTGATTCCCCATCGTTGAATTGCTGTTTGGACGGGGAGTTTTTAGTGTCATAGTCTTTCACCCCCATTTTACCTATGTAGGTTTGTATTAGTCATTGATGTCATAGTAGGAGAAGTCAAGGGGAGCAATATTATTTCAAAGTATCTTTGTTTTAGTTTGGTTTTAGATGGAGTAATCATCAATGACAAAGGGGAAAATTCTTGATTATTTTGTAATGCCCCGCCTGGAGATCCTTGGAACACAAGGATAAAACATGCACTGAATAATTTTTTTCTTAAGATAAGTTACTTAACAATATCATAAAGTAATCAAGTGCAATAATAGAATACCAAGAAAAGGTGTGGAGAATAGGGAACATGGCAAGACTCACATGTTCACCCACACCACTGGAAGTCTTACATCTACTTCCAAATATCTCCAAGCTCAAAACTGCAACTCACAAACCAAAGATCACACGAATCATGAGAATGTACTATGGGGACATTCTCTTTCAAACCCAAAGTAGAAACTCCTAGCATGGTAAGACATACAAGTCCATATCCACTAAACATATCATAATCATGAATCTCAAGTAGAGACCAATAACGATCATGCAGAAGACGAGGGCTCAAAGTTACCACCACTCATCTACTAAACACCATGCTGAAAGTTAAATGTTGACTCCTGAAATTTGGCTAAGTCTGAATTCCTAAAGCCCTGAAATTTCCTAGAATCTTTATCTTAACTCGGAGAGGTCTGGAACCTATCTCAAATGAATCGTCGCATATATTAAAATATATCTTAAGTATACTTAAACGATATATTATAAACCCCATAGAAAAATTTGTTGAACTAGGAAGGTGTGCAACCCTAAAGGGTACCGAAAACACCCTTCAACTTTCAACCTAAAAGTCCAAAGATACCTGTTGTTTGCTCGAGCAGGTATTTGCAAGAAATCAAGTGACCCTTTACAATAGCCAGGTGATACCTTTGGCCCAAGCGATATTTTTCACTATAGCCAGGCGATACTTCTCAGTATGGCCAAGCAATAATTCTCAGTATGGCCTGGCAATACTTCACCAGTATCGTACGATATTTGTCACTACTATGTGCAAATTTTTTTTTGTATTGCCCAATAGTGAACAAATATTGCCCAAGTTCAAAACTAGAAAGCAAAACAACAAGTCTAGAAGGCAAACAAGGTGAGAAACTCCGCACTAGGTAGTGTCAAAACCTCTGTAGTCGAAGATAAGTCACTCAGAAGCATGAAATATAAAACACCATGCAACAGGGAGTAGAAAACATCTATCCATCTAATCCATAACAACATATGAAGGAACATGCAGAAAGCAACATTGCAATGTACATACATGGTTCATAAACCAAACATCATATGAAGGAAAAACATAACATCAAAGCACCAACACAACTAGAACTCGTGCACAATTCCTCCCAACCATAATAGCATCACGAGACCGCAAAGGCCCTAGCCATCCCCTACATGTAACATCCCAAACTGCCGACTAGATAGTCAGAGCTGTCTTATGAGGCAGTTACTACTACAAATGTAACTAACATCATAAGAACAAGAAGATCTAACATGCTAATCCATCAAAGCATAGATACTCCAACTAGTAGTGAATCACATCATCTAACCACATGTCAAACATCATAATATAGGACTGCATCAAGTGAAACTAACATCAGCTAAACATAATATCCAAGCATTCCAATTAAAGCATAAATCACAAGGAAACATACTTCGGACACCTGAATACCAAGTGAACATCAAGCATCGGTCTCAACTAGAAATAGAATATCTTTGTACATCAGTCCCTAGCAGTGGTATAGGTAGCTACGCCTCCCAACCACGTGGAGCCTGTAGGTCCACTCCCGTCGTGCCGATGGAGATAATGATCCAACCACAAACACACATAAAGAAAACATCCATGACTAACACTCACGCTAGATAGTAAAGATGACTGAAACCAAGATCATGAGACAATGCAAGGGGATCAGGTCCTGGCTAGACACTTTATGGGTCAACTATATAGGGACTCGCTAGAGGGTAAGTAGCATGGCATCAAGTAGTCCAAGCTAGTATCGTGCAGCATCAACTCCCCGGAGAGGCATATGCACTATGTCCTCGGACTTAACTGAGTGCTCACATATCAAGTGTCCTCAAACTAAATCAGGTGCTCACTTACTTTTTATTATCTTAGATTTATTATCTAGTAATTTATCTACTTATCACTTATTAGAAACTTCCTCACGCCAACCCTCTAGAAAATAGTCACCAAGGTTGCGAGAGAAGCCCCTCCATGGTGCTACCCTATCTTACATCCCATGCTCATCACATGATGAGTGCTCGTAGGTAATGCATATTCCCCAACCCAACCCCAATGAACATAACTCCATCGATAACAACCGGGAGATCGGGCCTTGCAAGCACCTGAAAAATGCACGAGCATGTGGTTGTGTGTGGGTGCACCAACATCACGAAGCTCATAAAACAAGGGCTGGATGAGAACACAAGAAAAATAACACTCAACCAGCCTATATCCAAGAGAACGGATTCTACACAAATCCCAATAAACAATAAAACCATAGATCATGAACTCACTCAACCAGCTTCAATTCGGAAGTATGGATTCTACACGAATCCCAATGATGCAACCAAACCATACATCATGAACTCACTCAACCGGCCTCTATCCGGGAGTATGGATTCTACACGAATCCTAGCGTCCATGAAATAACAAGGGTTTGACCAGAAACAATAACACCAAGTACAAAATCACTCAACCGAACACAAAGTCAGGAGCACGGATGTGGCATGCATCCCAATGCAAACATAAAGATGAAACAGTGGTCGGATTGACATCCTACAGATAATCTAAATCCACAACCAACACCATGCTAAGAAAACCCGAGAAAACCGGGGGGCATGCAAATCAAGGTAGAAACCTCAAAACTCAAAAACTTTGAAATTAAAACCCATTTTGTCTTAGGGTACAAAAGCCACGAATATCAAATAAAATCTTGGTTTGGAGTTCATGTGCAAAAATAGCCAACATAACGATGCAAAACCCCAAACCCCCATCCTAGAAAACAAGGAAATGCCCATACCTGCCTAACTGGGTAGAGCCATCAACCAGAAACGGAGGGGAACACTAGTTCTCAACCTCCTAACAAACAACTACCAAAAATGGAAGAAGAAACGAAGCTGAAACAATAAAACGGGAGAGCCCTACCTCGCAACCAAAAGGGCAAATACGGAAACACCAGCAATAAAATAAAAACCCTGCAGAAGTGACCGAAAATCACAGCAATTTGAGGTTTCCCTAAGTTGAATCTTACAAGACCAGTCTCGCGACGATCCCATGCCCATAGCTCCCACAATGAACAGAACAGTATTTCCTCATGAAGAGGATTTGGAATTCGCTCTCAAATTTCTATTTCAAAAAGTGAGAAGTGAGGAATAAAATTCTTTTTTGGATATATATTCACTTTTTAAGTGAATAATGAATTAGGGTAATTAACCAGGTCACCTTGTTAAACCCTAAATCAACCCAAGCGAAAATAGGCTATTCCAAGTAATTGGAATTCAACTACCGCAAAGTTGTTGGGAATTAAATTAAATAAGATAAAGCCCAAAATTCCCTTAAATCAAAAATCACAGAATTCCTTAATAACTTTTGTGACAATTGCGAACCTCTAAATGCACAGACATGCTCACGGGTCTAATCACATAATGCAAATGAGTTCAGATTTATTAAATTATCAAAGGGCTTAATTAAAACAATAAAATAGGGTACATCGACTATATAAGGATGACATTGGTTAAATATGAACAATTGAATCACTAACTCCATGTGCCACTACCAAGGACATAAATCCTGCACACTAAACAACATGATCAAGTGCAATTGCATATAATAATATAGCTGAAGTAATAAATGCATTAAATTACATTAAATAACCATTTTGCATAAATTACCGAAACGAACAAGATAAATATTCGTAGCACATAACCAATGAATCCAACATGGACAATTCATTTCTAATTATTTAAGCATTTAATAATGGTTGTTTAAACAACATGAAAAGACACTTAAAACAGATAAGTGAACATGGTCAAATACATGACTAACCACTGCTATAGGAACCTAGTCCAGTGTAGTAGGATAATAATACACAGTGCAATCTCTACACACATCTCAGGGTAATCATGGAACAACCTCATGATACCATAGCAATCCTAGTAACCACTGACACAAACCTCAATGAAACCATCAAACACATCATAATCTCATAAATCAGCCATAAGCATAATCAAAGCAACTGATACAATAACATAAATCCAATCGCCTTAAGGGTGTAGACTACTCATGGTCCCAATCATGATCACTTCTTAAAGAAAGATCAACAAGGTTGTATCCATCAGGATGACTTAAAGAAATCAAATGGGAGGCACTACAATTTTGTTATTGATGTCAAATCATGATGATTAGGGTTGTATAAAATTTGGAGGATTACTTAATGTAATTGAGAATTGGAATGAAATGGCTATCAAGTTACTTGAGCTACTTGATTGTCTGGTTGATTTGCTTGGTTGCTTGCTTGAGCTGATTGGTTATCTACTTAAGCTAATAGCCTATCTACTCACGTGCCAGGCTTGTTAGCTACTTATTTGTGCTAAGATCATATGCCACATCATTGGTTGAATCTTTAAAATTTCAAATATCAATGTCTTCTATGGAGTTCAATTAATCCTTGTTTGGTGTGATAGTTTGTGACACGGTTACCACATTTATGTGGGTGATTTATTGGGTGGGATAATAATTCGTGGACTAATATATATATATATATATATATAAAATGATTTGTTACAAATTCATGTTTAATGATTGGTGGCTCTATTTGAAATTGACCATTCACCTTATTTTGGTGTGACAATTTGATCCAAATGACAACTATTTTGTAAAGTTCTCTCAGTGTGGTAGCTCCAAAACTTTGTAAGTGTCATTGAATGGGGGATGGTTATTGAGTCAAGTTTGATGATGAAGTCACACGCATTGATAAAGGATTCGAATATGCATGTTTCTTGTCATGTAGCAATATTTGTTATTGCTAATTTTGTATGGTGCGGTGTTTGTATTGTGTAGCGTTTATGTTGTTGTATTGTTTTTTCTTCCTAAATTGGGTAGTGATGATTAGGGTAGGAAAACAATTTGTGTTGGTGTGAAAATACTTTGCTTCAAATTTGTATGAAAATCAATCAATGACAGGGCATAAAGGCATGAGATTAGATTATTCTTGGGCGTGAATGGGAAAATTGGAGAAATTGGTGCTAGGATGGATAGGAGCAATTTCATGTTAAAATTCTGAGTTCTAAATTCAAGCTTTTTTCATGTGACAAATTGTGCAAATAGGACTAGGGAGCTTTAGGGTTGAAGAAATAACAACTTAGATGCAACTTCCCTACAATCTCATGATGAAGATGAGTCCTTAAGAATTCCTCCTATCTAAGTGCAAAGACTTTCCCATGACTTTGAAAAATTTGAGCAATGGTTAGGACAAGAAAACTCCAATCTTGAGGTCATCTCCATAGTAGAGGGTTTGAGGAGGATAATTCATGAATCATACTAATGAACATTTTAACAAGCTATTTTCCCATTCCTAATTTAACAATTAAATAAAAATAAAAGATACATTACTTTTCATAATCATATGAAATGCAGTTATAACAACTACTTTGCATATTCAAATGAAATAGATCAACGGTTATAACAAATTAATTGAATCCTAGTAAATTGAAAAGAGAGTAACTAATTTAACTATATCAACCATCCAAATTGTTGGTTAATAGTTTGTCTTCCTTAGATTTTGGTTTATACCTTGACTCTTAATATGCCTAAAGTGATGGAAAACAAAAACAGTTAACGACAAAATGGGTCTATGTAGTAATCTATTAGAGACCCCTGAATTGAAAGGTACAAATCCCTTATGGTGCAAAGATTTGCAAAGAATTTGATTTTAGTAGATCAACTAATTTGGGGTATGCTCTTAACCAGAGAGCAGAAGATGTATAACCAGAATACCTAACACTTCAAGCAATCTAGGCCAATTTTAGATTATAACTCACAACCTCCTCATGAGAATATCAACATATGATATCCACCAAAACTCTAAGTAATGGTGTCGAAAAGATCAACACTTGATGTTCAACATGTACTCAATAAGGCAATTGTTCAACATATGATATTCACCTTTTTGATATCACATTTGAGTATTGGTTTCTAGAATAACAATATATGATATTCACCAAATACATTGGGTAATGGCCTTTAGAATGTTGAGATTCAAGATATCTACTAAGTACTGTGAGTAATAATCTCTTGAACATCAAGTTGCATGATATTTGTTGGGTGGATATTTTGCAACTAACAGTTTTGGGTAAAATCGAGTCACAAAATAGGATGACCAACCACAGTGTGTGAAACAGAGTCTCTCCAACCTTAAAGGGAAGCCTCTCCTTCTCACCGTTCCTTGGATCAACTCAAGGTAAGCAAGAAGTTGAGAGATTTTGTAAGGGGTTCTACCAATATTCGTTCCTCTTAGCTTTTAGGAAAGAATCCACTTACCTGCGGAGCTAGTAATGGGCAAGATGAAACCTCAAACTACACTTTCATCTAAAGTTGTAAACGGTGATACCGATAAACCAACACTAACTCAAAGGCTAGCTGAAGGCGTACAAATTTCGCTCTAAGTCTTGTTTTAACCTATTCTATAAGAATAACCTCTACCATTGGGGCACAAAGACTTTCAGAAATAGGGAATTCTAATTATTTTTCATGAATTTGAGATGGTAATACAAGCTATAGTCAAAGCTCCTAGTCAAAGCTTCAGCTCCGATTGCTTCTTAAATCATTATGCTCTATTATTGAACACACAATAATAACATGAATCAAAGAAAATAGGCACAAATTATAGTCAAAGCTTCGAATCCAATTTCTTCTTTTATTCACTTTTCTCTTGAATTTGTACTAGACAATCAATGTTATGCTTGCACAAGTCTGGCAGAGCTTTCTTGCATACAATAAAAGATGATTTTTACAATAAGGGGGCACTCCTTTATATATAGCAAAGGAGGAAAAAGTGGGAGCAACTCAACCAATATTGACCCGGTCTAACTAACAAGAGAAATTATTGGATTGCATGTCATTACACATGCAAATCGTATTACATGTAATTACACAATTTCCTACAATACATCCTCTCCAACTACAAACATGAAAGATGAAGAAAGAAGATAGAAGAGAAGGAAACAATCCTAGGGATTGTTCTGAAGGGCCTTGTACTTGGCGATACTATCCCAGATGATCGCAGGATCGGGAGTTCCTGTATTTTGTGCCACTACATTCACCATGATGAGTTTCCAGTTGTGATTTGAAAACTCGACGTGATCAAGCTTGTCCTCATTCCAAGTTGTCATAAATTCTCCTTTGTAGATTGGCACATTCTGGAATATTTGACACTTTGAAAACCTTCTCGACGATGTCTAGATGTAAACTCGGAATAACTTTCCATCAACACCTTTAACTTTTTTTTTAAAGCAAAGTGTTTGGTGCATTCCTACACAAACTTAGGTTCTCAAACAACCATTGGGAAAATGGAGACTAGAAGAATTATTGCATCTTTGATTTGAAGCTCGCCTTCTTTACTAGATGTCTTCATTCTTTATAGAAATCCTTGGCATATCTTAACTTGTTGCAACATAAAAGTTTCAATGGGATTGAATCCATCATTGGAAGATATGGATTCTAACTCCATGAGAATATTGGCAAAATGGATCTCTAAGGAACAGTATATTCGGAGTATTGATTAGATACTCATGGAACATATGCAATGAATTGGATGTGATATGGAAAGCACATGTGAAGGGCCAAAATGGGACTTAGGAAGATGGATGACATGTAAATGTATATGGTAAAGGGATGAGATTACATGTAATCACAGATGGAGAATGAAATTACATGTAAGTGCGGATGGAGGGTGAGATTACACGTAATTGCATATGAAAGGAATGGTGCAATGTGCCTTGTGATGATGAGAAAATGAGGCAAAGTGAGATCTTATAGATATCTCTGAGGAAAGGTGAAATCCAAGTACATGGGAATGCGCGCGCATGACATTTTTTGACTCTTTAAAAGTAACTTTCAGTCAAAAATGGGTTCTCAAGATGCAATTACATGTAGAAGAATTTTCATGTAATTATGACATGGAATTGGGTGTGGAGAGTGAGATTGCATGTAAATGTGGATGGAGAATGAGATGCAACGTGCTATGGCATGTAATGATGGAGGTGGAAGATAGAGTGAAGTGAAACACACTTAAGTTCTTGGGAAAGAACTTGCAACTTCTTCCAAAAGAAGAAAAACAAAAAAGCAAGCAAGCAAACAATGAAAACAAGCACAAAACAAGCACATACTTTTGGTTTTAGACTCAAAGATGTCAACAAGCAAGTTGTTTTCATGTGCGAATTCGAAATTGGAATTTGAAAAAATTTCAAACACTTAAAAATGAATGTTTTCATCCTATTCAAAGATAATTTGCACTTTACATGGCATACATTTGGACAAATGTGCAATAACAAGCCATAATATGCATGGAAATAGCAAGATAAGCATGATTTGATGAGAAAGTTTGAAAATGTCCACTTACTTGGAGGTTAATGAGCCAAAATAGCAAGATTTATAGACTTTGAAGACCAACTCTCCTCCAAATCCGGATTTAAACTACTATTTGACTTCTTCCACACTTGCAAGTAATGGACATTCAATGGTCAAATTTGACATGAGTGCCAAAAATGTGGTCTCCAAAGGCAATAGCATGCATTAAAACTCAAGAACGACCCCTATTGATCCAAAGGTATAGGTTGGAATCGAAAATGCCATTTTTTGAGTTTTTTGAACAAGATTGTACCCTTTTCATGCAAAAATATGGGTCGTTTTTGCAAAAAAGTGGCTAATAAATGCATATATATTAATCATTTTTTGCTTAGCAATGCAAATCTGTCTTTCCCAAATGTATGTACATGGACCCAAATGCAAAAAAGTGAATAAAAAAACCCAATTTTCTGGGCATTTTTTACAAAAACATGATACATAAAAGGCATGAAATGAAACTTTTTTGACATCTAAAGGCAAAAATAAGTTCTTCATTAGTATATATATGGATGAAAACCTCAAAACGACTTCTATTTGAGCCAAAACGTGATCGAAATTGCCCCAAATTTGGGCATTTTTCACAAAAATGTGGCTCAAAAAGTCATAAAATGAACTGTTTTTTGCATTAGATTCAATGCCTAGGGCATTATAATGCTAAGAGATGCAGAAACGACTCTCTTCTTAAGGATTTCAAGCCATATCATGGGCAGATCTGCTCATTTTTAGTGAAAAACGTGTTCTTGGAGAGGAAAACATGAAGTTTTTTGCCCTTCTTTCTTCAAATTCGAGTTCATCATTTACAAATGTATGAAACATAAGCAAAACATATTCTCCAAGTGCCATTACATATTTCAAAAATATGCAAAACTCAATGTAGGAGGGTCATTGCACATTTTAAAAACTCAAATATGCATTGCTCACTCTAGGAGGGTAATTGCATATTTTAAGTCAAAGGCATTTACATGCTTTTAGTTCAAAAACTCATTCTCTAGGAGCATTTGCATATTTACATGCAAATGGGTTTGAAGGACATGTTTGCACAACTTAAGTGATCAATTAAGCACATGTTTATTTAATTTTTGAAGAAATATTACTTAATTGAGTCATAAATAATATTAACACTAAATTAGTTTATTATATAATGTGCAAATATCATTCAAAAAGTAATATTTACTAAGATGTTTTGAATTAAAACTCAAAAATTGTTGAAAATTAGAACCAAAATAATGGTGACAGCAGATCACAAAAAGATATCTTTCAATACTCGTATAGATCTGGCTACACACAATGTGTTACAATTTCTCTCTATTTATAGAGAGCTCTCAATGCCTCTATACTTGTAGAGATTTCTAGATTGTTGACTGAAACAATGTTAACTTAACTATCTTCCATCCACCTAGGTAGAGGTAAGCTTAGGAGGAAGTAATCTATCCAATTTTGTTGGCAAAACTGAAATAGTAATCAACCATTGGTTGGAGAATAGGGAATGTGCACAACAAATCTGCTTAGTCAACGATAACCATTGAATAGAACACCAGTTCAGTTGCAGCTGACGTGAGGTGGAGATATTAATTATTCCAACACCCTCCCTTAATTTCTACCACTAGAGACTCTTTGTGGGAGAAATTAGAGAAGAAATTCAAATAAGATGATTCCCAACATTAAGCCTTGTTAGGTACCCATTTACAACATAAAATTTTGCTTTCGCTTATCACTATCAATTTGAAAATTGCTTTGGGTTTTTCACCAGTTTACCCATAACCATTTGGATTTCCCTCACTTAATGCAATCGATTTGATTTTGGGTTTCTCACCCAAATAGGTGGTTTGGCTTACCACAAACCCTTCAAAAACTTTTAGGTTTTGCACCCAAACAAGTGGTTTTGGCTTAAGGCAAAACCTTCAAAGACTTTAGGTTATTCACCCAAACAAGTGGTTTTGGCTTACCACAAACCCTTCAAGACTTTTAGGTTTTTCACCTAAACAAGTGGTTTTGGCTTACCATAAACCCTTCAAAACTTTTAGTGATGGAAAACCAGCTCTGAGCTTTTCTCATACACAATAATTTTTGAGTCCATATGAAAAACAATCCATCTACTGAGTAACATGGGTACCTAGCCGCTGTGCTCGCTAGTTCTCTAGAAATGTTTCTCAGATACATGGTTCATCAATAATATATATATATATATTAGAGTCTCAGACACTACCAATAATGCACTCCTTGCAATAGATTCAAGTACAATACTCACATGAGGGATATTTAATTCAACAGTCTTCTATTTCAAACCCACATCTTGACAACAACATAACCTTCACAGTTAGATAGTCACATCCACTTCCTTCCAATCCATACACTTCCATCCCACATCAGAAATACATTTTAGACAATCTTCATTGTGTGATAGAAAATAAAACTTTAACATACTATCTCCCAACTATTTTCTATTCCTAGACACTCAACTCCCATGAAGGACCACAAATTTAACAACAAACATAAAGCCCAAACTAAAGATTTAAGCTTCACAAACAACAATATCAGCAATATCATTTCTTTCTACGATGTTCAACATTTTTCTGATCTTTCTTCAATTTGGTGGTAAAATACTTGCTCGCTCAATTCTAATAAATACTTCATCGGATTCTTTTTTCTTTCTCCAAAATACTCAAAGATTCATTTGATGTTGCTCAATCAAAAATAACCTTTAGCAAAAACAACATAACTTCACACAAACAAACGTGAATCATAGATGCTCTAATATAGTCATATATTAGAGAAAGAAACCATATCACAACCCATGGATCAAACTACGCTCTAATACCATGTTGAAAATTAGAACCAAAATAATGGTGACAAAAAGATAACTTTCAATATTCATATAGATCTGGCTGCACACAATGTGTTACAATTTCTCTCTATTTATAGAGAGCTCTCAAGGCCTCTATACTAGCAAAGATTTCTAGATTGTTGACAAACCAATTGTTAACTAGCTTCCATCCACTTGGGTAGAGGGAAGCATAGGAGGAAGTAGTCTATCCAATTTTCTTGACAGAATTGTAGTAATCAGCTGTTGGCTGGAGAATAGGGAATGTGCACAATAAATCTGCTTAGTCAACAATAACCATTGAATAGAACATTAGTTCGATTGCAGCTGACATGAGGTGGAGATATTAATTATTCCAACAAAAATTAAATCAAACTATATAGTTAATATAGTCACTTAAGTGAAAAATTAAAAAGCAACTCAACTTAAAATTATAGCATAAAGTGCACTATGTTTACTTTAAGTGAAAAATCAAAATGATAAAGTAACTTAAAAACATAACATAAAATGAATTTGTGTTATATTTTTCAAAAAGTGAATGTCAACTTAATAATATAAAATGATATTTTTAATTCGGGCAGTTGCACCTAGAGAGTCTACCTTTTGGGCACTAAAATGGTCATATCTGTTGAATATCAACTCCAATTAAGCCCTAAGATATATCGAATTGAAGGGAAAACCAAAATCAATAACTTGAACAAAACCAAAGGACCAAAAACCAACAAACATACACTAAAAATCGCAAAAAGGGATGTTGAAGGCTTCAAAAATCAAGTATAGGCTCAACAAATAAAAAAACTAAAAAGACTTGATGAAACCCTTCAGCAAAAGAGTTTGTTATGTGAATTGAAGTTGATTGATTCATCAATACTAACCAATTAAATAATGAACTAAACTCAGAGAAATGCGAAATTGGTTTGAAAAAGTTTCGTACTGTTACCTACATTTTGTGGTGACAAAATACAGGACAACAATAGTCAACAAGTACTCCGTGTAATGGTCTCTAGAACATCAATTGGCATTACATTCACCATGTACTCAAAAAATGTTTATAAGGTATGTGCACACGCATTCTCATAATGCATACCATATAAACATCCACCATGCAAAGTATAACCTATTATGATGTGCATGGACATCGTAAGATATCCATCATAATAGAAAATTAAGTTATTGTAATATCGTTACCTTTCAATAACTTATGCAAATACAAGTGATAATCATTTGGAAGTCGTTTCTTCCTCATGATGTACACACGGGGTAGGCCCATTAAAATCACAGTCACGAGGTATATTTATGAATCACAGTCCTCTTGACTGCTATAATTTATTGATCACTAGAGAATGCATCACAACATGGTTTACTCCCTCTAAATCAATATGATCAAGATCACCAAAGGTTGACTGAATCATATCCTCTGTTTGCTCCCTCTCTCTTAACGTAGCTTCTAATGAAATGCTAGGCTCCCTCCGAATCTCAATCTCCCTCTTCCTACAATAACATTCTTAGAGAAAAGAATCAAGGCACATAGCTCTTTTTCTTATATAGAAATATGAATAAGAATGTCAACTTTAATTAGAATGTTAATAATTTAATTCATGCCTATAACTAACAACATAAATCATTATGTTGTGTTCTTGTGTTTGGTCCCGTTTCCTGGTTTTTAGTTTAATACTGTATTGGAGGTTCCAGGTCCTTGTAAAACTTACGTACTTTAATTGGACTATGTAAGTGGTTTCAAGTCTCTGTAAAACTTGATTTTGGTGCTGCTTCTAGTAGGTTTTAGGACTCTTTTCCTGATGGCTGTCTTGCTTTTTCCTTTTTGAGGATGTGGAAGGGTTTCGGGGTCCCTTCAAAACCTGTTTTTACCGTAATCTAAAACAACATAAATCATTATACCATATCTCTTTATTTTCAATAATAGAATTAAGATAACACAATACTTAATTTCTATATATATGTCTTCCCTTTAGATGACATTTTCTTCTAAAAAATCAATATTTATAATTTTATAAATATTAGCATATTTTTCATAAACATATCATTTGAATTTATACTTATTCCATTAAATAAATTGTATTTACCTTTAATACCTTATTGGAAGATGTTATCCTCACCAATGCATTTATCTACGTTTCTTTTAAATCATTTGTTGTTTGCATTTACTTTCATTATCCTTTGTCACTTTTCTTATGATTCGGTGGTTCGACTTACTTTCCATTTCCTTCTTCCTTATACTAACATATATGTTTCTTGTCTTAAATTCACCAGAAAATGTTTTATATTACCTTGGCTGACCTATGTGCTTGACACTCCGTACTATGCAAGGTCCTACACTTGTTTACTCGAATAGCTTACCTTCCATGTGGCAGTCAAAACTCCAATGTTATAGCATGCAACAATTTTATCGCTGACCAAGGGTGGGTGATCTCACTTTATATACCTTTCAACAATGTTCGCGTGTCACAATGAAGATCTCGATAAATAATGTGATTTCTCCCACATAATACCTTTCCAATTCGTCCAATTGGACTCCCTTACAAACCCTGTACTTCAAACCTGCGAGCAATGTCCTTATTCCTTTTGTCCCATCCATGTAAAATTACATTGGCATTAAGGATTTTACCTCCTGTTTGGTTCAATGTACCTTTCCAAAATCTACGTGTATGGACTGATGTTATTTATGCAGTTTTCTCTAAAGTTGAGGCAGGGACTGACTTGTCTGACATTTTTATCTCCTTTTCTTATTTCCTCAATGTTACGCTTCATTCTACGCCCAAAGAGAATTGTGGATTCAACTAATGGATGTTTGCAGTAGCAGTTCGATGTTTTCTCACTAAATTGGAGTGATGTTCATCCTTCCCTCTTCACATCTCATTAGCGGGGGATGACATGTATTTTCCTCCATGTATGTCTTGTCGTTTCTAACTTCATTGTTGTTCTCTTATCCATATGTTGTTTGAATGTTGTAAAAAATGTTTTGTCAAAACATAATTGTTGTGGTTGACATTCAATGCTTCAAAATTGAAGTTTATTTCATGGTTGCTACTTCTATATCACCGCTACACACAATCCTTATGAAGCATATTACAGTGGATATTCTTCATAGTCACTAATATACACACTTCCTTCAATGGTCAAAACATATTAATATATTTTTTCTCAATCCGCTAGTAGTAATGTGCGTTCATTCTGTAGAATGCTATTCTGATGTCTTAGGCGGTTACTCTTATAACCATGTTTGATCTTTGAAACATTATTATCAGTGTGATAATTTTTTATATTGTTGTTCAATTCATACTTATAATTCCTACCCATTCCGTCGCAGGAAATGAAATAGATTGTTAGCAAGGAACCATTCGGATGCCTAGAAGAGTAAATGAATAGTCACTACACAATCTTCACTAACCTCAATCTTGTGATCAGATTACATATGACGACCATATAGTATGAATGGCAAAGGAATATCAAATGATGCAGCTTCAAGAAACCCAATGCTATGCATCAACATACTTGTCTAGCATAAAAAACATCAACATAAATAAATATTCCTCCTGATGCTACACATCAGTATACTTGACCCAGCTGTTGACATCGTGTCTTTACCCAAAAAAAAGGTCTTCACAAAGAGTCAAATCCTATTCGCAAAAGTTCTTATCAAATGAGCACATCTCATACAATATAAATGTTTAGTACACAAATAACTTCGCTTGTATTTGATTGCTTGATTACATTTGCAATTTGGCTTTGATACCATGTTGAATTTCTGAGGATTGCTGCAAATGTAATAGCACTGCCATTTAACTTGGTACGTACTTTCCAGATGGTAGTGTCCTCTTGTATTTGTATGAGGAATAAACCAAGAGAAGAGACATCTCCCTTCATGAGACATGTCTATTCATCAATATAATGAATATAATGGCAAACTTATATATATTGATTTCTCTTTCATTTCATAGGTTTATCCTACTAAAGCTACCAAAACATCGACACATTTAAACGTGGTAATTCTTAAGGACAAGCATAATCTATTATTCTCTTCTATATGAACAATTGGGTCAAGATTGAATTTTATTTTTTTAAGACATTACAATTGGTTTTGCAACCTACAAAAGGATGACAAGTACAATGGATAATTACTTGAGAGACGTGGTCTACATACCTATCAAGTTTGTGTTATGAGCACATTGATATGACAAGTAAATCAAGCAACACACAAGCAATCATGATATAATGTGACAATTAGGGTGTGGATGGGTGGTTACGTCATCTTTTTCTCTATACTGCTTGCTGCTGAAATTCCTATCTTCCATGATTCCCTTTACCTGTGACATCTTCAAGTTCCACCACATGCGTGAAGGAAAAAGAAATTGGTTAGCCTTATTCTAGTAAAATGGAAAATTTGAAATAATATGCTAGGATAAACCATATTGAATAATCAGAACATCTAAAATGATCATAGTAATAACTCATCATGACAACAATTGCAGTAATTCAAATAATCATTGATCCACTTATCAGTTGTAATTGTTGTAAGTATAATTAAATCTCTAATTAGTCAATGTTAGTCAGGACGTAGGAGTACGAAAGAATGTAGACGTGTTTGCTTCTTAAATTGATTGGATGACCAACTTAGATTACAAGAGGCTGAAACAATGCCAATGTACAATAGAGAGTGTGGCAAATGATGAACAACTTGAAAAACACATCCTTCTTTGCAAAGGCCAACGCACAATGTTGACGACAAATATATGATAAAAGCAGGTCTTGTGGATGGGCTCTTGTTGAAAATTTTGACATTGTCTATGACCTTGGTGCTAGCCCACTTGATATTCCAATGTATTCTACAACAAGAATCGAAAATTACCACGAGCCACCGTGGGATAAAGGAGACCCCAAAGTTGTGCCAATCATTCTTTTGTCGCAAGGCACCAAATGACAAATACTGTTGACGATGGCATGGGCCATAACCATACACAAATCCCAAGGGCTGACACTACAAAAAGTAGCCATTGACATTGGCAAGACGGAGAGGAAGGGGTTGATATTTATGACCGTGTCAAGAGTCAAGTCACTAAGAAGCCTTCGCATTCAACCTATGTTTTCTTTTGAGCGATACTCAAATATGTAGAACAACCAATACACAGTTGTAAGGAAAAAAGAAGAGGCCCACTTGCAAAAGCTTTATGTGTGACGAATCAAATGTTGCAAAAACGTAATAATGGTCTCCTCTACATACTTGTTGATGTGAAGCATAATTTATCATACCAAAGATCTAGAGAAATTGTCTCCTACATGTATTTGTTAAAATGTGATGTATACTATGCACACAAAAAGGGAACATCTTGACTCCTACTTGTATTATTTTTCAATGGTTTAATAGAACAGCCATAACATATCTTTCTATTTCCTCCTTTTGGTGCAAATGCTAGTTATATTGGTATGGGAGATAGGTACCAGATTTTTAGAAGATAAGTAGGAGAGATGTACTTTAAGATGCCAATTTATGTACACACAAATCATATATGTTATAGGATATTATTATTATCTATGTTTGTTGTTATATATATAGTCTTATAGATAGATGTAGATATTTAATGAGATGTTCAACTATTTGTTTGTTTTTATGGCTCCATAGATGACTTGCAAAGGAATGAGTGGTAACATGGTATTGTTTTAGAAACAATAAAATCTCAAGATTTTAATTCCATGAGAAATATGAATTAAGTAGTCTCAGAACACAATGCTGGTAGAAGCTAAAACCTCGTTGCTTGTTGCTGTTTGCAAAGTCACTTTCACTTTGAAGTTGCTTGTAGATTCTCTCTGCTCCTTCAACTTTACCATGTTTGTTGTGAAAACTGATCCACAACCACTCTGAAAAAATTTAGGACTTCTTTCTGAATTTTTTGATCAGGTCTTTTCTGGGGGAAATGCTTGCAAAATAGGGATGGTCCTGCAAGTGGGGATGTCTCAGTACCTATATTTGACAAGAATCCCTACTTTCGGGAACAGTTTTTAAAAATGGTGACCATACTTTAGACAAGGACAAATGCCAAAGGGTCAACTGTGTTGTTCATGTTTTAAATGTGTCAAATTGATGGATGAATGTGACAAAATGCGTAAGAAATATTTTGGCAAAATAAGTCTCATGGAGGTGCAACACCTTGGTTGACCAAAACTTCAAATGAAACTAAAGCTGTGGCTTTTTGGATTGGCGGTTTGCCCATTAGTCAATTTTCCTCCAAAATCATTGCTTTTGAATATAGACTTCAAAGGTTGCATTGATGTATGCTTAAACTTCACTAAAGTTTCCTATCAGTAGTTTGCTCTCATGTTAAACCATCATCTCATATCCCTGGCTATAGTAAGCCATACTTAATATTAGATCATTTAAACATGGTAATTCTTAACTTTTAAGGACAAGTGTAATCTATTATTCTCTTTCTATATGAACACACAGGTCAGGATTGACTTATTATTTTTTTCTTCAAGACATTACAATTGATGTTACAGCCTACAAAAGGATGACAAGTACAGCAGATAATTACTTAAGAGATGCGGTCTACATACCTATCAAATTTGTGTTATGAACACATTATAAGCACATTGATATGACAAGTAAATCAAGCAACACACAGGCAATCATGATATAATGTGACAATTAAGGTGTGGATAGGTGATTATGTCATCTTTTTCTCTATGCTGCTTGCTGCTGAAATTCCTCTCTTCCATGATTCCCTTTACCTGTGACACCTTAAAGTTCCACCACATGCATGAAGGTAAAAGAAATTGGTTAGCCTTATTCAAGTAAAATGGAAAATTTGAAATAATATGCTAGAATAAGCCATATTAAATAATCGGAAAATCCAAAATGATCATAGTAATAATTCATCATGCAGTAATTCGAATAATCATTAATCCACTTATCAGTTGTAATTGTCGTAAGTCTAAATAAATCTTAATTAGTCAATGTTAGTTAGGACTTAGGAGTATGAAAGAATTTAGACATGTGTTTGCTTCTTAGATTGATTGGATGACCAACTTAGATTACATGAGACTGAAGCAATGCAAGTGCTATATTGCATGACTGTTTATTTGAATATGGAATTTGGGTGTCATATTCTTGGATATGATTGTAAGCAGAAATATTGGTAGTTATTGCATCCTTTTTATGTGATATCAGTTAATCAAAAGAACAATTTGTATCTCTCGTGTGCTGATTTTCTATATTGTTTCATCAAAAAAAAATCTTCTAGAGATGGGATTTTCTGTGTCTTCACCATTATTATATTCTGCATTCACCCTTCAGCTGTATCATGAGAATACATGTTATTGGGGCATTATAAAAAGAAAAGAAGAACTTTCCATGCTGGATGATTTTGTCTTCTGCCCTTCTTCAAGCTTGGCAAAATGTATATGAGAACACCAGAATACATGAATATAGATTTTGGTGATTGTTTTTCAGATTATTAGGAATAATACACTGTGGCTCTTGTTGAGTTTTTTTTTTGTTTATGCTTACAGATGCCTGAAGCCGTTGTGGACTATAATTTATTGAGCAGGGAATGGGTCATTATCCAGCAAGAAGATCTGAGGCTAGAGTCAACACAAGTGTTATATGGTAGATTTTCCTCATCAAACACCAGCGCAGAAGATTCAGACAATTTGAAATCAGTCAATAAATTTGCACCTAGTTCTGGAAATGATCATGAAAGCTGGAATGATCTATCTGACTTGTATGCATGTGAAAACTGCACTGTGTATACCATGGATAAAATAAATGTTCCTCTAACAATAGTTTATTCACGTAAGAAAAAGCAGCATGGACAAAATCCAGGCTTGTTGTATGGGCATGGTGCATATGGTGAGGTCTTAGGCAAGCGATGGCGCAGTGATCTGAAGAGTTTGCTTGATTGTGGTTGGGTTATTGCCTTTGCTGATGTCAGGTGATCAGTTGTGGATTTCATTTTATTGACTTGTGTCTTAACATTATAATACTCAGTGTCATCGTAAGTAGATAATAAAAAGATGTAGATAAACACACACTTCAAAAATACACATTAGGTAGCATGGGAAACCCTTTAGGAAAACTCCCCTTAAATAATTTTTCTTTGTGATGCCCCCTTTTGGGAAGATTCTGGATCTTGCCCTAGAGTCATAAATTCCGTGAAAAAAAAAAGGGTAAGGTAGTTCGTAATGTCCCCTTTTGAGATCACCCTAGATTTCCCTTCCTGCTAAAAAATGGTCTTTCCTTGATCTGTATTTTGTGTTCCTTTTAACTTGAACACTGTAGATGCTTGAATCCATCTTGATATGTCTTTTCTGATCTGGATTGGTATGTGTTATTTATTGATTGCTTCCTTGATGCTGATCGGTACCCTAATTGTAATGTTCCCTCTTTAGTTCGACATGACATTGATCATGGATTTTGCCTATTCCAGACTCTCGTAGGCAAATGGTGTGGAGAGAGAGTCAATTCTGCGGATCAGATGGTCATATCTTGCTCTTGAAGAAGTGTTAAGAGGTTATATTTTATTATTATGTGTTATTGGGGCCTACATGTTATAATTTTAAGTTGAGTTGCACTTTTTATTTTATAAAATTTCTTTATTATAAAAAGTGCATTATAATGAGATTTTATAAAGGATGTTTCTAGAAGTTCTAGAAAAAGTGCATTATAATGAAATTTTATAAAGGATGTTTCTAGAAGTTCTAGCAACTTCTTAGAAAAGTGAATAAATAGAGGGTTGGGCCTCTCATTTTGGACATGCTTGGATTTGAGATTTCTTCTACTTCTTCCATTGTGGAGCAAATTTGTAGTCTCTTGGGTCTGCAAATTATTTGATCTTTGGGAACGAATCACTCCCTTGGATTGGCGACTTTGAGGGTGTGAAATAACACCTGAATTGTTGCATTTGAGGAGTTGGTAATTCAGCCATCTCATTTGGACTTCATTGAGATTCAGTTATAAGGGTTTACTTTGGTTGGAATAAGGGTTTCAGTTGTGCCCTAGCATTTGTGGATTGATTAACAGGGTTTGAAGGCACAGTTGTGCATTATTTCCAGACTGCCAGTCCAGGGTTTGGACCCACGTTTTTGCTCATAACTCCTAATTGGCTTGACGGATGAATTTCATATTTTAGGGGGTTATTCAGCAACCCTAGGCGCCCAGATTTATTGCTTTTAGAGTGACAAAAAACGCTGCAATATTTTTATCTAGCAGCCGTACCAGGCCGTACCTGTACGGCCCTATCAGTTGGGCAGCAGCAGCAATTTTGTGAGTCGGTTTGGGGCAGATTGTGAGGTCTTCGTGTGGCATTAACTCAGCATTCATATCCGGCAAAATTGGAGCTATTTCAGGTGCACAAACTGAAGTTTTGATTGCCAAAATATTGCATTCTATGGATTAGAACAGTCAGCACTATCATTGCATAAATAGTTATTTCCAGTCATTAATAACCGTTGTAAAAGTTTCGTCATTTGCATTCCAAATCTGAACTGGGTTATTGTTCATGTCATAACATTGCATTGTCAAGAGCTTGATGTGTTAGAAGTGCATAGTTGTGACAGTCTCTCATTGTAATCAGTTCTATTTGTTGTCATAAAATCAGAATTGCATTGGACTTCATATTTGAGTTTCATATTGTCATCTATCTCTTAGATTGGTAGTGTTATAATCTGGAATTGTTGTTCATACATTATTGGCATCATATATTGAGGTTTCGTTGTACAACAATTAGTAATATTGCAGCCTTATTCGGTTACATGCCAACTGTTTGACAAAATTCCTAAGTCCAGTTTGAGGGTTTCAGTGGCCTTTATAGTAAGGGTCATTACAGTGGTATCAGAGCTATAAGTCCTACCATCCTGTGGAGGTCTTATAGGGAATTTGGAACAGCTGGATAGGAGGGAAAGTGTTTGACGAAATGTCAAAACACTAAAATCAGAACATTTATGAGCATGCGACAGAGGCTTTATAATTTCCGCAATACCAAAGCAAGACAAGATAGGATTTCAGACCTGCACAGTGAACAGTCTAGCTCATCTGTACAGGTGGATATAGAATCCAGTCATACAAACACAGGGGAGGTATTCTTTGATCAAGACTACGACTACAATATGGATAGAGGCAGGAATGCCGGTCTAGATCAGCGAGAGGAAAGATTTTTACAGTTATTAGACACCTTGGCACAGGGACAGCGATTAGCCGAACAAAGAGCACAGCAACAGAATCAGAGAATGGAGCTTATGATGCAGATGATGGCTCGTCAAATGGGGTTGAACGCTAACATAGGTGGAGGAAATAATCAGAATGGGAATAATCAGGATGGGATACATAATGGAGGCGAACAAATTGGGAACAATTCCGGTCATGCACCCCAGCAAGCTAGGACAGTGAGTTCGAGACCTATGATTCCCACGTTCCTTCCTAGAGCTCCAGAGCAGCCAGTACTAGAACCCCAGATCACTGACATACAGGATCAGCTGAGGAGAGATTGGGAAGCAGGAGGTCCAGATTTTACAGTTGCAATCACCTTTAGAGAGTATATGGATGTGCGGATGAAGCATATGCCCCGTGGACATGACAGGACTCAGAGCTATGAGCTACGAAAGAAAGTAGGGAAACTTCAGTTACCATATTATGATGGCTCGGGGAAGTCTACAACAAGAGCTTGGGTTCAAAAACTTGACACATACTTTCAATTGAACCCTATGTCTGAGGAAGAAGCTATTAAGTATGCAGCAATTCACCTGGATGGGTTAGCACACGAGTGGTGGCATCATGGTATGATCACTATGGGTCATGCACACATTACCTCATATGTGGAGTTTACGGAGAGACTGATTGAACGTTTTGATAAGAAGGATCCAGAACTCCATTTCAAGGAGTTAGCTCAGCTTAAACAATGGGGATCATTGGAAACATACATTTCAGAATTTCAGAAACTTGCAGTGTTAGTAACAGATGTATCTGAACGGAGGCTATTGGTTTTATTTATGGATGGGCTAGTTGATCCGTTGAGAGGGTGGATTAAAGCTCTCAACCCTCCCACTTTGCAGGAAGCCATTAAGAAAGCTCGTGACATGGGTTCCTCTTCAGCTTCTAAAAATAAATTCCAGGCAAAGAGTTTCCCTTCAGGAAAAGATAGGGACAGGAAACCCTTTCATAGAGAGGTACAGCTACCTAAGGAGGAAAGTAAGAGGTTGGACAAGGAGACACTTAATGACTTGCGTAGGAAGAAGCTATGCTTCTATTGCAAAGGCCCGTATGAGTATGGCCATGACTGTCCTATGAGGCCAAAAGGGAAGACCAACCGAGCAATGTGGGCTTATTACGAAGGCTCAGATTCAGATAGTTCAGAACATCATGATGAGGATCCTGATGAAGCAGAGGGAGAACAGGAGATAGACAGTGCAGGGTAACAGCAGGGAACAGAGCTACGTTTACAGGAAGCACGATTGTCTAGTATCCAGAGAGAGGGATCTTTCAGATTTCGGAGAGTTTTGGCTGGGCAGAAGGTTATTACATTATTGGACACAGGTGCCACACATAATTTCATTGATGCACGATTCGTGGAGAAGCGTGGACTCATTACTGAGGAATTCGTGGGACTAAGAGTCAAGGTAGCTGATGGATACACTCTTCGTTGTGACAAGATGGTACGAGACCTACCTTTGTGCCTGAACAACTATGAGTTTAAGGTGGACTATCATGTGGTCAACATGGGTGACATGGATATAGTACTTGGAATGCAGTGGCTACATTCATTGAAGGTGGTTACCCTGAGACTAGAGGATATGGAGATACAATTCGAAGTGAATGGTAGGACTCATGTGCTTAAGGCTATCCATAATGGAGACATCAGGACTATCTCATTTAGGCGGCTGGAGAGATTAACTAGGCATAATGATATAGAGTGGGCAGCAGTTTGTACTTTGACACCTACACAGGAGGAGCAACATAAGACGGAATATCATCCTGATATTCAGAAATTGAGGATTAAGTACGAAAAGGTATTCAGTGAGATTCCACCAGGCAGGCCACCGGACAGAGGCATTGAGCATGTTATTGAGCTGGAGGAAGGTGCTAAGCCTATCATGATCACACCATATCAACACCCAAAGTGACTCAAGGATGAGATCGAAAGGACCATCGAGGAGTTGCTAGCTATGGGGCACATCCGACCAAGTAAGTCACCTTTTGCATCTTCTGTTGTTTTGGTAAAAAAGGAGGATGGAACTCTTCGGATGTGTGTTGATTACAGGGAATTAAATAAGAGAACCATTAAGAACAGGTATCCCATTCCTCGCATTGATGAGTTGATAGATGAATTGCATGGGGCTTGTTATTTCACGAAAATTGATTTGAGATCAGGATATCACCAGATCAGAGTCCGTGAACAGGATATTGAGAAAACTGCTTTCAGATGTCATTGTGGGCACTTTGAGTTTGTAGTCATGCCTTTCGGCCTGACCAATGCACCTGCCACTTTCCAGTCCACTATGAACAGAGTTTTCCACCATCAGTTGAGGAAATTCGTGCTGGTGTTTTTTAATGACATTTTGATCTATAGCCAATCATGGCAGGAGCATCTAGAGCATTTGGAGACAGTGTTGAGCATTTTACAGAAGGAGTCCTTGTATGCAAAAGAGTCCAAATGTGACTTAGGGATGACTGAGCTGTTATATTTGGGACACATTATTAGTGCAGATGGAGTGCGGATGGATCCTAAAAAGATTCGCGCTATTGTTGATTGGCCTCCACCAGAGAACCTTACACAGTTGAGGGGGTTCCTTGGTTTATGTGGTTTCTATCGCAGGTTGGTCAGTGGCTACTCACGACATGCAGCTCCCATGACAGATCTACTGAAAAAAGGGGAATTTGTGTGGACTCAGAAGGCACAGGACTGTTTTATGAGATTTAAGGAGATAATGACTACGTGCCCAGTTCTAGCATTACTTGATTTCACGAAGCCATTTGAGCTTCAATGTGATGCATCTGGAGAGGGAGTAGGTGTTGTACTTATGCAGAATAAGCACCCCATAGCTTATGAGAGCAGGAAGCTCAGAGGCCCCGAGCGTTCATTCAGTATATATGATAAGGAGATGTTGGCCATCATGCATGCTTTGGTCAAATTCAGACAATATCTTGTGGGTAGCAAGTTTTGTATTAAAACTGATCATAACAGTTTGAGGCATTTCTTGGGACAGCGGGACCTGAATGATCGCCAGCAAAGGTGGGTAAGTAAGTTGCAGGCATATGATTTTGACATCTCATATGTCAAGGGAACTCAGAATGTTGTTGCAGATGCTCTTTCTCGAAGGCCACACCTCACTCTTATGGTTCAGATATCAGAGGATTGGCGACACTTGATTATAGCAGAGTATGCCAGGGATACATGGGCCTCCGATATAGTGGAGGGAACAGTGATTGATACCAGATACACACTTGTAGATGATTTAATCATTTACAAGAACAGGATTTACCTAGTCCAAGGATCGAAGGTTTAGCAACTGATTTTGAGAGCATTTCATGACTCACCGACATCAGGCCATCCCGGGTACTTCAAGACTTACAGGTCAGTTCGAGAGCGGTTCACTTGGAAGGGGCTGAAAGCTGATGTTTTGCAGTACATTCGAGAGTGTCTTGTTTGCCAGCAAAACAAACAAGAACACACCTATCCGGCAGCGTTCCTACAGCCACTTCCGATCCCTGACAGGAAGTGGGAGTGCATCTCCATGGACTTTATCACAGGTTTGCCCAAGGTACAAGGACGGGATTGTATTTATGTGGTGGTAGATAGATTAACAAAATATGCTCATTTCTTTCCTATCACCACTACCCACTCAGTAGCTCAGGTGGCATAGGTTTTCTTTCGGGAGGTTTTCAGATTGCACGGATTGCCTCGGAACATTGTGAGTGACAGGGATAGCCGTTTCATGAGTCATTTTTGGCAGGAAGTATTCCGGTTATGTGGCACGGAGCTTACACCCAGCACTAGCTATCACCCACAAACCGATGGTCAGATGGAGATTGTGAACAAATGGGTGGAAGGGTATTTAAGGAATTATGTGGCAGCTCAGCAGCGAGCTTGGGTCAGATGGATATATCTCTGCGAGTATTGTTACAATACTACATATCACATCACTATACAGATGACACCCTTCATGGCACTTTACGGTTATGAAGCACCTAGTTTCTTGGATTTGTTGTTGGGCGACAGTCGGGTACCCAGTGCAGGAGAATTATTACAGGAGAGTAAGGATATAGTTGCTACTCTCAAAGATAATATTGCGAGAGCTCAGAACCAGCAAAAGCAGTATGCAGACCAGAAGAGGACTGAGCGTAGTTTTGAGGTGGATGATATGGTTTACCTCATGTTGCAGCCATACAGGCAATCTACTCTTAAGAAGAGTGGTGCAGAGAAACTCAAGCCACGCTATTATGGACCATTCAGGGTTATCAGGCGAATTGGTGAGGTGGCTTATGAGTTGGAGCTTCCGGCAGACAGCAGGGTGCACAATGTGTTTCATGTTCCCCGCCTCAAGAAGGCGTTGGGTCAGAATGTGGTGCCTTCCGCAGTATTACCTCCTTTAGACGATGAGGGAAAATTGATTTTAGTGCCAGAATCCATCCTGGAGAGCAGAGAAAAGTAGCTTCGTAGAAGAGTGATCAGAGAATACTTGGTTAAGTGGAAAGATCTACCTGTTGAGGATGCTACTTGGGAGGGGGAAGCTATTTTGCAGCACCCGGCGTTGAGATTGCTTGAGGCCAAGCAATTTCAAGAGGGGCGGACTGTAATGTTCCCTCTTTAGTTCGACATGACATTGATCATGGATTTTGCCTATTCCAGACTCTCGTAGGCAAATGGTGTGGAGAGAGAGTGAATTCTGCAGATCAGATGGTCATATCTTGCTCTTGAAGAAGTGTTAAGAGGTTATATTTTATTATTATGTGTTATTGGGGCCTACATGTTATAATTTTAAGTTGAGTTGCACTTTTTATTTTATAAAATTTCTTTATTATAAAAAGTGCATTATAATGAGATTTTATAAAGGATGTTTCTAGAAGTTCTAGAAAAAGTGCATTATAATGAGATTTTATAAAGGATGTTTCTAGAAGTTCTAGCAACTTCTTAGAAAAGTGAATAAATAGAGGGCTGGGCCTCTCATTTTGGACATGCTTGGATTTGAGATTTCTTCTACTTCTTCCATTGTGGAGCAAATTTGTAGTCTCTTGGGTCTGCAAATTATTTGATCTTTGGGAACGAATCACTCCCTTGGATTGGCGACTTTGAGGGTGTGAAATATCACCTGAATTGTTGCATTTGAGGAGTTGGTAATTCAGCCATCTCATTTGGACTTCATTGAGATTCAGTTATAAGGGTTTACTTTGGTTGGAATAAGGGTTTCAGTTGTGCCCTAGCATTTGTGGATTGATTAACAGGGTTTGAAGACACAGTTGTGCATTATTTCCAGACTGCCAGTCCAGGGTTTGGACCCACATTTTTGCTCATAACTCCTAATTGGCTTGACGGATGAATTTCATATTTTAGGGGGTTATTCAGCAACCCTAGGCGCCCAGATTTATTGCTTTTGGAGTGACAAAAAACGCTGCAATATTTTTATCTAGCAGCCGTACCAGGCCGTATCTGTACGGCCCTGTCAGTTGGGCAGCAGCAGCAATTTTGTGAGTCGGTTTGGGGCAGATTGTGAGGTCTTCGTGTGGCATTAACTCAGCATTCATATCCGGCAAAATTGGAGCTATTTCAGGTGCACAAACTGAAGTTTTGATTGCCAAAATATTGCATGTTATGGATTAGAACAGTCAGCACTGTCATTGCATAAATAGTTATTTCCAGTCATTAATAACTGTTGTAAAAGTTTCGTCATTTGCATTCCAAATCTGAACTGGGTTATTGTTCATGTCATAACATTGCATTGTCAAGAGCTTGATGTGTTAGAAGTGCATAGTTGTGACAGTCTCTCATTGTAATCAGTTCTATTTGCTGTCATAAAATCAGAATTGCATTGGACTTCATATTTGAGTTTCATATTGTCATCTATCTCTTAGATTGGTAGTGTTATAATCTGGAATTGTTGTTCATACATTATTGGCATCATATATTGAGGTTTCGTTGTACAACAATTAGTAATATTGCAGCCTTATTCGGTTACATGCCAACTGTTTGGCAAAATTCCTAAGTCCAGTTTGAGGGTTTCAGTGGCCTTTATAGTAAGGGTTATTACACTAATTCATTTTCTTCCTCCCCCCGTTTGAAGGTCAATATGCTGCATAGATATCTCCTTGGATGGAAGGGCATGCCTCTTGCCATGGGTAACCCTTTGCAAGGGTTACAACTCTTGATAAATTATCCTTTGTCTTGTAATTATGATGGCATCTCATCAATAGTTGTAACATGTATTAATGTAAATGTATATCACATCTTTGCCACCATGTTAACACACAAATGGATTGCTGAGTATAATGGTGCAAAGTCAGATACTACCGCTGCCTTTAAATTAATTACTGCTTCTAAACTGATCACCTTTTGTAATATAAAACCATGCCCTTTATATTTGTGATTAACTTGGGTGCCAAAAACCTGAAGGTCAGCTTGATTTTATCTTGTCTTGGGTTGGCCTTCACCTAAATTATTGTTGCTAGTATTATTTATTTAGTTCTCCCCTCTACCTGACCCTAAACATTGTTTTAACCTAGGCCAGCTTTCTTTCTTTGCAAATCACTATCATTAATATTTATAAGGGCTGCAATTTGAGTTAGTGATAGACAGTCCATCCTTCCCAAAATTGCTTGCCCTTAAGCAATACCAATTTCCTAAACTAGCCCTTGGAGATTTCTCATCCTTAGATCTTCCATGGGACATAATTGGCTTTCGCTGTGCAACTCTGATAATAAATCAACTTGCAATTTTAAACCTAGATATGTTTTTGCATTTACTCCCAGGTGGTGTCTCCAATAATTCTCAACAAGTGACTAAGAGTTATATATTAAATAATCATCAAGTGAATAAGAGTTATATATTAAATGATCATTAGAAGCATGACGCACATCTATGGCCATTTAAAAATACAAGCTTAAATTTTTCGTATGTTCTAGGTCAACAAAAATAGACATCTCATGATGATAGAAATATGTTTACAGCAATCATTGGGGTAGACATACGGGATATGTATCAAGTATGAAGTATGAACCAAACACTTGATCCACTTACGCTAAATCTTTCTTCTCCATTCCATCCCAATCATTGCTATAAAATTACTCAAGCAAAGGGGAAAATTAAAATACCAAGGAATCTACTCTAAACGATTACCCCTTTGCCTAAAAACTTTTTCAATTTATGAAGTTCTGATTATGTTACAGGATTTAGTTATATTGTATGCTTATCATCATTTATTGTCCTGTGTATTGTCTATACCTATAGACCCTGCTTATTGCCACATTCACTGACGACCTTGTGTATTTTACTTTGAGTGTACATTTAGAGAGACCTTTTCTATGTCATTTTGTGTGTATAAATGTGAAAATCACTTGAGATTTCATATATGCCTTTAAAAGTTGACAATAAATCTAAATAATTTTAAATGCCCATTCTAACTCTTAATTATTATCGCCGTTAGGGGGGGTGGTGGGGGAGGCAAGAACTGGCATCATGAGGGCAGGGCATCAAAGAAGCTAAACTCAATCCATGACTATATTGCCTGTGCCAAATTTCTCATTGAACAGAAATACGTGCACCATAGCAAGCTTGCTGCTTCGGGATATGGAGCAGGTGGACTTCTAGTTGGTGCAGCCATTAATATGTGCCCGGACTTATTTTGTGTTGCAGTTTTGAAGGTAAACATCAAAGCAAGTGAATCTCTAGTTTTGGCATGCTTGTTACTGTCTAATTTGTACAATGCCTTTGTCCTCTGACTAGCGTTTAAAGTAACGTGATTAATGAAATGTGAGTTTGTGTTCAATTCTGATGTTTTTGTTTGTTTTGCAGTATCCGTTTTTAGATGCCGTCAGCTCACTGTTGGACCCGATCATACCACTTAGACTTTATAATCTTAGACATACTGATTATGAGGAGTTTGGGGATCCGAGGAATCCCAAAGACTTTGAAAATATTCTTAGTTTTTCTCCGTACGAAAATATTCAAAGAGATGTAACTTATCCTGCAGTTCTTATAACATCAACTTTCAAAACAGTAAGGTAAGCTCTTTCAGAATTTTATGCATATTAAGATTATCCGTTTAGGAACCTTGGAGGCTAAATTTGTGGATTTGGGCCCATTCATTCGAAACTTTAGAAAAAGCAGTTTCCTTTTTTTCCTAATTTTTTATAATACAATGAAATGAAATGAAAGATTTTAATAACATTCAGAAGGGTAAGGTGGCGTATGGACAACCCACACGAGAATGTGAAGAATATAACGAATCCAACAATTCGAGATTCTTCACTTTGTTTAAAGACGTTTTACAAATGTCTTATCCATGCGCTAATATACACTCGCTGATATGAATTTCAGGTTTGGATACTGGGAAGCTGTAAAATGGATTGCTAAAGTTCGAGAGTACACAAACAAAGTTCCTTCCCGCCCAGTATTACTTAATATAAATATGGATTTTGTAGAGGAAAATCGATATCTGCATTGCAAGACTACGGCTTTGGAGCACGCGTTTTTGCTCAAAATGACGAACACTACATCAGCCATGAGCAACCAAGATGATGAAAACTGAAGACGCAAAAAATTGTTTCGAGCTATGCGGCAAAAAGCAACTATAAAATAGCTGGTGATACAAGCTTAGTATCTTGAGTATCTTGTGGAGCCTGATACGGACTGTTGTCTCCACCGTCATCTTAGTTCTAGTTCTACGAATAAGTGAATCTACAGCAAGTGATTTACCTTCTTTCGTTATTTTTACCAAAAATATAGCACGACTCAGATTAAAATGCCCATTTGCAACTTCTAGGCTAGTATGGGCTATAGTCAGCCACATTGCCTATGAAGATAAATTAAAACTAGCATTTGTACTTTTGAATGGTGTAAGGATAAAGTCAATAGTCTTGTATATTTTTAATAATATTCTTGAATAATTATTCATAAATTCTTTCTATCTATTTCCCTACTCCTACCTTTTAATGATGCTTCTTGTTGACAAAATACTTTAAATTAAAATTTTACATAATATTTGATAGGTGTTTGTGAGATAACTTTGCATCATGTTAAACGATTTTATATTTATTTCTTACTCCTATATGATATTCATTTATATAATTTGTTCATATGGTCAAACATCAAGAAAATACTTTCTAGTATACTTTCTTTTGTAAACTAATGAAAAAAGAGATAAAGAATCTTAATATAAATCAGAATTATATCCATCTACATGTCTATCTCTCTTTCTCTCTCCTCCCCCTTCCACTCTCACATGTTTTCTCTCTTCTCTCTCCTTACCCTCTCTCGCTATGTCTATCTATTCATACTTTCTTTCTTTCCCTTCTCTCTCTTTCTCTCTAATCTCCTCTTACACACATTCTCCCTTGCTCTCTATTTTTCACCTTAATCATGACCCCAAATCCTATATGTTTAACTATAATCCTTAATTCTAAAGCTTGATTATAACCCTATACCTAGATCTTGAACATTACATTAGTATTACATGTAGGATTATGATTAGGGTTTTTAACTATGGAAGGAATTAGAATTATCATTAGGGTTGGGATGTAATTTGGAAGTAAAATTAGGGTTAGGGTTAGAATTATGATTAGGATAAGGATTGGGTTTAGTTGTGGTTAAAGGCAAGGATAGGATTATTTTAATGATTAAGGTTTAGGTTAGATTTAGGATTATGGTCAGGAAATAGGTTTAAAATAATACTTAATATTTTGGGTAGGGGTATGGTTTACATCATGTTTAAAGTAGAGGTTAGGGGCAGTTGAGTGTATAGTTAGGTTTTGGGTGAAGATTATGTTTAGGGTTAGTTGCTTTATTGTATTTTAGATTATGGTTAGCCTTATATTTCCATCATGTTTTAGGATTAGTGTTTAGCTTGTAAATGGGTTTGGAGTTAGAATTATAGTTGGGTTAGGGTTTGGGGCAAGGATCATTGTTAAAAATAAGATTTACATCAGGTTAGAGATATAGTGAGTATTTAGGTTAGACATAAGATTAGGAGTTAGGTTTATGTTTTGCCTATCATTAGGGTTATAGGGTATAAGTCATGATTAGAGTTAAGATTTTGGGTATGGCTAGTGCAAGGATTATAAATGACATTAAGGTCAGAGTTTAGAATTAATGTTTGATTTGGGATAGATTACACTTATAATTCAACAATATTAGGGTTAGTGTTTAATTATGAATAAGTTTTAACTAGGGTTTTAGTTTAGGATTCAATTAAGAATATTGTTTTAATAGGTTTAGGGTCAAATATAGGGTTACATTTAATTATAATTTGATTAAGGTTTGGTTTGACTAAGGGTTTAATTAGAGTTAGGATTAGGTTTTTAAGTTGTGTTAGATTAGGGTTAGGATGCATATATATAAACAATGATAATATAATTTAGGATTAAGATGATGGTTTATACCTATATCTCAAAATTAATAATACAATATATGATTAGCCTCAAACTTGTTAAATTTATATAGATTGGGATTCAATTTAGAGTTTAATGTAAATGTATGGGTTAGATTTAATGTTTAAAATTTATCAAGTGGATCTATTTTTCATCCTTGATGGGAGTAGAATTTGGAAGGAGGTGAAAGATCAATTACAATTAGTATTAGAGTTCATTTTTATTATGGTTAAACAAAGCTTAATATTAGGGTAATAGTTAATTTATCAAGATAGATCATTATGTGAATGATTAAAAAATCATCTCCATATCGATTCACTAATATATTAAAGACTATATGTAATAGAAAGACAAAACATTCTGTAATTTTTTAAAATGATAATTTCTTACTATATTTATAATTATATATATGAAAAAATAATCTAACATAATCTTAATTTATTTAAATTCATTAAATTATATATATACATGTTAAAATGATAATTGAATGAAAAAGGTAAACAATAAATATTTAAGAATAATAATTTTATTAATATTGTAAATGTGAAAGAATAATTATCACATAATCTTAATTTATTTAAGTACTTAAATATTGGAAAAGTAATAAGATTGAGAAATATATAATCATCTTAATCTTCCATATTAATAGTTATAATCACATAATCTCAATCTAATTAAGTGAGGACTTCAATTTTGTAAGACTAATAGAATTAATATATAAAGTTATAATTTTTCATTATTTTTATTACTATATTGATATTTATTAATAGTATTTTTACATTCTTTTAGTTATAAGACATTAAATTTTAGAAACATAATCGAAGTAAAAATGTAGAAATGTAAATTTAAAAAGATTTGTTTACAAAAATATTTGATATAATTTTATAAATTATTAATTTTCTTTCTCCTTTCAGTATAACTCTCAAATCTTGAGATACATAAATAATTTTAGTAAGTGCATCTTACATTATCAATTCAAACAAATTAAATTAATACAATGACACAAATTTTATTACATAAAACCACCATATCTCATTAACATATAATATAATATCATGCAATCTATCTCCTCTTTGAATTTCCCCAAATCTATATAATCATCCATAGAAATAAAAAAAATGTTAAACAGAGATATAAAAAATGAATTAAAAAAGAAATTTTTATCATATATTTAAGGTTGAAAACAATAGCAAATAAAAATATATAGTACCTATGGTTCTAGTCTACCATTACAAGTATTGTATATGCCACGTTCTTCATGAGTACATAACCAAGACATTCTACTTATAATGGAACTGCATTGCTTAAATGAACACAACTTGCAATGTTCAAATAAATCAGTTGTTCTGTATGTCTTATCTAAACCTTTTTTATTTACTTTTGTTCACAATTTTACTATTAAACTAATTAAATCATAAATACATTGTTTTGATCAATTATTACATATATTTTTATCACCCGTGATTTAATAAGGATTAATTTCATATTAACATACTAAACATCAACTAACCCATCTACTTATATGTAATATACAATATTACTCATAATTTTTAATTATTTAAAAATATAAATCTTTACATAATAAAAACCAACATTCATTGTTTTGATCAATTATTGCATATTTTCTAGACAACTATGATTTAATAAGGAAACTATTAAAAATGTGTGTGGTTTTTACCAACGAACAAAAACCTATTTTATTTTGAAACCTTTTCCTATCAATCTTTTTCTTACACTTCCCATTTTTGTATTCTCCCTTTTGTACGAATCAAAGTAGTATTGGAAGATGTAATCACATACTAATGAGGAGTCAAAACTTGCAACCACTAGAAAACCATGAATTTGTTGATTTCCACATTTTACGACGTTCGACAATGCCGAAAAGTCAAATCAATCTAGTAGGCAATCTTCTAGGAATAACCCTATCAGTTTAAATATTTAGATCTTCTACATTAGTTATCTGCCTAGTTATTCAAAAATGTTGTAAGATTATATTGCAGCATTTCTATCAGAGTTTATGCCATTTTGTGGTGTAATCGAAATCTTCTTGATTATGGTATTCGATAAGGTTCTCATGGTCTAAGCTTATAAACCTTCTTTGTGGTTTTTGTAAATCATGGTCGTAGGGGTGGGGCACTATAATATAGTAACTGTTGTTGAATGAAGTTAAATATATGAGTGTTCTTAATGACACTGTAAATGTTTGGATTGTAAAGCATTTAACTTTTGACAATTTATTCAAGAATAGTTTTGATTCTTTTTATTTGTGTTGTTTCTTCTTTTGATTCTCTGTCTAGAATTTATTTGTGAAATGAGAAAAATATTATTACTAATTTTTTTTTATGGAGATGGTTATATCGTTTAGAATGACAATGAACTTATTATTGGTGATAGAAGAAAGTTAATATTTTATGAATTTATGAAATCTGTTCTAATTTAAGAAGAGAAGATTTAGATAGTTACACTAGTTAATAATATCTTTGTAATATTTGAAACAAGTGGAATTGAGTTAAAAGTATTTAAAAATATGTGAAAACTAGGGATTTTATTTGAATCGTGCCTTACTATTATGTACATTTGTAAATAATTGTCTTTGTGGCACAAATTATGTTATCTGCAAGTTCAATCTTTATGTATAAAGAAATAGACAAGTACACGTGTGATATCCATTTAAATTTCCAATACTTTGATAATTAGTTCATGTCAACATGTTGTGATAGTATGTCAACATATTGGACATACTATCCCATAAGGAAATATTTTCATATATCAATCTTTTTAAATATTAATGTTGTCAATTAGGATTGTGCCTTTAGCCAGATGAAATATCTAGCTATCTTGTTGAAACATGGAAACTCTCTTGGGTGGTGGGTTGTCCTAAAACGAGAGATGAATCTCTGGAAGCTAGGTTGGTTCCTATATACTGATCACCTAAAACTTTAATTGTATGTGGGAAAAGGGATGAGAAGTAAACGAAAATGATGGATACTAAACCTAAATGAGGTGATACACCAATGACTTGTATGCGACTTCAATTTAATTAGCACTAATTACCCAAGATATAAACGATTCACAATACCCAGAGAAGCATGCAACTACAAAAGTGATTCTATGCAAGGACCTGAAATCTTTTGCTTTGAAAGGAAAATGTAGGTTTTACCAATTTTCTACAAAATGAATAAGGACACAAACAAAGACCTATAATTACAAGTATCAAGATTCTAACATGCAATAAGGAATATAACTTTAATGAAGGACGAACAAAACATAAAAGAAAAGAACCCACAATATTACACATAAATCAATGAGAATGAACCATTGAATCTATATAATCAATGCTAAAAAATCTCTGCTATAAAGTGCTCTTACAATCAACTCAAAAATTTGCAATGCACAAAAATATGTGCCTGAAAGAAGATTCCTCATAATGAGGTGAATGTACAATAAATAGAGCTCAAAACGTTAATTTGGATATCAAAAATATGCATGGAAAAAATGAGTCAAAAATGAACCAAACTATGAAGAAACCCCTAAAAATTGCTCTCAAACATCTGTCCAACTAATAGCAAACCGAAAAACTACCTCTATCTCCTCAAAATCATACACAAAACCCTAGGTTGAATTTCAATGTCAAGCTAAAAATATAGCACATCAATCTCATCAATAACCATGCAAAAATGCATAAAACAGGCTCCCAAAATAAACTGCATACAAAACTGGCCTTAATTGCTCCATATTTTGCCAAAAATAGCCCCATAATTGACTCCATAGTTTGTGAGTCCAAATTTAGCCATTGAACTCCTTACCCTCTTATTTAGGCATTGAAAAAAAATACAACTCCCTCTTTTCATCACTTTATCTAAAAATAGCCTTATCAACTTTTCTATTACTAGTTGCATTTTATTATTAATACATAGTTGATTTATAGTTCCTCAACCTATAATAATAATTACAATATAACTCATGCAACACAATAATAAATTATTTAACCAAAGTAACAATATAGACTCTTAAACTTAAGTCTTATACAATTGCTTTTAATTAAATAAGAAACTATATCCTCAAATGAAGTTGTAGACCTGAAAGGAGAATTCAATTTTCTTAAACATAAATTGCACAATTTGAAGTCTTTGGTTATTTTGTCATTCGAAAGCCTTGGGAGTAAAAAATAAAAATAAGAGGAAGATATCAACAAGGGTTTTCGAACCCTAGCTGCCACACTAAAAATTTCTTCTGCTATCTTCTATGTTGGAAATCACTATTTGTTGTAACTTGATCTCTATTTCGTGGCTCTGGGTTTCCTTGCTATTACGGTTTAGCCTGTAGTTGTGGTCTTTTTCTCCATTTCGTGGCTTCCCATTTCTTCTTCTTTACTTTTTGTGAGCCATGAGTATTGCATTTTTCACTATGAGCTCCATTATTCCCTATTTTGTGGTTGTTCTCTTTCTATTTTGTGGCTACTTTTGCATATTGAGTTGTCATTCTTTGGACGCCATGGTGATTCTCCATCTTCATGTCATGGGTGTTATGATGGCTATGGTGATTTATGGGTCTCCTATCATGGGCTTCCGGTGTTGTTATTTTGCATACCATGACTCTCCATCTCCATTTCACGGTTGTTCTCATGTAAGTTGTTGCTTACTGTATTTCTAAACACCATGACTAGTATGAGATGTGGCGAATGCCTATCCATTTTGTATTTACTCTTCTGTTATTTATGAAGTCTTATTTTCATTCTGTTATGTGAAACATCATTAGAGGGCTTGTTGTAGTTGATGTTTTCACTCCATTTACTTGTTAAAATGCATGCTTTATTTGCTTGGCTGGAGGTTACATCTATTGGTCTTAAAATAGTTTTGACATATGAGTGTCAACACATTTAACCACTTTCTACATTGAAGCCGAGTACACTATGTATGCCGAGCCACAGTGTGTGTTGAGTCATATTTCCAACAGGTGTCGAGTCACTTCAGGTGCCGAGCAGTAAATAAGTGTCGAGTGATATATAGGTGTCGATTCATAGTTAATGCCGAGCAATCCAGGATCTTACATGTGCTGAGCAAGAAAGAATGTAATTGGTGCCAAGCAAGCCAGGATAGTATGTGTCAAGCACTAGTAGTCTAGTATGTGTTGAGTAACACAGAATCAACATATGAGTTTGTGCCCTCACAAACTCAGACGTAAACCATTTTTGCAGCTGACATAGAAGGATTTCGAGGAGAAAAAGGATAAGGATGAATCTTTTACATTTCCTATGCAATCAACATGCAACCAATCAGAAAAATGGAGAAGGCATGCAACCAATGAGGAAAATGCAAGGAATGAGCAGGAACTCAAGATTCAATATGGATCATAGATCCATACCTAACCCTAAGTCTTCACAATCTTTAAAAGGAGGTTGAAAACTCCATTGCATATGTGGAAGAGAGCAGTGTATGGGTAAACTATAGTGAAATTTAGTGTGAAAGAGAAAAAGACTTAGAGGAACAAAGCAACAATTACATATCTAGTTGATCAAAACAGTACAAGGGACACGATCAGATATTAGATCTTAGAGGGTCAAGGTCAAAAGGAGCAGATCAAGTGCCTAAAATCAACAATTGAAGGTTGTAAGCAATTAGGTCAAAGATTCCTAATACTTTCTAGCCATTGTATTAGATAAGTGAAAATCCTATGTTGATAGGTTAGCTTAACAACTACTTTGTAGATCCTTTGAAGAGGTGACTAAATCCTTTAACAAGGTAACACTTCATGTAAAGTGTTTGTAAATCGTCTAACCAGGTTACTATTGACATAGTGTAAAGCCTTTAACAGGGCAGACCAATAGAAGTGGTCAAACATTTATTACTACAGTGATTTTTGTGGGTATCATCCCCACCCCAATTTTACCTTCTTATTCCTGGAGGGTTTTTGGGTCACCAAATATAGTGTTATGTGTTTACTTGCATGTGTTTACTTTATGTTCATTTATATGTTTACATGCATGTAGTATACTTTTTAGTTATATGTTGTAAAGGATTGAAAAAGGTTAAAAGTGTGGTACATCTGATTCACTCCCCCCCTCTCAAAAGTACTCTTCCCATTTTGAACATTCTAACAATTGGTATCAGAACTTTGGTTCTCACAAGAAAGAAGCATACCAGCTTAGAGAAAGGTTTGAAGATGGAAGTCATCAAACTTGGGAAGATCATAGACAATTAGGTGATTGATGTGCACCTTGCTCTATACAAATTGGAAGAAGCCAGAGAAGAATTGAGAAAGTCCTTAAAAATAAGGAAGGATATAGCTATAGCTGAAAATGACATACACTACAAGGAGATTGATACCACACAAGTATTTTCCAATGGAGATTCCAAGGAATTTGATGCAGCAATAGCAAAATTGATGGAGAAAAATAGAGCACAAGTTGAAGAAATCAAATTACTCAAGCTTGAAAAAGAATCACAAGCCATAATGCTTTGTGAAGTGACTGAACAAAAGAAGAGAGCCATTGAAGACAAGGCCATGATAGAAGATGACAAGAAAAACCTTACCAATAAACTAGAGGAGAAGACAATTGAGTTTGAAAGGATCTCAAACATGTAGTTAGACACCTTAAGTCAGATGATGAATGCTCATCATGAGCTAAACATGGACATTGAGATTTCCACTCTGAGAATGCAAAATGAATTGAAGAGAGAAAAGGAGATAGTAGAAAGCTTCAACAAACCCAATGAGTCTATCAAGTACTTTGAGCAACTACTAAAATCACCAGGGGCTAGTAATGATACTTTAGGACTTGGTTACACCAGCACTGAACAAGGAGAATCATCCAAGATTGTAGAAAAAAGGAGCAACAAAGGTAAGAATACTAAACCTACTTGTCATTTTTGTGGTAAAAAGGGACATACCTCAAATGTATGCAGGAGCAAGAACAATCATTAGCATGATAAGCCTACAAATGCAAGCTTTTACCACAAGTGCAAAAAGAAAGGACATCAAGCACATGAATGTAGAACCAAGACCATAAGGACACCAAGATTTGAAGGTCACTGCTATAACTACAAAAAATATGGACATAGAGCATTTGAATGTAAATCAAAGCCTATGTGGACACCTAATCAGCTTGCAAGAGGAAATAACCATGGTCATCACCACAACTGGGATTACAACACCAGGTATAACTGTCACTATTGTCAGAAGTATGGACACATTCTTGAAAATTACATAAGGACATATTTTAGAGAGAATTACAGCAGATGGTTAAGTCAAACTACATGTTTCAGTTGCTTGAAAATTGGTCATATTAGCAAGAATTGCCCAACAAAGTCAAAACTAGCCAAGACAAAAGTCAACAAAGGAAAAGAGAAGGTTGATATTGAACAAATATGAGGGCAGATGAATAAAACTTGGAAGATGAAAGATGAGTGCAACACATCAAATGGAGAGATCACTTCACCCAAGAAGACAAGTGATCACACTTCATCCAACTAAGCAAAAGAAAGGTGTATGGGACTAATATACAAAGTTATATCATACATCAGTTCCAAAACAAAGAAGTACTGCCAAGAAGAAATCTGCATGAGAAAAGATGCCAAGTAAAATTTTGAAGAAGCTACCGAGTTATGCTTGGATGTCGAGTAAAGTTCCAATGGATGCCGAGTTGATAGTTGGAGCCGAGTGAAGTGGAGAACTAGTGGAAGCCGAATAAATGAAATACAATGGGAGTCAAGTCATGATAAAACCTTCAAGTATGGAGTTTACAGTTGTAAGCACTAAGCATTTAATGTTAGGTTTTGATAGGTATAAGGTTGAATTTTGCTCATTTTCACGCCATTCAAACACAGAGAAAAAACAAGAAGAGCGAAGAAGCGATCAAGTAGCAACCTAACAGCCATTTGGACATATTTCAACAGCAATTCAACACAAGTTCATCGATTCAAAGGTATTTATCAAGTGCTGAGTTATGCAAAAGTTAAAATTTTAATACATTTAAACCCTAGTTCAGTAAAATGGCCTCTAGTTCAAGAAATACGAAGGAAAAGAGAGTCATGAAGTCTAGTTAGTTAGCAATGAGGTAAAGCAACCCAAATTTAGGACAATTCGTGAAGTTGCCTACGGAAACGACCCAGTTGGTGCATTATCCATTATCCCACCTAAAGTTGTCGTGGTGCAAGATCTAAGAAAATGCTATAACTGCAAAATTGGCACCATAGGTGACCTAGTGATATTCCAAGCTTATGATAAACTATGTGAAAATAAGTTTCTGAAAAATGAATTTGAGATAGTTGAGAAAAAAGGTTTGACAAATGCCCTAGTTTTTCCCACGGTGTTTAAGATAGAATGGATATAGATTATTTTGAGTAGAATTCACAATGGATGTTTATGGCTGGAAACAGGACCCGTAAATATCACTAAAAGGATAGTGCATAGGGTTATGGTTTTCCCAACCCTAGATCAGCTTAAGATCTTGTGCAGTGATTCCAAGGAGATCATTGAAAAGAATACACCGCCAAGTGGAATAAGAGGGCTATGAATATTGACACTGTCACTGATCCTCTTGTAGACTTTGCTGTGAGAATAATATCCCACAAATTCTACCAATCCAACAGATTGAACATTGTGCCGTGCATAGCTATTGATGTAGCATACAAACTGGTGAAGAAAGATCACACATATGATCTGCCAGAATTGATGCTATAGCAAATTATTGAAAACCTAGGAGCAATAAGGAGATCAAAAGGTACCCAATGCAAATTTGGTTTAGTTCTTATGTGTATATTCTTTTATGTTACGGAAGAGTTTCCTTCTATAGGAAAGGTGAATTTGGACCCCAACAAAATTGTAATTACACAAATCAATGAGTTCATTGATCAGATGGGTGACAAGTTTGAGGCACAAATGACAAGTTACTTTGAAGATTTTAAGAAGTCCATAAAGCAAAGGGTTACAATACCAGTTTTGCTAGTGGAAAAGCACATAAATGACATATGCTTCTTGGTTGACATTGACAACACCTACATCCAGGCAGCAAGACCAAGAGTAAGATGGCTAAGGCCATTTGGATATGAGCTTGACATAGATGAAGCCTCAACAGTAATCACAACATTGCTTGTAGAAGAAATTGATAAGGCAACTCCTCACTTTGGAACATATGATGTTGTCAAGTCCAAAGTTGAGACTAAATTAAAATCAATCATTGTTATCAAGAAGAAAGATAAGTTGGTAAAGAAGATAAAGAAGCAATTTGGAGCAAGCATTGAAGGAGAAGCAGGTGGTGAAGAAGAAAAAGAAGAGTAAGGGCAAGGTCCAATAGAGTTGACCCAAGGCTTAGGAGAAGACAAGGAGGAAGGTGCCAAGGAAGCACCTACACCTACCGAGAAAAAGAAAAGAAAGGCAAAAACATAGCCTATAGCTCAGCCCAAGCCTAAGAAGGTCACTAAGCCAGCTCTAGCAATGAGGGCCACTACAAGGGCATCCACTCAAAAGGCCAAAGAGGCAACAAAAGAGAAAAAAAAAAGCCCATTGAAGAGCCAAAGAAGAGAAGGAGGTATGTGGCACAGCCAGATACTGATGATGAAGAAAGAATAAAATCAAAGGATATCAACCAATTTAGAGTGGTAAGTCATCCTCCTAAATTTGCCTTACACAAACTTTGTGAAAAGATTAGGAGTGAAGATTTAAATGATTTAAAGACTCTTGATTTTAATAAGCTCAATAGAGAAGAGAAAAATAAAGTAGAGCAATATGTGTATGCCATGATGGCAAAATATAAGAACACACCTCTAGAACTTGACAATACCATGCCCAAGGAACTTTATGAGATAATTGAGAATAAATTCCATTATTGTTTAAAAATGGAAAAGGAGAAATTAGAGAATCTACCTTGGCTCAAGTTAAGCTCGACATGACAAAAGGACAAATAACAAAGGCTAATAAGAAACATGGTGGCAAATTTGCACCTAAGTATAGAGCCTTCAACATCCTTCAAAACAAGATTGAGGATGTACTAAATAAATCCACACAATTGTGGAAAACAATTTATAAGATAACAGATAACAAAGTAGAGGAAACAAATAAGGTAGAAACCAGCCAAGGAAAAGATAGAGGCAAAGGAAATAGAGAAGCAAGAAGAAGAAAAGAAAAGTGAGGAATAAAAAGGAGAGGAAGAGAATAAGGAGAAAGAAGAGGAGGGATCACCTAGGGGAGAAGAAATGGCAACAACTGAACAACAAGAGCAACAAGAGGAACATAGTGTGCAAGACACACAAATGCCACCTCCTAGCCCTCCTCATGTAACCACTACGCCTACAGAGATAATAATTATTAAGGGTGTTCTTGACAAGTTAGCTTAGAACATCAATCCCCTTACTATAGAGGATCTCTCCAAGATTATTCACCAATCAACTTTATAGGCACAGTTATGCACAAGCCCTATATTGGTGAGTGTAGATGAGTTACAAAAGGTAGTATTAGAACCACAAAGAGAAAAGGTGAAACCACAAGAACCACCTTTCACCTACACAACTACTCATACTAAAGTTTTGATGCTTCCACCACCTACAATAGTAGGTGACAACATACAAAAGCCAAGCATAGAAGAAGGGAAATCAGATGAGAATGAGGATACCTCAAAAGAAAAGGAGTAGGATGCCGTATAGACATTGGTAGAACTACCAAAGACTAGCACTCCTACAAAGACCCTTCAGAAGCCGAACACTAAATCCATTCCTCTACAATTCTCAACTCCAGGATCGAGCTCAACCAGAGTAGCAAGGGTACTTCACTATGGAGACCCTAAATTAGATGAAGATATTGTAATACCTTCCTATGATTCCAAGACCATCATAATGGCACAAATCAATGAAATGAAAAATGCATTAGATAGAAGGATGAGGTAGGAAACACTCAAGAAGGAGTTCAAACACAAGAAAGCACTACATGAGATTAAGGACATCTTCATGGATGCCTTCAGCTTGCAATCACCACATGAAGCAAAGCCAATAATAGAGCAACTATTAGATATAGTTGACCAAGTGACCAATGAAGACCAGGATACTAATGCTAAACTCATGGAATGGTTAGAAAGAAAATTTCAAGGAAAAGTAAATGAAAAGATATCAAGTGGTATAGCACTTGAACAAGTAGAGTTGGCCAAGAAAATAGATAAGGTCAAAGTTGTACTTGAGAACATTTTTTCACTGTATAGAAAGCTGTGTGATTTTTCCAATTTCACACAAGAAACAAATCAGAGAATAATGAGCTTGGAAAGAAATTTGAAAATTTCTAGCATGCAACTACCAAAGGATCCAGTTCAAAGTGAGAAGCATTTTGCACAATCGCTTCACACTCAAAGGGAGTTAGTTGTACTTAAAGTAGAGGAAGCCAATATTAAGGCTAAATTGATGCAAATTCAATTCTCTATCACCCCACATTTGCAAGTCCTCCACAAGGAGAAAGTATATACTGAAATAGTTCTAAAGAAAGATACTAATCTTTCTACACTTGATGGACTTGTACACCTTGCTGCAAAGACTGCCATCCAACACAAGTCACTTGACATTGCTTTGGAAAATTGGGATGCAGCTTTGAAAATAATTATGTAGGTAAATAGTAACACTTTGGCTAAGTATGGTATTACTACTTAAAACCCTTTGACATTAGTGTCAAAAAAGTGGGAGATATATGTGTTAGGGGGAGAAATAAGGGAGAAATAATAAGGAAGATAAGGGGAGTATACATTTGATTACATTCTTTCATTTTGAATAGAAAGGAACGATTATAGATAGCCAAAAGGGGGAGATAAGTAATAAGACAAAATAAGGGATAGATACAAAATTTTGGCAATCATATGGAAGATAGCTCTACTCCATATAAGATCTGATACAAAATGCAGGAATTTCATAGCTCTGATAGATCAAATACAGGACATAGGTAAAGAATACAAGAACAGGGCAAAAGACAGAGAGTATTAGGCACATTCAACACATAATTTTGGTTGCAAGAATGACATGGCACAATCAGATCCGAGGGGGTTATAAGGTATTTTGAACACAAATTTTTGAAATTTTTGTACATATGTAGAATAGATTGGATAAGGTACTCATAAGGATAGATTAGTAACGTCTAGTTAAGTGTTTTTGACACTCATGTCAAAGGGGGAGATTGTTGGTCTTAAAACAGTTTGACATATGAGTGTCAACACACTTAGCCACTTTCTACATTGAAGCTGAGCACACTATGTATGCCGAGTCACAGTGTGTGCCGAGTCAGATTTCTAATAGGTGTCGAGTGACTTCAGGTGTCGAGCAATATATAAGTGTCTAGTGATATATAGGTGCCAAGTCACAGTTAATGCCAAGCAATCTAGGATCTTACATGTGCTGAGAAAGAAAGAATTTAATAGGTGTCGAGCAAACTAGGATAGTATATGTGTCGAGCACCAGTAGTCCAGTATGTGTCGAGTAATACAAAATCAACATATGAGTTTGTGCCCTCACAAACTCAGATGTAAACCATTTTTGGAGCCAACATAGAAGGATTTCAAAGGAGAAAAAGGATAAGGATGAATCTTTTACATTTCCTATACAATCAACATGCAGCCAATCAAAAAAATGGAGAAGGCATGCAACCAATGAGGAAAATGCAAGGAATGAGCAAGAACTCAAGATTCAATACGAATCGTAGATCCATACCTAACCCTAAGTCTTCACAATCTTTAAAAGGAGGTTGAAAACCCCATTACATATGTGGAAGAGAGCAGTGTATGGGTAAACTATAGTGAAATATAATGTGAAAGAGAAAAGACTTAGAGGAACAAAGTAGCAATTACATATCCAGTTGATCTGAACAGTACAAGGGACATGATCAGATATCAGTTCTCAGAGGATCAAGGTCAGAAAGAGTAAATCAAGTGCTTGAAATCAGCAATTGAAGATTGTAAGTAATCAGGTTAAATATTCCTAATACTTTCTAGCCATTGTATTAGATATCGTGTGAAAATCCTATATTGATAGGTTAGCCTAACAACTACTTTGTAGATCCTTTGAAGAGGTGACTAAATCCTTTAACAGTGTAACACTTCATGTAAAGTGTTTGTAAATCCTCTAACTAGGTCACTATTGACACAGTGTAAAGCCTTTAATAGGGTAGGCCTTTCACAAGGCAGACCTTCAAAAGTGGTCAAACATTTATTGCTACAGTGATTTTTGTGGGTATCATCCCCACCCCAGTTTTACCTTCTTATTCCTGGAGGGTTTTTGGGTTACCAAATCTGGTGTTATGTGTTTACTTTATGTTCATTTATATGTTTGCATGCATGCAGTATACTTTTCAGTTATATGTTTTAAAGGATTGAAAAAGGTTAAAAGTGTGGTACTTTTGATTCACACAAACCACCCCCCCCCCCTTCTTAGAATTACTCTTCCCATTTTGAACATTCCAACAACATCTTCTTGTGGCTCTATTGTTCCTGATAACTCATATCCATGTGTACTTTCTATGTCAGACCTAGAAAATCCATACTCCAAGTCATGATGTTATGGTCTTTCAAAGTAGCTCTATAATACGAGGGCTTTTCTATTGTACATCATGCCCCTATCATTCCAAAATGATGAAAACTTCATAGCATAGCTTTTCATTGTTTAGGAAGACACCTACCCAGATGCCATATCATGACCACCCCTCTTATTACTTATTTCAATTGAATGTATCTCACCCAAATGATCCTTTGCTCCAATAAGACCCCTGAAAATGGCACACAAAATTGTGTACCACACATAAAGATCAAGAATATAGATAGCTAGAATTGGTACCCAAAGAGAAGAAATAGTCAATGCGTTGTGGTTATTCCTTGAGACAAGATCATGCCATGTATACTACACTTTTGGAATATCAAACATAATTAAAAAATTTCGATTCCACTAATGGCTTAATCTAAAGAAGGTATGCAAAAGAAAACTTGCAACTAAAAACCACCAACATAAAGATAAGTAAGGATCCCTAAAAATACTCCAAACCAGACAAAACATAGAAAAATGCATAGTCTTGGTTCTACATTCATGTGCCTGATGACCTTGTTTGTTGCACTCATGATAGTAAACCATGCTCTTGTACTTGACATTCTGATTTATAGTCTTGCTCCTACACACATTCACAGTATGTCCTTTCTTACCATAATTATGACAAGTAGGTTTGGAATTCTCACCTTTATTGTTCCTTTCTTTAGCACTTTTGGATGACGAGTAGTAGCATATGCTCCATACAACATCAAAATATCAAGAATACTTTCTATAAACTTCATGATAAGAAATTTTGGTTCAAGGCTAAGAAAATCCTTTATTGTATGCGAGTTAAATTTTCCTTTGTGGAAAGCTATAATGGTCAAACATTGGAAAACCATAACCAAAAAGATCCATAACCGATGAAAGCTATGATACAAATGAAAGAATGTCCTATGTTCCACAAGGCATGTTTTTCTTGTTCACTCATTTTGTCTCAAGACATTTTTCTTGGGTTTAAATAAAAATGCAATTTCTGTGGGCCATGGCCAACCTAATTCAAAACGCCATAAGGACCAAGAACTCATTGAAGTCATCATATTTGAGCCATGAAGAATGTGTAGCTTAACCATTGTCAAATATTATCGCTTCCTCATTTTCTTGTTGTTTTCTTTGATGGTCTTGTGTCTTATACTTGTCACATCTCCATTATGCTTGTGTTGGATTTTTACTTAGTTTCATTACGTATTTTGATCAGTAGATCTATATGGTTTAATATATCTTTTTCCTGATTTTCTTTGCCATAAAACTATGATTTGACACATCTTTTACTTGTACATGTTTGAATTCATGCACTTTTATTTTCCATGTCACGCTTGTAGGAATCTATCATCATTGCACTTAGATACTCTGTTAGATTTTCAATCTCTCATTTAGCACACTTGTATTTGGTCTATTTCAACAACTTGATGCTTTTGGTCCTATTACTCCATCTAAAACAAAAGGTTTCAAGCCTATCCGACGTGTCTCGTTAAAGTTTGACTATTTTGTGATTTTTGTAATTGCTAAAGCATATCTATTATAGAAGCAAAAGGTTTCGTAAATGAATACATCCCTCTAACACTTATGTTCATGATTGTCCTCCACTACTACATGATTTGACTAGAAGGTTTCATGCCTATAGTTTATGCATGTCCCTTCAATAGTTTCCTTAGTGTTTTAGTCTTTACCTCTAGATGATTCAGTTGAAAGGCTTCATGTGTGTAACTTATGCATGATCCTTCGACAACCTCAAACTTCATACCTATATCTGCCAAACTTATTAGCATAAAACCTTTTTTAAAAAAAATATTTCTCTTGCCTTTGCATCTTTTAATGTAGTTATCTTAATAATCATATTGTAAGAACACTAAGTAGTGTAGAGATAATTGGAACGATTCACATTGCTTAGTTCATATGGACTGGCCCCCTTCTTTACATTTTGTAGGTTTATTCAAAGATGAAGATGCAGGCTCAAACCTTCTTCAATATTCAGATCAATGACTCTTCCATTCAGGCAATGGAGGCTTTTCCCCTTATTTCTCTAGTATTTTTTTATTTATGCAATGTGTTTATTCAGATAATGTATAAGGAGCTACCACAACTTGTGTGGTATTTGAATGCATTGTATCAAGTGCTATCTAAAATTTGAATATTTTGTACCTTATCAAAATAGTTCTAAAACATATTTCATTAAAAGTGTACTGTTTTGGTATTTGTATGTATCTTGAATAAAAAATGATCAATTTCTCTTGTTTATTAATTTTTGTACATTGCATTCTGCATCCAAACCATTATGCAATATGTGTGATCGAAAACTTAAAACACATAATGTAGTATATAAGCAAGCATAACATAGCAATTTAGGGGGTAAGCCAAATTGGTAACATTTTTGGTGACCTTTCAGCTGTGTTTGCCTACTAAAAAGTAATAGACTAGCTGTCTTAGGCATATCCATTGGACATAAATTTATCATCGACATTAAGAAAACTAAACCTTCTCAAACTTTTAGAAAACTATCAAACTAAAACACACTTGCTGAAAGAAACACACCACACCACACCAAACTAAAACTAAAAGTAAGAGTGAAAACTCGAACTAGATATGTAAGCTAGCATAGGATTATGTAGCTATTCATTTTGATAATCATGATGTAGTTGTATCACAGTAAAGAGATGGATATAGTTTCATTTTATGATCTCTTTTGTATGGCATAACAATTATATCTTGGTTATGAAGGCTAACAGTTGTTGGTTGTTATGAAAGCTTGCAAATTTGATTGAAAACATACTAAAAATAACTATAAAACTCAACTGTAGAACTTTAAACTATACCCTGCATCATAACAACAACGTGGTGTTTTGTTTATGGTTATATTGGGGTGATATACCAATTGTCTTCGAGTGACCACGCCTCCTACTTTTGTGTATTTTTATATTTTTACAGTGGTATATTAGTACAATATGATGATGAATAATACATCATATTGCTATTATTTCTCAAGATATTATTTCAAGTCAACTATAACCCAAAAATCAGAATTTGTACTTGTTTTTCTAAGATTGATTCACAATAATTTTAACTACTAGCAATATGCATGAATGTTTTCTAATTTCTTTACAATTGAATGGGTGAAAATTGTACCATGTCATTGCAAAGCTATTATGAACTCATGGAGTATGTAAGATTCAAGGCATTGGAATCTATTCCATGGTTTTTATGATATGTACCTCATGTATTGATGGAAAATTGATAATGATGGGTTGTAGTTTTTAGTTTTATTACTAACAACTAACAAATAACACACTAAACCTTGAATCTAAATGTGTTGAAACAACACTTGTTGAAAATTGAAAAAACTAAAACACACTATTCTATTGTGCTAGGGCACTTATTGAAATCTGAAAAATACCTCAAAAGCATCACTTGAGGTGAATGCCATTAACTATGATTCGCAACTTCTCTCCTTCAAGTGTAGACAAATGGAAAGCATTGTGTGGTGTACTTTTTGTTATGATATAAGGACCAACTCACATGGCATTAAACCTTTTATGCTTCCCAAGCCTACTTCTCAATTCATCCCATGTAGTGCCTCTCCCATTTGACTTTTGTAAGTCATCCTAATGGATGCAACCTTGCTAATCTTTTGTTGTGATGGGATCATGATTGTGACCCTGAGTGGTCTAAACCGTCAAGGTGTTTGGCTTTATGTTTCTGTATTAGTTGCTTTTATTATGTTTTTGACTAATCTATGAGATTATGATGTGATTTTTGGTTCATTGAGGTTTGTGCCAATGGTTACCAAGATCCATGTGGTATCATGAGGTTGTTCCATGATTACCTTGAGATGTGTGCAAAGATTGCACTATGTACTTTTTACCATGCTACACTGGACTAGGTTCCTATAGTAGTGATTAGTCATGTTTATGACTATGTTTTCTTATGTGTTTTAAGTGCCTTTTTGTTGATTCTTTAAACAATCATTATTTAATGCTTAAGTAATTAGAAATGGATTGTTCATGTTGGATTCTTTGGTTCAGTGCTGCAGACATTTACCTTGTTATATTTTGATTTGTGAGATATTTGTTACTTATGTGATATTTTACATTTGAGAGGACCTGAGGATCAGATGTTACACTTTGACTCTAGTATCATAGATATTAGACTACTATGTTGTTTAGTTAATCATATTGCATGATGATGCCATTTTGAGATGACAATGTGTTTTATGATGATATCTGGTTATCTAGTATTTGGACATACCTCTGACTATGTTAGGTCATGGATTTAATGCTATGGTTATTTACTTCATTCCTGCATTGTTATGCTTTATGTGAACGTGAGTGATGTAAATAGATTATTTTAATATAATTAAATAAATGGTTAAATTAGGTGATTTAATGCATTTGTTGCTTCGACTATGTTATTATATGCAATTGCACTTGATCGTGTTGTTTAGTGTGCAAGATTTATATCCCTAGCAGTGGCACATGGAGTTATGATTCAACCATTCATATTTTACCAATGTTGTCCTTATATGGTCAACGTATCCTTAACTAAATGTTTAATTTAAACCTTTTGATGATTATTAAATTCAAACTCATTTGCATTATGTGATTTGACCAGTGAGCGTGTCTGTGCATTTAGAGTTTCACATTATCGCAAAAGTTTTTAAGGAGATTTCTGTGTTTTGGGTTTTCGAGCTTTTTTTAATTGTTTTATTTTAATTTCTAGTAGCTTTTTCATAGATGAATTCCTATTTATAGGAATAGCCTATTTTCTTTTGGGTCGATTCGAGGTTTAACTAGGTTGGTTGGTTATTTGCCCTAATCGATTATTCACTCGAAAATTGAATAAATATCCAAAGATGAATTTAATTCCTCACTTCTCGCTTTTGAATTAGAAAGTTGGAGAGTAGAAATAAAATCCTCTTAATGAGGATATATAGTTTTGTTCGTTGTGGGAGCTATGGGCATGGGATCATCGCGAGGTTGAGTTTGTTGGATCCAGCTCGGGGAAACCTTGGATTGCTGCAATTTTCGGCCACTTCTGTGGGCGTTTTATTTTCTTGTTCAAATTTTCATTTTTCCCTTTTGGCTGTGAGGTAGGGCTTTCCCATTTATTTTTTGGCTCTGTTTCTGCTTCTATTTTTGGTAGCCATTTGTTTGGAGGTTGAGAACTAGTGTTCCCCTCCATTTTTGTATGTTAGTTCTACCCGATTGGGCGGGTATGAACATTTTTCTATTTTTCAAGATGAGGGTTTGGGTATGAACATGCTGGCCATTTTTGCATACGGTGTTCGATTCCTTTTATTTTTAGATTTTTGGGGTTTTTTAACCCAAAGGTCAAATGGGTTTTAATTTCAAAGTTTTTCAAAATTTGGGGTTTTTACCTCGTGTTGCATGCTGCCCTATTTTCTTAGGTTTTCTTGGCACAATTTGGGTCGTGGACTTGGATGATCCGTTTGGACATCAGTTAGACCACTATTGCACTTTTTTTGCATTGAGATGCGTGTTGCATCCGTACTCTCGACGTTGTGTTCGGTTGAGTGATTTTATACCTGGTGTTATTATTTTTTTAGACCCTTGCTTATGTTTCATGAGCGTTAGGATTCATGTCGAATCCATACTCTCGAATTGAGGTCGATTGAGTGATTTCATGATGTATGATTTTATTGGCTATGGGATTCGTGTAGAATCCATCCTTCCCATGTTGCTTTCAGTTGGGTGTTTTCTTTTGCATTGTGTTCTCATCATGTCCTTGTGCTTTGATCTTCGTGATGGTGGTGCGCCACACACGAGTACATGGTGTACATTTGTTGGGTGACTTGCGAGGCTCGATCTTTCATGGTACTTTTGAAAGTTATGATCATTGGGGTTGGGATGGGAGTATGCATGCCCACGGGCACTTGTCGTAGGATGAGCATGGGTAGGGTAGGGTAGCATATGGAGGGGGCTTCTATCTCGCAACCCGATGATCATGATGCCACGAGTATGGCTGAGAGGAGCTTTGATTAAATGATAACTAAATAAAATGTGTGAATGGTAAAGCTTAAGATAATAAAATGGTATTTTTGTGTATTGGCCTTCCGTTGAGGGAGTTGAGCTACATGGTGTATTGGCCTTTCGTTGAGGGAGTTGAGCTACATAGATCCGAGCTTGGACCTTTTGATGCCAAGTGAATCTCCATGATGTCAACCCCTACTTAGTATCCTTTTGAGTGTCTAACCAGGACCTATACTCCTTGCATTGTCTTAGGTTCTTGGTTACAGTCATTCTACTGTCTGGCATGAGTGTTAGCCATGGATGTTGTTTTTGTGTGTTTGTGGTTGGATCATTATCTCCATCAGCACAGCAGGTGTGGACCTACGGGTTCCATGTGGTTGGGAAGCATAGCTACCTTCACCACTGCTAGGAACCGGTGTACAGAGACAGTCTTGTCCTAGTGCGACCGTTGCTAGATTTTTTTCACTTGGTACTTCAGGTTTCAGAGTATGCTTTCTTGTGATTTATGCTTTCATTTGAATTCTTGGATATCATGTTTAGATGATGTTAGTTTACTTGATGCATTCTCATATTATGATGTTTAGCATATGATTAGATGATGTGAATTGTTGTAGTAGCATATCTATTGCTTATTGATGTTTAGCATGTGATAGGTGATGTTATCTACTGTAGGATTATCGTATGATTTTCTACTAGCATGTTAGATTCCTTATGCGTATATTGTTGCATGTTTTAGTAGTGACATCCCTATTACGACGGTACTGATGATTTGGTCAGTGGCTTGGGATGTCACACGCGGGGAATGGCTAGGATCCATGATGGTCTTATGATGCTATTGACGGTTGGGAGGAACCGCATACTTAATTTGGTTGTTTTGTAATTGTGACATTATCTCTATACATTGTGATGTTTCTTATGTTCACTGTGATATTGCTTTCAGTATGTTCTTTGCTGCTATAGTTTTTAGATGGATAGATGTATCTCCTTCTTGATCTTGGCATCTTGTTGATTATGCACTCGAGTGTTCACTCCTCGATCTACGTAGATTCAGTACTCCCCAGTGTGGAGGTTTTTATCTATGTTTTAGCTTTTTGTTTATCCTTAGAGTTTTCTTTCTTTTCCCTGGGCGACCATGTGTCAGCATGGTGCGATACAATATAGTGTCGCACGCCCATTTGAGGAATGTTGTATGATACTTCAAAGTATCTCACACCCTCAGAAGAAATATCGTATGATACACTTCCAGTATCACATGACCTTTTTAGAAGTATCACCCAACCCTTGATTGTGTCACCCTCCTTCTAGAGAAATGTCACATGACATTGGTAAAGTATCGCACAATGCTGATAAAGTGTCACACTGTTTTTTATGAAACCTATGTAGGTGGGCAGCCGGAACTTTTTGGTCCGATTTGAACTTTTCAAGGATGGTTCGAGGCACCCTCTTAGGTGTTCTTCAATCCCTTAGCGGCACAATTTGATTTTTAGTTGTGTCTTTTTCGTAGTTCATTCTTTAGGGTTTAAAATATATCGTTTAAGTATAAGTTGACATATATGATAACTTATACTTAAGATATATTTTAATATATGTGACGAATCTTTTGAGATAGGTTTTAGACCTCTCAAAGATAAGATAAAGCTTCTATGAAATTTCAGGGCTTCAGAAATCCAAACTTAGCCAATTTTCAGGGCTTCAGGATTTCAGGCTTAGTCAAATTTCAGGATTCTGCATTTTACCCCAACTTGGTGTTTTTTTGATGAGTGGTTGTTTCTTGAGCCCTCATCTTGTATGTGGTGGTTGTCAGCTGTTTTCACATGTGTCAGTTTGGTAGTGGCATTCGAAGATCTGTTGGTTGTTGAGATTGTGGTGAAGTCTTCTATTGCGATCTTTGTGATCCTTGTATTATGTTGTCATGTGCATTCATACTTGTAAAAAAAAATTCTTGGCTTGTATTTCATCCTTGTTTCCAAGGATCTTCGAGCAAGGCATTACATCCCATTTCGATACTATGTCTCCTAGCTAGAAATGTTTTGGAGATGCTTTCTTATCAAATGTTCTTTTCATCTGATCTTTGATGATGCTCAATCTTTTGCAAAACACCCCTCTTTTTCTCCTCTAATTTAGTGAGTTGAGCTAGCCTCACAATCATAGGCTCTTCATCAATCATGTATAATTGATGCATAAAATCTAATGCTGGAAACTCAACTGAGATAGGTAATCTACCTTCTCTACCATGAACCAATGTATAAGGAGACATACCAATTGATCTTTTAGGAGTTATCCTATTAGCCCACAGTGTTAGTTTCAACTTTTCATGCCAAGAACGTTGATTCCCTTCCAATGTCTTTTTTATAATATGAATCAGGTTCTTGTTAGTGGATTCAGCTTGCCCATTACCCTATGGGTGTATTTTGATGAAGTGTTGAAATACACACCTTTTTTAATAGCCCATTCTACAATTCTATTTCATGTAAATGGAAGTACATCATATAAAATAATCTAATCTGGTATGCCAAATTTGCAAACTAAATCATCATAGAAATTTTAAACAACAGTCTCATTTGCATCTCTAAGACGCACTACTTCAGTCGACTTTGTAAAATAGTCAGTGGTTGTCAATACCCACTTATGACCTACACTTGAAGGTGGGTTAATGATGCCAATAAAGTCTAGACCTGATTTGATAAATGGTTGGTCCACCTAAATAGGCTACAAGGATAGTGCTACTAATTTCTCTTTCTTAGCAAAAATTGAACATTTCTTACACTTTCTTACCCAAGAATGTGCGTCTTTAAACACATTTGTCCAATAATAGCCTACCTTCATCACTTTAAGAGTTGTAGCTCTTGGTAAGAAGTGGCCTCTAGCTAGCCCTTCATGAAATTGATGTAAAATATGCTCAATTTGATATGGTTTAATGCACCTCATCAAAATTCCTTGCAAATCCTTCTTAAATAGAATACCATTCATTAAATAGTAAGGAATAGCCTGCAATCTATAATACCTCTATTTTGACCTTTCCAAACCTTCAGGACAACATCCTATTTGCAAGAAACTAATCATATCATCCACCCAATCATTCTAAATATTGTGAAAAATAGGTTGTTCATCATCCAGCAAGGCTAAAACAACATCAGCATCACCAATTAAATTATTATCTTCATTTCTAGCAATTTGTTCGTATAAACCCTTGCCTTTTACCAGCTTAGTTACTTTGATCTCAATACCATATTCCATTTCTTTTATGATCCAACCTTCTCTTTTAGGTTTTAGATCTTTGTTTAATAGGAAATCTTCAACAGAAGGATGAGAAACCATTAGCTTAATTTTATTATTCGAAAGCATATGTCTAAACTTTTTCAAACTTCTTATAACAACAAGAACATGTTTCTCAACAAATGTATAATGTAGTTCATAATCTTTAAGTCTTGATTGAAAAATGCTAATGATTGTTTGAAACCTTCATCATTCTATTGTAATAATATGGCAGCCATGCTATCAATATTTCCATAGGCATATAATATGAAATCTTTTGAAAATTTTAAATTTAACAATGTAGGAGCAGTAACTAATCTTCTTTTATCAGGTCAAAACTACGTTTAACTTCTTTTGTCCAAGTGAAAACCATACCCTTTCTTAACATAGCTATTAATGGAGTTAATAATTCAGCAATATTTGGAATGAATCTCCTCACAAAGTTAATTCTATCTAAGAAATTTTGAAGTCCTTTCTTATGAGTTGGAAGAGGTGGGGCAAGAATTGCACTTACTCTTTTAATTTCAATGGTAATACCTTTTATAGAAATGATGAATCCTAACAGTTTACCCTCATGGATAAAAAAAACTCTCTTCTTTGGATTCAAGTAAATACCATATTCCTTGCATCTCTCAAATATCACTCTTAAGTGATGAAAGTGATCCACTGCGTTCTTTGAAAAAATATTAATGTCATTGAGATAAACAACTAGAAACCTATACATTAAGTTTAAGAAAGTTTTAGCCATTGCTTTCTGAAAGGTGGCACCTGCATTTGACAAACCAACTAGCATCTTCTAATATGCTATAGTTCCCCATTTGGTCATAAATGTTGTTTTATATTTATCTTTTTCCTTAACCAAGATCTAGTTATAACCAAGAAACCATCTAGCAATGAAAATTGTTCTAAGCCTGAAGCAACTTGTAAAATTTGTTCCATTGAAGGCAAAGAATGTTTATCCTTCAATGATACTCTATTTAAATCACAAAATCAACATTCAATTTGATTTCTCCATTCTTTTTTCTAATTGGAACCAAATTTGACACCCAAGAAGTATGCTTAATAGAGAATATAATATTTCTCTCAATTAACTTATTCAATTCTTTGATCATAAGAGGCTCCAACTTTGGATTTATTGGCCTCTATTTTTATCTAATTGGTTTTGCACCAAGTTTAGTTCAATGGTATGTTGAGATATTAGGATAAAATCCCTTTATTTCTGAATAATTCCAAGCAATAATATCATGGAATTCATGGCATAAATTAAAAAAAAATTTATGCTCTTTAGGAGTACATACCTTTCCAAGTTTCAATATTTTATTCTTTGCAACTTTAATTTTTTCATAGTGATCTTTGATCTGCAAGCTGGATTTATCCTTTTTTAACTGATCATCAGTATTAAAAATAGATTCTAAAGTTACTAAACCTTTAGACATATTGTTTGTTCGTAAGTGAATGATTTGATAATCATTCGGATCTTGTAATTTTTGCTAGTTAGGTTGAGAAAATTCAGCTTCTTTGCTTAAAAAGTTAACAATATGTAGCTCAGATTTAAAAACTTGCCAACTTTCAGCATTATTTGGTATACCAAGTCTGAAAATAACTTTTACATTATTATTTCCTTTATCTTTACTAATTTTAGATGGTATATCATATTGTGCACCAATTACAGCAAGTCTATCAGCATGTTTATTCTGATATCTAAGAACAAATTGCAAGTTAAAAGCCTCAAACCCTTCAACTAAACCCCATGGAACATGCTTATAACTTTTCAATAGATCATTTTTGTCGAATGGATGCCTCTAACTTGGTTAACAATCAATTCCAAATCACCAAAAACTTTTAAACAATTGATACCTCTCTTTATGGCGCATTTTAACCCATTCATAAGTACTTCATATTCAACAACATTGTTGGTACAACTGAAAGTAAATCTAAAAGAAGCATAATACTTTTCATTTGCTAGTGAAATCAACATAAAACCTCCTCCTACACCTATTTTGCTAAGTGAACCATCAAAAAAAACTTCCAAACTACATTATCTTGTTGTCCTAAACTTAAATCTGCACTTTTCATGACATTTGGTAGAAAATTTGTAGTCTCATGAATAACATAATTTCCCAAACTTGGTTTTTCAACTTGTTCTTCTATAGTTTTAGCATTTTCAATAGCCCATACATCTAATAATATATCAAGAATATTGTCTATCTATGTTTTAGGCTCATGAAATATAGCAATTTCCTCTTGATCAAATAAAATAGATGTTGTGTCATTTTTAGTACTAACAATATGGTTTTCAATGCAATCCTTAGCAATAGGTTCAGATGGAATTATGACCTTAGTGCCATACTTAGTGTGGAAAAGCATATTAGACCAATCTACAAATATATAACCTCCTATTTTGGCTGTGAAATCTCATGATAAACATATGGAAAAATAGGGAGACAAGTCAATGATGTAAATATCCATAAGGACCGAAAAGCTAGGACAAGAATGCAAGGTGAAATCAAATTTCCTTATAACTTGAACTATCTCAATAGATGTCCCATCTAGTTGAACTACCCCTTTCTCAAGTGGCTCATATTTGACTTCTAGCTGGTCTACAATTTTCTTTGGCATATATAACAACAATTTCTAGAAGAGATTGTGTTGGAGTTTTTGCATCAACATTTTGGATCACACTCTATGATCCATCATCAGGACAAAAGAGAGCCAAAGGATGAGTAATAAAATGTTTCTATACATGATGGATTGTGGAAAATTGATGTCTTTAATTCTTTGGCATAACTAACCTAGTATCACCTGAATCTATCATGCAATTATGAACAAGGTACTTGCCTATTATAATAGTAAAGTAAAAGGGTGTTGGTTTGACTAAGCTTGGATGGCTATTGGGTTGTATTAGCATTTGCAACCATTAGGACTTTAGGATTTTGGTGTGTTAAATCATCATTAGACAAGGTAAGTGACAATAATGCTTCATGTAGCATATCTTTTTTGACCTGGGAGTGCTAAAACATCCCACATAGAAATAGGAAGATGAGTCTTCTACAAATACTCAATGATATTGAAATTTTGTGTACTAAACTTGGGCTGATGTTTTGGTGCAGCAGGCTCCTTTTGTTGTTGTGATGGTTGCAAAATTATCTTTTGAGCTTGCACTTGTTGTCCTTGTTGTCCTTTTGGCACATATTGTGTCTTTCGCACATTTGAAGGTCTTGGTTGAGTATTAACAGTGTTAACCTACTGTTGTTTTTCCTTATCAACTTGTTGTGGCTTAATAGAAAATTGTTGTACTTTATCAATCTGTTGTTGATCATTTGTAGCTTAGGTCTTTGACCTTGTGCCTACTACTATGGATCTCCAAACTTGGTTTGGATCAAAATTTGCTACTATAATAGATTTATCTTCATTAAAATCCATTAGAGTAGCATTAGGGTTACCTTGTTGTTGCACTTGATCATGATGAACTTCTCCTTGAATAGTTACTTGTTGTTCTTTAAGAACATCATGTCTTCTTGCCTCAAGTGCATGTGTACAATCAAGCCAAAAATAACAAGCATTACAAGTATTGCACCACTCTTCATCATGTGCATAGTTGTTTTGAGGAACAACTACCAACTCTTTAGAAGTACTATGATTTGCATAATTGTAGGGCTAACTAGCTCTTTGACCATAGTTTCTTTGTTTTCCTTGAGCTTGCCTTGGTTGGTTTGATCCTAAAGCTTGATTTGATTGCCTATTTTCCTGATAGGAAGTTTGATTAGGCCTATTATATTGACCTTATTGCCTCTTCAAGTTTATTATTTCATTTCCATAACTTTGCAAAGTTTGCATCCTACTGCTACTTTTCTCCATTAAGTCCAAATTTTGCTTTTTTAATTCTCTGATAGGAGTTGTAGTAGCATGTTCTTTTACTGTAACTTACACGTTAAATGTTGGTAATGATGGCATAGGTGGAATGATAACTAACGGTGGTATAGCAGTTGGTACAACTAACTGTATTTTTGTAAAACAAGGCATTAGAGGCCTAGGAGGTAACTTGTCAACTTGTATCAAGTTTTTTTTAGCTCTAACAACTATATCAAATACATCAAGCAAAGTACACCCTCCCATAGATTGTATCATGACTGAAATATCATTGTTAAAAGCCTTCAAATAAAATAAGAATGCATAGTCATTAGAAGTTTTAACAAATGCTAGAATTATATCCCATGTTTCATGAAAACAAAAGTTAAAATTAGAAATATGCTCATTAGGATGTCTTTTGATGGAAGTCAACTTTTCAACCAATGAGAGATTATCAGACTTATCCTTGAACTTGCTGATTAGTAAGCTTCCCAATGCATCCCATAAAGAAATTGAATTTATTGCTAAACTTTGGAACCAAATTAATGTTTTTCCTCTAAAAAGGCTACTAATAACTTTAAGGCTACATCCTCATGTTGAACTTAATGCAATCCACAAAGAGTAGCTATATCTTTGATATGTTCCACTGTTGAAACATCATTTTCCATAAAATATGCCACACTTTTTAATGTTGTTGGTGGAATATCATGATGAGCAGCAATTTGTAAAGGGATACCAGCATTGAAAGCTACAAACAACAAGTTTTAGGCAATTTGATGAACTGGTGGTACTTGATGTTGTACTAAAAGTGGCAATAAAGGTTGGTTAGGCTGATTTACCTTTCTCTAATATGTTTTTAGACTTTGAAAAGTAGAAGGAGCACCACTCATAGATGCTACATAAGCAAATTGATCCCCTGGTAGTCCCTCAAAAATGGGCACTTTAGATTCAAAATTGTTAAGAACACTCAAATCTTTAGGAAAACTAATATCTTCAATAATTATTTTTTATTCCTCTAATCCTCAAATGTAGGATTTTCAAATGTAGAGAAATCTAATTAAGCTAATGAAACATACCTTCCTCTTGTTGTTTGTGGTATTCTTCTTCCTCTTGTTGGTATTGTGGGAGTTCTTCTCATCAAGAGAATCACCAAAAATGCAACTATATCTACAATAAGCCTTCAAAACAAAGTTGCTAGTTGCTATTAAAATACCTTCAAAAAGGATGGAATACTGTTGTTCACACCAAAACAATAGTAAAATCTTGTAATTCAAAGAACTGTGAAGTAGTTCAAGGTCCCACTGGGCATGCCAAAAACTGTTGTCAATCAAGATTGTGCCTTTAGCAAGATGAAATATCTAACTATCCTGTTGAAACATGAAAAATCTCTTAGGTGGTGGGTTTTCCTAAAATGAGAGTTGAATCTCTAGAAGCTAGGTTGGTTCCTATATAGTGATCACCTAAAACTTTAATTGTATGTGGGAAAAGAGATGAGAAGTGAATGAAAATAATGGATACTAAAGCTAAATGAGGTGATACAACAATGACTTGTATGCAACTTCAATTTAATTAACACTAATTACCCAAGATACAAATGATTCACAATACATTGATAAGCATGCAACTACAAAAGTGATTCTATGCAAGGACATGGAATCTTTTGCTTTGAAAGGAAAATGTAGGTTTTACCATTTTTTTACAAAAAGAATAAGCACACAAACAAAGACCTAAAATTACAAGTATTGAGATTCGAACATGCAATAAGGAATATAGTTTTAATAAATGATAAACACAACATAAAAGTAAAGAACCCACAATATTGCACAAAAATCAATGAGAAGGAACCGTTGAATCTGTATAGTCAATGCTGAACAATCTCTTCTACAATGTGCTCTTACAATCAACTCAAAAATTTCAACACACAAAAATCTGAGCGTAAAAAAAATCCCTCATAATGAGGTGAATGTACAATAAATAAAGCTCAAAACCCTAATTCAAATATTAGAAATATACATTGAAAAAATTAGCCAAAACTTTTCAAAATTGTGAAGAAACTCCTAAGAAACTACTCTCAATAACCTGTCCAATTGATAGCCATCTAAAAAACTACATCTACCTCCTCAAAAGCATGCACAAAACCCTAGGATGGATTTCAATGTCAAGCTAAAAATATAGCATGTCAGTCTCATCAATAACCATGCAAAAATGCATAAAAAAGGCTCCCAAAATAAACTACATGCAAAACTTGCCTTAACTGCTCCATATTTTGCCAATAATAGCCCCATAATTGAATCCATAGTCTATGAGTCCAAATATAGCCACTGAACTCCTTACCCTCACATTTAGGCATTTTTAAAAAAATGCAATTCCCTCTTTTCATCACTTAGTCTAAAAATAGCCTAATCAACTTTTTTATTACTAGTTGCATTTTATTATTATTACATAGTTGCTTTATAGTTACTCAACCTATAATAATAATTACAATATAACTCATTCAGCACAATAATATATTATTTAACCAAAGTAACAATATAGACTCTTGCACTTAAGTCTTATACTAGTACTTTTAATTAAATAAGAAACTATATCCTCAAATGAAGTTGTAGACCTAAAAAGAGAATTTAATTTGTTTAAACATAAATTACACAATCTAAAGTCTTTGGTTATTTTTTCATTTGAAAGCCTTGGGAGTAAAAAAAAAAATGAGAAGAAGAAATCGACAAGGGTTTTCAAACCCTAGTTACCACACTAAAAACTTCTTCTGGTATCTTTTGTGTTGGAAATCACTATTTGTTGTAACCTAATGTCCATTTTGTGGCTCTCCATTTCTTCTTCTTTACTTGTCATGAGCCATGACTTTTATAGTTTTCATTATGAGGTCCATTATTATCCATTTTGTGGTTGTTCTCTTTCTATTTCATGGCTACTTTTGCATATTGGACTTTCATTCTTTGGATGCCATGGTGATTATGCATCTTCATGTCATGGGTGTTATGATGGCTATGGCAATTTTTGTGTCTCCTATCATGGGCTTTTGGTGTTGTTATTGTGCATGCCATGACTTTCCATCTCCATTTCATGGTTGTTCTCTTGTATGTTATTGCTTGTTGTATTTTTGAATGCCATAAATGGTATGAGATGCCATGAATGTGTATCCATTTTGTATTTACTTTGCTATTAATTATGAAGTCTTATTTTGATTTTGTTATTTGAAACATCATAGAGGGTTTGTTGTAGATGATGTTTCTACTCCATTTACTTGTTAAAATGAATGATTTATTTTCTTGGGCTGGAGGGTTATATCTTCTTGTGGCTCTGTTGTTCTTGATAACTCATATCCATGTGTACTTGCTATGTTAGACCTACAAAATCCATCCTCCAAGTCATGATGTTCTAGTCTTTCAATGTAGCTCTATAATACAAGGGCATTTCTATAGTGCATCATGTCCCTATCATTCCAGAATGTTGAAAATTTCATAGCATAATTTTTCATTATTTTGTCAAACACTTGCCCAGATGCCATATCATGACCACCCATCTTATTACTTGTTTCTTGAAGGCTTTTCACAAATGCTTCAATGTTTGAATCACTTGTGCATAGTTTCAATTGAACATATCTCACCCAAATGATCCTTTGCTCCAATAAGACCCTTGACAATGGCAAAAAAAATTGTGTACCACACATGAAGATCAAGAATATAGATAGCCAGAACTAGTGCCCAAAGAGAAACAATAGTCAATGCATTATGGTTATTCTTTTGGACAAAATCATGCCATGTATAATGCACTTCTGGAATATCAAACATAATTATTTTTGTTAGTTCCACTAATGGCTTAATCTAAAGAAAGTATGCAAAATAAAAATTGCAACTGAAAATCACCAAAATAAACATAAGTAAGGATCCCTAAAAATACTCCAAACCAGACAAAACATAGAAAAAACCTAGAAACAACAAGGATATGGGTAGTATCATATGCTCCATACATCATCAAAATGTCAAGAATACTTTCTATAAACTTCATGATAAGAAATGTTGGTCCAAGGCTAAGAAAATCCTTTATTTTATATGAGTTAAGTTTTCCTTTGTGGAAAGCTATAATGGTCAAACCCTAGAAGACCATAACCAAGAAGATCCATAGCCGATGAAAGCTATGATACAAATGAAAGAATGTCCTATGTTCCACAAAGTATGTTTTTCATGTTCACTAATTTTGTCTCAAGATTTTTTTCTTGGGTTTAAAAAAAATGTAGTTTCTTTGGGCCATGGCCAACCAAGTCAAAATATTGTAAGGACCAAAAACTCATTAAAGTTATCATATTTGAGCCATGAAAAATATGAAGCTGAACCATTGTCACATATTTTTTCTTCCTCATTTGCTTGTTGTTTGCTTTGATGGTCCTATGTCTTATAGTTGTCACATCTCCATTATGCTTGTGTTGTAGCTTTACTTAGTTTCATTACATATTTTGATAAACAGTTCTATATGGTTTTATATATCTTTTTTTCTAATTTTCTTTTCCATAAAAATTGAGATTTGATACATCTTTCACTTCCTATTGTACATGCTAGAATTCATGCACTTTTATTTTCTATATTGCCCTTATAGGAATCTATCATCACTACACTTAGATACTCTGTTACATTTTCAATCTCTCATTTAGCACACTTGTATTTGTTCTCTTTCAGCAACTTGTTGCTTTCAGTCCTATTACTCCATTTGAAACAAAAGGTTTCAAGCCTATTCCATGTGTCCCTTTGATGTTTGACTTTTTTGTGATTTTTGTAATTGTTGAAGCATATCTATTATAGAAGCAAAAGGTTTCATAAATAAATGTGTCCCTCTAATACTTATGTCTATGATTGTCCTTCACTGCTACATGATTTAACCAGAAGTTTTCATGCCTATAGTTTATTCATGTCCCTTCAATAGTTTCCTTAATCTTTCAGTCTTTGCCTCCACATGATTTAGTTGAAAGGCTTCATGCGTGTAACTTATGCATGATCCTTCAACAACCTCAAACTTCATACCTGTATCTGCACATGAGACAAACTTATTAGCTTAAAACTTGCTCTATTTTTAGATACTTCTCTTGCCTTTGCATCTTTTAATGCATTTATATTAATAATCATGTTGTATGAACACTAAGTAGTGTAGAGATAATTTAAATGGTTCTCATTGCTTAGTTCGTATGAATTGACCCCCTTCTTTACATTTTGCAGGTTTAGTCAAAGATGAAGATGCAGGCTCAAATCTTCTTCAATATTCAGATCAATGACTCTTCCATTCAGGTAGTGGAGGATTTTCCCCTTATTTTTCTTGCACTTTTCTATTTATGCAATGTGTTTATTCAGATAGTGTATTAGGTGCTGCCATGACTTTTGTGGTATCTAAATGCATTGTATCAAGTATTGTCTAAAATTTGAACATTTTGTACCTTATCAAAACAGTTCTAAAATTTATTTGAATAAAATTGTACTATGTTGGTACTTGTGTGTATCTTGAATAAAAAATGATCAATTTTTCTTGTTTATTGATTTTTGTACTTTACATTCTGCATCCAAACCATTATGTAATATGTATGATCATAAACTTAAAACACATAGTGCAATATATAAGCAAGCTTAACATAGAAATTTAGGAGGTAAGCTAAATTGGTAATAATTAACAAAAACAATAATTTAAATATCTTTGAAATGCAAGAGTTTATGTGGCTACTCTTGCTTTATAACTTTGGTAGGGAAGTCTAAAAATATTTGAGTAACTTTATTAGATAATGTAGATAAAAGAACAATGATGATAATGTTGAAAGCCAACATTGTAGCCAACTATGGAATGCTAAGTAGGGAGTCTTTATAAATACTTGGGTGAAGAGATCTTATTCAATTTATCTTCCAACATGATCTTAGTAGAAGGGAAAATTTCATCTTATTTGTAAGTCCCAAAATACAATTTAGAAGTAGAAGATTGAAGAGCTAATCATTGATTGAAAAATTTGGAGTTGGGATTTATATGATAATGGACATTGGAGAGATATAATGCATGAAATGTATGTGTTTGGATCATAATATGGATATCGAACATCAAGGTGATTATCCAATTGTTTTTCTTAAGAAAAACAACTTCTAATGCACATGTGAAAATCAGTAAATTGATTTTATTTTGTTCATTTGGAATCTTCTTTTGATGAACTTCTAAAAATAGTAAAAAAGGACTAACATGGTTGAAGAAACTAAATTCCAAGAAGTGTTCAAGAGAGTTAATAAATGTGTTGGTAAAATAAAATATATTTCTTAAAGATGTGAAAAGGAGACACAAATATTGGAGGAATCAGTACATGCAAACTTGGACAATCTTTTATGTGATTCACTATTAATCAAGCATAAAATCAATAGTCGTAGATAAAGAATAACTAAATCAATTCACTACACATATGAGAGATATAGCACAATGATTTTGGTCTCTTGTAAATCTTTGGTTAGAAGGTAAAATCACAAGGGGGATGTACCCATTACTCCTCGCTATAATATAGTGAATGAGTGTCTAATTAAGAGAATACATGTACATTTTTGGGGGGATTCAACCTGTTAGGAGTGATCTTGTACCTTATAAAAATTATAATCAGATTCATTAAGATCTACCATTTTAAATAATATACAAAACTTTGTCAAGAGTTCTCTTTTGTTAGGGGATTTACAACTTTGAACCTATTAGGACCAACCTAATCTAGGGATTTACTGGTTGTAACTGTTAGGAGACAACTAAAATCTTTGATATGTAAATGACATTGTTTTCTTGTTAGATCCCTTAAGTTCTCTGATCTCTTTCTATTGCATTGTCCACTTATCTTATCTGTATCTTGATCACATTTACTAGATCTCTCTTTTGTTAGTTTGTACTACTTGTCTTACTTTGCCAATATATGCTTCTCCTTTTAGCATCTCACAACTTCTCCTTACAATTTGTCTATTACAAATTCTTTATGTTTTCTTGTGATCTTTTGCCTCTTAATCCTGACCCTCCACTTGAATTTGTGTTATGCCCACCCCCAACTAGTGGATGTTAAGCCCATAGAAGGTAGGCCCTTACCAGGAACAAAGGCTTCTAGGGTAGTAGGGTGGCCCTCTATTCTATTCTATTTTCTCAAATAGGTGTTGAATCTCAATGATAAGGTACGTCTAGGTCAACTTGCTTCTCTGTTTACTTGTCCACCATTGAAACTAGTCAAAATATATCCTATGATGATTCTAAATGTATTGCATAGGTATGCCAACCTTGTTGCATATCCCAATGTAATACATATATCCTTCCTTAATATCCATTGTTGGATACCCATTATCCAATGAAATTCTTCCTTGACCTCTATGCTATTTTCCATGTAAACACCACTTGTTACTTAGTGATCACTGATTACAAGGAGATCACTTATTATGATAAGTGTCTGCATGACACTTTATAACTTGTTGTAAGCATAGTTTTCATCGATTAAAGGTATACTACAATTTTGATCAATGATAACCATTTGATAATTGTATACCTTACAATAATCTCAATAATCTCCTAAATAGCTCAATTCCAACAATCTACCCCTTTGGTATTGATGGAAATTCCATATTCTTAACTCCAAATACTTGAGAACATTGATATCTACTCCCCTTTAGATCACCATCTCTTTTAGTTACTTTGGCTTCTCCCAACCTCTTCCTTTAGACTTCTCCCTATTCCCTTCTTCCTATAGTTCACTTCTCCCTATAGTTCTCTTTTCCCCTTTAACAACAATTTCAAAGGTGTAACCTTTCAACAACTTGTAACCATTAATTTACAATCTATCAAAGGTAACCTTGTCATGTGTTTGGTTTACTCTCTCCCATGTTTTCTTCAAATGACCAAATGCAATAATGTGTTATTCTATCTTGGTTCCAATGTCATCTAATTGCTCAATTGACTCTTCACTTGGAGGTTCCAAAGATTCATCCAATGTCTTGATGCTTTGATGCATTGCCTCCATGATAGGAGATAGAAGTGCCTATACTTCTAGTATATTCTGCATCTTGTTACTTTGTTCATCTTGTAGTTGTCTATCTTGGTCAGTGTTTTCTTCACCTCTTCACTAAATAAATTAATTGAACTGGTCAATGTATCAAGTTGGTTGCATAATCTTTCCAATTCCTTATTTGTTTCTTGCTTTCTCTGATCCAAATCTTTCACAATTTCTAAATAATTGGATATGTTGGTAAAAAAAAAAATTGTGTATAGTCAATGTTTCTCTTACATCCATTACCAAGTTAGTGAATTGAACTCTCACTTAAGTAATTTCTTCATTATTTTGTTTGTCAATTTCTTCTCTATATTTCCTCAACCAAATTTATGGTTGTTGATTTTAATTCAATATCTTGATCATAGGCACCCTTAATTAATGTGTCTAATTAATCAATATTTGGTTCTTCCCTATTGTAATTTGCTTCATATACCAATTTTACTAGAATATCCCTATCTTGTCGTATTAGTTGTCTCTTCTTATTTTTGTCAAAATATTCCAATGATTCTTTAGGTTTTAGTTTGTTTACATCCATAGGTGTAAGAATAATCTCCTTTTCACCTAAATCTTTAGCTTCTTCAATTAGATGTTTTATTGGCCTCCTCTTCCTTCTTGTACTTGGCTCTAGATTGGGTTTTCTTCTTATATGATACTCTTCCTCACTCTTTTCCTATTTCTCCTTTTGTATTTCTTCAACAATTTTAGTTTTCTCCTCTAGTACAATTTTCTTTGCTTGACCTATAGGTAACTCTGGCTGACTAGTTGAGTTGATATCTTTAACTTTACCTATTAGAGTCTCCACCTATTGTTCTTGTAGTTCCTTCACCTATTATGAAATATCCTATACCATACTTCCAATTATCTCTTCAACAGTATCTATGTCATCAACTTGTATTGGTGATAAGTGGCCTTGCGACTTCTAATGAGGATTCAAAATTTTTCTCTATGTTTCTACCACCTCATTGTGTAATGACAAAATGTCTTCTACTTGAATTTTGGTAGCCCTCTCATTGACTCTGGTTTTCTTCTCATGATCTTCATAAATCTTCTTTGTATCTTTTGAGCTTAGCTTCAATTGAGCTTCTAATAATTCCTTCTCAATTATATCCTAGTCCATTTGTAGAGTTGATATCCACCTTGCATCTAATAGTTTTTGTCATTCATCGTGTAGTTGTAGATGTACCTCTCTGGGTGATCTCTTGAATTTAAGAAAATGTACAATAATTCCCCTTTAATCTTCTTTTTTTCTTTAGTGGCCAAATCGTACCTTCTCTCTACAATGGCTAAACCTCATAATTCTATTATTCCTTTAACAAAATCATCAATTGTGGGTGCTTTTCTTTGTATTCCTCTTTTCTTTAGTTTAGTAGCATGTTGATCTAACTCTATACTCTTTGTTTCTTCTTGAACTCCCTTACCAAATTTATTCTTCTTTATAGTTTCTTTGTGTGGTTTCCTTTTCTTCTTTTTAGATTATGCCTCTCCTTCCTTTGTAACTGACCTAGCAAATTCTCTTTTCACTATTAGATAAGTAGAGGGGATATTTGCATATGGATACTCTATTACCATTTTTATTGATCTAGATATCCCTACACCTTCATTTGGTGTTTTTTGGCCTTGACAAATAGACCTTCTTTGTGTCTTGACTAGTGTCTTCATCTCCTTAGCAGTGCCCACAAAAATCTCTTCAAAAGTACCAAATCTTTTCTCATTCTTGTCCACAGCTTTGGAAAATATGAATTCAGCATGAAGACTAACCTCTTGTTTATCAACCTTATAGCCTAAAGATGGTAATTAATGGTTTCTTGTTCAACAAACTTTAGAATACAAGAATATGTATCTACTGAAAAAAAACAAAAAAAATAAATATTATGTTTATATTTCTATACATTACTAGCAAGAATTCTTTATGAATATGCATATTACATTGAATTTTTTCAAAGAATTCATTCTTGACATTACTAAAAAATTTATCTTTCTCTCTAATGAGTTCACCTTTCTATGAGATCATAGGTGTTCTCTTTGACCATTCAACTTTTCCTTTGCTAAGGAAATAATTTTAAATATAAAAGAAACTACATACAAGAAGAGCTTGATACTTCACTGATTGTTTTTTGTCCTTCTTTATTCTCTTCATGTTCTTGATTAGTTGTGTCCTCTCCATTTTACATACATAGACTTTTTTGTTGTTCATAATATACAGCTCATCCATTGTACTTTGATTTTGTTAGATCAGTAACCAAATTAGCTGATATTTTCATGATAGTACATTCCTTGCCTTGAGATAGGAATCCAAATACTTTATGGATGATTGCCTACAATAAACCACATATCTTTTCCAACCACATGAATTGATTATGTACTCATCTGAATACAATCCTTTCCCAATTCAGTTGAAACTAAATGGGGATATCTACAACATAGGTTAAACCTTTCACCTATAGATGCCTATGTGTGTCCTTTAGTACTCCATCTATGTAGAGTCTCTCATAGTCACTTTTAATAGCCTTAGCTACCAATTGTTCAATTTTGAAGTGAATGTATGCTTGAATATCTTCTAGTTGCAAAACTTTTGATGGTTTAATAGAAAATACTTTTTCCATGTTCACTTTGAATTTTCTTTCTACCCGAGCTATGCATTATTGTTTCTATTCCTCCTTGTTTCTAATCAAAGCCTTCCTCTCAACATTATTTTCCATAGTTTTAGATACAAATGATATTTCAATAGCAATCAAATCTTGAAACTTCATGAATTACTAGTTAGGGCTCATGTTAAACTTGGTCTCATTTCCTTGCTCCAATCTTAAAACTTTTCTTGCACAATCATTAGATAATGCTCAATTTTTTCTTTTTAGTAGAAAAAAAAGTAAAGGAGTGAAATGAATCAATTAACAACTATTTATCATCAAAATATAGATTTTTTTTCCTATAATGGGTAGCATAGTACCTTTACTAATGGTAAGCACAATGTCTTGTCACCCGTTAATGAATACTTTATTAGTTCCTTCATTCTTCCATGGATATCACTAGTTACAAATTGATATGAGTCAAGACCTTTTTTCTCAAAGCATAATTGATCAAATTTTCAAATTCTCAAGGTATCATTCCTTAGTGGCATACCTTGAATGTTCATGATTCTCAACTTTCGGGACTAGTAGATAAGAGTTCTTTTGTGTTGCTACCTCTAAGAAAATAATTTACTTTGATAATGGGTTCACTAAATCAGGTGATGTAGATGATTTTTCTTGCACATTTTTTTCTTCCATCTTCCTCCAAATCATTACATTTCATTTCTAATATCATCAAGAATCACATGATTATTCATTTTTCTTTTTTGGGACTTGTTAAGAGACCAATTTCTAGACTTGCAATCTTATGCAACATAAAAAATCTTATTGAATAAAAAAAGTAGTTGCAAATTATTTTCAAAATTGTTTCCTCATGCTCTATGTCTTCATTTCATTGAAAAGTGTCTAGATTATCCACATGCTAGGCATAAGACATTGAACTGTTGCTCCCTCCTATGGGTGTCCAACGGTAGACCTAGTAACTTAGAAATTATAGATATGCATACCTTAGCCTTGTGCCCATACTTATTGCCTTTATAACCATGAAATTTTATATTACCATCATTTGGCTTATATTTACACCCATAGTTAGCATTTCCATAATTAAAACAATTAAAGAAATGACGTTCGAATGAATTTGACTTACTGATATGTTTTCATCTACAAAATTTTGCAATATGACAAAAAAATTTGCAAGTAAAGAAAGTGGGTTTATCAAATCTTATACTTGATTTTATTGTGGTTTACTTTGGGTTTTTCTAATGTTTCTTGTGTTTTACTTTTTATGACTTACCAATCATGCCTAGCTTCTAACCTTTATATCCAAGACCACTAGTATCACTAGGCTTTCTCGAGTTCTTTCGATTGCTCCATTTTTTGCAAACTCTAACTGTATTGTTTCGTATTTTTATTTACATCCTTCTCTTTTTTAAAATATCTCTTTAGTTTCTCATTTTCCTCTATGAGACTCTGACTGTCAATTATAATTTCTTGATTGTCCATGATTTTTACATCAAGGTGCAGTGGTAGAAATGTGAATCAAGGATATGAAACCTAAATTCATCACATAACCATGCACACATATGGATAATTGATGGAATGATGTCAATGAGATGAGTCTTTAATCTAAATTATAAAGCACTAGGTCTATAGAGATTAGTGCTTACTAAACAAATAAGGAGCACTAATGTAAACTAGGTTTAGGAAGAACAGGGTAAAAGATACTAAGTCCTTGAAAATCCTAGGTGTGGTGAGAAGCCAGAGAAAGAAATAAGTAAATATGTTGAAAGGACAAAGAAGATAGAGAACACACCTTTAGAATTTGTTTTATGTTTTCATGCTAATCAAAATTAATGGAAATCCTTAGATATGGGCCTAAGACTATGCAATAAACAAAACCCAGAATTCATTCAACAATATGTCAGAGGCAAACTAGATGATCAAGGGTGGGATGGATGATCAAGGGTGCACTCTAAATGTGATTGATTATGTGGAATGCTAATTCTGATTTTGTAATTTTAAAGAAAGTTGAAAAGAGTACTCCAATCTACTACATCTTTGTTGATTTGATATCCACAACCTACAATAAGAAAAGATTTTTGTTGTTGATGGGGAGTTTACCTTGATCAAACCCTAGTTTACAAATTAACTTTAAATTTAAATAGCATGGATGTAAAGTAATTGTAAAAATTCACCTTACAATAGTTGAAACTCTTGAATCAAATGCAATGTGCTTACTTCATCAATTGATTTGGATCAAGAAGATGAAGATGAATGGATTGAAGAAGACCTTGAAAATAAACTCCTTCAATCACTTGAATGCTTGAATCATTGATCTTCAATGGAAGAATGCTTGAAGACTTGAAGGATTGAATACTTGAGAACTTGTGAACTTCAGTGCTTGATTTCTTGATAATAGAATACTTATGTATGATATGAAGTTGATGGATGAGAAATGGAGAAAATGGAAGGGTTTATATAGATCTCATAATTGACTAACTCTCGTAGGCCGAATTGCCTAGAAATTAACACCCTGAAGGTATCTAAACATGGGACCCAAAGAGGAGACCAAATATAGATCCTCATCAGGGGTGGACTATGGCCCTGATTAGACCAATAAGAAAGGAATGTACCCTTGATTGGTCAAGGTGCATTGCACCTTGACAACCAAGTTCCAAAACCTCTGGTATTGCTTCAAGATCCCAAAATAGGTCTCAGGTCTCTAAAATTGGGTATAGAATATGAGATATAGTTGTTACAATGTAAAGAGAAGATTCCAAGTGGATATATGAAGCCAAGGGAGGATCTAAGAGGATAGATCCTACCTCAAGATTAATGTTATGAAAATAGGAGCTTTAAAGAGGATCTATTAGGTTTTATCCTAAATCCAGCAAGGAGAAAGGATAGAAAATGGAAGAAAAATTGAAAGGTGCAAGGAGATTGATGATCTTGCATTAAATAGGGGCTAAACCCCTTTAAATTGGAGTACTTCCAATTTAAGATGACACATTTAGCCCCCACTTTAGCTAGAGTATGGAATCAATCCAAGCACTTAGTAAAGTAGATCAAAAAGCATGAGATACTCTAATTGAAATCAAGGGGACAAAGAATCCATCAAGCCCCCAAGGGATTGAGACTTTGCTAACTCCCAAATCATAATAAGAGATATATAATTGGTTTACAAAAGAAAAAGAAAATTGATTATCTCACCTATTAGAGAGCCCACCCTACTATGAATCACTAAAAGAGGTGCTATAAAAGATGATATTGAAATAGTCTAATGGGGTGGTAACCCACTAGTCCACCAATCAGAAGCCCCACCCATAGATCAACATTTTTTGTATCAACGTGGTGAGGTCTAATAAGATTTTTCTACCCATGTATGGGACATAGAAAATTGTTATGTGTTACACATAGATGAGATTTAACATATGTGCATGTAAAGGAAAGAGAGACCCAATGTCAAGGATTCTCACTTCTTGTATTGAATGTGCAAGAAGAATCCATTCTTTAGAATTGTGTGTAATCCATAAAGGGATTTATAAGATGTGTGTATAGAAAAATGGGATGAAGTAGTAATGCATAGATTTAAGGATAACTTAGGAAGCATACCGAGAATCCAGGGATAAAGTACCCCAAGCTATACTCAGAATCCATGTTCACTACCCCTTGATCAAAATGCAAAAATGAGAACAAATTATGCCCCAATGTTAATGTCATTGCTAAAACTTTAACATGAGAAATGACTTTAACAAAGTATATGTATAATCATAGAAAGATGCTTTTGACTATGAGATTCGCCCAGGTGAAGACAAATCAAGGGAAATGAGATGCACAACATATAAGAGCACAAAGAGGATATACTAACTTTGGGGTCAATATGATCACATGATAACATGTAAATATTATATCACATATAAAATATCATCATCCCTCAAAGGTAGTAGAACTATGACACAATGGAAGAAAGGCATGTAAGATTTACAAATAAGAGTCTTTTGGACTACCACCATAGAGACCAAAAATAATTGGTGCTACTATGTCAAAAATCCAAGAAGACAACACAAGGATACAAGTAAAAACAATAGCACATGTACAACATAACATATAACAATAGATTGAAAAAAAAGGTAAGATACAAATAGAAGAATTATACAACTTTTTTTATTCCTTTATTATCTTGAGCCCACAGAGAAACAAGGGTCATCTAAAGAAATCTAGAAAAACTTTAAGAAAATGCAATACAGGGTAAGAAAATAACAACTATAAAACACACAAAAAGATACTATGCTATAGCACTCACCTCAAGCATATTGCCCTTCTCCCCTACCTTTATTAGTAGTAATAAGGGAATGTGGATCACTTGCATGAGGAGCTATATCCAACACAATAGGAACAATAGCTAAATCAAAAGAAGGACCCTCTAGAGAGTCACTATGCTTAGGTGTAGACATAAGCATAAGCTTCATAGAAAGTGTGTTAGGTAAATTAACATCAAGACAAATAATCTCATGCTCATTGGTGTAAGAGCACCTAACCCTCCATTCACCATGGAATCTTCATTTTTTACTCTTTATGAGTTCTAATCAAAGGAATTTAAGCCTAAGAGACATTTATAATAAGATAGTCATAGTTATTCAATAATTTGAGCCTAATTGTAAGACCTAGTGCCAATTTTGGTACTTTATAAACAATGGGTTTTGACTATGGTCAAGAGGCACTTATTAGATCTAGCATAGGATAGGAATTTATTTAGGTTTCTAAACATATTCTAGGCCCCTAGGGTGTAAGTAAAAGGTCCTACAAGGGTTAGATTGTGCAATTTGTTAACATTGCAAAAAGTTGCTAAATGCAACAAAACATTGCTTGACAACTTTTGCAAAAAGTTGTCAACTTTTGTTAAAACATCCCCCAACAGCAAAAACCTTTGAATTTTTATTGGGATGATTGGTAAAGGACTTCAAATAGCCCTTTTAGGTGGGTGGAAGTCAAACAATGCAATTTTTCCTTTCAAATCGAAAAAGATCTTATTTTCCCTTGTAAAATGTAGTAATTTCTGAGTGTACGGACATGTACGGATTGGCACATGTGGATAACCTATTTAACTAGAATCCTAGACATCATAGTTGATAAATTTAATTTATTTGAGGGTTTTAAGTGCTCTACAACTCAATTTATTGTTAGATCTTTCTCAAGTGCACCAAAACCCTCCTTTTGGTGGCTAATTTCAGTCATGAAGGCCTAACTTGCAATCTCATTGTGGGATTTCCAAACCACTTGGTAAAATGCAAGTTAGGAATTTTTATTATAACATACATAAATTATGGGATATGAAATTCAAGGCTTTTATGTTTGCTAGCAAGGCCTAAGCCAAACATCTCTATGTGTTTGGTATAGGACAACATGTATTAGAGAGTTGCAGGCACTTGGGGGATGGATGAAGCCAACCTAATGGTGGATATTGAAGATTGAAAATTCCCTACATGTTTTATCATTGGTATTTTTTCTTGGTCAATATCTTATTAGCATTTCCTTCTCAAACCCTAGCTAGTAGGCTTAAATAAGGAATTTTTTGCATTTTTGGTTAAGGCATCATCTTGCCAGTCTGGAGTCTGCAAGTTTGGAATCATGTACTTCTTCCAAAAGGGTATCCATATATGTAGTTTTTTTTCAAGGTTCTTCGAAGGATTTACAAACCAAGTCCTAATTACCTTGTTGATAAGGCTAATAAGGGCTCCTTAGCCTAATAGACAATATGATAGTTTGAGACTTGTTAGTCCATAATTTTTAAAAGTCACCATTTTTATTCTTTATTTTTGGTTCACTCTTATTTTCAAATGTTTATATTGAACCATCGATTCTACCAAGAGTCAAATGTATTTCAAGGTATGATAACATTTTAATCAATCATTCACAAACCTCATCCTTTCAATTCCTTCTTCCACAAGCTTATTGTTGACCAAGTCCAACCCCCAAGTTTCCTTTGTAAATATTTTGGTTAAGGAAATTTTTTAGTGATCTATTTTTCTTTAATAATTCTTGAACCTCTTGTACCCTTTGTACCATTTGAACTAAGTTCAAAAGATTCAATTGGTTCATCGATTCAAACTATTTTCAGTCTTCATGCAATATGGTTGATGGACCTTATCTTTTCATGCAATGGAGTCTGATTCTTAGAAGATGCACTACAGAAAATGCCCTTTTAGGTGTGACATGGATCATGTGTGATGTCATTAATCATAAATGGTTAATAAATCAAAGTGAGGTAATTATCAAATATCATGCTGAGAGTTATTTTTAAAGGGTGAAAGAGAAATTTGGCATGTGCGGAGGCAACATATCATTTAAATTACTCGCTTTACATTTATCATTAGGAACCACCTTGTCACATCCTCCTTTTCCTATGGCATGTGTAATTAATTATGTCCATCCCATGATTAATGCCTTGATTTTGCTACGAATTATATATGAGTGAAATTTCCCTTCTTTGAAGACATAATTTTCTTTAGTTGATTGAGTGTCGATAGCAGGAGTCTAAAGAAGGGAAATAATCTTTCATAGTCATAATATTTTTTGCTATTCAGGTAATTCTTGAACCCTTAAATCCTTTTTCTTTCATCTATTGGCAGAAGAAATTATGTTTGCTTCTTTAAATTTCAAGCAACAGGAAGGAATTTTAAACCATGAAGTCCACTTTACACATTTTTGGGAATACCCACAGTTTGTGTAGTAAATCTCCTATTATATCAAACACAGGCCTTTTAGGCATTGATCTAGGTGGGGTAACAAAGAGGTTGTGTGAGAAACTTGCACGACCCTTCTCTACCAAAGTCTTAGACACTAATTTTCTTATGGCCTCCACTTTCCCACAAACCTACCCATGTCCAAAGTTTATTCAGGAATGCATTTAGAGATATGATATACCTCGTGGAAATATTTTGAAGAAAGATAAAAACATATTGTTGAATATCTCTTGGGGTGTCTAATTTGTTCCATCTTGAAGAGCAAGAATTTGTAGATTTGACTCTTGCTTTATTGCGGGCTAGATTTTTAGAAAAGGAAGATTTTTATAGAAATATCATTGTGAAGAGTTGGACTATAACTCCTTACAAAGGTGATTCTAGGTTGCCCAAGGTTCTCAAGAAAGATCAGATGACTCCTCAAGTTCACGATGTCATGGTCTTGTTGCACCAAATTTTTGGTTTCCTAGATGTGTCTTTTTTTGAGGAATGGATGTATTTTTCTATTTAAATTATTTTGAAAGGATCTCAATTTTTAGACTGGGCTGAATCAATTGCTAGTTCTCTAAAAAGTCAGCTCAAAGGAGCTTTAAGTATGAAGAAATATCTTTATATGTCTTCCTACTTGACATATATGTTGGCTAGTACACAAGATTTGTGGTATCTACCTCGTGAGCCCTGGGCTGAAAACATCACAATATATAACTATTACCCTATGTTGCATAGAGATAAAGTTTTGGAAACTTTTGGGAAAGTTCATGACACTTTTTTAGGGAAGCTGTGTTTCAAAATGAAAGGTTCTCCTCACCATAGATTTTCTTTTGAATCTCTAAAATTTGTCCAAACTTTTGGTAGCATTTATATCCAATTTCTCAAGTTTACCTATGTGAGGATAGGTGGTTTTGATGAAGAACTTTGAGACTCCCTAGGTTTTCCCTTAATTGTTTCATATTGGCTAAAGTATCTTGGTAGCTTGTCTCAGTCATAAATGAATTTTCAACTAATGAAGCTTCTGATGTAATTTTTTCACTCAAGCTAGGTAAGCTAACCTGTAAGAGTATGGAGGATGTTATGTGCATAAGTTCATATTTAATCAATTTCCATCTTGGCTCCTATCATGCTAGATAGAACTTTGATAGAAAAGGGATAGCTCATAGCCTATTTGATTCTTGTGTGAATTTTTGGCATGATCCTAATGTTGAAGACTATTGGGAAGATTGTGCAGATGAGCTAGAAGTTTGAAGGAGAGAATATGGTAGGCTCACCATTTCCCATATTAGACTTTTCAATTTAAATTTGGATATTGATGTCTCTGGTATAAAAGAAGATAAAGCAGATTTAACAAGCACTCAAATAACATAATTTTTAATTTCTAGCAAAGTAATTATTAATTAGGAGTCTGAAGAAAAGGACAATATTCTTGAGCAAACAAAGACAGTGTTTGAGAGAACCAATTTTTGGTTAATAATGAAAAAGACACAATGTTTCGAACAATCAACTAATTCTTGTTTTGATGTTCATTTCAAATCTATAGGTAATGGGATATCTATAAGGATTAAAAAGGTGCAAAGCAATAATCCCCCTTTGGTGAAAAAGACTCGTTCTAAGAGAAGAAGCAATATGGAAACACCTGTTGGGTCAAGTGAAGCTATTCAGGTTGATAGCGAGCCTGACAACAATTCTGGTGGTGTCCTCATTGAAAACCTTTAGTGGGTTTAGATGACAATAGGAACTTCTCCACAGAGGATGGAGAACTTGAACACTCTAATTAAAGACAAGGAACCTCAAAAGGCCTTGAATTCCACACCAAATTGGCTAGTGGCCTCGATTAATAAGAAAAGGATCTTAGTCCCTATTTTCTTCCCCATTGATGACATCATGAGTAAATACACTGCTAGAGCCCCAAAATCTAAAAGGAATAAAAGTTCAGCTAGGATGGTGTTTGACCAAGACACAGGTAACAACATTTTTGAGGCCAAAGTTATAGCCTAAAAGATGATACTGGTACATTAGACCTAAATAACTTTGAGATTACTCATACCAATCTAGGGGTGACTAACCAAGAAACAAAGGAACATTGGGTGGAATCAAATTATTCTACAATCACAAAAGGATGGTGTTGAGAAGAAGAGACTAAAGGCAAAAATTCATACGATGTCAAAGTACATAAGATCATTAAAAGGGCAAAGTATTGCAACCAATATTTCATCTTGGCTCACATTTGAACCCAGTGCACCTGAAAATCAATAGCTAATGGATGATTTGAAGAAGGGGGAGGCCATAATCTCTATCATCCATAATTGGATTGATTGTGTAATAAATATGCTTATTAAGTGTATATGAGAGTTGCATAAGATATTTACTCTTGTTGAAGTAGTGATAGGTGAGGCTCATATTCAGATGAAAACATGGAAATCAGAATCTGAAATATTGTCCACTATGGTTACGTAGCTAGCAGATGTAGAGGAGTATGGTCCTGATAAATTCCTAGAGGAAAATTCATTGCAGATGGTCAATGCAGGGATGATCTATATATTGTGAAAGAACATAGCTTGGCATGTCTCTAATTATGGTTCAACCATTTCCCACATTCAATCTTTTGAGAAGGAATTCAAAACATTTCAAGACAATGTGAACAAAGACATGAAGACTATCAATTCAACTCCTTTGGTGCCTTTCAAAGAAGATGGTTTAGATGTAGAAATATTGGTTAAGCAGTATGAAGAACAACTATATGTGATTAAAAATGGAGTTGATCTGACCATGGCAGACCTTACCAAGCTTGCTAAAGTTGAAACTATGATTAGCATGTGTAGCCAGTAGCTTCTAGAATACTTGGATAATGTCACTAGAATGAAACAGGATAGGGACACATGGAAGAATTGCTTGTAGAGCATAAAGAGCCTGAAGAAGAATGCCATGTCAGAATTCATTGGTGCATATAGAGTTTGGAAACTGGTGCAAGGACCGCCTACTCAAGATAAGGATGAGCAAGAAGAAGCGCAACTAAAGAAGCATGATGATGATTCTCTCTAGAGAATCTTTACTTTATGCTCTTTTCATTTTAAAGTTTTAAATCAGTTGCTTCAAGGGTTTGCATACTCGTTAAAGACTTGGTTATTCTAACTATTTTCTAATTGTCTAAGAATCAGGTTTTGATGGAGATTCTCAAACATCACTTTATTTAAACTAGAAACTCGGTATTGTTAGGGGTTAGCAATTTTTTATGGATATCATACTGTGAACTTTTATCTAAGTTTTAATATCTATACAAATGCTTTAAGTTTTTCAACATTGGACCTGAACAAGATTGTTCTTTTTGGAATGGGAAAGATCTGATTATTCAAAGATTATATGCTTGGATTGCTCATTGTTGATTTAGTATTGAATCAACACCAAACTGTTACAATTTCTTTCTAGTGTTGGATAATTACAATGTGTGTATGTTAGATAAGTATTTGTTTTATATATCTTCTAAGAAGTGATTGATAGAGAAATTGTGTGTTCTCGCTATTTTATCCTTTCTTGTTTATTTAGTTGTTGTCTATTTGATTATCCCTCTATCCAAGAAAAGATGGGAAGCCTTACTACTTTCTAGTTAAAAGTAATTCTCATTTAAGAGAATTTTTTGATTGAATATCTAATAAAGGGAGCTATACCTTACCAAAATTCAGAGAGGAATTGAAGAAGTTAAGATTCCTCAATTGTTGGGAAATTGTATTTGTCTTGTAAATTTGGACATAGAAGTTCTTGATTATTTCTTTTATTAAAAGAAAAATCTATACACCAACAAGACCTTTGGGAACAAAATGGGCTTACCAAAATCGCCAGTTTGATACTATTGATCATTAAGGAACCTTTCCACTCCCCTTTAAACTCATAGGTTCCATATCTCTACAAAAATATAGTTTTAGTAGATTTTGTGCTTTGAAGCCTAGTTGTGCAACTTTGGTGCCTAGGCTATATTTTGGAGTAGTGTTGTTTCAAAGGTGTTGAGCCCCCTCTTGACTCTATTTTGGAGTGCTTGGAAGTATCCAAAGGATACACCGCACCAATTTTGTTGTTTAAGGGAGAGCTCTACATCAAATGGTATTAGAGCATACCTAAGATCCCTTATGTTAATAAATTTGTTGACATCATGGCAGAAGAAGATGATGGAGGTTTGTCCTCAAGGATGACCAATGCAGAGATAGTCAAATACCTTCATGATCAGAAGTTGAGATAAGATGAAAAAAGATACAAAGAGATGCAGTTGATGAGGCAAGAAGTAGAAAAGCTTAGGGAAGAACTCTAGAATAGAGGTAGTGGAAACTCTAAAGATATTGGAAAAGGGATTGATGAAGAACCCCTTAAATAGGAGGAAGAAGAATACCCTATAGAAAAAAGGCTACTAATGAGGACTCTCAAATCTATGAAGAGCAGAACCATGGATGCCAAGCTTGACTTACCTACCTACAATGGGAAGATGGACCCAGATGCCTCAATGGATTGGGCGGACGCCCTAACCATTTTCTTTGAATGTGAAGATATCCATGAGAACCAAAGGGTGAAGATTACCAAGTCTAGACTAAAAGACTTTTCACTCACATGGTCAAACTTCATCCAAGATGATAGGGTGAAGAATAAGAAGAATCTAATCACCACATGGAAGAAGATGGTGGCTCTGCTCAAAGAGACATATGTCCTTTAGGATTATGAAGTTCAACTTCATAAGAAAAGAATGAGTTTGAGATAAAAGGAGATCGACATCCCTACTTATACTAAAGAATTTTAGAAGTTGGTGATGAAATCCAAATTGGTTGAACTTGAAAATGTAAAGCTTGTAAGGTTTATGCAAGGACTAAGGCTTGCCATCCAAGATGAACTAAATTTGACAAGCTCTACCACTATAAATCATTGCTATCAATTGGAACTTAATGTTAAGGAGAATTTTTAAAAAATAAATGAATAGAGTGGTAGAAACAAAGGGAAGAATGAAAGAGGTAAAAGTTTTTGAGGAAGAGGATCACAAAATAACAAACCTCAAGGAGACTCTAATAAGGAGAATGCACAAGGAGAAAGAAGTTCAAGGGGAACATTTAGAGGTAGAAGAGGTAATGGCAGAGGTAGAAATGGTGGAAGGAACAATGGGCATATCAAGGGTTATAATTGTAATCACATGGGCCAATACACAAACAAGTGGCCTAAAAAGCAGAACAACCAAGGAGAAAGAAGGACCAACATTGTTCAAGAAGATAAGGATGATGAAGGTGTTAGAGATTGTACTGGAAAAGAAGGGGTTACTCTCATGATGAAGAGGACATTGATTCAAATACCTATGCCAATAGAACCTCCATAAAGGAAAATTCTCTTTAGGACCAACTACAAAAGCCATGGAAAGGTATGTAAAGTTGTCATTGATTTTGGTTCTATTAAAAATCTTGTTTATAAGGAAATGGTAGAAAAGATAAATCTTGAAAGGATACTCCACCCAAACCCCTCCCATGTATCTTGGTTTTAAAAAGGCCAAAAAACCCTGATCAATGAATGAGTTTGGGTAGATTTCTTAATCAAAGACTATAAGGCTAGGGTTATTTGTGATATTATGGACATAAACATATGCCGCCTTCTTCTAGGTCATCCATGGTAGTATGAATTCAAAGTAAAACATGATGGGGTCAAAAACAAATACAAAACTGTGAAAGATGGTAAAAAATTCAATCTTCTTCCCAACCCTAAACCTCACCAAGAGAAACCAAAGGAATAACTAGTTGTTATGGCAAGTGAACAAGAAATGTTACAAACCATTTAGGACTCTCAGATTGGGTATACCCTAGATCTTAATACAAAGACAAAAACAATCCATCAAGAAATACTAGAAGAGGTCAATAACCTACTGTAGAAGTATAAGGGAATCCTTGCAGGGGACACGCTAGATGAACTCCCATCATTGAGGACATTTCACATCAAATTGACTTCATACCAAGTGCCTCTCTTCCTAATAAGGATGCATATAAATTCACCCCTAATTAGAATGCAGAGGTTTCAAGGTAGATCAATTATCTATTGTCTAAAGGACTCATTCAAAAGAGTCTTAACCCTTGTGTAGTCCCTAGTGTCTTAACCTCTAAGAAAGATGGAAAATGGAGGCTATGCACTAACTCTAGGGCAATAAACAAAATAACTATCAGGTATAGGTTCCCTATACCTAGAATTGAAGGTCTACTTGATCAACTAGGAGAAGCATGTTTTTTCACCAAAATAGACCTTAAATTAGGCTACCATCAGATAAGGATCAGACCTAGAGATGAGTTGAAAACTACATTTGAAACCACTGAAGGGTTGTATGAATGGCTTGTCATGTCGTTTGGTTTAAGCAATTCCCCTAGCACATTCATGAGATTGATGAATAAAGTATTGCATAACTTCATAGGAAAATTTGAAGTTGTCTATCTTGATGACATATTAATTTTAAATAGCAATAAGGAGGAACACTTCAAACATGTTGAACAAGTCCTCAAGAGGCTGCATGACAACAAATTGGAAATCAATCTTGAGAAATGCTCATTCTTGCAGACAAAGTTGACATTTTTGGGTTTTGTCATCTCAAAGGGTACATTGAAGATGGATCATGAAAAGGTAGACATCATCCTTAATTGGCGAACACTTAAGACATTTCAAGAAGTTAGGGGCTTTCATAGATTGGCCATATTTTACAGAAAATTCATCAAAAAATTTAGTCACATTTGTTCAGCTCTCTTGGATACCATTAAAGGAGGTAAGAAAACAAAGTTTCAATGGATCACTCAAGCAAACACAACATTTGAGTATTTGAAAGGTAGAGTAACACAATATCCTATCTTGGTGCTATCTACCTTCAACAGGATATTCATAGTAGAGACTAATGCTAGCAACCATTCCATAGGAGAGTTCTCAATTAGGAGGGGAGACCAATTGCTTTCTTCTCAAAAAAACTTAATGATGCCAAGAAAAAGTACAATACCTATGACCTAGAACTATATGATATAGTTTAGGCCCTAAAGAAATTGGAGGTGCTACTTTCTTCCTAACAAGTTCATTATCTATATAGACAACCATGAATTAAGCTTTCTCAATAGCTAGGACTAGTTGAGTTGCAAGCATATGAAATGGGTAGAGTAAGTTCAAGCTTTCACATTCTGCATCAAACACAAGAAAGACACTAAAAACAAGGTAGCATATGCCCTAGGCAAGAGAATCACCTTGGTAGAAGAAGTTCAAATGCAAAATATGGGGATCAATGCCCTTAAAAACTTGTATAAAGATTATCTAGATTTTGCAGAGATCCATAAGGTTTGTTCTCCATAATCAATGCCTATAACACCACATATTCATAGTACTTGTTGCTGAATGACCTTCTATTCAAAGGAGGACAACTTTGAATTCCTAAGTGCTCCATGAGGGAAAATGTAATCAAAGAGAAGCATTGTGTCACTTTAGGAGGACACTTTGGGATTGATAAAACTTTGGAATTGGTAAGAAGAAACTATTTTTGGCCCAAAATACCTACTAATGTTAGGAAATTTGTTGAATGTTGCATAATATGCCAAAGAGGAAAAGGAGCAAGGACAAATCAAGGACTTTGCCAACCCCTACCTATTCCAACAAAGCCATGGGATAGTGTGAGTATGGACTTTGTCTTAGGCCTTCCAAGGACAAGATAGGGATTTGATACCATTTTTGTCATTCTTGATAGATTTAGTAAAATGGGTCACTTTGTTCCTTGTAAGTGCTCTAATGATGCTTCTCGTGTTGCTAACTTGTTTTTAAAGGAAGTTGTCAAGATACATGGATTGCCAACGTCCATAATATCATACAGAGATGTTAAATTCCAGGGTCATTTTTGGAGGACCTTATGGAAAAAGGTAAGCACTAACCTATCCTTCAATTTTTCCTACCATCCACAAACAGATGGGCAAACTGAAGTAGTGAACAGATCACTAGGCAACCTTTTAAGGTGCCTTACCAAACAACATGAGCAAACATGGGATGTGATTCTCCCTTAGAGTTTACATTAAATGATTTAGTCAATAGATCCATAGGGAAAATTCCATTTAAAATCAATTATGGCTTCCATCCTAGATGAGTCATGGAACTAAGAGACTTACCTAGTGATGCAAGAACCAGTGCACAAGGTGAGGAATTCTCAACATCGATAAAATAGATCCATGATTAGGTCAAAGATACTCTGAATCAAAACATTACAAAGTACAAACAATAGGTAGACAAGAAAAGAAGACATGTATCATTCAAAGTAGGAGATCAAGTATGGGCATATCTAAATAAGACAAGACTTCCTAGAGGGTAAACTAAATTGCAAATGAGGAAGATTGGACTATGTCAAATACTACACAAATATGGAGAAAATGGCTATGAAATTTTATTGCCTCCTAACATAGCAATTTTCCCTATCTTTAATATTGTTGATCTCACCATTTTCAAAGGTGATATAGTACTAATGATGACATACAAGATACTAATGAGATTCAAGCAGAGTGGATCAAAGATCTACCACCTAGTCAACCACTTCCATTGGAAAAGATTTTGAATTCAAGGGTAGCCAAGAAGACAAGGAAGAAGACCTATACTAACTATTTGGTCAAATGGAAGATTCTACCAGCTAGTGATGCTACATGGTGTTGGATACAATTGTTTAATTATGTGTTGTCTTTGATGTTACACAAATGTCATATCAATTGGTAGACAATGCTTACCGAGCTCAGCTAGTCAACAAATTCAAATTTTAGAAAGATATGATAGTAAACTCTCCCTCTTTGACAACACATGCCAAAGACAACACATACCAAATGAGTAACAATGTACCTTGAGTACTGATTCATATGCAATGTTTCCATGACTATGCTACATCAATTGATAGATCTTCAACTTGGTTATTGTTGATGCATCACTAAAATTTTATTTTAGTGAGCTTCAGGTAGGGGAATGACCCCCACCTGCGGATGCATTCTTGTATCTAAGAGGTAAGTTAGGGGTCATTCCCCTATCTAAAACTCACTAAAATAAATTTTTAGTGATGCATCAACAGGAACCAAGTTGAAGATCTATTAGTTGATGTAGCATAGTCATGGAAACATTGCATATGAATCAATACTCAAGGTACATTGTTACTCATTTGGTATGTGTTGTCTTTGGCATGTGTTGTCAAAGAGGGAGATTTTACTGTCATATCTTTCTAAAATTTAAATTTGTTCATGGGAGAGTTTTTTGTTTGGAAAAGAAGCTATGTAATTCCTTCATAGAGGGAGATTACCGCATTAGAGAAGTTTGTGGCATAAAATCTAAGAGGGAGAAAATTTCTATCAAGAAAAGACTTGTTTTCAAATTTTATTGTACTATGACATGTTGTGTTGCCATCAATGCCAAAGAGGTAGATTGTTGGATACAATTGTTTAATTGTGTGTTGTCTTTGATGTTACACAAATGTCATATCAGTTGGCAGATAGTGCTTACCAAGCTCAGCTGGTTAGCGAAGCAAATTTTAGAATCTACCGAGCTCACTTGGGCGTCAAAGGATTTTGTGGCAGAAGCTAGTGATAACTGAGCTCACAAGGTTAACAAAGGAAAGTTAGTGTCTACTGAGTTGACTCGGTCTCCAAAGGATTTTTTGAGGTTCATAGTGTTAACCAAGCTTCTATTGGTTAACATAGGAAATCTTTTCAGGATCAGTGTCTACCGAGCAAGGTCGGCCAATGAAGGATTTTGTCAATTTGAGAAATAAAGTTTAATTAATTTATGTAATGATTGTAGCCAACTGAAGTAATGATTATTGGTAATTGTAAATTGTAAATGAGTTGACTTGATAATTTGTAAGGTATAAATAAAAGGTCAACCTGAGAATTCTAAAGTGTAATGAGCAAGCATGCAAGTGTGTTGATTGTTTGAAGAGGAAAGTGTGAGAAAACTTTGAAGGATGGTCATATATCCTTAAGGAGCAAAAAAGATTTATTTGATCAAGAAGGATCTAGTGAATTAGAAAAAAGATATGTATTAGAAATTCAATTGAATCTCATTTAGGTCACTTGATTGTTACTTTCTCACCATTGTAGTAGTGATTCCTAAATCTCTTAACAGAGTTGGTTTAACAATAATTTGTAAATCCTCGAACAAGGTGATAGTTCTATTGAATTGTTCTAAAGACCTTTTGCAAGGCCACTCTCAACAGGGTGATTAAATCCTCTAACGAGGTCACACCTAACAGTTTGTTTTGTAACCTTTAACCAAGTTGGCTCCTAACAAGGCTCACTTCAAAAGAGTGAAAATCAGTAGCTAGTTACTTGGTGGTTTTTCCCATAGTGGGTTTTCACATTAAATCTATTGTCTCATGTGTTCATGTTATTTCTTTCATGCTTAAATATTAATCATTGTGAATGCTTAGGATCTGTTAAAGATAACATACACTGCATCTACCGAGTTACAACATTTTTTTGTATGGTTACCGAGTGACAACAGTAACTAGTTTTATAAGACATCTAAGGGATATGTGGATTTGTTTCTATGGTAACTAATTCAACAACCCCCCCCCCCCCTCTCAATCACTCCATCTATATTTCCAACACATGGATGAATGAAGAATGCATTGCCAAGCATGGCACATCTATTAAACAACTATCCTCAAGTGGGACTTGAGTTTTTCAAAGCAAGGGAGTATGGTGCAGGAGCACCTAACTCTCCATTCACCATGGCATCTTTACTTTTTACTCTATCTGAGTTCTACTCAAAGGAATTTAAGCCTAAGAGAAATTTTTAATAAGGTAGTAATAGTTATTCAATAATTTGAACCTAATTGTAAGACCTAGTCCCCATTTGGTACTTTATAAACCATGGGTTTTGACTATGGTCAAGAGGAATTTCTTAGATCTAGCATAGGATATGAATTTTTTTAGGTTTCTAAAAATATTCTAGTCCCCTAGGGCACAAGGAAAAGGTCATACAAGGGTCAGCTTGTGCAATTTGTTAAAATTGCAAAAAGTTGCTAAATGCAACACAAAAAGTTGCTTGACAACTCTTACAAAAAGTTGCTTGACAACTTTTACAAAAAGTTGTCAACTTTTGTTAAAGCATCCCCCAATGGTCACAACCTTTGAATTTTAGTTGGGATGGTGGGGAAGGACTTCAAAAATGCCTTTCAAGTAGGTGGAAGTCAGAAAATGTAATTTTGTCTTTCAAATCATATAAAGATCTCAATTTTCCCTGTAAAATGCAACAATCTTTGAGTGTATGGATAGGTATGGATTGGCACATGTGAGTAACATATTGTTCTAGAATCCTGGACATCATAGTTGATCAATGTAATTGATTTGATGGTTTGAAGTAATCTACAACTCAATTTATTGTTAGATCTTTCTCAAGTGCATCAAAACCCTCCTTTTGGTGACCAGTTTCAATAATGAAGCCCTAACTTGCAGTCCCACCATGGGATTTCCAAAACGCTTGGCAAATTGCAAGTTAAGAATTTTTATTGCAATATGCCTAAAGGATGGGAGATGGAAGTTAAGGCTTCTATGTTTTCTAGCAAGCCCTAGGCCAAACATCTCTTATGTGTTTAGTACAAGACAACATGTATTAGAGTGTTGCAGGTACTTGGGGGATGGATGAAGCCAACCTAATGGTGGATATTGAAGCCTGCTAGTTTCCTACATGTTTTCTCATTGTTATTTTTTCCTAGTCAAAATCTTATTAGCATTTCCTTCTCATACCCTAGTAAGTAGGCTTAAACGAGGAATTTGTTGCATTTTTAGTTAAGGCATCATCTGACTAGTCCAGAGTCTACAAGTTTGGAATTTTGTACTTCTTCCAAAAGGGTATCCATATATGTAGTTTTTTTTAAAGGTCCTTTGGAGGATTTTAAAACCAAGTCTTAATTACCTTGTTGATAAGGCTAATAGGGGCTCCTTGGCCTAATAGGCAATATGACTGTTTGAGACCTTTGGGAACAAAATAGGCTTACCAAACTCACTAGTTTGAGATTGCTGATCATTAAGGAACCTTTCCACTTCCCCTTAAACTCATAGGTTCCATATCTCTACAAAAACCCAATTTTAGTAGATTTTGTGCTTTGAAGCCTAGTTCTACAACTTTGGTGCCTAGGTTATATTTTGGAGTAGAATTGTTTCAAAGGTGTTGAGCCCTCTCTCTACTCTATTTTAGAGTACTTCGAAGTATCCAAAGGCTACACCATACCAATTTTTTTGCTTAATGGAGAGCTCTACATCACTCATCTAAAGTATTTATCTACATCTAAATTAATAGCAATAGAATCCAAAATAGGAATATCAGATCTACCATATGATTAACTTCCTCGATAGTCATGGGCTAATGAGAAGTATTCATACAAGCTTTAGCACAAGCCTAGTGGTTCTTTTAACTTTCACGAGCATGTGAATTACACTTAGTTTTATTAGATATTTATTGATAAAATGAAGGAGGATCAACAATCATATGTTTCTTACCTTTTGATGGCATAAGAGGAGGAACAACAAGAGGTTGAGAAGTTAAAGAAGGAACCATACCAGGAGAAGGATCCATACTAGAAGAGGGAACCACACTGGGAGGATCGGTAGATGCAAGAGGTGGTTGACCATTATAAATATAAGAATTAGAGTAAATTGGTGTATAGGGTGTAGGTAAAAGACCAAGAGAAATATCCCTAGGCATACTTAACTCAGCAATCCTTTTACATTTGTGAGCTTGATAAGTGCAAGAAATATAATCTATATGAGTAGGAGGTGTGGTAGGAATAGAAGGCCAAAAGAAATTAAGAGTAGTACAATTTTGAGGCCTAGAAGGATGACAAAGACTATGATTGGTCTTCTTAATCTCACCATAATAAGGCCATTTAATGCATTGATGAATAGGGGAAGCAATGGCTTGCATGGAAGCCGACCAAGGTAAACCAAGTTTCACTTGGAATAGATTGAAAGTGGGAATTAAAAAAAAGGTTTTATTCACCATTTTACCACAAAGATCAACAAGAAATGAAATGGAACCTTGAGGAGGATACAAGAAACAATTACAAGATTGAATACAAGTATCAGTTGAGTCATATAAATTGTGATGTTTTTGTTTAGCATAAAAATATTCCTCATTAATAATATTAACCATGAGGGTAGGATTGACAAACACCCATATGAAGGATATTTAGTAATCCAAGTAGTAATATAGAGAGCACCACCAAGAGCCTTGAACTTATCATCATCAGTAAATGAGATAACAAGGGCTCTAAGATGCTTATGATTTAGTTTAGGTTTAGATTGATCATTAGATGTAGAGGTAATATCCTTCTTAGGTGAACATAGATGTTAAACTACATGTTCCATAATATTAACAATGCTATCATTCTCTGAATGTAAGGTATTGTAAGAAACATTCACTTTAGGAGAAGAAACAAGAAGAAGAATATTGAACAATAGTATTAGTAGTGTGTTGAGGTAAAGGATTACTATAGATCTGAGGATTTTGATTAGGAGGTTTCATAGATTTATTCCTGCTATCATGACTATCAATAGATAAGGAATTAGAATTAATCAAATATTGAAACTTATGTTTTAAAGAATAGCAGGTCTCAGTGTCATGTCCAGGTTGGCAATGAAACTAACAAAAAGCTTTAGGATTAAAGTGTGGACTTGATTTAGTAGAAGTAATGAGTGATTTAATAGGACAAAGTGTAATCATATTAGCAATAACCAACCTACTCACCTTAGAATGTAAAGACTCAAAAAGAGGAGTAAACTTACAATTCATCCAAAAATAGAGGAAGAAGTAGCAACACCTTGAGATGCAACAACTACATGATCATCTATTGTGTTTGTGGATTTGTTAATCTTGAGATAATTTTTTGATTTCTATAATTTATTGTGATTAGGTAAAGCACCACTCGTATTAATAGGTATAGGAGCCATTGGAGTGGTGCTCTCAAATTGATTCACTTGTAACTGATAATGATGAAGTGTTGCACAAATTTGTGAAAAAGAAGTAAACTTAGCAAGAATAATCTTATCTCTAATGTCTTTTTGTAAATTCTCAATAAACTTATGTTGAATATCAAGAGCAGGCACATGATAAGAAATATGAGCATGCAAATGCTTGAATCTACCAATAAAATTAGTCACTTTTGGCTTAGGACCTTGTTTACAATGCATCAAGTTGGTCAAAGAAATAGAAGGACCAATATTATTTTGAACTTGTTGTATAAAAATATTACCAAGTGTATGAAAGGAATCGATAAAATAAAGTGGATAAGACAAATACCATTATAAAGCTTTGTTACAGAAGGTGTGAACAAACAACTTAGCTAAAATTCTATGGTCATGAGCATAATCACCACATAGAACTTGAACAATATTAAGATGTATCACAAGATCACCTTTTCCATTATAAGTTTCAAGGTGAGGATTATCAGCTTATTGAGAAGCGATGGTACGGATAATGTCAAAAGACAAAGGGTTTCCTCTATCACATATCTAAAAATTAAACTTAGATTAAGTAAAGGAAGAAAATTGTTTGTAAAGAAGATATAGTTTGAGCAAGACTAGGGATGGTGGAGCTGTTATAAGAAACAAAAGGTAAAATCACATTTGACACAATAGGAAGGGTGTATGAATTAGTTGGAAAAGAATAAACTATTAGTGGAATGCTAGGAACCATGGTAGGAGGATTAGGATAAGTGAAAGGAATACTATTATATGAACATTGTGAAGTCAACAATGAAATGGGCATAATTCTTATAGCTAAAGAGGGAATAGGAAGACTACTAAGAGGATTAGATGCCTAAACATAAGTAGTCATAATAGGAGATATTCTAGAGATGGGTATGGAAATAGAAAAAACATGCTTAAGAGTAGAAACATGCTAAGTTATTCCTAGCTCAAAAACAACTTGAGTTAAAGTCTTAACATGAGTATGGACAAGGTGCATAAGACCACATAAAAAATTAGAACCATGTTCATCATTATGGATCACTTTCTTAAGAGCATAAAAATCATAAATATTTTTTGTAGTGTGATTTTCTTCAAGAAGACAATCATGCATTTTATTAATCTCAGTAGAAAGTTTATCAACTTGTTTAGGAGGATCCCTTAAAGTATTATCCTCATCATGAGATAGGTGGGAATATTCATGCTCCATATAAGAATTTGGATCATGAGAAACCATAAGGTCACTAAAGTTTCCAAGATGAAGAGAAGAGGAATCTAGAACAAAGAGAGTCATGAGTCTATGACTTCTCCTAACATGAATGCTATAAGTAGGACTAAAAGTAGTAAAGCTCATACATTAAACAAGGAAACAAGATAGAAAGAAGTCTAGCCATATGATATGAACTAAAATCTAATATAATCTAAAGAATGCAAAGATAGATCACATGATAACACAAGACAATGCAAAGATCTAACTTTGAATAAGAAAGCTAACACCAAATCAAAAGTGGAAATGTCGTAAGTCAGGTTCACCAATAAATGTAGTGGTAAAAATGTGAATCAAGGATATGAAACCTAAGTTAATCATATAACCATTTACACATATGCATAATAGAGGAAGGGAAGTCAAGGAGATGAGTCCTTTCAATCCCAATTATAAAGAAATAGGTCTAAAGGCATTAGTGTTGACCAAACAAGTAAGGAGCACTAATGCAAACTAGATCTAGGAAGAATAAGGGAAAAGATATCTAAGTCCTTGAAAACCCTAGGTGGAGTTAGAATCTAGAGAAAGATTTTATTAAATATGATGAAAGGATAAAGAAGATAGGGAACACACATTTAGAACCTATTTTATGCTTATTGTGTTGATCAAATGAATGGAAATCATTGGATCTAAGCCTAAAACTATACAATAGACAAAACCCAAAAAGTGTTTGATGATCTGTAAGGGGAGAACTAGATGATCCAAGACAAGATGGATGATCAAGGGTGCACTATGACCCTAATTGACCATGTGAACCACTGATTTTTATTTTTTAGTTTTGAAGAAAGGGTACTCCTATTTGCAACCTATTTATCGATTTGATATCTACAACCTACAATAAAAAGGACTTATGTTGTTAATGGGGGGTTTATCTCAATCAAACCCCATTTTAGGAAATATCCTTGAACTAAATAATTTAAATGGCATGGATGTAAAGTAAATGTGTGAAATTACCTTACAATATCTAAATCTCTCGAATCAAATACAATGTGCTTACTTCACCAATTGATATGGAACAAGAAGATGAAGACAAATAGATGTAGAAGATGCAACAAAGGATCTTGAATGGATTGAAGAAGATCTTGAAGATAAACTTCTTCAATTGCTTGAATGCTTGAATTCTTGACATTCAATGGAGGGATTCTTGAAGACTTGAAGGCTTGAATGCTTGAGAACTTGAGTGCTTGATACTTGATGATAGAATGCATGTTTATGGTACAAATTTTATGGATGAGAAATGGAGAAAATGGAAGGCTAAATTATATAGAACTCTAAATTGACTAACTCCCACATGCTGACCTAGCTAGAAATTAACACCCCAAAGGTACCCAAATACAAGACCCAAAGAGGAGACCCAAAATAAGTACTAATTAGGGGTGTACTGCAGCCTTGCTTCACCCATTAGGGGTGGATTACACCCCTAATTGGTTAGGGATGTACTGCTCCCCTAAAAATTAGGTCCCAAAACCTTTGGGATCCCAAAATAGGTCCTCACTCTTTGAAATTAGGTACAAAATCCAACATATAGTTGTTATAGTGTGAAGAGAAGATTCCAAGTGGATAGATGAAGGAAAGGGAGGACCTAGGAGAATAAATCCTATCTCGAGCTTAACGCTATGAAAATATGATCTTTAAAAAAAGATCTATTAGGTTTTACCTCAATTCCACATAGGCGAAAGGGCATAAAGGGAAGAATAAATGAAAGGTGCAAGGAGATTGATTGTGTCATATTAAATAGGTGCTAAGCATTCATTAAATTGGAGTGCCAATTTAAGATGGTATAGAAGGTGTTCATGCATGATAACATTCTCCTATGGTATACTAAATTGTTGTCCATCCTTTTCATACAGTACATTCACAACACTCATCTTGCCATCTTACATAATATTTCTAGCTTCTTTAATAGTTCTTTGTGTTTCCATATCTTCGCACATTTTGACTGATTGAGTTTCTATCTCCCTTTTAACAAATTTAATCTTTTTTTCATCTTTTCATTTTTCTCCATCAATTCCTCATTATATTTTTCTAATTCTTCTAACATAACACCTTCTAACAATTTTTCCATGTGTTTAATGTAGTCATAAAATTTATTTATTTGCATGGTAAGATATTTTCTTATTGCACAATATTTTCTAAGCTTACCTTGTAGCTCATGAATTGTGTTATCTTGTTCCTCAATCTCTTTCTCATACTTGTAACTCTTCATGATTATAGATCCTTCCCTCAAGCCATTAGGTTTACTACCAAGATGACTAGTGCTTTGATACCAATATTAAGAGGGGTGGAGGCCTGGGTGATTTAGTAAATGCAAACTTGTACAATCTTTTATTGTTATTCAATACTAATCAAATATATAACCCATA